>OZ038486.1:65825931-65988431 GCA_964036315.1 Acanthosepion esculentum | reverse complement strand
AATTTGTAAAAAGGATTAGAAAAAAGTAAATCTATACTATTTAAGGTTTTATTGAAATTTTATTCAAGTTTCCACATGTCCACCATCACAAGCAATACAAAGGGTAATACGATTTTGCAGTTCACGGAAAATATTTCCCAATTGATTTACAGTAATGCCTGAAATCACATTAGTTATTTTAGCTATACTTAAAACTAGATACATTAAACTTTATAACATTTTTTAAAGATTATTTCTATCGCAAATACAAATAAAGTTATACATTTTTTAAAGTGCACACGAACTTTATGCACACCCTGTGTGTATATATATATATATATTTTCCATTCTCAAAAGTACAACATATATGTTCACTTTGTTCATAGCATCGGTGAATTGCCGGAATGCTATTTTAGCTAATTCATATTTATTGCAGGAATTGATAAATTCGCCATGTTTCTGTGTAAGTTCAGTAAGTTGCCCGCAGACGAAGACAGTTTTATTTACAGGCACGTGATCCTACACATACAGATATACGCCAGTGAACTCTTAAATGCCGGCTCATTTGCACAAATCTACGCCAGGCGATTCTCTTTACTCAAAGAGATAAGCGAAGTGGTTAATGATCAAAAGACTCACAGACAACTGGAACTGCATGCCAACGTCCCTAAATCAATATGGCCGCACTCCCTTTTCTCTGTAAATTACGAATAATGACATTTACTAAATGGAGCATCTTTCCCTAACGAAACATCATAGGATAGTTGTTAGTACGTTCCCCTCACATATAATGGCGTTTGTAAGTACTCAACGTCACAATTAATATCGTAAGTAAGTTTTCAATTATCGTCGCAAAATTTAAAACTTCCTTTTTTTAAATCGGTATCACCCCATGCAAGGCAGTAAAACCACAAGGGGTTATAGGTTGTGGAAGAATTAGGAACAGAAACATTGTTGTAGCATACCTACGATCGATAATGGGTATGTCCCCATTAACATAAATACTGCAGTAAATATTGCATGTTGGTCCGCAGTTGGAGATTCGTCTCCAGCTGTGCTGGTCAAACTGTCTGCCTCCGGGCAGAGAGGATCACCAGACGAGGCTATATTGAAGGGCAGAGTCTTGTCTCCGGAAACAGCTACCCGACCCCGTTTTATACGGGGTATAAGGAGAATTTTTGGCTGAGCCTACGGCCTCGGATAGCCCACATTAAATTTAGCCTTGTGCCACATCTAACCGCGTGGGGCAGTTGGTGGATATCCTGCAATCGGAGATTCGTCTCCATCTGTGCTGGTCAAACTGTCTGCCTCCCGGTAGAGAGGATCCCCAGTCGAGGCTATGTCGATAGGAGAGTCTCGTCTCCGGAAACAGCTACCCGACCCCGTTTTATACAGGGTCTACGGGGAATTTTTGGCCGAGCCTATGGGCTCGGATAGCTCACATTAAATTCGGCCTTTGCCACATCTAACTGCGCGGGGCGGTTGGTAGATATCCTGCAGTTGGAGATTCATTATGGAATTCACTTGACTCACTTCTAACAGTTGACTACTTCTTCTACGCGCTGCCGGCGAATCTTATATGTGTTGTTCTTATACTAAGTATTATCGTTCATTACCAACCTTTGTTTGATTATTCTATTCAGTAACCTTTCCTAGGTTACAGCAAACATTAATAATGAGCGCGAAGAAGAAAGAGTAATCTGGAGGACAGCAGATAGCGATTGACATTGCATTTAAAGTTTTGCAGATTGATGCTAGCTGGAAAGCATGGAACCGGAATGGAGTTCCATAAGCGAGAAGTGCGAGAAAAGCAAATGTTAGCATAGAATTTACGGTTACATTTAGTTAATTCCACTCTAAATTGATGAGGTCTCGACGCCAGTCTGTATTGCGCTTAAATTAAAAACGTCTACGCACCATAGCGAAGAGCTCATCCGCACAGTAATCATGAAAGTATTTATAGAAACGGGAAGCAACCTTACGGCGCTAGGAAAGTGATTGAAGCCGATCCACCAGATCAGGACCAATAATATTGATGATTCTTCTTTGGATTTTATCAAGGAGCTCAAGGGGCACTGGGCCATATGTGACAGCAATATTCTAAGCATGGGCGAATGGTAGACTTATAGATATGTAAGATAGATTCTGGAGAGAAAAGTTGTCTCGCACGGCACAGTGCAGCTGACCTAGCAATGCATTCAATATAGGCTCAATATAGGCTTTCCACTTCATGTCATCTGAGAACGTTAGCCCGAGAAGGCGTAACGAGTCATTTTCCTGGAGGTTAGCATCAGCCATGCAGTTGGAAGGCAGAACGGGATCTCTCAGATGATTTATAGAGAGAGGTTTAGTTTTGGAGGCGTTAAAATTAACAAGACATCTTTTGTCCCAGTTAACGATGCACTTGAAGTTGTTTTGGACATCGGCTGCAAATTTTGATCTTGTTGGACTGATAAGCCTTACTAACGAGACAGGAGTAAATGTTTGTCACATCAGCGTAGTTAACCAAACCGAGAGCTGATGTCATCGGGAAGGTCATTAAAGTAGAAAGAAAAACAGGGTAGAGCCAAGGATAGATCCCTGGGAGATTTATTTATAATTTTGCAAGAAAGGTTTTTTTTTGTATTTAAAGTCGTGTTTATGTGTAAGCAGATTTTCTGCGGATGTAAGTTTTCAAATGAAACCGTCTTCATATTTCAAATGCTCGTAGAATAGATGCATGGATAGGCAGAACACTTCATAGGCTGACTGTGAAGAAGCGATGCATGCATTAATCTATAAAGACTTAGATATGGAAAACACGGAGAAAACCTGATTAAGTTCAGACAACTGATAAAAAAAAGAGACGTCAATATAATTATACTTTGTTGGAATAAAAGTGCATAAAGTTTTTAAGTGAATTTCAAATATCTAAAAATTCTGGATATGGCGATAATCTACACCCGGCAGTAAGGCCTCTGATTGGGATATTGGAAATTTTGAGGAGTGTGGAACCACCTCTTAATTCTTACTGTCCCCATGTCCACCCTGACCCGAGGTGGTAGCGCCTGTTAGGGTACCAGCTCTGAACAAATAGTGAAAATCCAAATAAAACACTATGAAAGTATAAAAATACATTTTTATAGTAAAAGTACCAGAAATACATTTTTATGTAAAAAATTGGCAGTAATACCTATGTATAGGAAAATTAGTACCGATAAATTTTTAAAGCAACATGATCAGCAATACATTTTATCTATAGTCTGTCTATATTTCTGAGATGAGGTATTATGTACAGTATTTACATTATTCGGACTATTGTCCTCATCTTTGTCGCCATATTTGTCACAACGTTTCGGCCGTTGTACGCTCCGGTCTTCTTCAGGTGGTTGGAATTTCGAACCGAACCCTTTATTTCGATCACTGGGGTAGACTGTTCTAGTTCCACGAGCCATGTTTGATGGATGTCAGTTATCAGTTATCTCCTGGTAATTTTCCCTCTGAAAGTTCTCCACTGCCTGAACCGGGTATAACTGATAACTGACATCCATCAAACATGGCTCGTGGAACTAGAACAGTCTACCCCAGTGATCGAAATAAAGGGTTCGGTTCGAAATTCCAACCACCTGAAGAAGGCCGGAGCGTACAACGGCCGAAACGTTGTGACAAATATGGCGACAAAGATGAGGACAATAGTCCGAATAATTTTATCTATAGTTGAACGCATACAATTGCGTTCAAAGTATAGTTATTTTAAGCCATAAAATTGTTTTCAAATTATTTAAATAGCTGCATTAAGCAACCCCTAGAGGTGTTGATATGCCGCTAAAGAAAATCAACCAACCAAACAATCGACATGAAAGAAATCTTTCATTATATTAATCCATGTAATATCTGACAATTTCTTAAATCAAACCGTATTCCAAAATATAACTTCAGCAAAACCAGAACATAAAACATGCACATCACCGCCTCTAATAATGATGTCCACACAAGCATATATATGCACAAAAGCTGAGTATTATCTACCATGGATTCAATTGTGAAAGCGGAATAACATTTTTTTTTTTACTTCAAATCACCCCCAAAATTAAATTTTGGCATTAAATCACCTATAAGGAGTTGATATACAGTTAAACAAACGAACCAATCAAATATCTGGATATTTGTACACAGATTTATTTAACTCATAATTAACATGCTTTTGCTATCATTTAGTCAGCTTCATGGTTCTTCCAGATCCCTTTAGTACCGCTCAATAACCGGTAGTCTTGTTACCTCTAATTAAAAAGCGGTGTCACGGGAAAAAATGATCGTTATGGCACTGTCTTATTGCGGGCACGTTTGTCCATGTTTGCCCTCGACACACAATGAAACAGTTGAAGTCAGTTGGCACTAAAATCACGGTTTCTATGTCGACGCCTTGTCTTTCGTTATCATCAATCTTTCTTTCACATTTCAGTTTTCCTTTTCGCATAATATTAGACATCGTTACGACATATCCTATAATTGAAACACGCTTAGTATATAAGTATATTTTAGGCTTATTTCAAACGCATCAGAAATATTTATACCTTCTTGCAGCACTAATTATATTATGACTAACAGCAGTGACAACAATATTCTGCACATGTAAACGACGGGTGTATAGAAATGGAATGAATTTGAACAAGACGATATTTTATATTTTGATTCTATATGACTGAGTAAAAAGCGAGAGAAAATACACGAGTAAAAGAAAGAAGGAATTGTGTGGGTGATACATGCGTGTGTGCGTGTGTGTATGTTTGAGTGTGTGTGTGTGAAATTTCAGTTACTAAGACAGGGCTTCTCAATAAGGAGTGAATTTATCCAGGGGGCTTTTCATGGTTTTACTATGGGATCTTTTAATTTTTCTAGTCTTTTTTATTTACAGAATTTGGAGCCCATCATATGTGTCAAAAAAGACGGTATGGTGGATTTCATATTCAATATGGATTCACATCTATCATCATCAATGGAAAAGAAAGACCTCAGTGTGCATTTTGTTGCAAAGCTTTGCGAAATGATTCTTTGAAACAAATAACAGTTGCAGAAGGTTCATCTTTAGCGCAAGGACAAGTGCAAAGACTTTTTTGAATGTTTGGGAGAAGGATCTAAAAAAAAATAATTATGAATTAAAACAAAATTAATGGTCATCTATTCAAGTTTAAAAATCCATCAATATTTTCTATTGCTATTCGACTTGTAAAAATTTCTATAAAAATAAACCATGTAAATTTCTCTTTAGAAAAATAAACTTTTTAATAATGACCAACAATTATGCTAAATTTTTTTTTTTTAAATCTTATCATCCCAAGCAAGGCTGGAAGCCACTAGCACGCAAGGGGTTACAGAAGGTTTGGTGGAAGAGCAGATATGAGTGGTAAAGGAGAGGATGTGGAGAAAGATAATGGATCGATCAAGGCAAGGGGGTTACAGAAGATTTGGAGCGAGAGCCGATATGAATGAAAGGTGAAAGGATGTGGAGAAGGGAAGTGGATAGATCAACGCAACTGGAGATGTCGATTGACGTTACACTTAAATAGTTGGAGATTGTATTTGTCAGGGAAACAGGAATAAGGAAGGGAGTTCCACAGGCCAGATGTGCGAGACATGAAGCTAACAAGAGATATATGTTTAGTGTCATGTTTAATGAGTAGTCAGCTCACGTATCGAAAGTTTTAAAATGATCACAAAACCACGTTTTTTATGCTAAATTTCATCCAATACAAGGCTCGAAAGACACTCAAGTTAGACGGTTACAGTTATATAGGTAAATAAACGGTGTTCGAATAACTTGGACCGATTTTAAATGTGAATTAAGTTTAAGCGTCTAATGATTTTTTTCTTTTTCTTTCAGATTTAACAACTTAAGTCTTTGGCAATTTCAACCATGGAAGGATTAATATGGAAAAGAATGAAGATTTTCAATAATATATACATATTATTTGGAATGTCCTTTTGACTCGGACAATCTGAGAGGGGGGTGACATTCTGACATATGGTGAAAAGGAAGCATTGGATAAAAAGGTTGAGAACCACTGCGCTAAGGGGAAAGATATCCCTACGCGCGGAAACAAGGTTCAGGTTGGCGTTGTCACTTCCACTGTATACAAGAAGTAAAAGAGCGAAAAGAGAGCGAAGAATGGAAGCGTCTCATTTTTATAGGCGCTTAAAGTACTCTAACTCTTGTCGAAACTGTCGAAGCTATGTGGGTATAACCCACAACCTCCTTTGTCTGCGATTTTAATAATAAGAGTAAATACAGTGGTTGGAAAGTGATGGAAAGGGTGTCATATAGCTCTATTTGTACGTGGAGTCAAATTGTTATCATTTTATCTATTTCAAGTTGACTCCGATGGACTTTCGTAACGGAGCATGGGAGAAGAAATTCAAGGAATCAACCCATGTTTCTTGTGCCTTTAAAGAAATGATATAAATGATAAATGGTGTCTGCGTTCCTGATAAATAAAAGAAATTCTATAATTCAAAATTGTTCTTCTTGTTTACACCAACTTTTGGCTCTCGTTTTAGAACTTGTAAGGGTCATGTTAATATTACTTATAAATATCTAACACTCACAGTTGCCTTCCTGGTCCCAGACGTTAATAAGAAATAGATTAGCTGAGAGGTGGCAGAAAGAATGCCAGAACTCTCGTCTGCATCAAATTGTTATTATCTTATCTGCATGCCGCTTTCAACTTGACTTCGCTCTGCTCCCGTGATGTTGCATAACCGACAAGAGGACGAAAGAGAAACAGAAAGAATCTAAACGTCTTTTCTCTTTAGAAAAATAAACTTATTAATAATGACCAACAATTATGCTAAATAACAAGAGATATATGTTTGGTGTCATGTTAAATGAGTAGTGAGCTCACGAGTAAAAGGTTTTAAAATGATCACAAAACCAGTCTTTTTTTAATACTAAATTTTATCCAATACAAGGCTCGAAAGACACTCAAGTTAGACGGTTACAGTTATATAGGTAAATAAAAGGTGTTCGAATGACTTGGACCGATTTTAAATGTGAATTAAGTTTAAGCGTCTAATTTTTGTCCTTTTCTTTCAGATTTAACAACTTAAGTCTCTGGCAATTTCAAGCATGGAAAGATTAACAATCAAATAACGTGTCAAAGTCATCGAAGCCTATTACGAAAATGGACATTCGAACAGAATTTGAATGAGATGTTCCCAGGTCGCATCATTTCTCGAAGCAGCAAAGTCAATTGGCCACCACGATCGTGCGACTTGACGCCTTTAGATTTCTTCCTTTGGGGGAGTCATCTAAAAAATAAGGTCTATGCCAACAAGCCAACAAGAATTCAACAGCTGAAGGAGGAGATAATAAACTATATTGATGAGATCGAAGAGCAACTATGCAGAGACGTCATAAAAAAGTTTGAACATCTGTGTGCCGCCGAAGCCTTAGCGGACATTTGGGCGGTATTATTTTCCCCACATAATTACCATGACTTAAATAACATGATCCAATAGAGTAATAAATAAATTTTCGTCAATAACACTGATTTATTTACTGCTTACTTTGATTCGTCTTAATGAAACACCCTTTATGAATGAGCATGTGAGATATGTGTGGAAGAGAAGGTGGTAGAAAGTGAGGATTCTGAGGGTAAGGAGGATAGATAACGATTGACCCATGATTTAAAAAGATCAAGGTTAAAATATTCATGGAAGCACCCACAGGGGAGTTCGTTTAACAAAGTACCATTACTTTATTTTACAGTAAGGTTTATCCCGAACAAGTCCCGGGGGACACTCGAGGTAGAGGGTTACTGTTGTAACCTAGAAAGGGTTACTGAATGAGGAATAACCAAAACGGAGGTTGGAAATGAAATGATAATCGCTATACATCAACAAAATACAATACTCGCCAGCGGCGTGAAGTAGGTAAACCACTGCTAGTGGTGGACTACTTAGACAGCATATTACTCCGTCACTTACAATAGTGTCCAACGTAATTATGAGGATTGGGACATACCCATTAGTGTTAATAGGTAGGTATATAACAGTTATGTTAAGGGGTAGTTTGTTTATATGGATAGGAGGGGAACATAACGGTTAACACTAGGGGGCAGTTTGTGCGGATAGCTTTGGAGGATAACGGTTAACCCTAGCCTGTAACAGGTTAAGATTGTAATGATCAGGGAAATATCCTCTTGGGAATCTGTTCCACAGAACAGTGTTCTGCAGGAAGAAGCTGTTCGGGTGGAACTTACTTGAGACGCCATCAGGATTTATTATCGGCGGGTGTAATCTCAGCAATCTAAGATACGTAGATTACACTGCGTTGATGGCTAACTCGGAAAGGAAACTACAGAACCTCTTAGACAGGACTGTTGAAGAAAGTAAGAAAAGGGAGCTAACCATCAACTGCAAGAAGATCAGAAAGTATGGTTATCAGCAAGAGAAAAAAGCCCAAGATACGAGTTACAAAATGGAGATATAAACATCGAGCAAGTACAGAAGTGTAAATATCTGGGGAGCGTTTTACCAGAATATGGAAAAGGCGATACCGAGATCCAAACACGCGTTGGACAAGCGAAAGAAGCATTCCACAATGTTATAACCTACAAAGTGTTATTGAATGAGGAATAACCAAAACGGAAGCTGGAAATGAAATGATAATCTTTATAACACCAACAAAATAGAATACTCGCCAGCGGCGTGAAGTAGGTAAACCACTGCTAGTGGTGGACTACTTAGAAAGCATCCTCTTATATGGAAGTGAATGTTGTGCATTCTCTTCACAGTTGAGGAGAAAACTTGAGGCAGCAGAAATCTGGTTTTACAGAAGGATACTGAAAATTTTATGGACGGAGCGACTAAGTAATAAGAACGTCTTAAAGAAAATGGCAACAGAAAGAACACTTATACTTAAAATCAGGAAAAGACAGCTGAAATTCCATGGACACATAATGAGGAAGGAGGTCTCGGAAAGCAACCCTCACGAGGTATATTGAGCGAAAGAGAAATAGGGGAAGGTAGCGATCTACTTATTTGAGGAATGTGTGTGTGAATGTATGGCTGAAAGTGAGGCAGGATTCTTAGCGAAGGGAGACAATTCCTGATGATCAGAAATATAGATAGTAGAACATCAAACATCCGAGTGAGTTGAACGATGCTTTACTTGAAAATCAGCATTGAAAATTTCTGCATTTGTCTCCACACAAATACTGACCTCTGTTCTTGATTGGAAACAATTCACTTTTTTTAAACACGGGACAGGTCTCCTTTACAACCCTTACCATCATCTTTCCTTGCTTTTCTTCTTTCATTTCATTTCTTTATTGATTTTAATAAGTTTTCTTTCAACTTTTACGGCAGTTTTTTTTTTTTACGGTGATGTTAAATTTAGTTATTTTCTTGCCTATTGTTTACTTTCAGTCTTTGTTTTGATTCTTTCATTTCTTTCTTTTTCTTTCATTCTTTCTTTCGTTTTTTCTTTAATTTTACATGACGTCCTTCTTTCTTTTCTTTCTTTCTTTGCGTTTCTTTTCTTTCTTTCGTTTCTTTCTTTCGTTAATTTTACATTCTCTGTCTTACTTTCTTTCATTTCGTTTTCCCTTTCTTTTTTCGGGTTTTCTTTCATTTTACATTCTTTTTCTTTCTTTCTTTTCTTTTTTTTATCTTTCCTTTCATTATATCTTTCATTTTATATTCTTTTTCTTTGTTCTTTTAGTTTTTCCTTCTTCCTTTCTTTCTTTTTCGTTTTTTCGTTAATTTTAAATTCTTTATCGTTCTTTCTTTCTTTTTTCTTTTCGTTTTCTCTCTTTTTCGTTTTTCTTTCATTTTACATTCTTTTCTTTCTTT
The DNA here is from genome assembly GCA_964036315.1 of Acanthosepion esculentum. Taxonomy (NCBI): domain Eukaryota; kingdom Metazoa; phylum Mollusca; class Cephalopoda; order Sepiida; family Sepiidae; genus Acanthosepion; species Acanthosepion esculentum. The sequence goes on along the minus strand of OZ038486.1, from coordinate 65,978,621 downwards.
CCTTTCGTTTTTTCTTTAATTTTACATTCCTTCTTTCTTTCTTTTCTTTTGACATAATTTTAATTTTTTCTGATCTCTTCAACCTTTCCCATTTTGGCTTGGGTTTTATATTCTGTTCGTAGATATTCTTGTTATTCTTTTCTTTTTCCATTATCCTCCCTCCCTTAATTCTTTCTTTCTTTCTTTCTTTCTTTCTTTCTTTCTTTCTTACACATCATTCCTTCCTTCCTTCCTTCCTTCCTTTGGTTTCCTTTCATTCCGCTACTATCCCAGAGATGTTTTCTCATCTGCTGGTCTTTTTATTGTCTCCATTTTTCCCCTTGTTCAATATTTCGTTTCCTTCCTTTTTTATCCTACTCATTATATACTGATAAGGAGCCTCACCAGTAAGACATGAACGTTGGTATTTTTCCTTCTTACCAATAACTTTATTGCTTTCAATTTTTATCTCTACTTTTTATTTCACTTTCGAGAATCTCCTCGCGGTATTCTGCCAAACGATCTGAAAATGGAAAGTCATGAATAATGAATTCTTAATTTGACGCGAAATCGCTCCAAGATCATGAGCTCTTCTTAAAGACAACCAACGCGAGCCGACGATATGCTTGTGTACTAATCGCAGGCAAAACAGACAATTAATATATATATATATATATATATATATATATATATATATATATATATATATATATATACAGCGTTCAACCCCAAATTGACATAATTTAAAATGTGAATATCTGCGTAACTACATATCCCAGACAAAAGAAATTAAATAGACTTCATGTTGAACAATAAAATATTATTTATTTACCAAAATTTGAACAAGATATGCAAAGGAATGTAGATTCTAGAACCGATTTCACAAAGCTTCCCAAATGTTCAATAAGCGCACCACTTGTAACACGACACACGTCAAGTCGGTAGTCCAGCTCCTGCCAAACACGCTGTAGCATGTCGTGCATAAGCGTCTCCAGTGCCTCAGTGCGGACTTATCTCAATGAGAATATACCAACAATACAAGATACGTAAATTACATCTGCCTTGATGGCCAAATCGGAAAGGAAACTACAGAACCTCCGAGACAGGTTTGTCAAAGAAAGCGAAAAAAAAAAGACACAAATTGTGGTCATTAGCATTCTTCAGTGCCTCGGTGCGGACTTATCTCAATGAGAATCTATCAGGAAGATCGATCGGACCTACCAATAAAATTGAAAATGTGCTGTTGAAATCACATTCACCTGAGTTGACACCTTATTTTTTTCTTTCTGTGGAGTATGTAAAACGGGAATATAGACCTGTCGTCTATATTCTCCCTTTTTCTTACAAGGCTAAAGGAAATTAAGCAGAGAATCACTGAGGCGCAGGAGAATGTTACGCAAGACATACTACAGCGTGTTTGGCAGGAGCTGGACTACTGTTTTGACGTATGCTGTGTCACAGGTGGCGCCCATATTGAATATTCGTGAAGTTTTGTGTGAAACCTGTTATAAATTCTACGTGACTTTGAATATCTTGTTCGAATTTTGACAAATAAATCCTTTATTGTTCAACATGAAGCCTGATTAATTTCTCTTGCGACATGTAGTTCCTCGGATATTTACGGGCTGGGGATTTGGAAAATGATTTGACTTGTTCGGAATATGGGGCGAAAACATGGCATTGAATGTAGGAAAATCAGCTCGCAGAAGGAAAGAAAACCGGGTCAACAGAAACCTGGTTCAACAGAAGGATACTGAGAATTCCATGGACGTAGCGCATAAGAAACATAGGAAAATGAAAACAAAAATGATACATATATACTCAGAATCAGAAAGCGACGGCTGAAATGACACGTAATGAGAAAGGAAGGTTTGGAGAATTTGACGCTCAGAAGACACAAAAGGAAGAAAAAGGGACAGCGGAAGACATCAACGTTCCTATCTGATAAGCGTGTGTAAGTGGGTGGCGGAACAGGGTGTGGTCGGCATAGCAAAAGGACTATCTTTGTTAAGGGCTACAAAGGATAGGATGTTGTGAAGATTCCAAACCGCCCACTTCCTAAAGGAAGACAGCACATCGAGAGGGAGTTGCAGGGAATATTTTCGCCTCCAGTTATATATATATATATATATATATATATATATATATATATATATATATATATATATATATATATATATATATATATATGTGTGTGTATATATATATATATAGATGCTCTGTTTTCATTTATTTATTAAAAAATATATTTATTTATGTCCATCTTCCGGCTTGAATATTCGAGAAGTCTTGTTAGAAAAATATGCTTATAAAAGTATACATTGAAGTCAACACCCAGACTAAACGCAATCGTCTGGGCATATATATATATATATATATATATATATATATATATATATATATATATATATATATATATATATATATATGCGTATATTTTGGCAGCATGTTTTCATTGAGACATGTTTCGTTGAATAATTTTCGTTGAATAATGTTTTGTCTACTTATTTTCAATTGGATCCTTTCATATTCACGGACAAGCTTTTTGATGTCGTTATTGAAAGACGAGAGAAAATCACCGTGTTGATACATATTTTTTAATTCCGAGTACTTTCGGCATAGTATAATGTCATCATCAGGATGTTGTTTATTGCAAGACAATTGGTGTAGTGTTCATTATTTTCGTTGTGTTCATCTGAATATTAAAATTCTTACTTGTGTATTGAAGAATCCTGAGTCAATGCGTGATTGCTGACACGGCTTCAGGGGAGGTAACTTAGTATGGTTGTGGAGAGGTTTTAAGAAATAAGTAGAAAGAACTATTAGTATAACTTTGGCATTTCAAACTATTGTAAAAATTTTTTTTTTTTTTAATCGTATCACCCCAAGCAAGGCCGAAGGCCACTATCACGCAAGGGGTTAAAGAAGGGTTGGAGGAAGAGCAGATAGGAGTGGCAAGGGAGGGGATGTGGTGAAAGAGAAAGACAGTGGGTCGATCAAGGCAAGGGGACCACAGAAGATCCGGAGCGAGAGCAGATAGGAATGAAAAATGAAAGGATGTGAAGAAGGGTAGTGGATAGATCAAGGCAACTGGAGATGTCGATTGACGCTACACTTAAACCGTTGGAGATTGTATTTGTCAGGGAAACAGTTTTGTGGCGTATTCGTAATTAATTTTATTAAGGTTTGGTTTCAATTTAAAGATAGCTTCTAGGATTTTTATTTTATGTTTATTCATTTGTTTTCATGAAAGATTTTAAAAGTATTTTTGACAAGAATTTTTCTGAATTGTGAATGTGGATAGTTATGTTGTTGTAAATGCGTAGAAATGTTGGACATATCATTCAAGTGAAAACTCAGCCGCCGAGTATTCAACGAAACATGTCTCAATATATATATATATATATATATATATATATATATATATATATATATATATATATATATATATATATGTATAAATGAAACCCCAAATTATCCACTTCAGATGGCAATTTCGTGCCTGGGAGAGTCTCCTTGGGACATGTTAATGCAAGTACATTTGTTAAAGAAATGAATTCTAAAGTTTTTTTAAGAAATTTGAAAAATAAAATTAAGGAAGGAAAGAAAAAGGAGGAGGAAAAAGAAGAAAGAAGAGGAACAAACAACATATAAGGGAAATGGTATTGATAGAGAGATATAGAGATAAAGAAACTAAGGTGGTTAGGGTGGGAGTGACCAGAACAACTCTAGACACAAAAAATGACAGTTGAAGATGAACAAAGTCCTAAATTTAGTATATTAACTCTAGTACAAATGGGAAAAATTCTCATTAAAAAATTACATAAAAATCAAACATAAAAGTTAAGAAAAAGAGCAGTTTAAAAGATTATATGTAAAGGAAAATATGAATTTAAAATTAATACTGCTATATAATTATTGTATAAAAAAATTTAATCATTAAGAAAAATTTTAATGCTAGTAACTCATCATTATTATTTATATCAAATTATTGTTAGGAAAATTTATTATAAGATAAATCTATACACCTACCAAATCGTTAATGTTAATCTAATATAATTACATTATCTTAGGACTTTAATATTAAGTAAATTTATAAAATTAATATTAATCAATTCAATACTATATATATATATATATATATATATATATATATATATATATATATATGTATATATATATATATATATATATATATATATATATATAATTATATAGTATAAAATAGTTAAGTATATATGTTGTTTGTTCGTCTTCTTTCTTCTTTTTCCTCCTCCTTTTCTTTCCTTCTTTAATTTTTATTTTTCAAATTTCTTAAAAAACGTTACAATTCTTTTCTTTCACAAATGTATTTGCATTGACAAGTCCTATGGAGAATCTCCCATGGGCGAAATGAATGGGGTAATTTTGGGTATCATTTTTGTAACTTACTTATATGCTCTATAATAAATATATTGAGTTCTCTTTTGCAGATAAGTTTTAATATTTGATATTATTAGGATTCACTTGGATTAATTACCCACGGAGTTTTATAATATTCTATATATCCATATATATATACATACACACACATACACATATCCGCACACATGCACACACATATATATATACACATATACATCCAAAAACACACACACACACACACACATATATATATATATGTATATATATACTCATACATACACACATACGCATGTAGATATACACATACACACATACATACACACATATACACACATATATATACACATATATACACACACACACATATATATATATACACAGACATATACACACACATACATACACATATATACACCCATATATACCTACATATATATATATTAACCAGTAATATTATTATTAATATATATATATATATTAACCAGTGATATTATTATTAATATATATATATATATATATATATATATATATATATATATATAAATATATATATATATATATATATATATATAAATATATATATATATATATATATATATATGTATATATATATATATATATATATATATATATATATATATATATATATATATATATATATATATCAGGTGTATTTACGAAGCAATAATTAATCCAAATAACCACACAACTGACAAAATAGCATCACATTTTCAGAATGAGATGTTGTTTATTGAGAATTCAGTGCTTTAATATATTGTCAAAAGTTTATGTTTTTTTTTCTGTTATACAGGGTGACCCAAAAAAAACAGGAACTTTTTAACAATCCAATAAAACCAAGAGTGATGGAAGAAAAATATTTAATTCATAGTAATTGAAACCTTAAAACATGCCATTTAAGTAACAATGATGGAATTTTCATTTTTTAAAAATTACGTCCTGTAGATGGCGTCCTCCTGTACGAATGCATTCTTGTAATCTGCTGTTGAGATTCCTCATTGACTGCTGCAACATCTCAGCTGGGATACTGTGAATTTCATTCTCGTTACTAAAATGGCGAAATGTTTACTTGCTCAAGGTCACTGTCTCGCAGTGTTGCCACTTGCTCATGTCTGGCAATACGCACTTCAAAAATTCCCGTTTTTTTGGGTCACCCTATATTTGATTACATTTGACGGTTCCAGTCATTGTCAAAAACCGGGAGAGATCCGTATGTTAACCATGGTTTATTTGACTAAAGTGTCATCATCTGCAACGATGAAAAGGAAAAAAAATATCAATCAAGCATTTATACGTGATCTTTAGTTTTATCTGTTTTTATTTATACACATTTCAATATACACTCATCTATTGAGCAAGATAGTTTATTTACCGTAAATTTCGGCAATAACCGTATTATATTTATATATGCGTTGTATAACAAACAACCTGTAGGTACTGTATATCGTAACGGTATAACTTAGCGAACATTTAAAGATTGGCAGGTCTACTGATAAATCACATCAACAATGAAATATTAAAATCCTAGATATCATCATATGAGGCAGTTTTTTGATAACAGTGCCACGTATCGTATGCGCTTATGGCGTACAGTAATTGTTAGGAGTGCTGTCCCACTTGTTTACAACTCTGTGATAAAGGTTTGGATTTTATAATCGGCATATAAGTCGATCCATAATTTGGGAAATATTATTTTAAGCTTGAAAACTTGACCTGTACGCCGCAAAAGATGATCAGTAAAATTAATCGACACAAAATGTCTGCAGTCTTTAATATTTACCTTAAAGATACCAGAAATACACCGGTCAACATTTTTTCTTTTCATTCTTTACGAATCCTATATATATATATATATATATATATAGTATAGAAAAAACAACTGAAAGTTGCAAATTTAAAAAAAATTGAATGTTTTTTTGTGAAAGTATTTATTTATATTTTTTTATATATATGAATAAATACTTTCACAAAAATACAAATAAATACTTTCACAAAAACATTCAATTTTTTTTAATTTGCAACTTTTCAGTTGTTTTTTCTATACTATATACATGTTAAGAAAGTATACGTGGCTTCTCATTATGCTATATATATATATATATATATATATATATATATAAAACTGTGTGTGTTTGTGTCTGTGTGTGTTTGTGTCTGTGTGTGTATAAGATTTGTTAAGAAAGAGAAAAAAACAATCGTCGACCAGTGTACTTCTGATAGCTAACACATTTTAAGGCAAGTAGTCCTTACAATTAATATCAACAGAAAAATCATTAACAATCAATAAAATCAAGTTTTCACTTATATTCTGTTTATCCACGTGAAACTCATAGTAGGGACAGATAAATGAAAATAAAATTATATAGTCTGAAGACCACTTGAGGCGGGGAACTGAGAGTCATTAAGCCGTATTGCATCTAACACTATATGCATTAGTAACTTACTTAGAAGCAAACTTCTAGAGAATACCGCTATCGAATTTATAAAATATAAATCTGCGGCCTGGAATTTTTATTTACTACTTTCTTATCTATTTATATATATATATATATATATATATATATATATATATATATATATATATATATATATATATATATATATATATATATATATATGTAAAATGAAGAGGTTATAGTAGTTCCAACGAGAGAAAAGTGTGTATATTAAAAAGAAGAGAGAAACTGCAAACGATTTGGTTTTAATGTGGATTTAAAAAAAAATATTATGCTTTATTTTCTATAATTTTGCTACACAAGTTTCCGGTCTCGCGACCTTCAACAGGCAAAGCGTGGAGATTTCAACATATTAGAAATAGTTAATTTTTTCTTACGTTTTTCGATGTTAAATATTCTCGATATGAGACATTCTCTTTTTTGTGTGCTAGTGACCCAAATATCTTTCTTGAACTGACAGTGACATATATGAATATTTGCAAGCCTTCTTAAATTTAAAACATGTTGAAAAACCTATCATTTTTCCTATTGTATATAAGTACGTGTTACAGAAGAAAATCTTTGCATTTGCCTTGAAAAGTTCCTCAGAGGACTAAACGTGACGGTTAAGATAAGTTTTAATTTTTGACTTCATTCATAATGACCTTTTGCAGATATACTCTATCTGAAATTTTTACACGTATGCGAATACATATAATATATATATATATATATATATATATATATATATATATATATATATATATATATATATATATATATGAATAAACTGAAACAAGAAGGAAAACAGTTACAGGCGAATAGTTTTTCTTTTAGTTTCTTTTTATTCATTTTGTTCCTTCACAAATACACTCTATCTGAAAATAATATATATATATATATATATATATATATATATATATATATATATATATATATATAGCATGATAATTTGGAAAAAGTTTACTATTTTTCTAAATACTATTTCTTGATATATAAAATTATATATCGTTATATCACACACACACACACACACACACACACACACGTATATATATATATATATATATATATATATATATATGTATATATATATATATAGTATGACCAATTGGAAAAAAAGTTTACTACTTTTCTAAATAGTGTTTCTTGATACATAAAATTATATATCGTTATATCATATGTGTGTGTGTGTGTATATATATATATATATATATATATATATATATATATATATATATATATATATATATATATGCGTGTGTGTATGTATTAAGATATATATATTTATATTTATATATATATATATATGAATATAATTAATTCTTCTCAGTAGAGAAGGCCGAGAATTGTTAACAATTTCTTTTTGTAATTAAGCGTCAAATTTTGACGCTGTTCTTCGTTTGACATTTCCTCCTGGTGTCATTCGACGCGACAAGAAACGCTGGTCATCAGCGTCGCGGGAAATAAGATTGCGGACATAGTCGCCATTAGTCTTCCTCTGGAAGTAACCATTCTAAATCTCGCTAGTCGTTAGGATTCATAAACAAACTCGTGTCCACGCAAAATAATAAACATCCTAACATTAATAAAAGATGGGAAGCATTTCTCGACACCATTTTTCTTTATATGATTATTTATGAATAAATCAGCCAGATTAACCTCAACAGATACAACTTTGGTTCTCTCTCTCTCTCTCTCTTTCTCTTTCTCTCTCACTGTTATTGTTTTTCTCTCTATACATATATATCCGTAGGTAAATCAATATTTATGTGGCCTATACAATCGTTTTCTCAGATAGAATAAAGCCTGAAAGGTCCATATTTCTTCGAATCTTATGGAGAGGTGCTACAGAATCTTTAATAAAAGAACTATACCAAATAACAGAACTCGCATCACTTGAAGACTTTCAATAGAAGCAATAACTAAAATGGATAGCACATACAATTCGGAGAAGAATGACATAATCAAGATGTTGACATTCCATAATATTTCAAATAAAAGGTCAGGAATGAAAACCTCCTGAATAATGGAAAGAACAATAACAGTTAGTGGACTTGAGAAACCTATTGACATTCACCAATATTTCAAATAAAAGGTTAGGATTGAAAACCCCCTCAATAATGGAAAGAGCAATAACAGTTAGTGGACCTGGGAAACCTATTGACATTCACCAATATTTCAAATAAAAGGTTAGGAATGAAAACCCCCTCAATAATGGAAAGAGCAATAACAGTTAGTGGACTTGAGAAACCTATTGACATTCACCAATATTTCAAATAAAAGGTTAGGATTGAAAACCCCCTCAATAACGGAAAGAGCAATAACAGTTAGTGGACTTGAGAAACCTATTGACATTCACCAATATTTCAAATAAAAGGTTAGGAATGAAAACCCCTTCAATAATGGAAAGAACAATAACAGTTAGTGGACTTGAGAAACCTATTGACATTCACCAATATTTCAAATAAAAGGTTAGGAATGAAAACCCCCTCAATAATGGAAAGAGCAATAACAGTTAGTGGACCTGGGAAACCTATTGACATTCACCAATATTTCAAATAAAAGGTTAGGAATGAAAACCCCTTCAATAATGGAAAGAACAATAACAGTTAGTGGACTTGAGAAACCTATTGACATTCACCAATATTTCAAATAAAAGGTTAGGAATGAAAACCCCTTCAATAACGGAAAGAGCAATAACAGTTAGTGGACTTGAGAAACCTATTGACATTCACCAATATTTCAAATAAAAGGTTAGGAATGAAAACCCCTTCAATAATGGAAAGAACAATAACAGTTAGTGGACTTGAGAAACCTATTGACATTCACCAATATTTCAAATAAAAGGTTAGGAATGAAAACCCCCTCAATAATGGAAAGAGCAATAACAGTTAGTGGACCTGGGAAACCTATTGACATTCACCAATATTTCAAATAAAAGGTTAGGAATGAAAACCCCTTCAATAATGGAAAGAACAATAACAGTTAGTGGACTTGAGAAACCTATTGACATTCACCAATATTTCAAATAAAAGGTTAGGAATGAAAACCTCTTCAATAATGGAAAGAGCAATAACAGTTAGTGGACTTGAGAAACCTATTGACATTCACCAATATTTCAAATAAAAGGTTAGGAATGAAAACCCCTTCAATAATGGAAAGAGCAATAACAGTTAGTGGACTTGAGAAACCTATTGACATTCACCAATATTGCAAATAAAAGGTTAGGAATGAAAACCCCCTCAATAATGGAAAGAGCAATAACAGTTAGTGGACCTGGGAAACCTATTGACATTCACCAATATTTCAAATAAAAGGTTAGGAATGAAAACCCCTTCAATAATGGAAAGAACAATAACAGTTAGTGGACTTGAGAAACCTATTGACATTCACCAATATTTCAAATAAAAGGTTAGGAATGAAAACCCCCTCAATAATGGAAAGAGCAATAACAGTTAGTGGACCTGGGAAACCTATTGACATTCACCAATATTTCAAATAAAAGGTTAGGAATGAAAACCCCCTCAATAATGGAAAGAACAATAACAGTTAGTGGACTTGAGAAACCTATTGACATTCACCAATATTTCAAATAAAAGGTTAGGATTGAAAACCCCTTCAATAATGGAAAGAACAATAACAGTTAGTGGACTTGAGAAACCTATTGACATTAACCAATATTTCAAATAAAAGGTTAGGAATGAAAACCCCTTCAATAATGGAAAGAACAATAACAGTTAGTGGACTTGAGAAACCTATTGACATTCACCAATATTTCAAATAAAAGGTTAGGAATGAAAACCCCTTCAATAATGGAAAGAACACTAACAGTTAGTGGACTTGAGAAACCTATTGACATTCACCAATATTTCAAATAAAAGGTTAGGAATGAAAACCCCTTCAATAATGGAAAGAACAATAACAGTTAGTGGACTTGAGAAACCTATTGACATTCACCAATATTTCAAATAAAAGGTTAGGAATGAAAACCCCTTCAATAATGGAAAGAACAATAACAGTTAGTGGACTTGAGAAACCTATTGACATTCACCAATATTTCAAATAAAAGGTTAGGAATGAAAACCCCTTCAATAATGGAAAGAACAATAACAGTTAGTGGACTTGAGAAACCTATTGACATTCACCAATATTTCAAATAAAAGGTTAGGAATGAAAACCCCTTCAATAACGGAAAGAGCAATAACAGTTAGTGGACTTGAGAAACCTATTGACATTCACCAATATTTCAAATAAAAGGTTAGGAATGAAAACCCCTTCAATAATGGAAAGAACAATAACAGTTAGTGGACTTGAGAAACCTATTGACATTCACCAATATTTCAAATAAAAGGTTAGGAATGAAAACCCCCTCAATAATGGAAAGAGCAATAACAGTTAGTGGACCTGGGAAACCTATTGACATTCACCAATATTTCAAATAAAAGGTTAGGAATGAAAACCCCTTCAATAATGGAAAGAACAATAACAGTTAGTGAACTTGAGAAACCTATTGACATTCACCAATATTTCAAATAAAAGGTTAGGAATGAAAACCCCTTCAATAATGGAAAGAGCAATAACAGTTAGTGGACTTGAGAAACCTATTGACATTCACCAATATTTCAAATAAAAGGTTAGGAATGAAAACCCCTTCAATAATGGAAAGAACAATAACAGTTAGTGGACTTGAGAAACCTATTGACATTCACCAATATTTCAAATAAAAGGTTAGGAATGAAAACCCCTTCAATAATGGAAAGAACAATAACAGTTAGTGGACTTGAGAAACCTATTGACATTCACCAATATTTCAAATAAAAGGTTAGGAATGAAAACCCCTTCAATAATGGAAAGAACAATAACAGTTAGTGGACTTGAGAAACCTATTGACATTCACCAATATTTCAAATAAAAGGTTAGGAATGAAAACCCCTTCAATAATGGAAAGAACAATAACAGTTAGTGGACTTGAGAAACCTATTGACATTCACCAATATTTCAAATAAAAGGTTAGGAATGAAAACCCCCTCAATAATGGAAAGAGCAATAACAGTTAGTGGACCTGGGAAACCTATTGACATTCACCAATATTTCAAATAAAAGGTTAGGAATGAAAACCCCTTCAATAATGGAAAGAACAATAACAGTTAGTGGACTTGAGAAACCTATTGACATTCACCAATATTTCAAATAAAAGGTTAGGAATGAAAACCCCTTCAATAATGGAAAGAGCAATAACAGTTAGTGGACTTGAGAAACCTATTGACATTCACCAATATTTCAAATAAAAGGTTAGGAATGAAAACCCCTTTAATAATGGAAAGAGCAATAACAGTTAGTGGACTTGAGAAACCTATTGACATTCACCAATATTGCAAATAAAAGGTTAGGAATGAAAACCCCCTCAATAATGGAAAGAGCAATAACAGTTAGTGGACCTGGGAAACCTATTGACATTCACCAATATTTCAAATAAAAGGTTAGGAATGAAAACCCCTTCAATAATGGAAAGAACAATAACAGTTAGTGGACTTGAGAAACCTATTGACATTCACCAATATTTCAAATAAAAGGTTAGGAATGAAAACCACCTCAATAATGGAAAGAGCAATAACAGTTAGTGGACCTGGGAAACCTATTGACATTCACCAATATTTCAAATAAAAGGTTAGGAATGAAAACCCCCTCAATAATGGAAAGAACAATAACAGTTAGTGGACTTGAGAAACCTATTGACATTCACCAATATTTCAAATAAAAGGTTAGGATTGAAAACCCCTTCAATAATGGAAAGAACAATAACAGTTAGTGGACTTGAGAAACCTATTGACATTAACCAATATTTCAAATAAAAGGTTAGGAATGAAAACCCCTTCAATAATGGAAAGAACAATAACAGTTAGTGGACTTGAGAAACCTATTGACATTCACCAATATTTCAAATAAAAGGTTAGGAATGAAAACCCCTTCAATAATGGAAAGAACAATAACAGTTAGTGGACTTGAGAAACCTATTGACATTCACCAATATTTCAAATAAAAGGTTAGGAATGAAAACCCCTTCAATAATGGAAAGAACAATAACAGTTAGTGGACTTGAGAAACCTATTGACATTCACCAATATTTCAAATAAAAGGTTAGGAATGAAAACCCCTTCAATAATGGAAAGAACAATAACAGTTAGTGGACTTGAGAAACCTATTGACATTCACCAATATTTCAAATAAAAGGTTAGGAATGAAAACCCCTTCAATAATGGAAAGAGCAATAACAGTTAGTGGACTTGAGAAACCTATTGACATTCACCAATATTTCAAATAAAAGGTTAGGAATGAAAACCCCTTCAATAATGGAAAGAGCAATAACAGTTAGTGGACTTGAGAAACCTATTGACATTCACCAATATTTCAAATAAAAGGTTAGGAATGAAAACCCCTTCAATAATGGAAAGAACAATAACAGTTAGTGGACCTGGGAAACCTATTGACATTCACCAATATTTCAAATAAAAGGTTAGGAATGAAAACCCCTTCAATAATGGAAAGAACAATAACAGTTAGTGGACTTGAGAAACCTATTGACATTCACCAATATTTCAAATAAAAGGTTAGGAATGAAAACCCCTTCAATAATGGAAAGAGCAATAACAGTTAGTGGACTTGAGAAACCTATTGACATTCACCAATATTTCAAATAAAAGGTTAGGAATGAAAACCCCCTCAATAATGGAAAGAACAATAACAGTTAGTGGACTTGAGAAACCTATTGACATTCACCAATATTTCAAATAAAAGGTTAGGAATGAATAACCCCTTCATTAATGGAAAGAAGAATAACCGTTAGTGGACTTGAGAAACCTATTGACATTCACCAATATTTCAAATAAAAGGTTAGGAATGAAAACCCCTTCAATAATGGAAAGAGCAATAACAGTTAGTGGACTTGAGAAACCTATTGACATTCACCAATATTTCAAATAAAAGGTTAGGAATGAAAACCCCTTCAATAATGGAAAGAGCAATAACAGTTAGTGGACTTGAGAAACCTATTGACATTCACCAATATTTCAAATAAAAGGTTAGGAATGAAAACCCCTTCAATAATGGAAAGAGCAATAACAGTTAGTGGACCTGGGAAACCTATTGACATTCACCAATATTTCAAATAAAAGGTTAGGAATGAAAACCCCTTCAATAATGGAAAGAACAATAACAGTTAGTGGACTTGAGAAACCTATTGACATTCACCAATATTTCAAATAAAAGGTTAGGATTGAAAACCCCTTCAATAATGGAAAGAACAATAACAGTTAGTGGACTTGAGAAACCTATTGACATTCACCAATATTTCAAATAAAAGGTTAGGAATGAAAACCCCCTCAATAATGGAAAGAGCAATAACAGTTAGTGGACTTGAGAAACCTATTGACATTCACCAATATTTCAAATAAAAGGTTAGGATTGAAAACCCCCTCAATAACGGAAAGAGCAATAACAGTTAGTGGACTTGAGAAACCTATTGACATTCACCAATATTTCAAATAAAAGGTTAGGAATGAAAACCCCTTCAATAATGGAAAGAACAATAACAGTTAGTGGACTTGAGAAACCTATTGACATTCACCAATATTTCAAATAAAAGGTTAGGAATGAAAACCCCTTCAATAATGGAAAGAACAATAACAGTTAGTGGACTTGAGAAACCTATTGACATTCACGAATATTTCAAATAAAAGGTTAGGATTGAAAACCCCCTCAATAATGGAAAGAGCAATAACAGTTAGTGGACCTGGGAAACCTATTGACATTCACCAATATTTCAAATAAAAGGTTAGGAATGAAAACCCCCTCAATAATTGAAAGAGCAATAACAGTTAGTGGACTTGAGAAACCTATTGACATTCACCAATATTTCAATTAAAGGTTAGGATTGAAAACCCCCTCAATAATGGAAAGAGCAATAACATTTAGTGGACCTGGGAAACCTATTGACATTCACCAATATTTCAAATAAAAGGTTAGGAATGAAAACCCCCTCAATAATGGAAAGGGCAATAACAGTTAGTGGACTTGAGAAACCTATTGACATTCACCAATATTTCAAATAAAAGGTTAGGAATGAAAACCCCTTCAATAATGGAAAGAACAATAACAGTTAGTGGACTTGAGAAACCTATTGACATTCACCAATATTTCAAATAAAAGGTTAGGAATGAAAACCCCCTCAATAATGGAAAGAGCAATAACAGTTAGTGGACTTGAGAAACCTATTGACATTCACCAATATTTCAAATAAAAGGTTAGGAATGAAAACCCCCTCAATAATGGAAAGAGCAATAACAGTTAGTGGACTTGAGAAACCTATTGACATTCACCAATATTTCAAATAAAAGGTTAGGAATGAAAACCCCCTCAATAATGGAAAGAGCAATAACAGTTAGTGGACTTGAGAAACCTATTGACATTCACCAATATTTCAAATAAAAGGTTAGGAATGAAAACCCCTTCAATAATGGAAAGAACAATAACAGTTAGTGGACTTGAGAAACCTATTGACATTCACCAATATTTCAAATAAAAGGTTAGGAATGAAAACCCCCTCAATAATGGAAAGAGCAATAACAGTTAGTGGACCTGGGAAACCTATTGACATTCACCAATATTTCAAATAAAAGGTTAGGAATGAAAACCCCTTCAATAATGGAAAGAACAATAACAGTTAGTGGACTTGAGAAACCTATTGACATTCACCAATATTTCAAATAAAAGGTTAGGAATGAAAACCCCCTCAATAATGGAAAGAGCAATAACAGTTAGTGGACTTGAGAAACCTATTGACATTCACCAATATTTCAAATAAAAGGTTAGGAATGAAAACCCCCTCAATAATGGAAAGAGCAATAACAGTTAGTGGACTTGAGAAACCTATTGACATTCACCAATATTTCAAATAAAAGGTTAGGATTGAAAACCCCCTCAATAATGGAAAGAGCAATAACAGTTAGTGGACCTGGGAAACCTATTGACATTCACCAATATTTCAAATAAAAGGTTAGGATTGAAAACCCCCTCAATAATGGAAAGAGCAATAACAGTTAGTGGACCTGGGAAACCTATTGACATTCACCAATATTTCAAATAAAAGGTTAGGATTGAAAACCCCCTCAATAATGGAAAGAGCAATAACAGTTAGTGGACCTGGGAAACCTATTGACATTCACCAATATTTCAAATAAAAGGTTAGGATTGAAAACCCCCTCAATAATGGAAAGAGCAATAACAGTTAGTGGACTTGAGAAACCTATTGACATTCACCAATATTTCAAATAAAAGGTTCGGATTGAAAACCCCCTCAATAACGGAAAGAGCAATAACAGTTAGTGGACTTGAGAAACCTATTGACATTCACCAATATTTCAAATAAAAGGTTAGGATTGAAAACCCCTTCAATAATGGAAAGAACAATAACAGTTAGTGGACTTGAGAAACCTATTGACATTCACCAATATTTCAAATAAAAGGTTAGGAATGAAAACCCCCTCAATAATGGAAAGAGCAATAACAGTTAGTGGACTTGAGAAACCTATTGACATTCACCAATATTTCAAATAAAAGGTTAGGATTGAAAACCCCCTCAATAACGGAAAGAGCAATAACAGTTTTGGACTTGAGAAACCTATTGACATTCACCAATATTTCAAATAAAAGGTTAGGAACGAAAACACCTTCAATAATGGAAAGAACAATAACAGTTAGTGGACTTGAGAAACCTATTGACATTCACCAATATTTCAAATAAAAGGTTCGGAATGAAAACCCCCTCAATAATGGAAAGAGCAATAACAGTTAGTGGACTTGAGAAACCTATTGACATTCACCAATATTTCAAATAAAAGGTTAGGAATGAAAACCCCCGCAATAATGGAAAGAGCAATAACAGTTAGTGGACTTGAGAAACCTATTGACATTCACCAATATTTCAAATAAAAGGTTAGGAATGAAAACCCCCTCAATAATGGAAAGAGCAATAACAGTTAGTGGACTTGAGAAACCTATTGACATTCACCAATATTTCAAATAAAAGGTTAGGAATGAAAACCCCCTCAATAATGGAAAGAGCAATAACAGTTAGTGGACTTGAGAAACCTATTGACATTCACCAATATTTCAAATAAAAGGTTAGGATTGAAAACCCCCTCAATAATGGAAAGAGCAATAACAGTTAGTGGACTTGAGAAACCTATTGACATTCACCAATATTTCAAATAAAAGGTTAGGATTGAAAACCCCCTCAATAATGGAAAGAGCAATAACAGTTAGTGGACTTGAGAAACCTATTGACATTCACCAATATTTCAAATAAAAGGTTAGGAATGAAAACCCCCTCAATAATGGAAAGAGCAATAACAGTTAGTGGACTTGAGAAACCTATTGACATTCACCAATATTTCAAATAAAAGGTTAGGAATGAAAACCCCCTCAATAATGGAAAGAGCAATAACAGTTAGTGGACTTGAGAAACCTATTGACATTCACCAATATTTCAAATAAAAGGTTAGGAATGAAAACCCCCTCAATAATGGAAAGAGCAATAACAGTTAGTGGACTTGAGAAACCTATTGACATTCACCAATATTTCAAATAAAAGGTTAGGAATGAAAACCCCCTCAATAATGGAAAGAGCAATAACAGTTAGTGGACTTGAGAAACCTATTGACATTCACCAATATTTCAAATAAAAGGTTAGGATTGAAAACCCCGTCAATAATGGAAAGAGCAATAACAGTTAGTGGACTTGAGAAACCTATTGACATTCACCAATATTTCAAATAAAAGGTTAGGATTGAAAACCCCCTCAATAATGGAAAGAGCAATAACAGTTAGTGGACTTGAGAAACCTATTGACATTCACCAATATTTCAAATAAAAGGTTAGGAATTAAAACCCCCTCAATAATGGAAAGAGCAATAACAGTTAGTGGACTTGAGAAACCTATTGACATTCACCAATATTTCAAATAAAAGGTTAGGATTGAAAACCCCCTCAATAATGGAAAGAGCAATAACAGTTAGTGGACTTGAGAAACCTATTGACATTCACCAATATTTCAAATAAAAGGTTAGGAATGAAAACCCCCTCAATAATGGAAAGAGCAATAACAGTTAGTGGACTTGAGAAACCTATTGACATTCACCAATATTTCAAATAAAAGGTTAGGAATGAAAACCCCCTCAATAATGGAAAGAGCAATAACAGTTAGTGGACTTGAGAAACCTATTGACATTCACCAATATTTCAAATAAAAGGTTAGGATTGAAAACCCCCTCAATAATGGAAAGAGCAATAACAGTTAGTGGACTTGAGAAACCTATTGACATTCACCAATATTTCAAATAAAACGTTAGGATTGAAAACCCCCTCAATAATGGAAAGAGCAATAACAGTTAGTGGACTTGAGAAACCTATTGACATTCACCAATATTTCAAATAAAAGGTTAGGAATGAAAACCCCCTCAATAATGGAAAGAGCAATAACAGTTAGTGGACTTGAGAAACCTATTGACATTCACCAATATTTCAAATAAAAGGTTAGGAATGAAAACCCCCTCAATAATGGAAAGAGCAATAACAGTTAGTGGACTTGAGAAACCTATTGACATTCACCAATATTTCAAATAAAAGGTTAGGAATGAAAACCCCCTCAATAATGGAAAGAGCAATAACAGTTAGTGGACTTGAGAAACCTATTGACATTCACTAATATTTCAAATAAAAGGTTAGGAATGAAAACCCCCTCAATAATGGAAAGAGCAATAACAGTTAGTGGACTTGAGAAACCTATTGACATTCACCAATATTTCAAAGAAAAGCTTAGGATTGAAAACCCCCTCAATAATGGAAAGAGCAATAACAGTTAGTGGACTTGAGAAACCTATTGACATTCACCAATATTTCAAATAAAAGGTTAGGAATGAAAACCCCCTCAATAATGGAAAGAGCAATAACAGTTAGTGGACTTGAGAAACCTATTGACATTCCCCAATATTTCAAATAAAAGGTTAGGATTGAAAACCCCCTCAATAATGGAAAGAGCAATAACAGTTAGTGGACCTGGGAAACCTATTGACATTCACCAATATTTCAAATAAAAGGTTAGGATTGAAAACCCCCTCAATAATGGAAAGAGCAATAACAGTTAGTGGACCTGGGAAACCTATTGACATTCACCAATATTTCAAATAAAAGGTTAGGATTGAAAACCCCCTCAATAATGGAAAGAGCAATAACAGTTAGTGGACCTGGGAAACCTATTGACATTCACCAATATTTCAAATAAAAGGTTAGGATTGAAAACCCCCTCAATAATGGAAAGAGCAATAACAGTTAGTGGACTTGAGAAACCTATTGACATTCACCAATATTTCAAATAAAAGGTTAGGAATGAAAACCCCCTCAATAATGGAAAGAGCAATAAGAGTTGTGGACTTGAGAAACATATTGACATTCACCAATATTTCAAATAAAAGGTTAGGAATGAAAACCCCCTCAATAATGGAAAGAGCAATAACAGTTAGTGGACTTGAGAAACCTATTGACATTCACCAATATTTCAAATAAAAGGTTAGGAATGAAAACCCCCTCAATAATGGAAAGAGCAATAACAGTTAGTGGACTTGAGAAACCTATTGACATTCACCAATATTTCAAATAAAAGGTTAGGATTGAAAACCCCCTCAATAATGGAAAGAGCAATAACAGTTAGTGGACTTGAGAAACCTATTGACATTCACCAATATTTCAAATAAAAGGTTAGGATTGAAAACCCCCTCAATAATGGAAAGAGCAATAACAGTTAGTGGACTTGAGAAACCTATTGACATTCACCAATATTTCAAATAAAAGGTTAGGAATGAAAACCCCCTCAATAATGGAAAGAGCAATAACAGTTAGTGGACTTGAGAAACCTATTGACATTCACCAATATTTCAAATAAAAGGTTAGGATTGAAAGCCCCCTCAATAATGAAAAGAGCAATAACAGTTAGTGGACCTGGGAAACCTATTGACATTCACCAATATTTCAAATAAAAGGTTAGGATTGAAAACCCCCTCAATAATGGAAAGAGCAATAACAGTTAGTGGACTTGAGAAACCTATTGACATTCACCAATATTTCAAATAAAAGGTTCGGACTGAAAACCCCCTCAATAATGGAAAGAGCAATAACAGTTAGTGGACTTGAGAAACCTATTGACATTCACCAATATTTCAAATAAAAGGTTAGGATTGAAAGCCCCCTCAATAATGGAAAGAGCAATAACAGTTAGTGGACCTGGGAAACCTATTGACATTCACCAATATTTCAAATAAAAGGTTAGGATTGAAAACCCCCTCAATAATGGAAAGAGCAATAACAGTTAGTGGACTTGAGAAACCTATTGACATTCACCAATATTTCAAATAAAAGGTTCGGATTGAAAACCCCCTCAATAATGGAAAGAGCAATAACAGTTAGTGGACTTGAGAAACCTATTGACATTCACCAATATTTCAAATAAAAGGTTAGGAATGAAAACCCCTTCAATAATGGAAAGAACAATAACAGTTAGTGGACTTGAGAAACCTATTGACATTCACCAATATTTCAAATAAAAGGTTAGGATTGAAAACCCCCTCAATAATGGAAAGAGCAATAACAGTTAGTGGACTTGAGAAACCTATTGACATTCACCAATATTTCAAATAAAAGGTTAGGAATGAAAACCCCCTCAATAATGGAAAGAGCAATAACAGTTAGTGGACCTGGGAAACCTATTGACATTCACCAATATTTCAAATAAAAGGTTAGGAATGAAAACCCCCTCAATAATGGAAAGAACAATAACAGTTAGTGGACTTGAGAAACCTATTGACATTCACCAATATTTCAAATAAAAGGTTAGGAATGAAAACCCCCTCAATAATGGAATGAGCAATAACAGTTAGTGGACCTGGGAAACCTATTGACATTCACCAATATTTCAAATAAAAGGTTAGGCATGAAAACCCCCTCAATAATGGAAAGAACAATAACAGTTAGTGGACTTGAGAAACCTATTGACATTCACCAATATTTCAAATAAAAGGTTAGGAATGAAAACCCCCTCAATAATGGAAAGAGCAATAACAGTTAGTGGACTTGAGAAACCTATTGACATTCACCAATATTTCAAATAAAAGGTTAGGAATGAAAATCCTTTCAATAATGGAAAGAGCAATAACAGTTAGTGGACCTGGGAAACCTATTGACACTCACCAATATTTCAAATAAAAGGTTAGGAATGAAAACCCCCTCAATAATGGAAAGAGCAATAACAGTTAGTGGACTTGAGAAACCTATTGACATTCACCAATATTTCAAATAAAAGGTTAGGAATGAAAACCCCCTCAATAATGGAAAGAGCAATAACAGTTAGTGGACCTGGGAAACCTATTGACATTCACCAATATTTCAAATAAAAGGTTAGGAATGAAAACCCCCTCAATAATGGAAAGAACAATAACAGTTAGTGGACCTGGGAAACCTATTGACATTCACCAATATTTCAAATAAAAGGTTAGGAATGAAAACCCCCTCAATAATGGAAAGAACAATAACAGTTAGTGGACTTGAGAAACCTATTGACATTCACCAATATTTCAAATAAAAGGTTAGGAATGAAAACCCCCTCAATAATGGAAAGAGCAATAACAGTTAGTGGACTTGAGAAACCTATTGACATTCACCAATATTTCAAATAAAAGGTTAGGAATGAAAACCCCTTCAATAATGGAAAGAGCAATAACAGTTAGTGGACTTGAGAAACCTATTGACATTCACCAATATTTCAAATAAAAGGTTAGGATTGAAAACCCCTTCAATAATGGAAAGAGCAATAACAGTTAGTGGACTTGAGAAACCTATTGACATTCACCAATATTTCAAATAAAAGGTTAGGAATGAAAACCCACTCAATAATGGAAAGAACAATAACAGTTAGTGGACTTGAGAAACCTATTGACATTCACCAATATTTCAAATAAAAGGTTAGGATTGAAAACCCCTTCAATAATGGAAAGAGCAATAACAGTTAGTGGACTTGAGAAACCTATTGACATTCACCAATATTTCAAATAAAAGGTTAGGAATGAAAACCCCTTCAATAATGGAAAGAACAATAACAGTTAGTGGACTTGAGAAACCTATTGACATTCACCAATATTTCAAATAAAAGGTTAGGAATGAAAACCCCCTCAATAATGGAAAGAACAATAACAGTTAGTGGACTTGAGAAACCTATTGACATTCACCAATATTTCAAATAAAAGGTTAGGAATGAAAACCCCCTCAATAATGGAAAGAGCAATAACAGTTAGTGGACTTGAGAAACCTATTGACATTCACCAATATTTCAAATAAAAGGTTAGGAATGAAAACCCCCTCAATAATGGAAAGAACAATAACAGTTAGTGGACTTGAGAAACCTATTGACATTCACCAATATTTCAAATAAAAGGTTAGGATTGAAAACCCCTTCAATAATGGAAAGAGCAATAACAGTTAGTGGACTTGAGAAACCTATTGACATTCACCAATATTTCAAATAAAAGGTTAGGAATGAAAACCCCTTCAATAATGGAAAGAACAATAACAGTTAGTGGACTTGAGAAACCTATTGACATTCACCAATATTTCAAATAAAAGGTTAGGAATGAAAACCCCTTCAATAATGGAAAGAACAATAACAGTTAGTGGACTTGAGAAACCTATTGACATTCACCAATATTTCAAATAAAAGGTTAGGAATGAAAACCCCTTCAATAATGGAAAGAACAATAACAGTTAGTGGACTTGAGAAACCTATTGACATTCACCAATATTTCAAATAAAAGGTTAGGAATGAAAACCCCTTCAATAATGGAAAGAACAATAACAGTTAGTGGACTTGAGAAACCTATTGACATTCACCAATATTTCAAATAAAAGGTTAGGAATGAAAACCCCCTCAATAATGGAAAGAGCAATAACAGTTAGTGGACTTGAGAAACGTATTGACATTCACCAATATTTCAAATAAAAGGTTAGGAATGAAAACCCCTTCAATAATGGAAAGAACAATAACAGTTAGTGTACTTGAGAAACCTATTGACATTCACCAATATTTCAAATAAAAGGTTAGGAATGAAAACCCCTTCAATAATGGAAAGAACAATAACAGTTAGTGGACTTGAGAAACCTATTGACATTCACCAATATTTCAAATAAAAGGTTAGGAATGAAAACCCCTTCAATAATGGAAAGAACAATAACAGTTAGTGGACTTGAGAAACCTATTGACATTCACCAATATTTCAAATAAAAGGTTAGGAATGAAAACCCCTTCAATAATGGAAAGAACAATAACAGTTAGTGGACTTGAGAAACCTATTGACATTCACCAATATTTCAAATAAAAGGTTAGGAATGAAAACCCCTTCAATAATGGAAAGAACAATAACAGTTAGTGGACTTGAGAAACCTATTGACATTCACCAATATTTCAAATAAAAGGTTAGGAATGAAAACCCCTTCAATAATGGAAAGAGCAATAACAGTTAGTGGACTTGAGAAACCTATTGACATTCACCAATATTTCAAATAAAAGGTTAGGAATGAAAACCCCTTCAATAATGGAAAGAACAATAACAGTTAGTGTACTTGAGAAACCTATTGACATTCACCAATATTTCAAATAAAAGGTTAGGAATGAAAACCCCTTCAATAATGGAAAGAACAATAACAGTTAGTGGACTTGAGAAACCTATTGACATTCACCAATATTTCAAATAAAAGGTTAGGAATGAAAACCCCTTCAATAATGGAAAGAACAATAACAGTTAGTTGACTTGAGAAACCTATTGACATTCACCAATATTTCAAATAAAAGGTTAGGAATGAAAACCCCTTCAATAATGGAAAGAACAATAACAGTTAGTGGACTTGAGAAACCTATTGACATTCACCAATATTTCAAATAAAAGGTTAGGAATGAAAGCCCCTTCAATAATAGAAAGAACAATAACAGTTAGTGGACTTGAGAAACCTATTGACATTCACCAATATTTCAAATAAAAGGTTAGGAATGAAAACCCCCTCAATAATGGAAAGAACAATAACAGTTAGTGGACTTGAGAAACCTATTGACATTCACCAATATTTCAAATAAAAGGTTAGGATTGAAAACCCCTTCAATAATGGAAAGAGCAATAACAGTTAGTGGACTTGAGAAACCTATTGACATTCACCAATATTTCAAATAAAAGGTTAGGAATGAAAACCCCTTCAATAATGGAAAGAACAATAACAGTTAGTGGACTTGAGAAACCTATTGACATTCACCAATATTTCAAATAAAAGGTTAGGAATGAAAACCCCTTCAATAATGGAAAGAACAATAACAGTTAGTGGACTTGAGAAACCTATTGACATTCACCAATATTTCAAATAAAAGGTTAGGAATGAAAACCCCTTCAATAATGGAAAGAACAATAACAGTTAGTGGACTTGAGAAACCTATTGACATTCACCAATATTTCAAATAAAAGGTTAGGAATGAAAACCCCTTCAATAATGGAAAGAACAATAACAGTTAGTGGACTTGAGAAACCTATTGACATTCACCAATATTTCAAATAAAAGGTTAGGAATGAAAACCCCCTCAATAATGGAAAGAGCAATAACAGTTAGTGGACTTGAGAAACGTATTGACATTCACCAATATTTCAAATAAAAGGTTAGGAATGAAAACCCCTTCAATAATGGAAAGAACAATAACAGTTAGTGTACTTGAGAAACCTATTGACATTCACCAATATTTCAAATAAAAGGTTAGGAATGAAAACCCCTTCAATAATGGAAAGAACAATAACAGTTAGTGGACTTGAGAAACCTATTGACATTCACCAATATTTCAAATAAAAGGTTAGGAATGAAAACCCCTTCAATAATGGAATGAACAATAACAGTTAGTGGACTTGAGAAACCTATTGACATTCACCAATATTTCAAATAAAAGGTTAGGAATGAAAACCCCTTCAATAATGGAAAGAACAATAACAGTTAGTGGACTTGAGAAACCTATTGACATTCACCAATATTTCAAATAAAAGGTTAGGAATGAAAACCCCTTCAATAATGGAAAGAACAATAACAGTTAGTGGACTTGAGAAACCTATTGACATTCACCAATATTTCAAATAAAAGGTTAGGAATGAAAACCCCTTCAATAATGGAAAGAGCAATAACAGTTAGTGGACTTGAGAAACCTATTGACATTCACCAATATTTCAAATAAAAGGTTAGGAATGAAAACCCCTTCAATAATGGAAAGAACAATAACAGTTAGTGTACTTGAGAAACCTATTGACATTCACCAATATTTCAAATAAAAGGTTAGGAATGAAAACCCCTTCAATAATGGAAAGAACAATAACAGTTAGTGGACTTGAGAAACCTATTGACATTCACCAATATTTCAAATAAAAGGTTAGGAATGAAAACCCCTTCAATAATGGAAAGAACAATAACAGTTAGTTGACTTGAGAAACCTATTGACATTCACCAATATTTCAAATAAAAGGTTAGGAATGAAAACCCCTTCAATAATGGAAAGAACAATAACAGTTAGTGGACTTGAGAAACCTATTGACATTCACCAATATTTCAAATAAAAGGTTAGGAATGAAAGCCCCTTCAATAATAGAAAGAACAATAACAGTTAGTGGACTTGAGAAACCTATTGACATTCACCAATATTTCAAATAAAAGGTTAGGAATGAAAACCCCCTCAATAATGGAAAGAGCAATAACAGTTAGTGGACTTGAGAAACCTATTGACATTCACCAATATTTCAAATAAAAGGTTAGGAATGAAAACCCCTTCAATAATGGAAAGAACAATAGCAGTTAGTGGACTTGAGAAACCTATTGACATTCACCAATATTTCAAATAAAAGGTTAGGAATGAAAACCCCTTCAATAATGGAAAGAACAATAACAGTTAGTGGACTTGAGAAACCTATTGACATTCACCAATATTTCAAATAATAGGTTAGGAATGAAAACCCCTTCAATAATGGAAAGAACAATAACAGTTAGTGGACTTGAGAAACCTATTGACATTCACCAATATTTCAAATAAAAGGTTAGGAATGAAAACCCCTTCAATAATGGAAAGAACAATAACAGTTAGTGGACTTGAGAAACCTATTGACATTCACCAATATTTCAAATAAAAGGTTAGGAATGAAAACCCCTTCAATAATGGAAAGAACAATAACAGTTAGTGGACTTGAGAAACCTATTGACATTCACCAATATTTCAAATAAAAGGTTAGGAATGAAAACCCCCTCAATAATGGAAAGAGCAATAACAGTTAGTGGACTTGAGAAACCTATTGACATTCACCAATATTTCAAATAAAAGGTTAGGAATGAAAACCCCTTCAATAATGGAAAGAACAATAACAGTTAGTGGACTTGAGAAACCTGTTGACATTCACCAATATTTCAAATAAAAGGTTAGGAATGAAAACCCCTTCAATAATGGAAAGAACAATAACAGTTAGTGGACTTGAGAAACCTATTGACATTCACCAATATTTCAAATAAAAGGTTAGGAATGAAAACCCCTTCAATAATGGAAAGAACAATAACAGTTAGTGGACTTGAGAAACCTATTGACATTCACCAATATTTCAAATAAAAGGTTAGGAATGAAAACCCCTTCAATAATAGAAAGAACAATAACAGTTAGTGGACTTGAGAAACCTATTGACATTCACCAATATTTCAAATAAAAGGTTAGGAATGAAAACCCCCTCAATAATGGAAAGAGCAATAACAGTTAGTGGACTTGAGAAACCTATTGACATTCACCAATATTTCAAATAAAAGGTTAGGAATGAAAACCCCTTCAATAATGGAAAGAACAATAACAGTTAGTGGACTTGAGAAACCTATTGACATTCACCAATATTTCAAATAAAAGGTTAGGAATGAAAACCCCCTCAATAATGGAAAGAGCAATAACAGTTAGTGGACTTGAGAAACCTATTGACATTCACCAATATTTCAAATAAAAGGTTAGGAATGAAAACCCCTTCAATAATGGAAAGAACAATAACAGTTAGTGGACTTGAGAAACCTATTGACATTCACCAATATTTCAAATAAAAGGTTAGGAATGAAAACCCCTTCAATAATGGAAAGAACAATAACAGTTAGTGGTCTTGAGAAACCTATTGACATTCACCAATATTTCAAATAAAAGGTTAGGAATGAAAACCCCTTCAATAATGGAAAGAACAATAACAGTTAGTGGACTTGAGAAACCTATTGACATTCACCAATATTTCAAATAAAAGGTTAGGAATGAAAACCCCTTCAATAATGGAAAGAACAATAACAGTTAGTGGACTTGAGAAACCTATTGACATTCACCAATATTTCAAATAAAAGGTTAGGAATGAAAACCCCCTCAATAATGGAAAGAGCAATAACAGTTAGTGGACTTGAGAAACCTATTGACATTCACCAATATTTCAAATAAAAGGTTAGTAATGAAAACCCCCTCAATAATGGAAAGAGCAATAACAGTTAGTGGACTTGAGAAACCTATTGACATTCACCAATATTTCAAATAAAAGGTTAGGAATGAAAACCCCCTCAATAATGGAAAGAGCAATAACAGTTAGTGGACTTGAGAAACCTATTGACATTCACCAATATTTCAAATAAAAGGTTAGGAATGAAAACCCCCTCAATAATGGAAAGAGCAATAACAGTTAGTGGACTTGAGAAACCTATTGACATTCACCAATATTTCAAATAAAAGGTTAGGAATGAAAACCCCTTCAATAATGGAAAGAACAATAACAGTTAGTGGACTTGAGAAACCTATTGACATTCACCAATATTTCAAATAAAAGGTTAGGAATAAAAACCCCTTCAATAATGGAAAGAACAATAACAGTTAGTGGACTTGAGAAACCTATTGACATTCA
Organism: Acanthosepion esculentum; assembly: GCA_964036315.1. Classification (NCBI taxonomy): domain Eukaryota; kingdom Metazoa; phylum Mollusca; class Cephalopoda; order Sepiida; family Sepiidae; genus Acanthosepion; species Acanthosepion esculentum. The sequence goes on along the minus strand of OZ038486.1, from coordinate 65,950,720 downwards.
CCAATATTTCAAATAAAAGGTTAGGAATGAAAACCCCTTCAATAATGGAAAGAACAATAACAGTTAGTGGACTTGAGAAACCTATTGACATTCACCAATATTTCAAATAAAAGGTTAGGAATGAAAGCCCCTTCAATAATGGAAAGAACAATAACAGTTAGTGGACTTGAGAAACCTATTGACATTCACCAATATTTCAAATAAAAGGTTAGGAATGAAAACCCCCTCAATAATGGAAAGAGCAATAACAGTTAGTGGACTTGAGAAACCTATTGACATTCACCAATATTTCAAATAAAAGGTTAGGAATGAAAACCCCTTCAATAATGGAAAGAACAATAGCAGTTAGTGGACTTGAGAAACCTATTGACATTCACCAATATTTCAAATAAAAGGTTAGGAATGAAAACCCCTTCAATAATGGAAAGAACAATAACAGTTAGTGGACTTGAGAAACCTATTGACATTCACCAATATTTCAAATAAAAGGTTAGGAATGAAAACCCCTTCAATAATGGAAAGAACAATAACAGTTAGTGGACTTGAGAAACCTATTGACATTCACCAATATTTCAAATAAAAGGTTAGGAATGAAAACCCCTTCAATAATGGAAAGAACAATAACAGTTAGTGGACTTGAGAAACCTATTGACATTCACCAATATTTCAAATAAAAGGTTAGGAATGAAAACCCCTTCAATAATGGAAAGAACAATAACAGTTAGTGGACTTGAGAAACCTATTGACATTCACCAATATTTCAAATAAAAGGTTAGGAATGAAAACCCCCTCAATAATGGAAAGAGCAATAACAGTTAGTGGACTTGAGAAACCTATTGACATTCACCAATATTTCAAATAAAAGGTTAGGAATGAAAACCCCTTCAATAATGGAAAGAACAATAACAGTTAGTGGACTTGAGAAACCTATTGACATTCACCAATATTTCAAATAATAGGTTAGGAATGAAAACCCCTTCAATAATGGAAAGAACAATAACAGTTAGTGGACTTGAGAAACCTATTGACATTCACCAATATTTCAAATAAAAGGTTAGGAATGAAAACCCCTTCAATAATGGAAAGAACAATAACAGTTAGTGGACTTGAGAAACCTATTGACATTCACCAATATTTCAAATAAAAGGTTAGGAATGAAAACCCCTTCAATAATGGAAAGAACAATAACAGTTAGTGGACTTGAGAAACCTATTGACATTCACCAATATTTCAAATAAAAGGTTAGGAATGAAAACCCCCTCAATAATGGAAAGAGCAATAACAGTTAGTGGACTTGAGAAACCTATTGACATTCACCAATATTTCAAATAAAAGGTTAGTAATGAAAACCCCCTCAATAATGGAAAGAGCAATAACAGTTAGTGGACTTGAGAAACCTATTGACATTCACCAATATTTCAAATAAAAGGTTAGGAATGAAAACCCCCTCAATAATGGAAAGAGCAATAACAGTTAGTGGACTTGAGAAACCTATTGACATTCACCAATATTTCAAATAAAAGGTTAGGAATGAAAACCCCCTCAATAATGGAAAGAGCAATAACAGTTAGTGGACTTGAGAAACCTATTGACATTCACCAATATTTCAAATAAAAGGTTAGGAATGAAAACCCCCTCAATAATGGAAAGAGCAATAACAGTTAGTGGACTTGAGAAACCTATTGACATTCACCAATATTTCAAATAAAAGGTTAGGAATGAAAAGCCCCTCAATAATGGAAAGAGCAATAACAGTTAGTGGACTTGAGAAACCTATTGACATTCACCAATATTTCAAATAAAAGGTTAGGATTGAAAACCCCCTCAATAATGGAAAGAGCAATAACAGTTAGTGGACCTGGGAAACTTATTGACATTCACCAATATTTCAAATAAGAGGTTAGGATTGAAAACCCCCTCAATAATGGAAAGAACAATAACAGTTAGTGGACTTGAGAAACCTATTGACATTCACCAATATTTCAAATAAAAGGTTAGGAATGAAAACCCCCTCAATAATGGAAAGAGCAATAACAGTTAGTGGACCTGGGAAACCTATTGACATTCACCAATATTTCAAATAAAAGGTTAGGAATGAAAACCCCTTCAATAATGGAAAGAACAATAACAGTTAGTGGACTTGAGAAACCTATTGACATTCACCAATATTTCAAATAAAAGGTTAGGAATGAAAACCCCCTCAATAATGGAAAGAGCAATAACAGTTAGTGGACTTGAGAAACCTATTAACATTCACCAATATTTCAAATAAAAGGTTAGGATTGAAAACCCCCTCAATAATGGAAAGAGCAATAACAGTTAGGGGACTTGAGAAACCTATTGACATTCACCAATATTTCAAATAAAAGGTTAGGAATGAAAACCCCCTCAATAATGGAAAGAGCAATAACAGTTAGTGGACTTGAGAAACCTATTGACATTCACCAATATTTCAAATAAAAGGTTAGGAATGAAAACCCCCTCAATAATGGAAAGAGCAATAACAGTTAGTGGACTTGAGAAACCTATTGACATTCACCAATATTTCAAATAAAAGGTTAGGAATGAAAACCCCCTCAATAATGGAAAGAGCAATAACAGTTAGTGGACTTGAGAAACCTATTGACATTCACCAATATTTCAAATAAAAGGTTAGGATTGAAAACCCCCTCAATAATGGAAAGAGCAATAACAGTTAGTGGACCTGGGAAACCTATTGACATTCACCAATATTTCAAATAAAAGGTTAGGATTGAAAACCCCCTCAATAATGGAAAGAGCAATAACAGTTAGTGGACCTGGGAAACCTATTGACATTCACCAATATTTCAAATAAAAGGTTAGGAATGAAAACCCCCTCAATAATGGAAAGAGCAATAACAGTTAGTGGACTTGAGAAACCTATTGACATTCACCAATATTTCAAATAAAAGGTTAGGAATGAAAACCCCCTCAATAATGGAAAGATCACTAACAGTGGACCTGGGAAACCTATTGACATTCACCAATATTTCAAATAAAAGGTTAGGATTGAAAACCCCCTCAATAATGGAAAGAGCAATAACAGTTAGTGGACCTGGGAAACCTATTGACATTCACCAATATTTCAAATAAAAGGTTAGGATTGAAAACCCCCTCAATAATGGAAAGAGCAATAACAGTTAGTGGACCTGGGAAACCTATTGACATTCACCAATATTTCAAATAAAAGGTTAGGATTGAAAACCCCTTCAATAATGGAAAGAGCAATAACAGTTAGTGGACCTGGGAAACCTATTGACATTCACCAATATTTCAAATAAAAGGTTAGGATTGAAAACCCCCTCAATAATGGAAAGAGCAATAACAGTTAGTGGACTTGAGAAACCTATTGACATTCACCAATATTTCAAATAAAAGGTTAGGAATGAAAACCCCCTCAATAATGGAAAGATCACTAACAGTTAGTGGACTTGAGAAACCTATTTTCCTCAAAAATTGTTTTAAGGGAAAGATTTTATAAATTTCAACCAAAAGTAGCACAAGTCTGCTCTGTCAATAAATGTCTAATGTTTCCTCATAAGGAAACAGCTGTTATTACCATTATCATTACCACTGATACAGAAACCCCTTATTTTGCACAGCAGAGAATTATTCTTCAAGATAATCCACTTATCAATTCAGTGGTAAATATTAAGCATATCCCTTACTGAGGGTTAAATAAAAGAGTGAACTGTGTTCTCTAGTCTTGAGTGACAGTCAGTCTAAAAGAAGGACGGCTCTAAATTGAAAAGCATTGAGAAGGCAATAGAAAATCACCCCTACTTCTCGAAGAACATGGCAATTCACAGAAAATAATTAAAAGGAATCTTTGGCGCTACACGATCGACTTCAGCGGATGGTGTAGTGGATAACAACTCGGAATGAGAAATCGGAGAGCCGAGTTCAAATTCAAGTCAGGTTCGTTACATTCACTTAATAATTAAAAGTATTAATGCCTATCCCCCCAGCTACGGGTTAAATAGTAGTATTTTAATAGTATCTAGATAAGAATACTGTTATCTCTAAAAAAATGTGTTAATGCAATGTTCACTCACAAAAAAATTCTTATGATCCAAAATATGGTTCGGCTTTAAATAACCCACAAAGGGTTGATAAGACGTAAAAAACAATAAATCAATGATTGATAAAAAATGAGTTAATAATCAGCCATAATCACCCATTCTCTGAAGAGACATAAAATTAAAAAAAAATCTCTTTCTACAGTGAAAATTTCTGATAGAAATTAAACTCATTACTACGTGTCAGGTTAATGAACAACCTTCGTGTGCATAGACGAAGTCCGAAGCATTTTGCAAAATCTGACCAAATAACCCATTATTATAATTTTTTTGGTGGGGAACATCATCTTGGTAGTACGGAGAACTTTTCAGCACGCACTCCTATAAGTGTGTATTCTGTGTTTTATTGTATATGTACACGGATCAAGAAGAACACACATTCGAACATGGACGATGGTGAGAATTCTGCCGAAAGGTACACTTTTCATTAAGGAATATAGAAAAACCCAGAGCAGCAGACGAAAAATACACCGTTTAAATAGTCCTGGGTATGACGATAAACTACATTCGGCAGCAACACTGCTGATTGGGAGATCGGAGGTTTTAAGGACCGTTGAACAACCTCCTAATTGCTATTCTTCCCAAGCCCAACCCTACCCGGGGTGGTAGCACCTGTTAGGGCCCTAGTTATTTGCAAATAGTTAAACCCAGCAAATAAAAACAAAACACTATGAAAGTATAAAAATACATTTCATAGTAACAATAGCAACTTATTCTTTATTGCTTGCATCATATAAACCAAAAATGTTGCATGCCAAATTCCTAAATGATTCGATAAGTTTCATGATGGACTCAATGATCATAACCCTACTTATTTATTCTTTCTATTCATCTGTTCAGATATAGCTTCTACTTTTCAAATATTTGGTTAAAATGTCTCCATAAGTGTCGAGTTTAGAAGATACTAATTTTGATTAGGCATATTCAATCAAAAATCAGCATAAATCTTTTCAAGCAGAGACTACACAATGTTCATAAGCGTATAAAAATATAATCGCATATAAAATATAAATTTTAGAAGTAGATAGGAAAACCCATCTTCTTCTAAAATAGGAGTAGATAGGTTCGCCTATTGTTCGGCACAAACCCCTCTGTGGTCCTTTGAACAGGAGTAGGGGTTTATACCTTTTTTCCGATTCCTTCTAAAGTCAGCTTTAACTCTCTGTTTCTAACGTCTTCGCCTGAATTCTGAAATTGCCTTTAGTAATTATTTTTTCTCTTCGTCATAGCAGCATGGCCCGGCGTTGCCCGTGCTTGATTCAAAAATCGTACGACTCAGACAGCAATCGCTATCACTTGACTTAAAATATTTTTGCCCTTACTTACCTTTAAAGGAGTGCCCTTTGCCGTGCTGATGTTTCTACATGCCTTACTTCTTGCCTATCTCACACTGCGAATTTTTTCTAAGCTCTATACTAAACATTAAATGTGTTACGAAAAAAGAACTAAACAAAATGAACACAAAACGATCGGTTTTAAAAAAGGACTTGTAACTGGAAAAACCGAATGAAAAAAGAATGTTAACAACAAATACTTTTTCAAACCCAACCCAGTTCTGCGGAATCAGAATCAACGTTGAGTTTAAGCAAGCGAATGAGCCAATTGGAGTAAAGTGCCATGCAGATTTAAATTTTTCCCACTTGTGACGAATGCAGCTATCGATTTTTTTTAATGCTAGCATGCTAGTTAACATTCGAGTCAGTCAGCTGTTGGCTTTCACGCTGGCCAATAGAATCTTCCTGCCTATTCGTAGCAGCCAGATATAGGCTCTCACTCTGGCCAGTAGAAAATGGCCACAAACTACATGAAAACTGCCGTAGAAGCATGAAAAAATCGATTATTTCCACTTTCGATGGGAGTTGGGAAATGCAAAGTCGGTCTTGGCCTTTTCACTCCCTTGGAGCATGCGCATGTAAAGGTTGGTGCAAATCCGTTGACAATTGCGGCCGTGCATTCGTTACACACACACACACACACACACACACACACACACACACACACACACACACACACACCCTGCCTTATATATATATATATATATATATATATATATATATATATATATATATATATATATATATATATGTATGATAACCAAAGAAGATGCACCAAACAAACAATCAACTTTCGTCTACGAAATCGCTTGTCTATATAGAAAACGCATTTTTAATAAGTATAATTCAAATACATATTTTAGCAACAATTTACTAAATTATGACACGAGGTAACTTGCTAGGTATCCGATAATGGCTCAATTAAATCACTTATCACCCAGCACACACACACACACACACACACACACACACACACACACACACACACACACACACACACACACACACACACACACACATCCTGCCTTTTATATATAGAGATATCCATGAGCCAAACGTCATACAATAAAATTTTCAGATATGTCACTTACTAATCGCCATTCAGGCTAAAGACCTATTAAGTCATACTTGTACGTGATACTTTTAGAAAATATTTTAAATGACGCTTGTCATGTTAACAAAAAGACATTGGCTAGACAAAGATCTTTTTAAAATATTATACGAATCAGGAAAAGAAACATCAAATGAATTATGCAAAGAAAAAATAAAACATTGAAAGAATTATGTAAAAAAAACCAATGAATCATCGAATGAATCATGTAATGAAACATAAGAAAAATAGTAAATGAACCCGGTAAAAATAAAACGATAAAAACATCAATGAATTAGAAATAGCAAATAGATCACTCAATAAACATCAATAAAATATCAAATGGACCAGATAAAAGAGATGAAGCAATGAAACAAGAAAACATCATGTGGACCAAGCAAAGAAACAAAGAGTTGAAAGAGACAAGAGATCAAATGGATTCCGCAAAGAAATTATCAAATGGCAAATAGATTTGGCTAAGTTACATGGTAAAATATCATAGAGAAGAGGCAAAGAAACAATAAAATGTCCAATGGACCAAGCAAAGAAACAATAAAACATCAAATAGACCAGACAAAGAAACAATAAAACATCAAATATATCAGGTCAAAAAGCGATGAAACATGAATGGGACGAGACAAACCAACAAAAAATTAAATAGATCAGGCAAAGAAACAATAAAACATCAAATAGATCAAGTCAAGAAACGATGAAACATCAATGGAACGAGACAAAGCAACAATAAAAATCAAATAGATCCAGTAAAATCAAAACAAAAAACGGCGAAGCATTAATGTTGTGAGGCAAAGAATAAAACAAATGAAAAAGATCAGGCTAAGAAGCAATAAAACAATTGCACAAAGAAGCAATAAACATGAAATGAACAAGGTAACAATAATAAAAGATTAACTGAAATAGATGAAGAAAAAGTGAAACATCAAGAGAACCAGTTGAACAAACATTAGACAAATGAAACTATCAAACATGAAATGAACCCACTAAAGAAGAAATAGAACATAAACTGAACTATTTGAAGAAACAATGAACACCAATCGACCCAGATAAAAACAATATCAAATGGACTAGGAAAAACAATAATAGCATGAAGTAAATAAACAACAATAAAAATCAAATGGACCAGTTTAGAAACGATAATACATCAAATGGACTAGGTAAAAGGATAACTGAACATGAAATGGACCATTTGAAGAAACAATGAACGCCAAATAGAGTGAGTAAAATGTTCATAAAACATCCAATGGAACAGGAAAAGCAATGACATTTACAAGAATTTGGTAAAGGAATAATAAAACATCAAATGGACTAGGTAAAAAAAACCCCAATAAAACATCAAACTGACGAGCCAAATTAATGATAAAACACCAAATGGACAATTTTGCAGAAGCAATAAACATGAAATGGACCTGACAAAAACATTAAAATACCAAATGTATTACCTAAAAACACCTGTAATTGACCCGAAAAAAAACATAAAAACAATTGGTCTAGGTAAAAGAATAATAAGACATCAAAAAGACCATTTAAATAAGCAATACACATCAAGGGAACAAGGTAAAAAGCAATAACATATCAAATGGTGTAGGTAAATGGCTGCTCAGACATCAAATGAACCAGACAAAAACAAAACAAAAATGAGAACAAATGGAGTATGATTCCATTTTACGTAATATTTAATTTAAAAGAGAGCTCAATGCATAGTAGAGCTAAATATTATTTATTTTAGGATATTAAAACATGTTAAAAATGGCGACACAATTATAATCATGTTTCAACACCATAAATGTGTCTCTTAAAGCGATATTGTATACAGAGAATTTGAGAAAGAGAAAAGGTGAGTGAGTGCGTAAGAGAAGACAAAAATGTGGAGAAGGTGAGAAATTGTTGAGAACGAATGAGAGAGAAGGAGGGAAGGAGATAATTAAAGAGGCAAAGGGAGGTACGAAAAAAATATAAGGAAGTGTCTCGTGTGCAAGCGACCGAAAAAGAGAACGAGAAAGACTTGTACTCTTGATTTTTGAATCAGGTTTGTTTATTCAATTGTTTCTTTTCTATTTCTCATTCGTTTGGCTTCGGGTTGTAACCTGGAGAATTCAGTCAGTTGACCTAATTCTTGTCGTGAATTACAAGTAGTATTCAGAGAGAGAGAGAGAGAGAGAGAGAGAGAGAGAGAGAGAGAGAGAGAGAGAAAAAGAGAGAGAAAGAGAGAGAGAAAGAGAGAGAGAGAGAGAGAGAGAGAAAAGAAAAGAAAGAAAGAAAGAATAAAACCAAGCAAAATTATCTCCCCTTTCAGTGGAATTATTTATTCAGTGACAATACACCGTCTAACCCGTCTTTTCCACCAAGACAAATTTTGACAATATAATACTATTGACTGCGGGTAGTTGTAAGTAATATATTCATGATTTTGACTTATGAAATTGAATATTATTTACATATGAATGTATACATTTATATATCTACATGCCCCCAAAACACAGTTATAGAGGGTGTCCCCAAAGTCTGGACACAAAGGCAAAAATGCATATTTTCAAGAAATGAAATTTTCAACAATATTTTATTGTATTTGGAATATTAACAAATAACACCTTCGATATAATTTCCATCAACTCAATGTAGTAACTCCACATCGTTGTCAAGTTTAGCACATTCTTTATGCGTTCAATCAAGTGTGTTGCATCTGTGATTTTCAATGAGTACACCTTCTCCTTTAGCACATCCCCACACCAAAAAAAAAAAAAAAGAAAAAGAAGTCACTTCTTTTTTCTTTCGACACAACCATGTTTAATTTGTGGAGGTAACAATATATAGTTAATGAGATTTTTCCATGTTTCCATATATATATATATATATATATATATATATATTAGTGTCGGAGTTAGCTCCTTCTTAATTCCCTAATTGTTCACTAGGGGACGCTCTCCCTACACTATACATATTGGGCAACTTCTTGCCTCGTTCTCTTTTTCACTTTGCATTTCAGCGGACACATTTAAAAATGTAATCTTTCGTAGAAATCCGCGTTTTACCCACTTGTGGGAAAACGCCATGAAACACACATACACGTACGTACGAGCATAACAATATACAAACTCTTTACGTTCATACACAAACACAAATGTTGATGACTTTGTTTCTAGTAAATTTGTTGTTTAATACACATATTTGTCGTCCTGGGTACGACGTTAAACTGCATCCAACAGCAAGGCCTCTGATCAGGAGGTTTTGAGGAAGCGTGGAACCACCTCTTAATTGCTGGTGTTCCCAGGTCCACCCTGACTCGGGGTGGTAGCACCTATTGGGGGTCCCAGCTATGGGAAAATAGTGAACTTCCAGATCTTTTCCAGCACATTGAAACAATGATGTTGCCAACTATACTTTTTTGAAACAATGATGTTGCCAGCTATACGTTTTTGAAACAATGATGTTGCCAGCTATACGTTTTTGATACAATGATGTTGCCAGCTATACGTTTTTGATATATTTAGTAAATACTGGATCTGCATTAAATAACCCATAGTGGTTGATATGCTATAAAATCCCAAACAACAACAACAACAACACATATTTGTTGGCATATGTATATCGGTCGTGTTTGTTTTCTTTACATCTTCGGTTGGACTCAACTTGAGTCCGCATTGTTCTTGTAGTTGAACCTTCTAGCAGGAATAAACAGCGCGTGTACCTAATTCAACAAAACTCAAACCCACACGGTACTCTATATTAGGAAAATAGCCGATTCCGCTACCTTAGTTTAAAACTGTCGGTATCTTCGGGAGATTTCAGTCTGGATGTATTTAATAGCGATATATCTTCAGTTGTATCTTGAATAAAATTAACATCTTGTGTTTTTTTTTGTTTCGATAGTTTTGAATATGAATTCGGTTATCAGAATCTGTGATTTTGTTTTTGTTAGTTCTTTATACGATTCTTCATAGCGTGCCATAATTATTTTCAAATCACATTGGAATTGCACATCTCTTCCAACAGTGTTATCATTTGTAAGAAAATGATTTCCAAGTTTATTGGCGATTTAAGTTTGTTTACATTAAGTAGCGTCCGTCGCGAGACGCAGACGTCACGTGATATGGAATGCAACTGTGTTTGAATATATCTAACTGTAGTAATATTTTAGATGTTGTTTAAAATTTTTTTTTAACTATATCTAACAAAAATCTTTTGTTTAACTATTGAAATATTTATAAAGTTTTAAAATACCCAAGTCTTTATTTAACCCTAGTTTATATGTATTTAATTTTAAAACACTTATTCACAATTTAAAAAAGGATTACAAGAATCTCCAGTTAAACAAAAAGATCAAAGACATTTTCGCTAAACCACCCATTAATGCAATGAAACAATCACCTAACCTATCTGCTATCCTCACCTCTACCAAATATCTAAACAATACAAACCAATCAACAAATTGCAAATGTAACAAACCTCGTTGTTTAGTTTGCAAACACTTAACAATCGATAGTGTATTTTCTGTACCTAACACCAATATCAAGATACACCCACCTCGCCTCACCTGTGATAGTCATAACATAATCTACTATTTATTCTGCACTATATGTCCTAATAGTGGATATATTGGTGAATCTGGAAATAATTTTAGATTTCGCTTCAACAACCGTAAACTAACCATACGTCAAAACAATCCTTATTCCCTCAAAGCTGAACATTTTAATCAACAAGGAGACTCATTAGAAAACTGTAAATTTGTATTGATAGATTCTGATTTCAGTTCCACGTACACATGAATATATATATATATATATATATATATGTGTGTGTGTGTGTGTGTGTGTCACTGGCAGTTCAAGAAAGACATTTGGGTCACTAACACACAAAAAAGAGAATGTCTCATATAGAGAATATTTAACATCGAAAAACGTAAGAAAAAATTAACTATTTCTAATAATATGTGGAAATCTCTACGCTTTGCCTAATGAAGGTCGCGAGACCGCAAACGTGTGTAGCAAAATTATGGAAAATAAAGTATAATATTTAAAAAAATATCCACATTAAAACCAAAACGTTTGCGGTTTCTCTCTTCTTTTTAATATACACACTTTTCTCTCGTTGGAACTACTATAACCTCTTCATTTTATATATATATATATATATATATATATATATATATATATATATATATATATATATAATCAAACCTAATGAGCCAGAAAAACCTACCAAGGTTTCACTTAGGCAGATCGTCAGGGTCAGCTGGTCCTGACGATCTGCCTAAGTGAAACCTTGGTAGGTTTGTCTGGCTCATTAGGTTTCACTAGGTCTGCTCTACGTTTGTATCTAGCTTTATAGTTAGTTGTTTACTCGTATCGGGGTTTTTTCTTTGGGCTTTGAACCTGTATCTGTGCGATTATTTTCGACAGACTCTCATGTTCCTGGCTCTTTCTTTTTTAAAACCTTTTCTTCCCTTCGAGATTGATTTAACTATTACTAAATCAAGGATTCGAAGGTTTTTCGAGACGAGTATAGTTACCTATATATATATATATATATATATATATATATATATATATATATATATATATATATATATATATATACCCAAATGTAATGAAAACGAAAATAATATATATTCGAACGTCCACCTTCGTTAATTCAAAAGAGGTCTCAATACCAAGAGTAGAGCAATAATTATTTATTAGAGATTTTTACATGTGGACAGAAACAATTAATCACTCCAAATCCGCATGTAAAATCTATAATATATATATATATATATATATATATATATATATATATATATATATATATATATATATATATATATATATAAATATAATAATTTATTAGGATATTATTATGTAAGTGTATGCTAAGTTTTCAGTTCTATCCACTGTTCAAAATCTGACTAGAACACAACTCATCAATTTTTTTTCGTTATTTGAAGAAGACCAACTGATAGAACAGCAGTTGAGCAAAACTCAGTCAGCAAAATTCAATCAGCAAAACTTACGCGTTCAAAACTGTTATTAAACTAAAAACACTCTGCAAAATGGATTTCAAAAGCGATAACAAAAAAAACTCAACGAGCTTTAATAATAATAGAATTTTGAAAATTAAAAAAAAAATGAATCATTTTAAATGCTCTCAAGGCCATCATAATTTGAGTCATCAAATACCAATTAATTCTTTTCTTCCTCAATTAAATTTGTGAGCGGAAGACATAACAGAAAACTTGTCCCAATTAGAGGAAATTTTGTGCTTCAGAGAGCATGCAAATTTAATTAAGTTCGTTTGATTTCTTCGCAAATTCCTTTTAACACACCTTACATATTTATGATTTTCTAGTGTCCGCCGATTTCACAATCCTACCTATCGCGGAGAGGGAAGTTCCTGACGATGGTTTTATCCTTACAAAGGAGGAAACAGTTTATTAAATCTCTCGAATTCGCAAGTCAGCACATGGAATTTACACAGTTAAAAAAAAAAATTAACGAAAACAATGCGTCCGCTCAAACACGTTCATTCACCAAAATAAGAAGAAACCTACGAATATACGCCATATTTCTTATGTTAAAAATAAAACCAGTGTTGAAATAATTTATTGTTAGAAGAGTACATTTATGGGAAGATTCAAGCGTTCATAGGCTTAACGTGAATCACGTTTTGACTCGATAATGTAGATAATATACATGTAGCTGAAATAAAATTGATTGATTGGCGAAACAGAGGTTTCCTAAATTGTCTCATATATATATATATATATATATATATATATATATATATATATATATATAAGTGAACATAGAAGACGACAGTCTGTTTCATGCTAGATGCAATCGTCAGGCCACCTGAGTATATTTCTTCATATATATATATATATATATATATATATGAAGAAATATACTCTTAAGGTGTGCTATATTTATGGGATAAAGTACTCAATATCAGTGATAGAGCGTGTGTAAATATAAAAGTGAACATTGAAGTCAACACTTAGTGGCGACAGGCTGTTTCATGCTAGATGCAATCGTCAGGCCTGAAGATTGCGTCTAGCATGAAACAGCCTGTCGCCAAGTGTTTACTTCAATGTTCATTTATATATATATATATATATATATATATATATATATATATATATATATAGTTAAATTCCCAGATCAATTCTGTGGACAAGACAGATTGGTATAAAATGACAATTGGAAAAATCTTAGATTTTGCCGACGCGTTTTCTCTTCCGACTATTTCAAGGCAAAAATGAAATCGAAATATCTCTGTTCTTATAGTTACATTAAAAATCCAAATTTTTCTGGTTAATGTAAATTACCTTTATAGTAAGAGATTTTTTTTCCATGTCGACAATACAGTTAAATTCCCAGATCAATTCTGTGGACAAGACAGATTGGTATAAAATGACAATTGGAAAAATCTTAGATTTTGCCGACGCGTTTCGTCTTCCGACTTTTTCAAGGCAAAAATGAAATATATATATATATAATGCCCCCGTAAATATAAAATAGGTGCTATTAAAAAATTCCCCAAGAGAGCTCACGAGAATTCATCCTCTCGCACTCTTTTCTTTAAAGAATTAAATAACGTAAAACAAACGCTTATTAATAACGGATTTCCATATCAGTTGTTAGATTTCCATTTTCTGTCTAAGGTAGCTAATAGCAACGACGATAATATAAACAAAAACAATAACATTAATATTTTTTATAAAAATCAAATTAATGAAAATTACGAACAAGATGAAACTAGAATGAAGAACATCATAAAAAATGCACAACACCAGTAGACAATTGCAAAAAAAAAATAAATAAAAAAAAATACGAAAGATTACATTTTTAAATGTGTCCGCTGAAATGCAAAGTGAAAAAGAGAACGAGGCAAGAAGTTGCCCAATATGTATAGTGTAGGGAGAGCGTCCCCTAGTGAACAATTAGGGAATTAAGAAGGAGCTAACTCCGACACTAATATATATATATATATATATATATATATATATATGGAAACATGGAAAAATCTCATTAACTATATATTGTTACCTCCACAAATTAAACATGGTTGTGTCGAAAGAAAAAAGAAGTGACTTCTTTTTCTTTTTTTTTTTTTGGTGTGGGGATATATATATATGTATATATATATATATATATATATAGGATGAGACCGAAATGCGAATTACAAATCGGAGACAATAAAATCAAACAAGTACAAAAATTTGAATATCTGGGAAGCGTTCCAACAGAGATTCCAGCACACCGTATATATATATATATATATATATATATATATATATATATATATATATATATATATATATATATATATATATATATATATAAGTGAACATTGAAGTCAACATTCAGAGGCGACAGGCTGTTTCATGCTCATCAGCCTGTCGCCACTGAGTGTTGACTTCAATATTCAATTTTATATTTTCATACGCTCTATCTCTGATATTGAGCCCTTTATCCCATAACGTTATTACTATATTTCTCCATATATATATATATATATATATATATATATATATATATATATATATATATACAGTGTGTTTCTCTTTGAGTGTGCTTCTCAAAAACATCATAAACAATTTTTCACCACGCATCTCACGAAATATGTTTTCCAGGTCATGTACTAACGCTTGAAAAAATTGGTTGAAAAATTTCAATGTTTGAAAAGAGAAAATTCAATTTAAAGTGCTACCGGAAGTGCAAGAACGTAACCGAAGCGAAAGATGCTTTTGAAAGGAGTTTCAAGCAGATCAACCAATGGTGGCTAATCATCGCTTGGATGAGAAATACATTTGAAGCAGAAGGAACAGTTCGACACACCCCTTCATTCAACACACCCCACGCTAATGGATTTTGTATTAGGAAGACATCTAAAAATAAAGTTAATCGCATAAAACCAAAAACAATCGATGAGTCGAGCGCAACCACTGAAAGAGAATGCGCTCAAATCTCAAATGAACAACTTAATGCTGTGCTCAACTCGATGGAATTGTTTGTCAGTGGCTGAGTCAGAACGACTATCATTTTGAACAAGCACGATCGCTCAAAATAATTACACAAGGTGGTACACTTTATTTTGAATTATAAATATTTGATATTCTTTAAATGACATCATATTAACAAAGATTCACAGTGTAAATATATTTCTGAAACAATCTGAAATACACACACGGACACACATATATATCCAGGTTGATATGTTGTAATGGTTAGCAAGCTTGTCTCGCTAAAATTGTTACGACTGAACAGTGAGTTCGATTCTCACTGGGTGCTCCACACTCTCGGCCGTGTACCACATCTAAGCTATGCTTAGAAAATCATTTCTCGGCCTTGTGCCACATCTGAGCTACGCTTGGAAAATTATTATATATATATATATCCAGGTAAGATGAGAACGAACAGAGTATAATTCCAACGTTCGTAACATCTAATTTAAAAGAGTGCTCAATACAAAGTAGACCAATATTATTTATTTTAGGATATTACACCGAAAACATGTCAAAATCGTTACACAATTGCAGTCGTGCTTTGATTTGTATCAATGCATCTCGTCAGGCGATTGTAAATTACTGGCGAGTGAATGATTTATTTAGATTTAAAAACCCTCAACCTTAAAACATTAGACTCGATATAGCGCCGCTCGATCACAATATATCGAGTTTAATTCGTTACCTCTTCGTCATCGTAATAAGTTTAAAATAATAATTCACCTCTTAGAACAAAATTAAATAGGACAAATATTATTTACGAATTTAAATGCCTATTAAGGAATTGTATTCTTGATTAATCAAAATTCGTAAATAATTATATAGGCCATACTACAACACGAAAACTCACCTTTCTGATTATAGCTCAATTAGGTCTCATTTAAATACTCATGGAGACCTACCGGACCCTATTCGTAAGATACTTGTTGACAACAGAAATATAATAGCATCATCTACATGCCAAAAAAAAAAAAAGGCTAAAAATAATGGAAGCCTTATTAATAAACAAAAAAAATAAACCAACACTCAATAATATCAACTATGAAACTGGACAAAATATCTTGACCGTCTTTTGAAAATGAAAACATTATATAAAGTACATACATACAATAAACTATTTCTTGTTAACAGATAATATATTTCAACCTTGAAAATGTCTAAATGTATAGCCGAAAGCGCTCGGCTAAAAAGAACAATGGGACAGTTTTTATATAATTTATCATCCGAAAAAAAATTATTAGATTACATGAGAAATTGTATAAAAACTAAATCAAAACACCTTCTCTGTAGTATTCACCGAAATATATATATATATATATATATGTGTGTGTGTGTGTGTGTGTGTGTGTGCGTGTGTCTGTGTGTGTGTATGTGTGTGCGTACATGCGTGTGTGTATATCCTCGTGTATGGAAGGGAGAATAAGAATAAAGACGTTTAAAAATAAAGAAAGAAAGAAAGAAAGAAAGAAGTATTACAAGAACGAATAATTACAAAGGAAATGGGAATGGCATGAAAGTGAAATTAAAGAAAGAAAAAGGAAAACAGAGAAGAGAGAATATAAAGAATGAGTTAAGAAAGAAAGGATGAAAGAAAGAAAGAAAGAATAATAATAATAGAAGAATTAATAATTACAAAGAAAAGGGAAGGAGTGAGGAAAGTGAAATGAAAGAAACAGTAGAACAGAAGAGGGAATATAAATAATGAGAAAGAAAGAAAGAAAGAAAGAAAGAAAGAAAGAAAGAGTGAACGAACGAATGAAAGAGTGAACGAACGAATAAAAGAAAGAAAGAAAGAGTGAACGAACGAATGAAAGGAAGGAAGCTTTTGGAATGGTTCTTTGCCTATTCCAATGCGCCCTCGGATTTCAGTGTCGCATTTTCCTTCTTCTGTTGGAACGCTTACCAGATATTTAAATTTTTGTACTTGTTTGATTTTGTTATCTGCGACTTGTAATTCGTATTTCGGTCTCATCCTTTTTCCTAGCAGCTATACCTTCTGTCTTCTTGCAATTGATATTCAATCCTTTCTCCTCACTTTCCTTTACTACCTTCTGTAGCAGTTTTTGTAGTTTTCTTTCTGTGTCTTCTGTCAACACAGTGTCATCTGCATCTCTTCAAAAGTTTAAATGCAATATCAATAGTCCCCTTCTGACTACCTGTAACCTGTTCTTTTCATGCCTTCCAGTTGTCTTTCCCTGTCAGTAACCTCTCAGGTCATAATGGTTTTTACTGATTTATTTGAGGTGAAATTATTTTTTAAAAAATGTATCAATAATGAAACTGATTAACATCAACAACTCAATAAATACGTTTTGTAATCGAAGTTAATCTAGTTCAACCGAAGTTTAGAGAAATCATTCGTTTTATTTATCTATTGAGTTTTAAATTTAGGGGATATTTTTTTTTATATATATTTGCTAGAATCACACGTTCCTTAGGCTGGATAGTTGTAAGAAACTTCGTGGACGAAATGCTTGGCATATGAGGCCTAACTGATGTGGTAGGGAAGTGCAGTAGGAAGGAAAAGGAAGATTTCCGTTCTTATTCATTAATGAAATATATTGCGGGTCAGTGTTTAATGCAGCGTCTCCATACGTTTAACCTTTCCGCCATCATTGATTCCAGATCAATGAAGGCACCTTTGGCTCGCGTAATCACTGATCCAGAAAAGAGAGCCACAAACAGGGTAGAAAGGCAATCATTTTGCGGTTCAGTTCACTAAATGGTAAGTTTTTAAGTTGAACAATTGTTTTGAACATGCGCTGATCGGACAGAGTTGATCAGTGGCGAGAATGTCTATTTACCTCTCAACTTTTTTGATTTTTATTATTATTATTTAGTTTCATGACAGTAGAAAAACGAAGCGGAAAACAAGCAGAAAATTATTGACGATGAGTCAGGTTGAGTTGGAAGAGCGCCTCAAAATGGAAACTTTAAAGTGCTAGCTAGATCGGTAATATTTTTTTATGAAACGCATCAGGTTTGATTTCATATCTATCTATCTATCTATCTATCTATCTATCTATCTATCTATCTATCTATCTATACCTATTTTTCTTTCTTCCTATTTATCTATCTATACCTAGTTCTTTCTTTCTTTCTCTCTCTCTCTCTCTCTATATATATATATGTTCATATCTATCTGTACCTAGTTCTTTCTCTCTTTTAATAAGGTATATCATCTATCGACTGATCTACTTATCTTTAATTAAATCTATCTATCTATCTATCTATCTATCTATCTATCTAACTATCTATCTATCTATCTATATATATATATATATATATATATATATATATATATATATATATTTAAATTACATGATCCAGCAGCCCACAATACTATCAATACTTGGAATCATAAATGTAGCCTTGTGAAAAGGCAAATTGAAATATCCAAGGAAAAACTGAACACACTTAACAGCAACAAACAAGAATTATACGATAAACTAAAGGATATAACTACCCCGGACCAACTGGAGGATATTACGCATAGACTCACGGAAATTATCAACAAATCTGAAGCACAACACCGGTTTAAAATTATTAAAAAACTGAATACATTATACAAAGGTAATATTACACTTCCTGACAAAACGGTTAAATACATTAACCTTTCCAACTATGAACTAACCAAGCACCAAATAGAATTACTTAATCTTGGACCTAACTGCCATATATACCGTAAGTATAATCGACTTTAAAAAAAAATAGAAATCGAAACCCTATACCAAAACATCGTTAAACTCCAGGATGAACAACTAATAGAAACTACACCAGAATTCAAAGACTTACTTAAGGCCGAGGCATTCAAGGATCGGCATGATAAAAGCCGAAACTCCTCAAAAATACTTACTAAACAACTGAAAATTGCCGCACAAGAACTACGCAACCACCCTGACATAATCGTAAAAAAAGCTGACAAGATCAACATTTTCGTCCTTCTAAACAAATTAGATTATAACAAAAAGCTTGACCACATACTCCATGATCGCATACAATTTAAAAAACTCAACAAGAATTCGACCAACCAACTAAAATCAAAGCTTAATAAACTCATTAATGCTAATAATGTCGAACAGAACTCTTTAAAACTCCCTAAGATTGTTGGTGATTATAGGCCTGGTTACATATACGCCACTATAAAAACACATAAACCTAACTATCCTCTCCGTCCTATCATATCACAAATTCCAACTCGTGTATATCAACTAACAAAATACATCAACCAACTCATTACTCCTTACCTTTCTAGTAAATATAGTGTAAAGTCAACATTAGAAGTCATCCAAATCCTAAAAAGTGAAAAACCCGACAATGAAATCATAGCTTCACTTGATGTTGAAAACTTATTTACCAATGTCCCTGTTAGTGAAACTATTGACATAATTATAAGAAATATATACAGTAACTCATCTTTACCCCCACTTAAAATTAATCCTAATATATTACGGAAACTACTATTAGCTTGTACTACTGAAGTCCCTTTCTTAGATCATAATAATAATATATATATACAATGTGATGGTGTCTCTATGGGTTCAGTACTGGGTCCGACATTTAGCAATTTCTATATGTCGAACCTTGAAAATAAGATATTTACAGACTTTAAAAACCATCCATCTATGTAAGATACGTTGATGATATTCTTATGTTAGTTGAAAATACAGATGAAATACTTCAACTACAAAAATGTTTCCAAAATAATTCTGTCCTCAAATTCACGTATGAACTCAATACTAATAATAAAAGTCCTTTCCTTGACATATTGATAAACACAAATAATAACAAATTTACTATTTCGCCATATAAAAAACCTACTAGCATAAATTCATGTACACTTAACTACAAGAGTGAATGCCCATATTACTACAAAATAGCAATTATAAAAAATCTAATACATCGTACAGAAACTAATTCATCCACAAAACAGATTTTTTACAGTGAACTAAAGAATATAAAACAAACACTTGTTAATAATAGTTTTCCAAATTATATAACTGATGAACAAATAAGATGCTTTCTTAGAAATCTCAATACTAAGCAAATAGTACATAATACTGCTTCTACTAATCTCAAACATATTAATCTCCTATGTCGTAATCAAATGCATACTAATTATAAACAAGATGAAAATATACTAAAAAAATTAGTAAATACTAACATATGTACAACAGATCCTAGCAAAAAAATTAAGTTAAATATATACTACACTAAATCTAGTATATCCAACTCAATTATTCGCAATGATTCTTCTCCCCCGGTTAGCGATTTGCAAAAAACCAACATAGTTTACAAATTCAGGTGCCCTTTGGGAGATTGTATCTCCAACGAACTAAATAATATCTATGTTGGTCACACCACAAACTCGCTTTCACGACGCTTGACACTATATTTGAATGATAACTCTAACATTTTTAGGCATTTAAAACAACATGCCTGGCCGCGTACACAATTCTGGAAAATCCTCGTCGAAAACACAACTATACTTAAACATGAAAACAATAAACAAAAACTAAAAATTCTTGAAGCTATATACATAAAACAGTTGAAACCTAACCTGAACAAAATAAACTATGAAATCTCCACAAATATCCTTAAATGCCTATAATTAGTAACAGAAGCCATTGGTTCATACCAACGGCTTTCCATACTCAATACTCATCGGATTCACTCTCGCGTGGTCATGTGTGACGTCATGAGCTGTGGTGCGATTTTCGCTTCAGCGTCTTATATGCACGTGTTTATCGTTGCTTGGAAATCATCCATGTAAACAAAAACAGACTGTCATCAATTTCTTGTTCGTGTATTGCTTAATATATTGTGTAATTGTCATCTTATGTAAGTCGAAAGCTTAGATTGGATTAAAAAATATGTATCAATATTGTGATTTTCTTTCATTGTTTAATGATAATGTTTTTAAGCTTATCAGACGATATGAAAAGAACTTACATAAAATATATAGACAAAACTTATCTATATTATTTAATGAAACATGTATGAATATTATATATATATATATCTGTTCATATCTTTCTTTCTTTCTGTTCATATCTTTACTTTTTCTTTCTTTCCTTCTTTCTTTCTTTTTTTCTTTCTTTCTCCTTTTAATAAGGCATATCTCTCAACCTATCACCTTTTAATAAAATCTCTCTCTCTCTCTCTCTCTCTCTCTCTCTCTCTCTCTCTATCTATCTATCTATCTATCTATCTGTTTGTTCATATCTTTCTTTCTTTCTGTTCATATCTTTCTTTCTTTCTCCTTTTAATAAGGGATATCTATCAACCTATCTCCTTTTCATAAAATCAAATCTATCTATCTATCTATCTATCTATCTATCTATCTATCTATCTATCTATCTATCTCCAATCCGTTCTTATCAATCTACAACTATACGTGCTATTCTTATGTACATTACGCCCTTCCCAAGAAATCTGAAGTGGTCACGTTTTGGTAAGTGGGTCATACAGCGACATATTTCAGCACCGCTTCTACATAGATAATTTATGTGTCTAAATTGATTGAACCACAAACACAAAAATCTGACAACCGCTCCGAAGCGATGCTTTGCAATTTTGTCTCGCAGGCCCTTGACAGTGCATTTGATTCTCACTATGTGTCGCCTTACTGTCGCCTTGTACCCAGTCAAGCTGAACAAATAATATTTCCCTAACAGAAATATGCACCCTCTACGTGGTCTACTTAGTCTGGTACAAGGTTAAATATGAGAAAATATAAGCGAGCGGCGTCTCTGAAAATAAACCAATATAGCTTCTTCTTCTTCTTCTTCTTCTTCTTCTTCTTCTTCTTCTTCTTCTTCTTCTTCTTCTTCCTCTTCCTCTTCCTCTTCTTCTTCTTCTTCTTCTTCTTCTTCTTCTTCTTCTTCTTCTTCTTCTTCTTCTTCTTCTTCTTCTTCTTCTTCTTCTTCTTCTTCTTCTTCTATCTGCCATGTCCCTTTGTTGGCTCTCTACGATTTACTGTCCTTTATAACGCTGAAAAAATTGGTACTTTTGTTCTCTCTCCTAAACACTCCATTTACTGAAGCTCTTTACGTAAAGACGCTGGAAAAATGGCCAGTTCCCTCTACCGCTCCTGCAAGTACCTGACCACTCCTGCTATCCTCTACTTTTACAAGAGCCAAATAAATGCCGAAAATGGAGTATTGCTGCCACATATGGACAGGAAAAGGCCAAAAAGCGTCTATGCGGCCTTGTTGGTGATTAATTATTTAGAGCCTCTTTCCCACAGACGAAACGTTGAAAGCGTTTGTCGCCATTTCCAAGGAAAGTCTTCACGGCTAAGACCCGCCATGCCACACACATTATAGCGACCTATCCTAATTCCTTTTGTATTCCATTGGTCAGATGTAAGTTCCATTTGAGAAGTTTCTTCTCACGAGCCGCTGCTTTGTGCAACCGACCCCCAAGAGATTGCCTCACTGATTTCTTAACCTGTTCAAGTCTGGGGCTAACCGTTATCCTCCCCACATATCCTCATAATCCGTGCCTATTACTTTATAACCCTCTACCTTGAGTGGCTCTTGTGCCTTGTATAGAGTGAACTTCATTTAAAACAATTCGCTCAATTACACATTTTGGGTGTCTCATGAGTATCAAAATTCGCTATCGTAGTAATTAATTACGAGGGTAGCTTGACAACCATTCCCCCATGACGAGACGCTCATTATGCGAGTAGGGAGATTTAGCAACACCAGCCTTTCAAGTTGGGAGGGTATACTTGCCTTGAAACTGTTTCGAAAACCGACTGCTGGAGACGGTGACTCGTATCTGACCTATCAATGAAGCTTATTACCGAAATTAGTATGACATAAGGCCATAAGTATGGAGTCAGTAAGGCTCGAACGCGTGGAACCACCTCTTAAATGCTCGTGTTCTCAGGTCCACCCTGACTCGGGGTGGTAGCACCTGTTAGGCTCCCAGCTATGGGCAAATGGTTAACCCTCAAACTAGGGTCAAAACACTATGAAAGTGTAAAAATTGGTTTTAATACCGGAAATAATTTGTAAAAAAAATATTACCAGCGATACATATTTGAAGGAAAAATTATTATATTATGGATTTTTGAAGAAAAAATATTACCAACAATAATAATTTTGTTCTTATTAAATAACCCACGGAGGTCGATATGCCGTAAAACAAATCAAACCAAACCAAACTAAAGTTCGAACTGATTGAAGTAGACTAGCTTTCTGTCTACGTCGTAGTGACAGCGTGATCAATTGTTTCAATCTTGACAAAGGTGTGATTGTGACAAAAAAACCATAATTATGAGACGTTTAGTCAAGCTCAAATACATTTCCGTCTGAACAGCCTGTGAAACTAGACTGCGAACTAATGCTATGTCAAAGCGGATTTAGGATTTATGTAGTCTTTTTTACACGGTGTTGTTGGCAGAGGAAAAATCCCAGGAAATCCTAGACAAGGTAGTAAAGTCAGAGAATGGACTAAGGATCAATTGTAGAAAAGAGAGAGTGCATGGTTGTCAGTCAGTTATGTGCCATGCGTGATACACGCTTAGGCGATCAAGTATCTTTCGATACATGACTGACGAGACAATTTTTTTTCCTGCAGTAGGTTGCCATTTCTTTCTGCAGTAGACCAGTTGTCATCCAAGGCTATAGAACCGGGTCTGTCCACTATTTCCCCATGGCTGGAGAGAGGAGAATAGGATTCACACCTTTCCCAAGGGTATTAGCACGTAAGTGAATGTAATAGATAGCGGCTCGGACTGAGGAATCGGAGAGCCGTGTTCGAATGCCAACCGAATCCATTATATTCACTTGCGTGCTAATAGGTCTGAATCCTATTCTTCTCCCCCCAGCTATGGGTGAATAGCAGGACAGACCGGGTTCTATAGCCTTGGATGACAACCTCCTGCGGGAAAAAAATCTGCCTCGTCAGTCATGTATCGAAAGATACATGATCGCCTAAGCGTGTATCACGCATGGCACATAACTGACTGACCGTATGGTTGTCAGTGAGAGGAAAAAGGCCAAAATACGTGATACGATTTGGAGATTTTCAAAATCAAATAAGTAAAGAAAATTAATTATCTGAGAAATGTTATAATAGACAACGGAAAGTGTGACATAAGTTGCATTGAAATAACGAAAAGATGCCTTCCAAAAGCTAAGCAAAGAATTGAAATAGAAAAAAAATTCGCTAGAAAACACTGCTGAACTGCTATGCTATATAAATCCTCTAATATGACAGTGGATGACTTGAGGCAACTTGAGGGATGACTAATATGAAAGAGGGGACTTGAGGCAAAACAGAGTTGGTTCTATCGAACAAATAATGAGAATACTATAGAGGAAGCATGTGAGCAAGGAGGAAGTTTTAAGGAAAACGGGAACGAAAAGGACATTTTCATTTGGATCAGAAAGAGACGGTTGAAATTTCTGGGATGCATAATGAGGAAAGAAGGCTTTGAGAATTTGACACTCACAGGGCATTTTGAAGGCAAGCGGAGCAGAGGCAAAGCGTAAGTAACCTATCTAATGACTTGCTTAGAACTGCAAATAATAGGAAGTTGTGGAGAGCCATGTTCTGAATGGCAAGGACATATAGAAGTTAAAGAAGATAATCTGTTCTCTCCTGCATTATTTAATGTTTTATTGAAAAGGTATGAATGTGTGTAAATATGTGTGTGGGTTGGTTTGCTCGTACTTGGCTGTGATTTTATATGTATTTTTTTATGTGTGTAAATCAGTGTGTATATGGCTGTGTTTGTGCGTTTTTATGTATATTTTTGTGTGTGTATGTACCCGTTAGGTCTGTTTGTTTATGCGTATATTTGTATGTGTATCAGTATGTTTATTTGTTAGCTTGGTTTGTGTGCAATTTTATGTCTATGTTAGTCTGTCTGTGTGTATGTACCTCTGTGTGTGTGTGTGCGTGTATGCGCATTTGTTTTTTTTTATTCTGTTTATGCGTGTGTATGCGCACATGTCTCCGTCCGTCTGTTTTGTGTTTGTTAGTTGTAGTTGCGTACTTTGGTTTGTATATTTATCTATGAATATTCGTGTGTATGATTGTGTGCCCTCTATTCTGATGTGTTTGTCGACATTTTTCCTCAGTCACATGGCCGAACATAAAGGGGAGAGAGGTCAGACCGTAACTGTCAATCTTTTAAAGATAAACAGTTTAAGGCGAAGCAAATGTTTCGACATCTTGGCCTCCATTGTTTTTGAAAAATAACAGGAAGCTGATTGTGAGAATTGACAGCTTTACTTCCGGTTAGTCTGATTTCGTAAGATCCATCGTTCAATAGGGCCTCTGTAGTTACAACACTAGACACAAAGGTATGAAGTGTATAGAATATTGTCTGACATGCTACATATCTGTAAGTCTTCAGAGAATCTGAATCAAAATCATTAAAAAAAAAAAAATACATGAAATTTCACTTGAGGCAATAAAAGTTGTATAACGTACTCATTTACACTATTTACATTGATCGGACTATCGTTCTCATCTTTGTTGCCATATTTAAAACAACGTTTCGGCCGTTGTACACTCCGGCCTTCTTCAAGTGGTTGGAATGTCGAGCTGAACCCTTTATTTCGCTCACTGCGGTAGATTGTTCTAGTTCCACGTGCCATGTCTAGTGGATGTCACTTATCAGTTATCTTCTGTTAATTCCGGTCTCCAAGTTCTCCACCGCGTTAACCAGGTATTGAACTCACACTCTTTGGCTCCTGTCACTGGATCTAACTAACGCCTTTATCCACTGTGCCATGTGCCCTTGAGACACATGGCACAGATACTAAATACTGTGAGATTTCAAACACGAGTCAGCGTATTGCCAAAATTTCTAGTGATCTAGCCCCAAAATAGATATAAATTTGGTGAATTGTGGCAGTTAAATTCAAACGATAGTATGCTGTATTCATATAGAAAACTGCTGAGAGATCATGGTTTAGTGGTCATACTCCATAAAATCTGTACCAAAGGGATTATTGTCCTCAAGGACACATAGCACAGTGGTCGAAACGTCGGAAAAGTTGTGATAAATAGTATCAACAAAGATGAGGACGATATTCCGAACAATGTAAATAGTGTACATAATACTTCATTTCGAAAGCGTGATCTCGCCAGAAGGAAATTATCCAAAAGCTTCGGATAACCTACCTAAAGAGCTTGTGTAAGTGGTGGCAAAATTTACTAAGAGTTACAAAAGACAGGGAATTGCGGGGGGTGGGGGGTACGATCGCCTATGTCCTTTACTGTGAGCAAAACATAGAGCAACACCGTGTTTCTCTATCTCTCTTTTTGAATAATATTCAACCAATACAAGGCCCAAGAGCCACTCAAGGTAGAGAGTTACTGTGTGAAGTTATATTAGCGTAGGTAAGGACAAGCCTTATGGGTATAGAGCTGAAGCAGACTTTAGATAGAACCGGAAACCCAATCCTAAACTGGAAACAAGGGATAAACCTCTCTCTCTCGCCCTCTCTCGCTCTCTCTCTCCCCCTATATATATATATATATATATATATATATATATATGTGTATATTTCTGTATTTAGGTAGCAATCTTTCTTTCATGCATATTTCATTGAAAACGACAGAATATGTGCTTTGATTTAGTTTTTTATACATAATAATTTTTTCTTTTCGGATGATAAATTATATAAAAACTGTCCAATTGTTCTTTTTTCCGAGTGCTTTCGGCTATACATTTAGCCATTTGATAGCACAAATATAATAGCATCAGCTGCATGCAAAAAAACATGGCTAAAGATAATGGAAGCCTTATTAATAAAAAAAAAACAAAAAACAAAAAAACACTCAATAATATCAACTATGAACATCTACACAATATGTTGACCGTGTTTTGAAAATGCAAACATCATATAAGAACATAAATACAACAATATATTTCTTGTTAACAGTTAATATATTTCAACCTTGAAAATGGCTAAATGTATAGCCGAAAGCTCTCGGCTAAAAAGAACAATGGGACAGTTTTTACATAATTTATCATCCGAAAAGAAAAAAATATTAGATCACATGAGAAATTGTATAAAACCCTAAATTAAAGCACCTTGTTTGTAGTATTCAATGAAATGTGTATATATATATATATATATATATATATATATATAATTTAGAAGGAATTTACATAGCAAACTGAAAACCTGTGATAAAATTTAGAAATTAAGAAAAATATTGACTTTTATGTTTTTAACTCATTAGAGTTGTAAGGGCACCATATGTACTGCAGCCGCGGTAGAAGTGGTGGGTCTTGAGCAAGATAGTCTGACGGATCCCAACCCTCTCCAGGCCGGCTTTGAATTCAGCTATCTCCTTCTCCTAGATCGGTTGCCGCCCAATGCTATAGAATCCAGTCTGTCCTGCTATTCATCCATATTATATAGAAGTAGACACGCTCAGAAGGTCACAGACACACACGTAGTCACACACATTGGACACCTCAGCGAGCTTGTCTATCTGACTATTACTATTGTTCGAGTCTCATTGGGCGCTCCATACTTGAGACCTTGTACCAAACTAAGCTAACCTTCGTTAATATTTGGGTTCTTCTACATAGAGTAATATTTAACGAGTTTCTTTGGTTGACCATCATTACCGAGTCACGAGAAGGTGTCTCACAGGATTCTCCATATTACTGGCCAGATGCCAAACTAATCCAAAACTTAGAAATTATTATCGAATCACGATGTACTCTACAACGTAACAACTGCCCTGGGTACATGGTAGAAGCCCCCAAAACTGGGATAGACGGGTACAAGAGGAGGGCAGCAATACTCAGAAAACAGTCAGCCTGCCTTATGTGAAGGGGTTATCAGAAAAAATATAAAGGATCTGCGGTCCATATAACATCAGGACAACCTTCAAAAGCTTCATGACACTTCGCAGATATCTCTCCCGAGTAAGACCCTCCCATAGAGGAGAACATGACTAAAGAATCTGTGTACGCTATCCCGTGCAGCTGCAGAAAGAAATATAAAGGGGAAACAGGTCACCGCCTTATGGTAAGGCTTCAAGAACACCAGAAAGCTGTAACACGAGGGTCAGTGAAAAAATCAGGCGTGGCTGACCACATATGGAGAGAAAGGGAACATCCCCGTCCTCTGTGGGATCAGGTTGAGATCATAGACAAAGAACACCAGTGGAAAATTCGTAAACTTAAGAAATCAGCACATATGCTAGTTCTCAAAAATCTACAATATGGGAAGTAATAAGGAGTGCAAGAGAAAAGCGATAATAACAACAAAAATTGCAATATGAGCTCTGGTAAAAATATGTAATGATATCAGTAAAAAAGGTGTTGCTGAAGACATTAGGTTTATAATACTAAGAAATTCATACACAGATGTCCTCAAGGACACATGGCACAGATAAAGGCGTTGGTTAGATCCACTGACAGGACCCAAAGAGTTTGAGTTCAATACCCGGTTAAGGCAGTGGAGAACTTTGAGGGAGGAATTAACAGGAGATAACTGACAACTGTCATCCATTAAACATGGCACGTGGAACTAGAACAGTCTACCCCAATGATCGAAATAAACGGTTCAGTTCGATATACCAACTACCTGAAGAAGGCCGGAGCGTACAGAGGCCGAAACGGAGTAATAAATATGGCGACAAAGAAGAGGACACTAGTCCGAATAATGTAAATAGTGTACATAATACCTCATCTCAGAAATATAGACAGATATTGTAAAGATATTTGCTTCGTCTTTCACATATAGAGATACCCTAGTATTTTACACACATTTATTTTGTAAAAATTCACGCACACACACATACACGTGTACTCAAACACACACACTCAAACACGTACATGTTGGTCCGAAAGTCTTGTCACGTATTACCGCGTTTCCAAACTGGAAGAAGAGCTCGTGTCAGCCATCTTAAATAGAAAATTATATGATGTAGTGGTGACAAGACTTTCGGACCACCATGTACACAAGCGCCGTTATGGATACGACTCCGCCCATCTACGCGTTTATGCTCTCTCCCACTTTATTTTTCATCTCCCTACTTCACGATCGCTTCTTCGATTAGCATAAAAAAATGAGTTATCTGTCAAGTTTCCCCATCGCCAATATTTAATTAGTGAAGTTATCATATTGTTTAGTTGATGGTCGATGAGATTCAAAAAGTTGTTTTTAAAAAAAATTGTTTCTTTTTTAAGGATTACTTTCTTTTTTGTTTTGTTTATGTGTGTGTGTGTGTGTGTGTGCGTGTGCGTGTATATGTATGTGTGTTTGTGTGTGTGTGTGTGTGCGTGTGCGTGTGCGTGTATGTGTGTTTGTGTGTGTGTGTGCGAGTGCATGTATGTGTTTGTGTGTGTGTGTGTTTGCGTGTATGTGTATGTGTATGTGTATGTGTGTTTGTGTGTGTGCGTGCGTGTGCGTGTATGTGTGTGTGTGTGTGTGTGTGTGTGTGTGTGTGTGTGTGTGGAGGTGAGTAGAATTGAGAGCTGCTACGGTTCTGGAGAGCATGGTTGACTTGATTATCAACTCCCTTAATCCAAGGGAGCGAAATCGCAGTAATCACAATCGACTGCTCACGAGATGAAAAATTCTGACAAGCTCACTTCAATTGCAGATGCACTCATTGGAGTCGGTTTTGCCAATTAGCTATCCAGAAGCAAAAGAAAAGATCTCGTTGCATATGTGTGGGAATTCGTCTTTAACAACAAAAAAAAAAAAAAACCTTCTAAAAAAGGAGAGTTATGACGCAGGACGTCAATTAAACTGCAAATGGCTGCAAAATCGCTTCCGATATTATTTTCTGTAAATCCCCAATTTACTTCTCTTCATTTATTTATCCTGACAAATTTAATCATTCCTATCTACTGTGATAACAAAATAAGCCCATCGCATCTCCCTTCTTGCTTGTAACCATCCATCACAATAAAATAATTTTTTTTTCAGCACTAAATCAAAATGACTTAAATAAAGCTTCATATGCTTCTACTTAGAGTTGCTACTATATTGCAACTACTAAGTATAATTTAAACCTATTTACAATTATCTACATTAATTACCATTTTCAGACTGTTGTCCCCATCATTATTGTCAGGTTCACGACGTTTCGGCCGTTGTACGCTCCGGTCTTCTTCGGGTGATTGGAATTTCGAACTGGACCCTCTATTTCGCCCACCGGGATAGATTGTTCTAGTTCCACGTGCCACGCCTCTTCCAGATGTCTCAGTTATCTCCCTTTAACCCCACTCTGCAAGTTTTTGTTCGCCACTGCCGTAGCAGGTATTGAACTCTCAACTCTGTAATTTTAAACAGCGTCATTTAAGGAGTTGCGTTTTGCCGTTTATTGATTAATTCTGGCGGTCAGCTATTTGTCCTGATGGCAACCATCTTCTACTATAACACTGGCCATCTATTTGTCGTGGACAGCCATCTTCTGGCATAACATGGATTAATTTTTGCGGCAAGCCTTTCGTCCTGACGTCAAACAACTTGCATCGTAACACTAGTTAATTTCTACGGACAGTGTCCCGTCCTGACGTCATCCCAGTCCATTTCAACGGTTAATCAAAACTTTCGACGAATTTCCACCAATTTCATTTCAAAGGGGATTTATGTAATATCCGATGATTTAACGGCCAGCAAACATGTGACATCAGACTAACGATATCAACAGTTTTCCCTCTCGAACATATTTTTCATTTTCAGTCAAATTCTGATTTGACAGAGGAATTTCCTGACTTTAATTCAAATATCTACTCTTCTCGTCGATTAGGTGCATATCACTTATGAAAATCAGGCAGTATCTTTCATTTTTACATTAATCTTTAGTTTGTCACTCTTCCGTACACGAACTTTATCTACAACCAATTTAATACATATCCTCTTTTGTCAACGTTCAATTTTGAATTTGTACTGTTCCAAACATGAACTTTTATTACTGTCAACTTAACACATGAACATTTTACTATGTTTGGCTCCGAACATGAACTTTACTTTCCATATACTATTTCGTACATGATACATTTCACTCTACGATTGATTCTAACAATCTTTGTACGCTCATGTATGCGGATAAATTTTATCGTAAAATTTCTTTCAGGGACCTTATTTCACGGTATTATTTATTACGTGAATTTCTGTGTTAATCATGTTCCGTATGGACTTTTCGTTCATTCTTTCTGAGTTGCTAAATTTTGTTTTAATGTAAATAATTTTTTTTTGTAAATATTAATGTAAACACCTCCTTATTGTTGTCATTGTTGTTGACCTGCCAGATCAACGTTTTGTTTTTCTTTTAAAAGTTTGCGGGCCTCTTTGATGAATTTAATCACAGTCTACATCTACTCCTCTCTTTGGGTGGGGGGCGCTCAACAAGGGTCTGCCTAAGATTGCACACGAGCGCTTTATGGTCGCGTGAAAGTACATGAAACTGGCAGTCGTAGTCGGTCGCTGCCCACTTGAAATTTGACTTAAAATATATATATATATCGGAGGACGCATATTTTCTATGAAGTTTCTCGGACGTTCAGGCCGGTAAATGTTGTTAATACTGTTTATTATAAACAGAGCGTTTACTTAAATATTTGTATCTATATAAATAATGTATAACAATAATATATGCATATATGTACATAGCTATTTATGGTAAAAGTAACAACGATACATACTTAAAACAAAATGACCAACAATACATTTTATCTGTAGTTGAACGCACTCAGTTACATTCAAAATATATTTAGCTTGCCACATGTAGATTTCGGCATTGAATAACTCATAGAGGTGTTGATATGCCGCTAAACAAAATCAAGCAACCAACCATTCTATCTTACCCATTAATAACTCAAATACTTTCTGTCACTTATGATATTGTGGCGTGCTGTTTAGATTCGTTTCGAAATTGTTAATGAGGTTGTTAGTAAGGCTACGTTTTTAGTGAAGCACATCACATTTAAACTTGCAAAAACACAAGAAGGACAAGAAATCAAATTGCAATCAACAATAACATATGTATTAGAAATCCACGAGTAAAACAATTGTGCTTAACGAATTAATATTAAGGAAGAGAAAGTTGCTTCCCATATACTGATATCTGATACAAGAAAGGAATAATGTACTTAAGAATGTTCTTGTTGAAGTGTTCAGTGTACAAATAAGATTTGAATTCAAGAATGAAAAGCTTGTACAAAAGGATAATAGAATTTGATTTGGGACTTGGCTTTTGACAGACAGTAACAGTATAGTGTGATAGTAGTTTTGTGTCTGCGTGTGCGCGAGTAGAAGAATATAGGTAAAGGTACGTAGTTGAGTTCTTTTGAATAATTGTTCTACTACTGCTCTATTGTTTTATTTCCGTGGTTTAAATACTTTTTGGATAGGCTCCAGAAAGGAGCGGGAAAAATATCGAAAGGAATATTTAAAATACACGATTGGATAAAAATTGACCAATCAATGATTTTTTAACTAAACCAAGTTAGGCAAAGTCATGGCAGAAAATTTTGTGTGAATACTGCAATGGGTAAATTGTCCTGTAGTACACAGTACTTATTTTCTAACCAATTATCACCAAGTATTTTGTGGGCGTGGTAAATCGGAGTAGGCACTACAATATTATCACCCGATATATGTCAACGCCACTATTCTATCGGAGTTAGCGCCTCCTCATTTCCTTAATTCTTCAACAGGGGTCTCTCTCCCCTGACTATAAATACTGGCTGACCCTTTTCTCTCTCTTTTTTTTGGACTCAGGCCTTGGGCCGATACCTCGCACGGAGACGAGGTAAAAATTCTGGGAACGCGCTAAGAACAATACACGTACGTACGAACACTCAACACAACACACACACATAACTTCTCCATACAAACATTATGTAACTTTTCATGTCTTTGTGTATTAATATATATTTGTTTACCCATAATATATATTTGTTTACCCATATATATCGGTCTTGTTTGTTTTCTTTGTCTTCTTTGGGCTTAATTAATGTCCTGACATTCTGATGTAGCTGGACCGGCCAGCAGGTAAGTTTAACCTTCTGATATCTCTTCACATCTTCACCCCGCACGGTCCGCTACAATTCCTTTTAATCCCTTTGAGACCACTTTCTCAAATTTCGTTGCACTGTCGTCAGTATAATCCTTTAAAAACTACTGCAACAAGTGCCATTGCCGGTATTAATGCTACGCTTGTTACGCACTTCTCTTGCTCCTGTAAATATGCATAACTGTTGTGAAACAATACGAAATTATGAATTTGACGAAAGGAGGGTATTATGACGTGTTGGTTTTTAATTGGTTAGAAAATTATATCATTTTCAAGGTTACTGGTAATTTCTGTTATTGTTACAGGAGGTTAATTGTAGTTTTTAAATTTCTCTAAACATCTGCGAATCTTCTGCTTTTCAATAGCATTTACCTTTCTCTAGATTTGAAGTTTGTTTTCATTTTTTACTCTTTGTTAAGCTTTTTTACATGACAAATCAGGGTCTGTTTTATACACACACATCTATCTATCTATCTATCTATCTATCTATCTATCTATCTATCTATCTATCTATCTATAAAGGTAATAGACAATAAGAAAACTGTATTATTAGCCGACGCGTTTCATCCAATGTGGACATTTTCAAGGCAAAAACGAAATTAATTTATTAAAACAAAGTAACTATTAACAACAAAACAAAATGTTCTAAGCAACTGGAAGAATTTAGAAAACGCTATTGTATTCATATTGTCAACTGAAAATTACGTCAAGTATTATCACGTGTGGAAATATTGTTTTTATTATTGTGTTGACGGATTCAACAATTTTCTTTTGATTTCTTGATACAGTTGTGTACGTTTGCTTGGAACAGTAGTAATTCTGTGAGGAAAGGTGAAATAGGGAAAAATGCTGGGCGTAGATTAATATTTGGATAATATTCAATGGTGGCACTCTCGAGGATTTTTTTCTGAGTGAGTTATTTTCTTTTTTTCTGAGTGTAGCATTTTTAAAATCTATCTATTTTTTTAAAAAATCAGTTTCACCTCAAACAAGACAGTTGAGCCACTAACACGCAAGGGGTTACAGAGTGTGGAAAAATTAGGAACAGAAACATTAGTAATAAGTCGAAAGAGAAAAGAGCAGTCAGGCGGACGGTAGATTGCGATGGACATTACATTTACGTTTTTGCAGATTAATATTGGCTGGAAAGCATGGAGCCGGAAGGGAGTCCCACACGCGATAAGCACGAGAAAAGAAACTGTCAGCATAGAAGTTACGGCTACATCTAGCCAATTCAACTGTAAATTGAAAAGCTCATCCGAACAATTACCATGAAAGTATTTTAACAAAAGGCACGAGGATTCAACCTTACGGTGGTGGGTATGCGACAGAAGCCGAGCTGCCAGAGCAGGATCAATATTATTGCTGATAAATAGGAAATAGTAAGGGCACCGGATCATATATGGCAGCAATATTCTAAGCATGGACGAATGGTAGAATTATAGATATGCAAGACAGATTCCAGAGAGAAAAATTGTGTCGCACGTAACAGCTAACCTAGCAATGGATTAAAAAACGTTTTTCCACTTCATGTCAGCTGAGAACGTTGGCCCGAGAAGGAGCAACGCGTTACTTTCCTGGAGGATAGCATCAGCCATGCTGATAGAAGGAAGAGAAGGGTCTCTCAGATGATTAAGATGATTAAGTTTAATTTTGGAGGTGTTAAAATTGACAAGCCCTCTTTTGTCCCAGTTAACGACGGTTTTGATGTCGTTCTGGACATCAGCTGTCATTTTGACCTTGTCGGACTGATCAGGCTTACCATCAAGGCAGGAGTAAATGGTTGTGTCGGCAGCATAGATGCCAAGTTGAGAGATGAAGGTCGTTAATGAAACTTAAAAAACAACCTAGCACCAAGGATGGTGCCCTTGGGGAGACCTGTGTTAGTACGAAAGGATGTAGATGACTGGCCGTTCAGGACAACCCTATCTATCTATCTATCTATCTATGGCTTATGGCTATATCAAGTTCGAACACCGGCTCCCGTACGATCACCAAAGTTAACCAACGTCGAGGATGGTCAGTATCTAGATGGGTGACCGCTTGGAAATACCAGGTTCTTTAAACCTGGATGTGTAGGTAGAGTAATGGATAACGACCCGGAATTGGGACACGGGGAGCAGAGTTCAAGTCCAGTAGTGTTCGTTGTCTTTGCTAATGCGCAGATACAGTTGGGATAAAGTATTGATCCACATCTTCTCCTCCAGCTAGGGATTAATTAGTAAAACTTGTTCCATTAAACCATTATTATTAAAATCATTATAAAAAATTCTTACAATCTAAAAACATTTTCTGGCTTTAAATAACCTCAAAGGGTTGATAAGACGTAGAAAACAAATCACTCTATCACTCAAATAAAAAAGCTAATATATTTGGAAAGTTGTGTTTAGGCATGAAGTATTAAATTTTTCCAAGTTTCGAATAAGATGTATATCGGAATCAGAATTGTGATTAAAAATATAGATATAGGTATACTATATTTATGGGTGAAAGTGCTTAATATCAGTTGTAGAGCGTAGGTAAATATAAAAGATGGCACAAAGGTTAGCACCTAGCGACGACAGTCTGTTTCATGCTTGAAAGCAATCTTCAGTCCCATATTTTCTATGAAGTTTCTCGGACGTTCAGGCCGGTAAATGTTGTTAATACTGTTTATTATAAACAGAGCGTTTACTTAAATATTTGTATCTATATAAATAATGTATAACAATAATATATGCATATATGTACATAGCTATTTATGGTAAAAGTAACAACGATACATACTTAAAACAAAATGACCAACAATACATTTTATCTGTAGTTGAACGCACTACGTTTGTGTCGCTACTAGGTGTTTATCTCGGTGTCCACTATTATATATATATATATATATATATATATATATATATATATATATATATGAAGAAATATAGTCTTAAAGTGTGCTATATTTATGGGATAAAGTGCTCAATATCAGAGATAGAGCGTGTGTAAATATAAAAGTGAACATAGAAGTCAAAACTTAGAGGCGACAGTCTGTTTCATGCTAGATGCAATCGTCAGGCCATATTCAAAATAAAAAATAAAAATAAAATAAATATAAAGGATAAAAAAACAAAAATAAATAAAAACAAGCAAAATAATTTGACACAAATAAACAAATAAACAACTTCCGGTAAAATATCTGCCAAAATAGACTACCCACAAAGCACCACTGACCCGTATATATAAATAGCCGAGAAAAATAAGAGCACTTGTGGCCTGACGATTGCATCTAGCATGAAACAGACTGTCGTCTCTAAGTCTTGACTTCTATGTTCATTTATATATATATATATATATATATATATATATATATATATATATATATATATATATATGTATGTATGTATGTATGTATTTATGTTTGAGCTGACTGAGGGTGGGACCTACCAAACCCTTTGGGTGTCTCCTAGGTCAAGGAAACTCTGACAGAAAAACTGCATGATGACCAGAGTAGATATCAGACTAGATTGTCTTTGGACAATGTGGTTTTGTGGTGAGGGTCGATGCAGTACTGTGCAAGCTTTATACGACCTTAAAATCCGAACGGGCATTACTGACAGTTGCTAGCTTGTAGTTTTTTTTCTCTTTCAATCCAAGTCCGATGGCGATGCAGCGACACCTCTGACTGCCTGGAAGTACGTAGCTGCGGACCTGCGCATTTGGCGGCCTCTGGGTAGATGTAAAGTCACTAGCATATGCCACGTATGTGACAAGAAATATAGATCGATGTCTGGCTTTATGAGCCACTGTCTTTCACACAACTTATGAATGTTGTGGCGGAGGAGTTTAAGTAAAGAGCTGGATATGTAAGTGATAGTCAGACTTGCTTTGCGAGTCAGCAGCCACCAATATTGTTATGATGTTGGTTTGGGGTTTGTAGAGACAAACGACAAATAACACGTAACAATAAAAAGGGTTTTAATAGGTTGGTAAAAAGGTACAGAAATCGCCTGAGTAGTCAATAACTAGCTCAGCCAAGAACTTCTCTGTCTCCCTCATGTCAACTGACATGCCACTATTTAAAGTCTTTATTCACAGACGCAGACAAGTTCATCTTCAAGAGGGGTGGTAGGTTTCCGACACAACAAATAGATATATATATATAGAATTAACACAAATATAAATCTTGTCACGTATCTAATTGTTGTTGCTTTCAGTACCCCGACTTTCGTAGACGAACACTCTATAAATCACTCCGTCCACTCGTCAGGGTTAGCAAAATTTGAATTTTTATATGTCTCGTTTTTTTCCTTTTATATATGCACTTTTCACTGGTGCAAGGTTGATATTTTTCCTTTGTTAGTATGTGTGCATATGTGTGTGTGTGTGTTTGCGTTTGTGTGTGTGTGTGTGTTTGCGTTTGTGTGTGTTTGCGTTTGTGTGTGTGATGGAAAAGATATTCTTTGTTTATGTTTTTTTTTTTCTTTTGACATGTGGGAGCAAAATAATTTTGGGGGGAATCACAAAATCTTCGCTGCTTGATAATAATATTGATTCAATATTAAACATTGGTTAAAGGCTGCAGGGTGAGCTGAAAATTTTGAGATAAGCGCCATTTATTGTGCTTTCACATGTCACGCTGCATTTTCTTTATCATTTGTCATTTCGAGTTTTGACGGGTGGGTTCTTAAATTTCCACCCATGTTTGTGAGTGAAACAGTTTAGCAGCTTTAGACTAAACTGGTTTAATCTCAGTCAGCTATAAAGGCTTTTCAACAGTCACCCCAAACGTTTTTTATGGAAAATAATTTTGAAAAAAAATTCTTAGAAGAAAGAAAAATCGCGATAGGCGGGAAAGTGAGCTGTCAAAAAACAAAAAACAAAAACAGACCAGTAAAGGGCGAAACTTTCGCCGGTGGTGTTAGATTATATTTTCTCTAACAATATGATTCAGAGAAGAATCACATAACGAGGCAATTTACAAATAAGTACAGGGATGGTGGAGTAATGGATAGCGGCGCGGATTAAGAAATCGGAGAGCTGAGTTCGAAATCCATTACATTCACATACGTCGGGAAAATTCAGTACCTTGGTAAAGGTATGAATTTTCTTCTGCTCCCCCACAGCAATGGCTAAATAGCAGGACAGAACAGGTTCTATAGCCTTGGATGGCAACTGGTCTACCACAGAAACGAATGGCAACCTACAAAAAACAAATCTGCCTCGTCAGTCATGTATCGAAAGATACATGATCGCCTAAACGTGTATCATGCATGCCACATAACTGACTGTTTCATTGTATATATGCCGAGTTCGAATTCCACTCGAATCCATTATATTCACTTACGTACTAATACTCTTGGGAAAGGTATGAATCCTTTCTTTTTCCTTCAGCTATGGCTAAATAGCAGGACAGACCGGGTTCTATAGCCTTGGATGGCAACTGGTCTACCGCAGAAAGAAATGGCAACCTACTGTGGGAAAAAATCTGCCTCGTCTGTCATGTATCGAAAGATACATGATCGCCTAAGAATTGTATGTAACTGTCTGACCGATGTTATAAAATATGCATTTTTATATTTCATAGTGTTTTGGCACGGTGGAGTAATAGATAGAGGCTAGGATTAAGGAATCGGAAAGCAGAGTTCGAATTCCAGTCGAAACCCTTACAATCACTTATGTGAATACCCTTGGGAAATTTATTAATCTTCTTTTCTCCTCCTAGCTATGGGTAAATCGTAGGACAGACTGGGTTCTATAGTCTTGGATGACAACTGGTCTACTGCAGAAAGAAATGGCAACCTATTGCGGGAAAAAATATTTCTTCGTCAGTCATGTATCGAAAGATACATGATCGCCTAAGCGTGTATCACACATGGCACACAACTGACTGACTGAATATTTACACGTTGGAATTTCGAACCAAACATTTTTATTTCGTCTGCCGGTCTTGTTTATTCTAATTTCACGTGGGTATCACCAACAATATTCTTCTTTGGATCTTATCAAGGATCTCCAGGCAAATAGCAGGGGCACCGGCCCATATATGGCAGCAATATTCTAAGAATGAACGAATGGTAGACTTATAGATTCTGGAGAGAAAAATTCTGGATATCTCCGTTTCAGTTATTTCCCTTTAGTAACTGAAGATTTTGCTCACTTCACTTACCAAGTATTGAACTCACAACTCTTAGATTCAAGTTACCGGATTACTTCAACCAACGCTTTTACCTACTGGGACATCAGTGTAGGAATTTTTGGGATTTATAAACCTAATGTCTCAGTTTTCATTTTTTACCAGAGCTCATATTATAATTTTTTTTTGTATTGTTTTTCTCTAGTACTCTGTATTACTGGTTCCCATATTGTGTTCATTTCTATACTTGACAAGCTTAAGAAACCTTTGTTACATATACGCTATTTCCTTAAGTTTTCGTATTTTCCAATGATATTTTCTGTCTATTATTTCAAATTCATTCCACAGAGGCCGGTGATCTCCCTTTTCTCTCCATATATGATCAGCTTCGCCTGATAAAATAAATGCATGTTATTGATCATCAAAACAATTTTTATGAAATGCAAACGAATGCGAAAGACAAATGCAAAGCCATGTTGGCCATTGGAAATATGTAAACATGGCACCCATTGAAAAAAAAAACCTTTACGGAAGTGGGATTTTCACTAAGATGTTTCAAAAGCAAACGTATAACAAGTAATCTATACAATTGACATACATAATCTTAATAAAGTAAGAGTTTCTTTTATACAAAAGTCTTTTCTGCAATTAAATCAATTGTTTTAATTTCACACAGTTGAAGTGAATGAAAGGCTAATTTGAAAAGAAAACGAGGTGCTAATCAATAAATATGTATTTAAGCGCATGGCTGTGTGTGTAATCGAAAGACAAACTCTTAGTGCATACTTGCTGACAATTTTCTATTTCAAGATGGCACTGCATCCTGTTATCTATTTGACCATCTACAAGTGGCTGCCGTCCTAGACATTGTGACTGTTGCGTTTATAAATAACGCACGGACGTAGTAGTAAGGAAGTGAAAAATTAGATTTATTTAATTATTTATTTTGGCTACCCAGTTTTGTTTACTTTTTAAATAATTCGAAGTTACTGTAGCTATATTATTCATTTGGCGCACCCATCACAGTTACAATTTTGAACATCTATACATAACTTTCAGAACAGTTCAGCTTCTAAGAAATTTGGTTCACCGTGTCGTGTCAGTTTTTCTCTCCAGAATCTATCTTACATGTCTATAAGTCTACTATTCGTCTATGCTTAGAATATTGCTGCCGCACATGACCCGGTGTTCCTGCTCTTTATCTAGAGCTTCTTGATAAAATCCAAAGACGAATCAGCAATATTATTAGTACTGATCTGGCGGCTCGGCTTCAGTCATTTGTCTACCGCCATAATGTTGTCTCTTTGTGTCTTTTCTATGAATACTTTCATGGTAATTGTTCAGATGAAACCTTTGCTATGGTACCTAGACTTTTTAAAATTTAAGCACAGTACTAGATAGGTGTCGAGATATCATCAGTTTACACATGTAGCCATAAGTTCAATGCTAACAGTTTTTTTCTCGCCTTCTCGGTTTTGAAACTCCATTCCGACTCTATGCTTTCTCGCCAACTTTAATCTGCAAAAATTTAAATGCAGTGTCAATCGATATCTCTTGCCCTCTTGATAACTCTTTTTTTGGTCCCGCTTATTATGAATGCT
The DNA here is from genome assembly GCA_964036315.1 of Acanthosepion esculentum. Lineage (NCBI taxonomy): Eukaryota > Metazoa > Mollusca > Cephalopoda > Sepiida > Sepiidae > Acanthosepion > Acanthosepion esculentum. Next base: position 65,909,470 of record OZ038486.1, on the reverse strand, counting down.
TCTGTCCATAACTTTTCATAATTTCTCCACACCCAGAAATTCATGCAGTCGGGGCAGCAGTGAAAGTAGCTCGTTAGAGCAGATGCCATGAAAATATTTATAGAAAAGACAGAGGGAAGCCACATCACGTCGGTGAGAAAGTGACTGGAGTCGAGATGCCAAGTCAGGAATGATTACATTGCATATCCGTCTTTGGACTTTGTAGAGAACCTCGAGATGAAGAGCATATATGGCAACAATATTCAATGCATGGACGAATGGTAGATTTATAGATGTGAAGGATGTACTCAGGCGAGAAAAACCAATATAGTTGTTCCACGGGTCAGTGGAAAACGTGAGACTAACTCTCTTGGAGTTGGGCATCAACCATGCCGATAGCAGGCAGGAAGTGAGAAACATTTTTGGTTGTTTTCGAGACCAACGGCGAAGTTAACTTAGCAATACCGGCTTTACTATTGAGACAGGAGTAAATGATAATGTCATCTACGTAGATGCCTATATGATGTCAGGAAGTTCATTGATGAAGATCAGAAACAGTGTAGGACCAAGGATAAAGCCTTGAGGAACGCCAGCGTTCTTATGGAAGGAACTGGAAGAGAAACCGTTCAGGACAACTTTCATTTCACGATTAGGCAGGCATTTTAAACGTAAAAACAAATTTGTCGAAGGTACATATAAACGAAAGATTTAACGTGACATTGCCAAGAGTCAAAATAAAATTCTCCAAATTTTACAGCTATTCGGGGACAGGTTTTGTTGGAGTGTCAGGTTCTAGGAATTTAGTCTAAAAGTGTTATAAATCGTATTGTCAGTATTTAACGTTTTCCACGACATGTAGTAGAACGATTACATTGAATCACTTGCTAGGTCTGTCGCTAGGAATGTTCGTTCACTATGCCGTGCCAGACAGTTTTTATAGTCAGAATCAACCTTGCACATTTGTAAATCTACCATTTGTCCGTGAACTGAATACTGCAGCCATATCTGGTTTGGTTCTCCTCCTATATATCATGCGTGTCTTGACACATTTCAAAGAAGCCTCTGTAATGTAATCAATCCTGATCTAGTATCTCGACTTCAGTCACTTTCTCACCGAAAGTCTTTTCTGTAAGTATTTTCTTGGCAACTGTTCTGATGAACTTTTCTCTTTGGTGCTTTGACGGTATGAATTTAAGCGTGCTAGATTGGCATTTAGGTCCCACCGTTTTACTGTTGAACTATTTTTCACTGTTAAATTTTAATAGTTTCTTTTCTCGTACTTCTCGCTTGTGAAATACCCTTCAGATTTCTCGCTTCCCTGTCATCTACAATCTTCAAAAGTTTTTATCGCAACACCAATCGCCATATTCTTTCTTCCTGAAGCCTCCTTCTTTATTGTCCTTTCTCTTCATTTCTCACTAAATTCTTGCCATTCTTTTTCACTCCAAGTAACACCAGTGGCAATATCGCCTTGCTTGGAGTGAAATGAGTAAGAAAAATGATTGTATATGGATAGCGGAAATTATACCAAGATAAGAACGAACTGTTAGGAGCACGCATGATTTTCTAAGCATACGTTAATATTTGAGTGGGTTCAGATTCTGTGTTATTTCTTTGAAAGAATTAGAACGATGAAAGCAAGACCAAAATACCCGCAACTCAGATATATTAGACTACCATAGAACCAATCATCACGTCTAAATTTCCGTTTTATTTTTATGATGTCTAAATATTTGATAAGTTAGCTGGCCGGACCATCAGACAATTGCCGCTAAAGCCAACTACTTATACTATTACTACTAGTAGTTCATTAGGCACCATTCTATCATGTGTCGAGTCGAATTGACACATCAGAAATGTAAACATACTCACACTTCCCACACACACAGATATATTAATCATTTCACCTTAAGCAAGGCAATAAAGCCACTAAGGTGCAAGGGGGTTACTGAGTGTAAACGAATATGAGAAAAAGAAAATATTATTAGAGAGAACAAGAAGAGAACAGAACACCAAAGTTAACGATTGATATCTCTATTTATTTCTGAGATAAGGTATTCTAATTATTTACACTTTGTACATTGTTCGGATTGTTGTCCTCTTCTGCGTTGCCCTATTGAAGACGTTTCGGCTATTGTACGCTCCGGTCTTACTCAGGTGATTGGAATTTCGAACAGAACCCTTTATTTCGTCCACAGGAGTAGATTGTTCTAGTTCCATGTGCTATGCATCATCAGAGAGTCTTATTGTCAGTTATCTTCCTTTTAACTCAACTCTCCAAGGTTTTGGTCACCTCTGCTGTAGCCAGGTATTGAACTCACAACTCATTGGGTCAAGTCAATGGATTCAAGCAACGTTTTCCATTTGGCCATGTGTCTTCAAGGACGAAATAAATAATTCGAAATTCCAGTCACCTGAAGAAGGCTGGAGAGCACAACGGCTGAAACGTCGGGAATATGACAATCTGAACAATGTAAATAGTGTAAATAACAATTGACATTGCATTTAAATTAAGGACCTCCACTAAATTTTCGATACCTATGGTTTAAAATGGATTTAAAAAAAGAAAAAACATCCCATTTAAAATCGACCATTTTTGACGCATTTGTAAACAAAAGTTAATTCTCGGCTTTAAAAATCTTTCAAAAATAAAATATACTTTTTTGAAACTTTATTTGAGGTGCGTTAACGTACAATTAATCTGACTTGAAAAACATTATTTACTTTAAGTTTAAAATAACAGAGAAATGGATTTTTAAAACAAACAATACCGGTAATCGACGCGCTTTTCATTGCCCATCAGTTACTTAACAAGCGCTGGAAAGTGTTGAGAGATTTATTTGTTGTTCTACGGAAACTTTATCTGTTAAACCATATATTAAGACTTTTTAAAATATAATTTTTAAGTACACAGCAATCTTAAAGATGTTACAAAATATTTCCCGTAATCTAATTTAAGGAACAGTGATTTTAATATTAATATAGACATCGCTTTATTTTCTGATAATGTCGTGTATGGTCGACTAGACTTTAAAAAAGAAGCACCTTACGTAATATTTTACATACATAAAAAAATTACAAAGTATTTTTAAAATTTTGAAGCAAAATACTTTGTATTAATTTTTCAGATTTTTGATTAGAAAATATAGTTTTCACTTAATAAGAATATTACCTAACCGGATTGAAGTAATGAAGAATTTTAAATGATTTACATATTATAAATTATCATAATTAAAATTTTAAACAAAATGAAAACAATCCTTGTAAAAATTCATTAATTATCGAATTTTTTCTTAATACAGCCGTGACCTTAATAAATTTTATTTATAAAAGCAATCAAAAGCTTTTCTAATTAAATAATGTCATAGTTTTACTGCATTTTTTATTTTACAATTTGGAGCAGATTTTCCGGAAATGGGAAGTAGACTGAAAAAAAAAGAAGAATTTTATACTCTTCAAGGAAATTGAAATTTAATTTCTCGAAAGATGTGTGTAGGCGGCGGACATATGTAAAAAAAAAATAAATTACCAAGATTTTCTAAAACAAATTAAAAAATAATTTCATTCATTTGTGAATAAGTCCTGAAAGTTTAATTGAAATCCGACAAGTATTTGATTTTTGCAAGAATTTCCAAATTAATGGGGTTTTCACCTAAAATGGGATCTATGAATGCAGTTCACCTAGAACTGCACTCATAGATCCCATCACCAAGAGGATGGCTCATCAGAATAATTACCACGAAAATATTTATAGAAAAGGCACAGGGGAAGCTACGTTACGGCGACGGGAAAATGACAGAAACCAAGATGCCAGGTCAGTATCAATAACATTGCACATTGTATTTTATCTAGAATTTCTACATAAATCACAGCAGCATCAGATCACACATCACAGGAATATTCTATGCATGGGCGTTGGTAGACTTATAAATAAGATACATTCTGACGAGAAGACTGTCTAGCACGACACAGTGAACCAATCTTTCTCGTACCAAGTATTAGATTCAGTATAATCTTTCTAATTACATAATTTACATTGTTCGAACTGTTATCCTCATCTTCATAACCATATTCACAACGTATCGGCAGTCGTACGCTCCGGCCTTCTTCAGCTGACTGGAATTTCAAATCGAACCCTTTATCTCATCTACCGGGGTTAGATTGTTCTAGTTCTATTTACCATGCCCCTTTCAATCACCTGAAGAAGGCCAGAGCGTACAACAGCCTAAACGTTTTGAATATGGCAATGAAGATGAGGATAACAGTCTGAATAATGTAAATAATGTAATAAAGTAATCATAATACCCCATCTCAGAGATATAAACAGATATAATCTTTCTACTTCATGTTTTTCAGACTACGTTAGTCCTATAATTTGGAACGAGTTTCCTTGAGCCTAAAGCGATCGGATGTTTAGCCACACTGAGGAGCTGTGATACAGTGAAACAGTCTGTCTGTGGATGATTATATATATATATATATATATATATATATATATATATATATTTATATGTGTGTGTGTGTGTGTGCGTGTGTGTGTGTATGTTCTGTGTACACAATTTCACTCACAAGGCTTGGGTCAACCCGTGGTCTGGTTTTCAGGAACATTCCAAAGGTACAGCACGCTGATATCGTCCCCTTCCAGCCCGATAACATCAGGGACTCCTTCCTGACAACTCAACCGTGGTGAGATTCGAACCCGGGTCTCATAGTAAGAAAGCGAACCTTCTGACTACTCGGCCACGCGCCCATATAGCTATACTAGCACAAAACCACAAGGCATCGTGGCGTGAGCGTGCTGGCCTTGGTCAAATTGCTGTTCACGCTAGATAACACACTCTCTCCCAGAAACTGTAACTAACGTATGGTTACAGTATCTGCAATAGGGATTAGCTAACCGCTCTAGTAGACGGGTATCCTCGAATACGAGTGGCCAGCTATATATATATATACATATATATATATATATATATATATATATATATATATATATATATATATATATATATATATATATATATATATATATATATATATATATATATATATATATATATATATATACCCAAGTGTGGGATTGGTATATACGGAGTAAATTCCAATAACTAACAATTATTATTCTTTAAAGACTGCTCAATACAGAGTAGAGCAGATATAATCATTTATTTAAATATTATAACATAAATATGTTATAAAATCACTACAAAAATAGCCATTTCGTTTCGACACTTCCAGTGTCTTATCAAGTGATGATGTTGAATCAACATTGTTGATTCAACATCATCACTTGATAAGACACTGACATTTCGAAACGAAATGGCTATTTTTGTAGTGATTTTTTATAACATATTTATGTTATAATATTTAAATAAATGATTATATATATATATATATATATATATATATATATATATATATATATATATATATATATATATAATATTAAATATACATATCACCAACATCACGAGTCAGAGTTTCGTGCACAATCTTCAAGTGCTAACTATAGACTGGCCGTTAATATAATTTTAGAAAATTAAAAAAAAAATGTATCTGGTTATCGCAATGTTGGCGTAAATGTTAAATATGCATTATGCTTCTCACTCTTCGGTATAAGTCTGAGTTTCATGCATGTGGCAATCGCTGGGTACGGGCCGATTGCCAAAGTCCGAATCTCTCAGTTGCATCAAACGGTGAGGTACAAAATATATATTTATTATTATTATGAATTTTAGTTCAGTTTTATATGTGTCGAGCACTGTTTTCTTTTATCACCATCTTGACACGATTTTATTAGCTGGATTTTGAGCTGAGATTTCCCCTGTATAGTGTTCGGCAAAGATGATTAATATTAGCAGGATTTTGATATGAGATTTTCACTGTATAGTGTTCGGCAAACATGATCTATCTATCGGTTGTATCAGATTCATCTGTCACATCTGCATCAGATCTATCTATCTATCTATCTATCTATCTATCTATCTATCTATCTATCTATCTATCTATCTATCTATCTATCTATCTATCTAAGTCTTCTGTCTGTTTACCTATCTATCTATCTATCTATCTATCTATCTATCTATCTATCTATCTATCTATCTATCTATCTATGCCCTCTGTCTCTTTATCTCAGTCTTCTTTTATCTATCTATCTATCTATCTATCTATCTATCTATCTATCTATCTATCTATCTATCTATCTATCTATCTATCTATCTATGTCCTCTGTCTCTTTATCTCAGTCTTCTTCTATCTATCTATCTATCTATCTATCTATCTATCTATCTATCTATCTATCTATCTATCTATCTATCTAAGTCTTCTGTCTGTTTACCTATCTATCTATCTATCTATCTATCTATCTATCTATCTATCTATCTATCTATGCCCTCTGTCTCTTTATCTCAGTCTTCTTTTATCTATCTCTCTATCTATCTATCTATCTATCTATCTATCTATCTATCTATCTATGTCCTCTGTCTCTTTATCTCAGTCTTCTTCTATCTATCTATCTATCTATCTATCTATCTATCTATCTATCTTAGTCTTCTATTATCCACCTATCTATCCTTACCTGTTCTTCCAACTTGTTAGGATAATCGTATGTTCGAACTGAGATAATTATGTTTTGCGGTCGCTGTACGGGTCTCGTTAATAGTCAGTTATAAATTTGATTTTCCTGTAAGTCGATTTTTTTCTTCTATCCACATCGAATCTTGGCGTAACACAGTCTTTTTTTGTTGCCTCATTTCATCGCATTCGGCAGTGTTAGGCTCAATAAACCTCGAGAGAATTGCGTGGTGACCTGTTATTTGTCTTTTGCCTGCGGTGTGTATTCTCTTCGCCATAACATGAATCCCGGGATAATGTACACTGATCTAAAAATAAAGTAAAAAATGGCATTTGATAGAATCTCACATACTTGACCGCACAAATTTATAAAAAAAAAAAAAAAATCAATGGTGTATATTTTGCCTCAAGAGAGTTTTTGCTTTGCTGGTTGCAATACAGAGTTGGCAAAAGACCATGACGAAATGAAAGTGGCCATCAACCAAAAGATATTTTCCGAGGCGACTGCTTGTCTCTGTTTCTTTCCACCTTGTCTCTCTCAATGTAAAGCAACATGCTTGACAGAAAGATTTGTAGTAGACAATAGGCAATGATTCAGGCATCCCTTCTTGCGCATGAATGACTCGTTCAGGAAGGATGGAAATCAACCTCGAGACTGTTTGGAGACAGTGAATTTTCCAGGGATGACATCTAAATGGAGTTTCGGCTTGACAAGCGCACATTGGCAATTTGGCAATTTGCGAACATGGTCATGTTCAGTTAAAAATATATTTCCAAAATCTCCAAGTCTAAAAATAATCACTTGGATGAGAATATTGTCAGAAGAAGAAAAAAAAAAAGACCAGAACGGGACTGAGGAAAATGAAAATAAAGAGGGTAAAGTTGGCTAAATATCTCGAGTTTGCCAGAAAGTTTGCAAAAGTGCCGAAGTTGTGTAGATAGATAGATCGATAGATAGAGAGATAGATAGATAGATAGATAGAAAAATAGATAGATAATGGACAAACTAAGATAGATACATAGATAATGAAGAGAATAGATATACAAATAATAAACAGAGATAGATAGATAGATAGATATGAACAGGCTGCGATAGATATACACACTCGACTGTAATGTATATAGATCAAGATAATCAATTATAGATAGATACACTGTCGAAGATAGGTAGATAGGCGACCTTCAAATACATACATATATATATATATATTTATACCTTCAACGATATATATATATATATATATATATATATATATGTATATATGTATAGAGAGAGAGAGAGAGAAAGAGGGGGAGAGAGAGAGAAGAGAGATAGATAGATAATAGACTGAAATAGATTTATGCACACGAAGATAATGTAGACCATCGAATATAGACAAATAGATTCTCTTGAAGATAGATAAACTACCTACACTATCAAACACACACGCACACACATGCACACAGACACACGTACATACGCACACATATATATAGGTAAAAAACAGACTGATATATATATATATATATATATATATATATATATATATATATATAGATAGATAGATAGATAGATAGATATGAATAGATTGTGATAGATTTAAACACTGGAAAATAATGTAGATAGATAGATCTATACAATCTAAAATTATGTTGATAGATAGATAGATAGATAGATAGATAGATAGATAAGAAAAATTGAGAATTTGTGGACGAAACGATAATGTTTCCAAAATTAGCAAGGATACTTAACAAAGTGCTGGTGTGTTATAGTGTCTTGCCACTTCATATCCAATGGAGTTCAATCAGTACTAGAGGAGTAAATATTAATATTAATGGTGAAAGAAAGAAAAGAAAAAAAGAAGGATAAAATAGCGACATGATTTGAAATATGAAATAGGTAAAAGGATCCTGAGAGATTTCATCGAAAGGATCAATTTGGGAGATTGAAAAGAAAGAAAGAAAAACTAAAAATCGGACATGTTGAAAATGCGAATAAAAGAAAGAAAGAAAGAAAGAAAGAAAGAAAGAAAGAAAGAAAGAAAGAAAGAAAGAAAGAAAGAAATAAGGTAGGCCTTTAGAAAACACAGCCACGTGATTTGAAAGAAAAAGAAACGGAGATCTGAAAGATTGAAAGGAAGGAGTTGAAGAAGGAAGAAAGAAAGAAAGAACGAAAGAGAGACAGAAAGAAAGAAAGAACGAAAGTAAGAGAGAAAGAAAGAAAGAAAGAACGAAAGTAAGAGAGAAGGAAAGAAAGGAAAATATTGGGATCTTAGAAAAAATACCCTAAAGCCACGAGATTTAAAAGAAAAAATATACAGGGAGAATTTATTGAATAAATAAAGAATTGCAATCCCCGTTCTGATCTCGTATCCGACATAGACAGGTACTTCAGCTAGTAATTACAGTGTAACCCGGATATAAGAGACCCTGGTATAAGAGAAACCCTGATATAAGAGAGATTTTCTCTGGTCCCAAATTAGAGCCATACTTACATAAACAAAATAAACCAAACCCGGATATAAGAGACTTCTTATCCGGTCCCGACAACTCTCTTAAATCCGGGTTAAACTGTATAATAATCTCATTCAGTTATTTATTGCCGTGTCAGTTTTAGAGGTTTTTTATGCGTTTTTAATTCGACCAATTAACGAATTAATTCGATCAATTAAAGACTATTATTTGGCTATATGTTTGACTAATTTTCGATCTAAATCGATACACAATTTGACGAATTCATAAAATTTACTTTTCATCTGAATTTAAAATAAAGTCTGAAACATGAAACTGGAACACAACACATATAGGCGGTGAACAACTTCTGTTCCACTTTTTACTCTGAAACCTGCTGTTGCCTCGCTTTACTGAGACATTCCTTTGGTCCAAGTTCCGTCTGAGACCCTGTCTCATGGTCAACATTTATGCATCAAAGCTGTTTTTTTTTTCCTGAAACAGAACAAATAATCGAAAGCCACCACTCTCCCACCGGTCGTTTTTGCGCACCTTTCAACTTTTCTGTTTTCAAAGTCTCATGTCAACGGACGCGTCGGTTTCTTTGTAGATTTGCGGCTGACTCAGAGAATTAATCGACAGACGCTATCTTCAAACGAATAGGGCCAAGCGTCGTCAAGTTCTTTCCTTCACTTTAAGGTCCCTCCGTTTAAAAACAAAGCAAAACTGTTTTTGTTACTTATTAATTGTTTATTTTATTTGAATGTTTGAACGTTAAACAAAAACTAACACAAGAAGACTATGATATTTGAAGGTGAATTGTACCGGCTTCAGATCTGTGAATTTTAGTTTATTTGTTTTAACGCACCAAATGCTTCCATTATACAGAGATGAGAGAAGATGTAGAACAATCCAATTCATAGAAATAGGTATTTAATTCTTTCTTTCTTTCTTTCTTTCTTTCTTTCTTTCTTTCTTTCTTTCCCAGCCTTCTTTATTTCATTCCAATCACATAAGTGCCTTTTTCTTCAGACATTTCAAATTCTTTTCTTTCTTTCTTTCTTTCTTTCTTTATTTCTTTCGTTCTTTCTTTCTTTCTTTCATTTTTTCTTTCATTTCAAATTCTTTTCTTTCTTTCTTTCTTTCTTTCTTTCTTTCTTTCTTTCTTTCTTTCTTTCTTTCATTTCAAATTCTTCCTTTCTTTCTTTTTCAAATTCTTTCTTTCTTTCTTTCTTTCTTTCTTTCTTTCTTTCTTTCTTTCTTTCTTTCTTTCTTTCCCAGCATTTTTTCATTCCAATCACATAAGTGCCTTTTTCTTCAGACATTTCAAATTCTTTCTTTCTTTCTTTCTTTCTTTCTTTCTTTCTTTCTTTCTTTCTTTCTTTCTTTCCCAGCATTTTTTCATTCCAATCACATAAGTGCATTTTTCTTCAGACATTTCAAATTCTTTCTTTCTTTCTTTCTTTCTTTCTTTCTTTCTTTCTTTCTTTCTTTCTTTCTTTCTTTCTTTCTTTTCTTTTCTTTCCTGCTTTGTTTTCAAGCTTCGAAGTTTTTCCGTTTTTGAGAGCGTTCAGCTTTATTTTTATTTTTTCATCCAAACGAGGTAGCCATCTTTTTTATTTATTTATAACGTATTTGTTGTTTCTTTCTTTCTTTCATTTCAACCACCAAAATTTTTACTTTCGTTTAAATCTCTCAAATTTCTTTTTTCTGTTTTTCTTTCATATTATGCCGATATCATTCTTCTTCTAATAATGCTCTTCCTTCCTTCCTTCCTTCCTTCCTTCCTTCCTTCCTTCCTTCCTTCCTTCCTTCCTTCCTTTTCGCACTTCTACCTCTTTTTCTCTCACATCTCCAGGATTTACTTTCATTCTTACTTGCTTTTTTCTTTTCTTTCAAGTTCTCTCTTCCTGAACTTCTTTCTCCGTTTTCAATTCTTTCTTTCTTTCGTTCTGTCTTTCTTTCTTTCTTTCTTTCTTTCTTTCTTTCTTTCTTTCTCTTTTCTGGCATTTCCTTGAATCTTCTGCATAATGAAACGTCAATATTCCTCTTCATTTCAAAACTCTCCAGTCCCAAATCATTTTCTTGGCATTGAATTCTTCACCTCAACAAATTGAGCTTGTCAAAGATGTCTTCGATGCTATCACCCCGACCCCCACAATCATTGTATTCCTTCTTCCTTTAACGCGTTACCCTTACCTTCTTTATCCAACTGTTTTGCATTTAATCGCTTGCGACAAATATTAACCCTAATTGCTGCATAGCACAAGATTAATAGAAATTCCTACATAAACTTTTACGAATATTTGGAAATGGTGACAAGAATACCGGCCCTCCATATGGCAGTAAATGCTGGAAAGTCTCCTCACAAATGTAGAAGAGACCTGAAGCAATAGAAATGTGCTTCTACAGAAGGATCCTGAGAATACAATGGCCTGAACATGAGAGCAACGACAAAGTCACAGAGAAAATGGAAACAAAAAGAACACTTATACTTAACATCAGGCGTTCCTCACTGGGTGCCCCATACTGTCGGCCTTGTGCCATATCCAAGCTACGCTTGGAAAATCTCTTTACTTAACATCGGGAAGCGACAGTTAAAACCTAGGGCATATAATGAGGAAAGAGAGCTAGGAAATTTTGATACCTATAAGGCAGATTGAAGGCAAGATGGGCGGAGGAAAACAAAGGCATTACGTACCTCGCCAGCTTGTGTAAATGTATGGCGGAACGCGGTTTAAAAGAGATAGCAAAAAAAAAAAATTATTAAGAGATACAAAGTATAGGGAATAATGGAGAGCCATGATCACAAAAGTCCTGAATGGACACAGGATATAGAAGAAATAAGATAAGATACCATACGAAAAACTCCATTTCATTCTGTCTATGAAAACATTACCATTTTAAATTTGTCTTACTCTACACATTTGCCATAGTAGGCCGATGCTTATACTAAACATATGCCAATGTAGACCGATGAAGGTTCGAGAAATTTTAATTACTGATGCACAACACCTGTAAGGATGCAGAAGGCAATTATCACCCTTCTGACAGGAAGACTTTTTTCTTTTATGAACCATGTATCGTCAAGACGTCGCTGATCATGGCTCTCCACAACTTCCTATCTTTTTCAGCTATTAGCTATGCTTATCTGTTACTGTCTCACTCACTGCATGTTCTGACATTCATTTACATATGCTCGTTAGGTAGGTCAATCGCTGTTTCTCTCTTATCCGCTTGCTTTCAAAATCTCCTTTGAGTGTCAAATCCTCTAAGTCTTCTTTCCTCATTATGCGTCGTAGATATTTTAATTGTCGCTTTCTGATTCTATGTATGTTACCTTTTTATTGCCATTTCCCTTACCTTTGTCTTTATGGGCTCTTGATGGTCGCGTGATAGACAGTTGGTAATAATAGTTCTTACTTGTCTTCCCACGGAGTATGACGCGTGTCCGATACGTTCAAAAGAGGAACCGTAGAGATACTACACGGCTGTATTGTGCCATTCTTGGGGACGTACTTTTTATTCATTTTCTTCACATACCGCTTGACTTCTTAAATTTCTCTGTGCCGTGTAATTTGTAATATATATATATATATATATATATATATATATATATATATATATATATATATATATATATATATATATATATATGAAATATATGGTGCAGTTCAATTTATATTACAATGAATCATTGATACAAAAAATAAATTAGTATAGTTAATGATATAAAATGGCGAAATCACTTCGCTAAGAAAATTTTAAAGATGCATTAACCTAACAATCACTCGAGGAATGTTATGATCCTTCTTTTTTTAAAAATTATAAGCTGTATAAGGTCTTTCTTAAAAGATACGCAAGTACTTTCGACTGTACATTCAGTCACCTTCAGCCTTGGAAATTATTTTGTTTTTGCTAAAATTCATGTAGCATCCAAAACGAAAGATATAATGCGAATCGAAATATGTTTTTTTTTCTTAAATGTGTTATTGATAACGGATACAAACTTTTGGAGCGTGCAGTCGCAACGCTAAGGTTGAATTTTTTGAAAATTTAAGTGAGTGCGTTTTTTTTACTAATATGGCAATTTGAGAATTTTTTGTAGTAGGAGTTTATCAGTCAGTGGTGGCATGGAATAAATGAAATTTTACCAAAAACAAAATAATTTCCATGTCTGAAGATGACTTAATGTACAGTCGAAAGTACTTGCGTATTTAAGAAAGACCTTATACAACTTATAATTGTAACGAAAAAACGGATCATAACATTCACTGATTGGTAGGTTTATTTTTTAAAATTTTGTTTGCGAAGGGATATCGCCATTTTATATCATTAACTTCACTAATTTACTTTTTGTATGAAAGATTAATTGTAATATATATATATATATATATATATATATATATATATATATATATATATATATGTGTGTGTGTGTGTGTGTGTGTGTGTGTGTGTGTGCAAAATATAGAAAAATAGGAAAGAACCATTAGGTTAATAATCCATAATTCTTTAGTATTTTTGTTTTTATTTTTAAAAAACAGTGCTACCAAATTTCGTTTGAGGATGAAACAGCTGTTTTTTTTCAACTTTGGTTTTTGAAACATGATAACTCTTAAGTAGCGACGGAATTATATTTTTAAAAAAATAATTATCTATCTATCTATTTAAGCGTCCTACGAAGCTGGAATCCCGTTCCCACCCCTTCACTGTTGAAACTGTTAGATGTAGACGTCTCTTCTACGCCAATAGCTTCATGTCTCGCACCTCTCGCCTGTGGAACTCCATTCCTTATTCCTGTTTCCCTGGCAAATATAATCTCCAACTATTTAAGTGTAACGTCAATCGACATCTCCAGTTGCCTTGATCTATCCACTTCCATTCTCCACAACCTTTCCCATTTCATTCCTATCTGCTCTCGCTCCAAATCTTCTGTAACCTCCTTGCCTTGATCGATCCACTATCTTTATCCACATCCTTTCCTCTACCACTCCTATCTGCTCTTCCTCCAAACCGTCTGTAACCCCTTGCGTGCTAGTGGCTTCCAGCCTTGCTTGGGGTGAAAAGCTTATATATATATATATATATATATATATATATATATATATATAAACATAAACTGAGAACTGGGCTGCTCCAATCCAGATATGGCAGCAGTACTCAATTTTTCTCTTGGTTTTGCTCTTTTAAAAGTAGAGAGTATCAGGAGGAGTCTGATACTAACGTTGAGTGGTAGAAGGAACCGACCATTTTCTCAGAATCTTTATTGCAGAATCGTATATATGAGTTCCACTTGAGGTTTGGGTTAAGTTTCAGTCCCAATAAGCTTTGAAGGCAAAGGGGCCTTCTTGAGAGAACACCCATTCATTGGGAAAATTCAGGGTCTGCTCAGTGAAGATGGAATGTTACTCGTTTGCATTTTGAGTGGTTGAATGCGATCAGCTAATTATTCGCTGTTAGAGCTAGGTCAAGGGAGAGATCGGCTACCAGTCTCTGGTCATCTAAAATTTTAGAGTTACACTCATATACCGTTGTATCATATACATAGATGTATATTCTTAAGCAAATCATTAATGTAAAAACAGAAAGAGAGATAAACAGAAAAGCGAGTGTTGGGGGACGACTACATTGAGCATATGGGCCTCGGAGGATTTGCTATTAACAACTACTTTCATGGACCTATCTGTTAGGAAGGACTTCATAATTAAGAAAACTCTTCCAGTGATTCCATAAGTTGATGGGAACTCACTATGCTTCACCTTGTCAAAGGCCCTCGACATATCTAATGTGATCCTCCTTTAGATGCATTTATTGTCTAATGCCGCACTGATTCTGTGAGTAATGACAGTAACCGAGCGAATGTTTGTCGCTAGAGTTGTTAAATGTGTACACACTATTCTTATCTGAAGTATTTAAACTGACAAGGTATTTAAATGAAGTCAATATTGGTTAATGTGTTGCTCATCATTCTCAGCCAGGGGCGGTAATTCTGCAAACTAAAGCTGATCTAAAGCCACTTTTATGCCGGCAGTTGAAAAGAACAAAACAGTGAAACAGTAGATTATAGCAATAATAACTGGAGAAACAAATTAAGGAAAAGAGATATACAGACGGGGAAAAACATCAAGAAAGAAAAATAGAAAATCAGAAGTAAAAAAAGAAAGAAAGAGTTGGGAGAATTGAAGGATTTGGTCATAAGAAAGAAAAAAATGAAAAAAGAGAAAGTGATATATATATATATATATTCATATTTGTCGGACATTTGGGGGATATTATTTTTCACACATAATTGCCATGTCTTAAATAACAATATACAATAGAGAAATAAATAAATTTTCCCCAATAACACTGATTTATTTACTGCTGACTTTGATCCGGCTTAATGAAATATCCTTATATATAATCCGTCTTAATGAAACACCCTTTATATATATATATATATATATATATATATATATATATATATATATATATATATATATATATATACATATGCTTGAGTGAGGCTGACTTGAACATCGGGATCAACTGCGTGCAAATATTAAAGAAGGTTGTCAGCATGCTGCTCCTCCCAGTGACAGCCTTCCTTGCCTTAATGTGAATTAAGTTTAAGCGTCTAATGCTTTTTTCTTTTTCTTTCAGATTTGGCAGACATTTGGACGATATTATTTTTCACACATAATTGCCATGACTTAAATAACATGATCCAATAGAGAAATAAATAAATTTTCACCAATAACAATGATTTATTTACTGCTGACTTTGACCCGGCCTAATGAAACATCCTTATATATAATCCGTCTTAATGAAACACCCTTTATATATATATATATATATATATATATATATATATATATATATATATATATATATATATATATATATATATGTATGTTTGAGTGAGGCTGACTTGAACAAACATCGGGATCAATTGCGTTCAAATATTAAAGAAAGTTGTCAGCATGCTGCTCCTTGTCTAATTTTTTTTCTTTCTTTTTCTTTCAGATTTGTCGGACATTTGGGCGATATTATTTTTCACACATAATTGACATGACTTAAATAACATGATCCAATGGTGAAATAAAGAAATTTTCACCAATAACACTGATTTATTTACTGCTGACTTTGATCCGGCTTAATGAAACACCCTCATATACAATCCGTCTTAATGAAACACCATATATATGTATATATATATATATATATATATATATATATATATATATAGATAGATAGATAGATAGATAGATAGATAGATAGGGAGAGGGGGCGAGAAAGAGAAAAAAACGGAAAAGAGAAGAGAAAAATATCGAAAAACCGAATCGGAAAAGTAAATGACAATACAGACAAGAGAAAAAAATCAACATTTGTGCCCAGAGGAGGGAAAGTGTGGAGGACAAAATCAAAGGAGAAGAAAAAGAAATCGATAGAAATTGACAATTTGTTAATATTGACGAAATGTATCAATTTTATTGACTGCTCAATAAAAGGCCATAACAGAAATCTGGTATCATTCGTTCATTTTAAAACAATATTTATTGGCGCGGAAATTTGGAAACTACATTCATCGCCATTTTTATGACAATTGTCACAAAAACAATCTTCATTTTTGTCTCCTACGTTTCTCAGTTCGAAAACAAAGTGAAAATTGATGTTGTTTTCTTTTCAAACATTCACATAAATGTAGCGAAAAAAAAATCTTTTTTATTACGAAAAAACAAAAATTACTAAATTTAGCACAAGACTACTTATCAGCTGTTGTAAAAAAACAATTTCGGATTGGACCCAATTCGAAAAGAATTATAATGTTAGGGACGTAAATGGAAAAGAAAAAAGGGAAAAAATTCCTCTTATTAATACAATACTGGCCTTTAAGCCGTATTGTCGCTTTGCATAACAATAATCTGGATCGATAAACTCTTCGACCGTTAAAGAAAACATCCGGGGAACTAGAAAAAAAGAAAAGAAAAGAAAAAAGATACAGTTTCAGAAATTTGAAGCTGTGCCTCGGATTAAAACTTACGTTATTTCCACACACACACACACACACACACACACACACACACACACACACACACACACACACACACACACATATATAAATCAAGATACGCATTCCACATGCGCATACATATGCCCAAATGAAGTCACATGCATAAGCGTATTTGCAATTGCACAGACATATCACACGTGCACAATCGTACAAGTACACATACATAGTAACATTTATATCCACATTCATCTACAACACATCTATCTATCTATCTATCTATCTATCTATCTATCTATCTATCTATCTTACTATCTATCTATCTATCTATCTATCTATCTTTCTATCTATCTATCGATCTATCTATCTATCTATCTTATCCCACGTTCTTTCTTTATATCTGTCTTTCATTCTATCTATACCTCTTTCTATACCTCTTTCGATCTATACCTTTTTCTTTCGTCTATCTAAGATGACATCTATCTATACCGCTTTCTTTCTAGCTATCTAGATATAACTCTTTCTATGTATACCTCTTTCTTTCTATCTAGGATTAACTCTATCTATCTATCTATCTATCTATCTATCTATCTATCTATCTATACTTCTTTATTTCTATCTATAACTTTCTATCTATCTGTGTTTCTTTCTTTCTGTCTTTGTAACTATCTTTCTATCCATATCACGTTCTTTCTTTCTGTCTGCCTTTCTTTCTATCTATACCTCTATCTTCCTTTTCATCTAGCTATAGCTCTTTCTTTCTTTCTTTCTTTCTTTCTTTCTTTCTTTCTATCTATTAGGTCATCCCATAAGTTCTGTCCGAATTTTAACTTTTTGTTAAAATGAACGAAATTTAAAGAGTATTTTATAATGTCTAATGGAGCTGAACATTATTTTTATGTTTAGATGCATTTAAACTGATCAAATGTTATTCCAGAGAACAATAAAATTAAATTTTGTTTGATTAAAACCATGCTAACATGGAAGTACCCAAGAATCATTTGAGGCACATAATGCTTTATGAGTTCAAGAAAGGAAACTCAGCAGCCGAAGCGGCTAGAAACATTCACTCAGTTTATGGAGAGGAATTTGTGAATGAAAGAAATTGCAGAAGATGGTTTGCAAAATTCAGAGGTGGAGATTTCACCCTTGAAGATGAAGATCGAACCGGACGTCCAGTTGAGTTTGATGAAAAGCTTCTTGAAGCAGCCCTTGAAGAAAATCCTGTTTATCAGTTGAGGAATTGGCAGTGGTTCTCAGTTCAAACCAAACAACTGTTCATCGTCATCTTCAACAACTTGGAAAAGTTCCTAAACTTGGAAAATGGGTGCCTCATGAATTGTCTGAAAACAACCTCAAATCCCGAGTTGACATCTGCTCTTCTCTCCCTTCTCGCCAACTTGTTTCACCTTTTTTGGATAGATTTGTGACTGGCGACGAAAAATGGATCTTTTATCGAAATGTTAAGCGTCGTAGACAGTGGCTTGGTAATGGGGAAGGACCCTAGCCATAGTCGAGAAGGGAACTTCATGGGCAAAAGGTTCTTCTTTCAATCTGGTGGGATTGCCAAGGAATAATCCACTTTGAATTCTTACCACCTAATGCAACAATTAATGCTCAAATATACTGTCAGCAATTAGAGCGTTTGAACCAAGCTTTGAGGAAAAAAAGACCTGCTCTAGTGAATCGAAAACGGGTGATGTTTCATCAGGACAATGCGCGACCACACACAGCAAGAATCACGTCACAAAAGATCGAAGAACTTTGTTGGGAGAAAATTCCTCATCCACCTTATTCTCCCGACCTTGCTCCTTCTGACTACCATTTGTTTCGAAGCTTACAGAATCATTTGGAAGAAACAGCTTTTGTAACACAGGAAGAGGTTAAAACTGACATTTGTGAGTTCTTCGAATCAAAGCCAAAAGAATTTTACAGTAATGGAATTAGTAAACTTGTTAATAGATGGAAGGAAATCATAGATAATCAGGGAAAATACACTGTTGATTAAATCTGTAATTAAATGTAAGATTTGGTTACTTGTTTCAAAATTCAAAATTCGGACAGAACTTATGAGATGACCTGATATCTATCTATCTATCTATCTAGCTAGCTAGCTAGCTAGCTATCTACATTATAATATGGTGGGTGTGGAGGCAATAATCTTACTATTTTTAAAGTCACGTACGAATTACAAAAGCAGACTAAAAAGAATTAATCTCCACATGACCTGTTCTGTCGCAAAACGCTCCAAGCGGCTTATTGTTCGGACAAATCCATCTGACCCCCTACCTCAGAAACAAAAACAAAAAACGACATAAATAAATAAATAAAAGTAAGCAGAAAATTGACTTACGTAAAGAATGAAAAAAAATATTAAATATTAAAAACAATTCCAAGGAAATGAGACAGAAAAACGAAACGAAAAAAAAAATCAATTCTTATTAGCCAGCCGAGGCTATTTTATCTGTAAACAATTGAGTAGCAACGAGTCTGGACCTTTAATCTAAAGATTGCATTATTCCGAGTTGAAAACAATGATCTGTGTTCTTTGCTTCAGTCCGTTGGGACATTGAAACAAAGAAATTTATTTAGGAGGATAGTAGGATTCGTAAGATAAAGATACAACTGGCGAACTCATGATTGATACTTTTTCCGTCTATCAATCTATGGTGGGTAATTGAATGATAAAAATAGAAAACATCCTTGGAAAGAAATTCATTAGACTAAATAATGTTTTTATTGATGGAATCATATAATTGTCGCGGCCTACGAAATACAACAAACGTCCGTTATAATTATACATTGAGGGCGTTGAGGAGCTATGTCAGTTTCGTCATTATCTTTCTATAAAAAATTTGATTAACCCTCCAAAAAATTAACGAGAGGTACCAAACTTTCTATATTATAATGCACTGTGAAAGTATTGATCAATGGTAAATATATCCTGCCTGTCTGTCTGTCTATCTATCTATCTATCTCATTCTATTTCTAGCAATTTCTTTCTATCATTTCATTTCAACGATTTCTGTCTATCTATCTCACTTTATTCCAACGATTTCTACCACATTATATTCATACCGATTTCTATCTATCTATCTATCTATCTATCTATCTATCTATCTATCTATCTATCTATCTATCTATCTATCTATCTATCTATGTGAGTTTATTCATTATCTATCTATCTATCTATCTATCTATGGCAGTTTTTTCATTACCTATCTCAGATTGTTCATTATCTATCTATCTATCTATCTATCTATCTATCTATCTATCTATCTATCTATCTATCTATCTATCTATCTCATTCTATTCCTAGTGATTTCTTTCTAGCGATCTCTTTTTATTTCAATAATTTGTATCTATCTCATTCTATTTCAAAGATTTCTATCTATCTATCTATCTATCTATCTATCTATCTATCTATCTATCTATCTATCTATCTATCTATCTATCTATCTTCGCATATCCTATTTCTTTCCTATCTATCTATCTATCTAAGTTTGTTTATCTATCTATCTATCTATCTATCTATCTATCTATCTATCTATCTATCTATCTATCTATCTATCTATCTATCTATCTCAGTTTGTTTATTATCTATCTATCTATCTATCTATCTATCTATCTATCTATCTATCTATCTATCTATCTATCTATCTATCTAAGATTTTCTTAGCCTGCCATTGTAGTGCTTTGTGCGTGTATTGTTCCGCGGCAAAGATATTGTATCTATCTGTCGATCTTGCTTAACGCTGGAAACAATGTGAAAGAATCACATGAATTTGGAAGCGGATGGTTAAAAAACCCTCGAACAAAAGAGACAAAACGTTAAGGAGCCTGAACTAGTTAATGACAAATACACATGTAAAACAAAGAGTGAATGATGCGATCTATTGTAGATTCCTTGTAGGCAAATACACCTTTTCTTCTTGCCAGTCCTCGTGGCTCGTAATTAGAAAAATCGATTTTTCTCATTAGTATCTTTAGAAACAAAAAAGAATAAAGACTGAGAGAACGTCAACCTTGAATTCGCAAAAGGAACATTTGGGAATACATCGCCTTCATCATTATTAGTTTGCCTTGCCGCCAGATTAGTAATTTTTAAGTTTCACTTCGTAATGGTCACAAAGCGGAGGAATAGTAATGCTGGTAAAGTGCTTTCACGAAAGAAAAAATGTGAAATATTACAAGTTCATAAGGAAGAAAGAAATCGTTATGTTGAGGTTGCTAAAAGCATTAAGAACGATTCTTTCTCCATCACATGACATGTCAAAGCATAGAGTGTAATAATTGTTCAATTTTAATAATTACTACCGTTGATTGTGCTTAATTTAGTCATTAAATTTTTGTCAAAAGTATTATATATATATATATATATATATATATATATATATATATATATATATATATATATATATATATATATGCAGGTATGCAGAAAAATAGGAAAGAACACGTTAGGTAAATAATCCGGAGTTCTTTAGTATTTTTGCTTTTATTTTCAAAAAGACAGTGCTCAATACAGAAGTAGAGTTTATATTATAATATATTTTTTTTAATATGATTCCTTCGCTACATAAGAGTTCTCATGCTTCAAAAGCGAGAGCCGAGAACCTCAATATAATTTTGGGACTCCCAAATTCTCGCTTGACGATGAAGCGAGACCAGACACCTTAATTCAACTTAATTTAAAAAATTATATTGAGGGTCTCGGCTCTCGCTTTTGAAACATGAGAACTCTTATGTAGCGAAGGAATCATATAGAATAGTATAGAAAAAATATAAATCAAAAATATATAAAAAATATATAAAAATTGATATACAGATATCAATGAAAAAATACTGCCTAAATACACACAACTCATATATATATATATATATATATGAGTATTTTTTCATTGATATCTGTATATCAATTTTTATATATTTTTTATATATTTTTGATTTATATTTTTTCTATACTATTTTATTAAATAATATAGACAAAACTTTATATTATTTAATGAAACATGCATCAATATATATGTATGCATATATATATATATATATATGTATATATATATATATAAATAACGCATGTGGCCTGACGATTGCGTTCAGCATGAAACAGTCTTTCGCCTCTATGTGTTTACTTAAATGTTCACGCTTATATATATATATATATATATATATATATATATATATATATATGAGTGTGCGTGTGGGTATGTGTGTTATGGTCTAAATTGATACTTCATCATTCTAAAAATAATCTTGTCAACAGTGATGATCGAAAAGAAGCATTTTTCATCATCCTACCCTCATCATTATAAAAACGACCCTTCCACAACAAGAGAGTCAGTAGAATAGAGTAGATTAGTGTAGAGAACAGGATAGTGGACTAGGCTACCTATAGCAACAGTCAGTAGACAAACAGACAAGTAGTAGCAGTAGTAGTAGCAGCAGAGAAGTGTGAAAACAGACGATATCAAACGCCATCCTCAAAAACGAAAATCTCGGAACCAAACCAAGTAAGCACTGATTTTTAGACAAAAGACACACTGAGAACTTTTTTACACACCCTACCAATATTCTGTAATTCACGTCACAAAAAGAAAATACAGATTCTTGCTAATTATATCAATACGTGTCTCTAGTTTCTATTATTATACGTTTCAATTCATTTCGTTTTTAATATAAAAAAGAGAAAGGGATTCCTCATACACTACAAATACATATAGCAACGCGGTGATTATAATAATAATATCAAGTCGGTATCACTACTACATTAACACAAAATTCAACCCCATTATATATATATATATACATACATACATATATATATATATATATATATATATATATATATATATATATATATATATATATATATATATATATATATATATCTGTAAGCAAATATGTGGATGTAGATCCGACGGTATGATGAAAATGTGGAAAAGACAAAGCAAAATCCGAATATGTGAGTTTACTGTTTTTTATTGTGTTTTTTGTTTTTTCTGTCAATGTTTTTTATTCTGTTTTTTATTTTTTCTGATTTTCAGTTTTTCTGTTTCTGACTTGTCCTGTATATATCGTCTCTTCATCTAACTTAAATTTAATATAAATATGTCTCCATTAACCATGTCCTGAAGATGGTCTATTAGACCGAAACATCTGACGTTGACAGAAAAAACAAAAAACAAAATAAAAAACAGTAAACTCACATATTCGGATTTTGCTTTGTCTTTTCCACATTTTCATCATATATATATATATATATATATATATATATATATATATATATATATATAGTGTAACCCGGATATAAGAGAGTTATCAGGATCGGAGAAGAAGTCTCTTATACCCGGGTTTCTCTTATATCCGGGTTTGGTCTAATTTATATACATTAACACAGGCTCTAATTTGGGACGAGAGAAAATCTTTCTTATATCAAGGTTACTCTTATATCCGGGTCTCTTATATCCGGGTTACACTGTATATATATACACATATATATATATATATATATATATATATATATATATATATATATATATATAACTGGATAAATGTGATTTATTTCTATTAAAACATTTTCTCTTTTTGCTATGCATATTTATTTATTATGCATCTGTGTACTATTAATTATATGAAAAGTATGTTTATTCATTTATTTGGAAATACAAGAAATTAAAAACTTGTATGTGTACGAATATAGGCTTCTTCCACTGTATATATATATATATATATATATATATATATATATATATATATATATATATATATATATTCTGTTTATACGTTAATTTTTTCAGATGCAAATATTTAAGTAAATAATCTATTTATAATAATCTGTATTAACTACATTTATCGGCCTGAATTTCCGAGAAGTTTCATAGAAAATATGTGATCTCTGACAGGAATCGAACCTGTATCCTACACAGAACCGTCATATATTCTGGCGTGCTATATCATTTAGCTACAGCGGAAGCATCTGGTTAGCAATTTTTGGGACTCAACGTAGGCGTTTCTCTCTCTCTCTGTGTCTCTCTCTCCCTATAGGTTACGAAATTTGGAAACGGCATAATGTATTGCTTGGCATTTGCGCCGGAACTCCCATAGGAACATTTCACAGTGTTTGGGTGTCAATCTAAGGACAGTGATGGTGATTTGGAAAGAGTTGGTTTTTGATTATTTTGTTATTTTTCAACCGTTCTGATCATTTTGGCCGCCATTTGTTTTGCAGTAAATCACTAAATCATCCATAACTTTTGTATTATCCTCTCAAATTACACAAATATCTCAGACAATAACAGTTAATACCGTATTTATTGTCTGTGAAAATTATAGAATATAAAACAACTTTGGTAAAAACTTATACCTACTTTTCTGACGAGAACAATGCTATTCTGAACATTTTAGCCGCAACTATATATATATATATATATATATATATATATATATATATATATTTTATGACTTAAAGGTTATTTTTATGGATATCAATATTTGAGTAGACGCTCCATTAATTTATTAAACCGTAGATTTATTTATTTTCGTCTACTGGCCTGAATATTCTGGCAGGATTCGAACCTAGGTCACCCTTAGCAGGAGAAACCGTGGTTAGACAAAAAATTAACAATTTCTACTCAAATATAGGTATCCGCTAAATATGATCTTTATGTGCTAAAACCTGCTTGATTAGTAAATGAAAAATCTATTACTTATAATATATATATATATATATATATATATATATATATATATATATATATATATATATATATATATATATATATATATATATATATATATATAGTAAAAAAAAATGTAAAAAGTGTAACCAGTTCCGCAAAATATTATGTTACAGAATGCTTGTGCTGCATTCCGAATCACTAATATATATATATATATATATATATATATATATATATATATATATATATATATATATATATATATATATATATATATATATATATATATATCAGACATTGAGTGCTGGCGTTAATAATATAGTGCTCGATTTAAAATAACTTAGCTATAAATTATATATTAATAATAAATATACGTTTTGCGAGGAAAAATGTATATATATATATATATATATATATATATATATATATATATATATATATATATATATATATATATATATATATATATATATATATATATATCTGAGTGTGTGTGTGTGGGGCATATAGGAAGAAATAGATAGAGTGAGAGAGTGACAGAGAGAGAGAGAATGAGAGAGAGAGGGAGGTCATGGCAGAAATGTCCGCACAATTTACAACTGGTTGACCAAAACTTATATGGAGCGAAATAATTCAGCAAATATGAACATGTGTAAATTATATTTGCAAATAAATTGTTTTGCTTGATCAAGCTTAGCTTATAGCAGACATATGACCAAAGGCAATATTCGCGCCAGTCTTCGAATCATTTTCTATTTCTTACCCGTCGTTGAATAAGAGATTATCTGTACAGTCCGGTCTCTTTAATTCAGTAATCTTTGACCAGGCCCCTGACCGACCACAGAAAAATCATCACACAAATCATCCCTAAAAAAAACCCTCTGTAAACAGCCTTACCAAGCCATTTCACATATATATTGCTGTGTTATCAAAGGTAGAATAAAGCTTAAAACTGGAATTAGAGCAATCATTAATGCTTCCAAACAAGGTTTTTTTTTTATTGTTTGATGCAATACAAAGACAAAAAAAGAAGTCTAATACCAAAAAATAATTATACTTATACGAATTGGTAAATATACATCTATATATTTAGAAATCGGTAAGACCGTATCACGAAAACACTCTGATGCTGTGGAAAGTTGGAAATAACGTGTAGTACTATTCTTATCGCCGCTCAACGAACTACTGACTGCTGATTCAAAATTATCGGATCATGGAAGTAACCGGATCAGTGATTAACGTGGTCGGACTGTACTCAAAAGTAGCATGGTGGTGGGGGGCATATTTTTTTTTAATTTTCTTTCGTAATTTCATTACGACACAAAACCACGAATCTGATGCTGAAACTCATTATGGCAGTAACCATCTGCAAAACTAGATAGCTAACATTTACTCTACGATCAAGCGATGATTGTGGTACGCGGTATATGATAGACTCTCCCGTCGTCTTCGACGTATGGGGGTCCAACAGTTCAGTTCATAGAAATCAATAGCCAGACTACCTGCACATATTATTTGATTGTGTGCAGAATCAAACAATATTTACGAAAACACTGAATAGAGAGAACACATCTACGTAGCGTGTAACGAGGTCTCCAAACAACCCTTATCTTGTTTTAAATTCAGAATTGTCCTAAACGTGTTGCCGATTCAAGTCTAAATAGCTTAGTCGTATTGCTAAAACACACTGCTGCTGTCGGTTACCAGGAAAGGTATAAACAACGTGTGGCTCTGCCCGCGTAGTCACTCAAGGGACTAATGGCGTCTAATTTAAAAAAATGTTGGGGCCGGACCATGGGATTTGCTGGACAAGTTCGTACCGGATTAAAGATATCGTACTGTAATAAGGATTCATGAGCTGTTCTCTGCTCTACGCAAAAAGTAACATAGCCGACTGCAATAGACCAGATACTCAAAGGAGCAACACTCAATGTCCTTGATAAAATCCAAAGACGGATATGCAATGTAATTGACCCTGATCTGGCATCACGTCTGCAGCCGCTCTCTCACAGACGTCCCGTTGCCTCCCTTTGTCTTTTTTGCAAATACTTT
This sequence comes from Acanthosepion esculentum, assembly GCA_964036315.1. Classification (NCBI taxonomy): domain Eukaryota; kingdom Metazoa; phylum Mollusca; class Cephalopoda; order Sepiida; family Sepiidae; genus Acanthosepion; species Acanthosepion esculentum. The sequence goes on along the minus strand of OZ038486.1, from coordinate 65,882,764 downwards.
CACGGTAATTGCTCCGATGAGCTGCTTTCGCTGGTTCCCAGACTTCATGAATTTAAGCGTTCAACTAGACTGGCATCTCGCTCTCACCCTTTCACTGTCGAAACTGTTAAATGTAGCCATCTCTTCTACTTTAATAGCTGGTCTGCCGTTCCTGCTGTATATCTAGGAAATTTTTCTCGCCGGAGTCGATTCTTCAAATCTATAAATTAACCATTCACTCTTGCATGGAGTATTGCTGCCATATATGGTCTGGAGCCCCTTCTGTTTGCCTCAAGGTTCTTTATAAAATCCAGAGACGGATATGCAATGTAATTGGCCCTGATCTGGCATCTCGTCTGCAGTCACTCTCTCGTGCCATCGCCTCTCTCTGTCTTTTTTTTTACAAATACTCTCATGGTAATTGCTCCGATGAACTGCTTTCGCTGGTTCCCAGACTTCATGAATTTAAGCGTTCTACTAGGCTGTATCTCGCTCTCACCCGTTCACTGTCGAAACTGTTAAATGTAGCCGTCTCTTCTACTCCAATCGCTTCATGTCTCGCACCTCTCGCCTGTGGAACTCCCTCCCCTTTTTCTGTTTCCCTGATAGCTATAATCTCCAATTTTTCAAATGTACTGTCAATCGACGTCTCCAGATGCCCTGATCTATCCCCTAACCTTCTCTTCATCCTTTCCTCTATCACTCCTATTTGCTATCGCTCCAACTCTCTGTAACTCCTTGCGTGCTAGTGGCTTCCCGCCTTGCTTGCGATTGAATGCTTTAAAAAAATCTACAACATACTCAAACTGCTGAATTAAGAACCAAAAATTAATTTTTTTTTTTCAAATGAAAAGATCATTTCAACCACCAACTATCGAATCCGTGATCCGGACGCTTCTTCTAAAGTGATTATCAGAAAATACCATTTGTTCTTCTAAAGTGATTGCCATTTGAGAGTAAAAAATAATTGTGCATTGCAAAGGCTGTTTGAGTCGTTCTCTTAGTGGTAATTTCTGGCGGTCTATCATGAATCTTCTTTGTCTTAATCTGCAACTCAAACGTGTGATTAAAATCTAATTGAAAGGAAATTTAATCTCCATATCTGCGAAAATGTTGGGGGAGGATGCTATATCGATATTTTTAAACGAAAGAAACGTTTAATAGTTGCAACGATTACTTTTCTTCAGTATTTTTCACCCAATACAAAATTTAAGATGATCGGGGCCATGCTATCAATCTCGCTTCTGGCCGAACTCAAATAAGACAATGGCTTACAATGGCTTGTAACTTTCAATATTTATAAAGCCAATCTAGCTTCGTTTCATTAAAATCATTCAGATCCCGATTATTTTTTTTTCAAGTCACGTTGAACGGTTCCACTTTCAAAGAGATTCTATGACTTGAATGTCTTTTGGGTCACAAGTTTACTCTAGACCACAAGTGGGACTCATATATACGACGCATTGTTAAAGAGGGGGCAAAATGGTCGACTCTGTATATCACTTCAGGAATTATATAACACTTTCTGTTATATCTGTCTATATTTCTGAGATGAGGCATTATGTACACTATTTAGATTATTCGGACTATTGTCATCTTTGTCGCCATATTTATTACAACGTTTCGACCGTTGTACACTCCGGCCTTCTTCAGGTGGTTGGAATGTCGAACTGAACCCTTTATTTCGCTCACTGGGGTAGACTGTTCTAGTTCCACGTGGCACAGTGGATAAAGGCGTTAGTTAGATCCAGTGACAGGACCCAAACAGTGTGAGTTCAATACCCAGTTAAGGCAGTGGAGAACTTGGAGAGGGGAATTAACAGGAGGTAACTAACAAATGACACCCGTTAGAACATGGCACGTGGAACTAGAACGGTCTACCCCAGTGAGCGAAATAAAGAGTTCAGTTCGACATTCCAACCACCTGAAGCCGAAACGTTGTAATAAATATGGCGACAAAGATGAGGACAATAGTCCGAATAATGTAAATAGTATACTTTCTTCTATGTTGTATCATTACAAGCACCAGGTTAGGCCCAAAATGGAGTGTTGCCACCATATATGAACGGGAATTTATTTAATAACAAATAGTACAATTCTCTGAAGCCACTCAGTCAAAATGGTTATGAGGAATGAGGTGTGATACGAATAGAATATAAACTGACAGGAGATGAGGATAAGCAGGATAGATAATAACTCTTGGCTGAAGAGATCAAGATTTAAGTGTTCAGGGAAGCACCTATATGGGAGTTATTCCACAGAGTGAAGCAGTTCTTGAGGAAAATTATGTCTGCTAAATTTTCTTCTTATTTTTGAAACACGGGGGAAATTAGGGTTATTAGTCGCCGTGGAAGCGAAAAAGCGTGTCTTAGTTGCAAAGATTTGAACTGGTGGAATCAATGCAGTTCAGCTAAACATTTGTCATGGAAACAGAAAAAGAATAACAATAGGTTTGTAGCATCGAGCCTGTGGGATAGTGGTTAGAGGGTGGAGAATGTCCCTCCCCCAATCAAGACCGCGTAAAGGGTTTTTGAACTCTATCAAGATTGGCGATTGAGGATTGAGTAGCTCCAGCTCAGATAGGGTAGCGATACTCAATGTTTGGTCTAATCCGACTCTTGGAGAATGGAGATGAAGATTATGACGATGGTAGAAGTAGATTCGCTACCATTTGTTGGCGTTGTAGGTATACTAAAGACGATCATCTATCTTTATTCAAGATGAAGTCACGTGGGTCAGGTGAGGGCCGCTTATTGACATCACTCTTGAAATCACTCAGGAAAATGCGAGTTGTGATGTAAAGCCCGGAGAAGAAGGTCGTTCTGAGCCCACAGCGGTGGGTCTTACAGGGAAAACCACATGGCCTCACCAGGTTCAGAGAGAAACCGTTGCACCTCTAGTTTCCCTTTGGCAAATATTGCCATAAAATGTATTGTTGGTAATTTCTCTACAAAAATGTAGAGAAATTTAATGAAAAAATGTATTGCTTGTATTTCTATACCTTATTAGCTTTGGGACCTTGTGTCACAACCTGGCCCTGTGGGAGGTCAAGTAGATACCTACCTTATTAGCTTTGGCCTGATCGTCATTTTGCTATAAAACCTATTGTTGGTCATTTTACTATGAAAATGACCTTTTGATTTTTGTTTGGAGGTTCACTATTTGCCCACAGATGGGACCCTAACAGGTGATACTACCCGGGTCAAGATGGTCCTGAAAATAAAAGGAGTTAAGAGGTGTTTTTGCGCTCCTCAAGACCTTCAATTTCCCGATCAGAAGCCCTGCTGCCGGATGTAGCTTATCATCATACCCAGGACGAGTGTGGAACACGTGTAAATAATTGTATGTAATTTTATGTAAGACTTAATGGTATAAAAGTCTCTCATTGAACAAAGCATATGATGATTCAAACTTGATTGTAATACTTTTTAATTTGATTTTTTCTGTATATTGTTTTATTTTAATAAATTCATTAAACTGAGTTTTAATACTTTCAGTATATCGCTATTTTCCCAGGCATTTACTATTGTTTAAGCTTTGGCTTTTCACACTCACGACTGTGTAGTGGTTTGGATTAGCACTTCGCGGACATTTTGAGTGTCAAATATGCAGCTTAGGACCTTTATCCCAACTTAAAAATTTCACATCAACAGGATTTGCTTTAATATCGATAATGTGCTTTTCCAAATAAGTTATATAATCTGTAGAGAATTATGTACATGTAAATTTATTAAAAATGTTATTTCGTATTAATTTCGTAAAATTTGTATGGTATCATTGCATTACATAGAAACCTGTGTTTGTACGTAGATGTTACTACAATGTATAGTTATATTATTTTTATTAATACATTACAATATTGTAATGTTTTTATTCAAAATCTTAATAAAACAAAAACAAAAAAATTTTTCTTGTTAAAATGTTACAAATCTCGTGCGAACGAGATTTCCGTCATCTTTTGCTGTCATTAATGAAGGATCTATTGACATGGGGCTTTATAATTGGAATCATTTTAGGTCGTCGTCTTTCAAATTTATTCAGATTGGTGAAGATTTTTATGTGAAATTAAAGGATAGTTTTAATAAATGTTTTTCAAAAACTGTCAATATTCAACTCTGAGTATTGAATACGCATTTTGCATGCTTAGCCACCCTGTTAAACATTTTCGCAGATAACTCCGTGGACTTGACAAGATTTGTTTTGATGGTCTAAGCTGGCAATCCTGACATCACGGCTCACTTTTGATCTAAACCGTGGACCATCTAAACTGCGGATAGAAGTTTTAGACACCAACTACCACGGTTTATCAGACCTCTCTGCTGAACAGGGTTATTACTCCTTCAGACAAAAGCAGAGGGAAGCTACTTTAAAGCGGTGGGAAATTGACTGAAGCCGAGATATCAAGCCAGGATCGATAACATTGCAGATTTTTCTTTGTATTTTAACAAGTATCACTAGATACATATCAGAATCGCCAAACCAAATGCGACAGCAGTATTCAATGTGTATAGATAGATTCTATATCTATATTATATATGTTATAAATGTGTAAAGATAGATTCTGTCGAGAAAAAATTGTCAAACAATAGTTGATTTAGACATGATCTTACGAAATATACGACAGAAAAATACGCATTTTGTCCCCTGTCATTTAAAGTCTAAATATAAGAAAAAACTACTTATTTAAGGTTTGATTTTATGGTCAACTCACAAGAGGATCCACCAATGGCAGATCAGACGCCTGCGTTTTCTCCGAGAAATACTTGATTGCGCTGGTTACGCCACAGATAGCATTTATTTATTTCACTAGGTCTATAACTAGTTTTAATTCCTGTGTAATGATTCGGTTGTCTCAGTTTTTCGTCATATACATGTAGTTCGATGCGTATTAGTGGGAATTTGTAGCCCATATCGTTCCCAAGATGTGCGTAAAAGGATCGAGATAGAGCGAAATTAAAAGCATTTTAAAACGCGCTGAGCAGCGACATCCAAAACTCCACGCGACGCGAACGTCATTAAAAGGGAGAAAAATAGCAATGTAAAATAAAAGAAAGAAAGAAAGAAAGAAGAGTGAGAGAAAGAAATAAACAGAAAAAGTAAGGAGGAATGGAAGTTGATGGATTGATTTGTTTTCTACGGCTTATCAACTGTTTGCAGGTTAAAAATGAAAGTGAAGTTCGGAGATTTAAAAAAAGCTTCTTTTTTTAAATGGCCAATGGATGAAGAAGGAAAGAAAATAGAATAGAAATGAGAGATGGGTTGAAAAATTAAAAGAAAATGAAGGCGCATAAGATGCAGAAAGAAAGAGAGGGTGAGAATGAACGAAAGAAAGTGAGAGAGAAGAGAAACGAGAGAAAGTAAGGAAATGCGTATGAGAGAGAGAGAGAGAGAGAGAGAGAGAGAGGGTGGAAAGTTAAAGAAAGAAAGGAAGCAAGAGAGGGGGGGAAAGTGAGAGAAATAAAGGAAGATAGAGAGGGGAAAGTGAGAGATAGAAAAGACGGGAGATAGAGGAAAAGTGAGAGAAAGAAAAGAAAAGAGTGAGGAAAAGAAGAAAGAAAGAATGGAAGAGAGAGAGAGAGAGAGAGAGAGATAAATTGGAAGAAATAAAAGAAAGAGAGACAGAAATAGGAAAGGTGAGAGAAAGAAATGAAGAGAGAGAGAAGAGGGAAGAGAAAACTGAAAGAGAAAGGAAGGAAGGAAGAGAGAAAGTGAGAGAAAGGAAGGAAGAGAGAGAAGAGAGAGAGAGGAAAGTGAGAGAGAAAAAAGAAGAGAGAGAGAGGAAAAGTGAATGAAAGAATGGAAGAGAGATATAGAGATAAATTGAAAGAAAGAAAGGAAGAGAGACAGAGAGAGGAAAGGTGAAAGAAAGAAAGAGAGAGAGAGAAAGAGAGAGAGAGAGAGGGGAGAGTGAGGGGGGAGAGTGAAAAAAGTAAGTAATAAAAAAGCTAAAGAGAGATGAAAGTGAGAATTGGAGATTTTAAAAGTCGACCGACAAGAGAATATAGAAGGAGAGAAAAGACAATAAGAATGAAGACTCCTGCAAAGAGAAAATGACGAAGGAAGCGAGAGAGAGAGAAAAAAGAATCAATGAGAATAATACCTTCATACAGAGAGCAACATTTTTTCTTCTTCTGTGTACAGTCTCTCTTCTGGACGTGCGCAATCATGACTCTCCTCAACTTCCTGTCCTTGTAGTTTTTAGTATCGTCTGTATTTTGACATCCGCCATCCATTCAGACAAGCCGGTCAGGTAAGTGGCCCGCTGTTTCTCCCTATCTATATTACCATCTACATATCCTGATAGTGTCAAATTCTCCAAGCTCTCCTTCCACATTATATGTCCAAGACCTTTTAGCTATCTCTTTAAAACTACAAAATGGAAATAGTAAATGAAATGAAGGATGGGCAATTAGAAAAAGAAAAGGAAAAGGCGAGGAAGAAAGAAAGAAAGAAAGAATTTGAATAATTATAGAAACGGAAAAGTTGGTAAAGAGAAAGATAAGGAGAGAGAGTGTATGAACAAAAAGAAGACAGATGTGCTAAGTAAAATGAAAAGTATAGGATAAGAAAAGAAAAGAGAAAAGAGAGAAAGAGTGTGGGAGTAATGAGTTAATGCAGAGAAAAAGAAGAATAGAGAGAGAGAGAGAGAGGGGGGGGAGAGAGAGGGGGGAGATGCACGTATGTTGACTGCCCACTTTTTGTACGATGATGACCAACAACTGGAAACGGTTGGATGGAGTGGTTTCTCCTTTAACTTCTGGGAACCTGAGGCTATCTTTCTGATGCTTTACAATCACGTGTAGCTAATGGAGGAGGCACGGTGGAGTGATGGAATGAGGAATCGGAGAGCCGAGTTCGAATTCCAGTCGAATCCATTACATTCACTAACGTGCTAATAGCCTTGGGAAAGGTATGAATCCTCTTCTTCTCACCCCCACCAGTTATGAGTAAATAGCAAGACAGACCGGGTTCTATAGCCTTGGATGACAACTGGTCTACCACAGAAAGAAATGGCAACCTACTACGGGAAAAAAACTGCCTCGTCAGTCATGTATCGAAAGATACATGATCGTCTAAACGTGTATCACGCATGGCACATAACTAACTGTAGTTAATGCAGCACGGTGTGTATTCTCAGCATCAACCAATCAAGATAACTGGAGACTGCCAGTGTCGGATGCGGTTTATTACGGAATAGAACGGTGAAAGTAGTGCCTGTAGTCATTGGATCACTTAGTTTTAAAAAGAAAAATACCAGATAATGAAGAGGTCTATCTTATGTTATATTAATAATACGAAAAAAACACTCTTTTTTTAACCTGGATTGTACAAGTAATAAAGTATACCCTGGGAAGAATAGTGTTGATAAACAAAAATTATTTGTACCGTAACATAAGAGAGACTTGATCAATGCACGTAAGAGAGAGAGAGAGAGAGAGAGAGAGAGAGAGAGAGAGAGAGAGAGAGAGAGAGAGAGAGAGAGAGAGTGTCTGTGTGAGAAAGAGGGAGGAAGTGGGGAAAATATTAGGCAGGATAAGTGAAAGAAAGAGGACATGAAAAGAAAAAAAGAAAAAAAAGGAAAAATCGGGCAAGTTGAAAATGAGAATAAGAGAACACATACAGAGGGATAGAGAGAGAGGGGGGAAGCGGGGGAAGATGGTAGGCAGGGTAAGTGAAAGAAAGAGGAAAGGAAAAGAAAAAAGAAAAATCGGACAAGTTGAAAATGAGAATAAAGAAAGAAAGAAAGAAAGAAAGAAGGAAGGAAGAGGAGGGGGAAGAAACGACAAAATGAGGAATAATTGAGTAAGAAGAGGAAAAAGGAAAAAAATAAGAAATTAATGAATAAATACAGAAGAATAAGAAAAGAAGAAGACAAAGATAAGTAAGGAATGGAAAACAAAACTGAAGTCTGAACATTTACAAAGGAACCGGCCAAAAATAAAGAAAGAAAGAAAGAGAAAGAAAGTAAGAGAAAGAGAAAGAAAGTATTCTGCTGTAGAACCGCGTTTGTATTACCTCGATTTTTTTTCAGCTGTGCAGCGATCGTACACCATTTACTGCCATATCGGCATTCAGACGTGTCTAGGATTATAGTCTAGCTGATTTCATTCAGTTTTCGTATGTTTTTTTTTATCATATCTTTTTTTCATCACTTTATTTTTGTGTCTGTTTCTTTATCATTTTTATTATTAAGTATCTCATGAAAGGTAAAATACGGTAAGAAACTGGATACCTATTTACAATCATACCATTTTCTATACAATTTCATCTGAGTAAATTACTTCATTTTTTAAATTAAAGTAGCATTGTTTTAAAATCAAACTTATGGCCAGATTCATTGAAATGACTGCGAAAAATTTCTTGAACCTTCCGACATCTTTTACAGCGACCCACCGTTTTCCAAATCATCGAGGTCAATGCACTGAACTTTAAACAATTCGCCATCATTCGAACCTGTTATTCCCGCCTTCCTATTCTCAACGGGTTTCCCAAGATGCTTTTATAACCGAGCATTTCCAGTTGTGCGACAGGTTGGTTTATTATGACGCTGGTTCACGGATTCATTCAAAATGATTTGTTTTTGACTCCCTTGTTTGTTCTTTTATTTTTCCCCCCAGAGATCTCCTATCGACACTGTCAGTCTTTCAAAAGCATTCGAAGTGAACAAGCAAAACATCTCTGCGTTTTTTCTTTCTCGCTACCTGTTAATTGTTGTTCAGTGTTTTTCTGTTATTTTCCCCACCGTTTCACCTCTATCAACTTTCCAATAAAATCTTCTTTTTTGTTTTAACTCTATTGACATCTTTCATTCCTGTTGTCATTAGCGAATATGTTGTTACTGATTATAAGAGGAAGGCGTATTTAACTAAACTTTACTGTTTCTCCCGATATGAAAAACGATCTGGAAAACGACACAGTTACACAAATAAGATTTTGACAGCTAAGCAATATTATAATTATAAATATAATTTTATTTTGCCATTAACTTCTGCATTAATTTCTGACCAATGACAATTTTTTTCTTATTTTCATTAACCCATAATTAATTTCTGATTGCTGATACTGCTTCTAATCAAATCGCGAAGTAAAAGTTATCTTAAATGGCCACTCTTCTAGATCCTTTCAATGTAGATGTTCCCCATGACTCTATCCTTGGACCTATGTTGTTCTTAATTTTCATAAATGACCTTACCGATGTCATCAGTTCTCAGCTCGATATATATGCTGATGACACAACTGTTTACTCCTGTTTTATTAGTAATTGTTCGATGTAGTCAAATTGGCAGCTGATCTAAAAAATGACCTAAAATCTGTTGTTAAATGGACCAAGGAGTGGCCTGTTAATTTTAATGCCTCCAAAACTAAACTATCTCTTTAAATCGAAAAAACACTTTTTACTTTCCATCAGTATGGCTGATGCTAACCTCCAAGAGAATGGATCATAGTGCCTTCTCAGAGTAACGTTTTCCGCTGCTATGCTATGGAACGAGTATATTGAATCAATTGCTAAGTCTGCAGCTGTGTAGTTAGTTCACTGCATTGTGATAGACAATTTTTCTTGACAGAATATATCTTACACATTTATAAGACTACCATTCGTCCTTGCTTTGAATATTGTTGCCACACGAGTTCTAGTGCTCGTGCTATATATTTAGAGATTCTTGATAAAATCCAAAGAAGAATCTGCAATTTGTCTTAACCTGGCATCTCGGCTTCAGTTACTTTCCCACCAACGTCACTAAGGTCACCCTGTTCCGTTTCCATAAATAGTTTCATGGTAATTGTTCTGATGAATTTACCTCTACTAGACGTAGACTTTATGAATTTAAGCGCAGTACGAGATTTGCGGCAAGGTCTCATCTGTTTATAGCTGAAATAGTTTGATGCTAACAGTTTCTTCCATCGCACTTCTCGCTTGTGGAACTCTCTTCCGGTTTCTTACTTCCCTGGCAATTTTGATCTTCAAAAATTAACTGCGATGTCAATTGTTATATACTGGCTTCTTAATTCTTGTTCTTTTATTGTCTTCTCTCCTTAATGGTATATTTTTATCGTAATCTTGCGTTTTTATTGCTTTCTTGCCTTGGTTGGGGTGAAATGATTAAACAATGCATTTTCTTGATATTATTGGCCACTAATTAAATTTCTGACCGCTAACAATCAATTTTATTCTAAATTTCATTGAACACTAAATAATTGCTGACTACTGAAAATGCATTTTTTCTTCATTTTTTTTTTATTGATATTTGTTCGTTTCTTCCATTAAACATGAGTATGTGACTTTTCAACACAGCCAAACCCCGGAATTGAACACACAACTATCAGATATCTTTTAACCAAAGCGTTAAACAATAGGCCATCTATTTCTGGTGAGGTGGATGAAACGGAGAAAGGCCACAATCACTAAAACTGGAGAGTATTAACTGACACGAGTTATCTCCCCTAAGTATGAAAAGCCAAATGTGAACAGTCTACTTGTATTGGATTGAAGGTTTAGTTAAAAATTCCCAGTGGGTTCCCTAGCAGAATAGTAGGCACCTGAAGAGGACTGGAGGATATCATGGCCGAAACGTGAGTATAACAATCAAGATAAGCATATAATTACCCAATACCAGACAGAAAATCAGAAACATTAAATCAGCGTAAGCATTGAGAAACGGAACTGTCAGTGGATGTCAGTGTTCTGGTAGACCATTGAGAAAAATTGGAAGAATGTAAAATTTTCGAAAAATCTCAAAAGTTCCTGGAAAAATAGGCTTCGGCAACATGAAAGCGAAAGTTGGCCCCATCATTTTTGGCGACCTTGAGACAGACTTGTAGAAGCTTTCAGCAAGTAATGGTTACCCGAGGAAGAATTAATTCCATTCAAGCAATAGCATTGTTTAGTTCAGTTCGAATACTGAAGAGAGTGATGGAATAAACAATAAGCATGTTGTCACTTGATCTCCAGGGAAAGTCTCTAGTTACATTTGGTCTGCAAACTCATTGAATGAATGCATCGTCATCATCATCATCATCATCATCATCATCATCATCATCATCATCATCATCATCATCATCCTCCTTTTACCACCCTATGGTTGATCGGAACTCCATTGACAATCCTTTGCCGCACTGTTCGGTCCTGCATTGATGTCCCCGGGTCCTCAATGTCCAATCCTGAGTCCCAAGTGTACGGGTCACAGTAAAATTTCGTGAGAAGACACTTCCGGAAGGATGCCATAGGACTAAGGACGAGACGATTTCCCGGCAAACGGTAGTCGTTTTTGTTTGCGCTTAACAGGGCTTTGGTCTCCGTACTCCGTAAATTGTGTTAAGCGTTGCATGGGGACGCCAACTGATCTTCTGGATTTTTCTAAGTAGATTTAAATACAACAACTAGAACAACAACAACAACAATAATAATAATAACGTAAGTGAAAAATATTTAGAACACGGTGATAATTTCTGTCTGAATTTCTGGGATGAGGAATTATGATTATTTACATTATTTTCACTTCGACAATTGTCCTCGTCTTAGTTATTATTCTCATAACGTTTCAGTTGTTTTGCCCTTAGGACTTCGTCAGGGTATACTTCGAAACTGAACGGTTTATTTAATCTATGGGTGTAGAGTGTTCCCATTCCACTGTCCATGTCTAGTGGTATTTCCTTGTTCTTTTTTACACACACATGATGTCAAAACGAAATTTTATGTAGTATCAATGTTTTATTAGAGTTATTGAAGTTATTTGATGTATTCTAAAAAACTGCCGTCTGAAGTTATTAGGCAAAACCAAATAATCACGTTTTACTTCAATAAAAAAGTAATGAAATCATCAAAAATACGATCAACACCTACAATAGAACAAAAATCAAACACATAGGATAAATCTTTTAATCTTTTTGAATTCTTCTCAATAACAGCCTGTAATCTATTATCCATTGATTTTGTTATTTCCTTTACTTCATTTTTTTTTCTTTACTTCATGTTTCCCATATGTCTGTTTTGCTGAAATATTGTTTGCCACCTTCATATAATTTCATCTTCACAGTTGACCATAGATTTTCGATCGGATTCAGATCAGGACTTGATAGTGGCCATTCCATTATCTTCTCTCCTGTAAATCTTTTATGCTCAAAGAATTCACCGGTAAGCTTAGATTCACGAGAAGGAGCATTGTCATGCATAAATACACACTTCATTTTGAAACTGCGAGACTTGGACTTGTACCACGCAAAAAGTTTGTTTCATAAAAGCAAATTAATTAGCACTGTTCTGTTTAACTGCTTCATCAAACTTGAATGGTCCAATAATGCTTTAGTCGACAATTCCAGCTCGTATCATAACGCCTCCTTGTTGCCTTCTTTCAGCAATAGGCACGTCTGAACTGGATAAAATCCATCTTTGGGCCCAACCATCAGATCCAGCAAATTTCACTCGAGATTCGTCCGTGAAAATTATTTTAGAAAAGTCAATTTTCATGTATTTCTTGACCCAGTTTTGACGCTTTAAAATATTTGCTTTAATGAGGAAGTTTTTTTTACAGTGCCCAATTCGCAGAGTATTCTACAGCTTTTGTTCTTCATGACTTTCATCTGAGCGCTGGGCAAAAGTGGTTGTTTCGCTATAACTAGCTTTAGTTTACGTTCATTTCGAGAACGCAAGTTCTTAAAGCCTTTTTTCTTTGCTTCGAGTTCTCTACTTACTTATATTTTCAACAGTCTTCTTTATCGTTCGATGATCTCTGCAAAACTCCTTTGATATTTCTAATGTGGACATTCACTCACTTAATAACTATGTTATTGTCTGTTTTTCAGCAGTTGTCCGAGCCTTCAATTTACCCATGTTTCAATCAGCGTATATTATTAACAAAAAGAAAAATAGTTTTTATTAGATTTCAAAGTCCTTAAGTTGATATTAGTTTCATCTGCATAATAACTTCAGTCAGTTCATTTTCGTAAATTTAAGTTATTAAGTTTTATTTGATTTGCGTAATAACTTCAGGCAGGCTGTATATATATATATATATATATATATATATATATATATATATATATATATATATGCTCCGGAAAAATGTATTTCGGTTGAGCTCTCTGGGGAGGAAGTGTGGGTTTGTAAACAGTGACTATTACGGCTAATAATGCAAGACTCTTCGGTAAATCGAATCGAGTTCCCTCAGTCACTGTGTGTTTATCTAAAAATAAATACGCTTCAATTCCTCTTCATCCCTGCCTTGTATCAACGGCTTAGTGGTAGAATCCTTGACTGAATTGGCGTCAGTTGGGTTTCGATCCTAGCGAGAGGCAACTAGACGTCTAGCCATATTGATGAGCTGTGATACAGGGAAAGATAGTCTGTAGATGGCGTTAGTGATTGTAATGAAATGGCGTACGAAATAAAACAGTTTGATTTACATAAATGATCTGCCTGAGGATATACTCATATACTTTATAAACACCTATGCCGATGATACAATGACAGACGTGTGCACCTCTAAAACTCTTGGTGATCAGCGATTGGCAGCTGATCTCTCGTCCGATCTAGCACTAATGTGCCAGTGGGGGAAAAACTGGCTGGTTACATCCAATGCCTCGAAAATCAAACTAGTTACATTCCATCACCGCCGATCTGACCTCGAGCTACCACCAGTCATGATGAATGGATGTCCCCTCGAGGAGGCACCGTGCCTTGAGGGACTATTGGGCCAGAAACTCACAATTAACCCCAAGTAGAATTCGTACAAACGACCAATCGCTAAATATGCGGGTAAAATAGTCCTGTGGATGTCCTGTGGATGGCAACTGGTCTACCACAGAAAGAAACGGCAACCTGCAGCGGGAAAAAATCTGCCTCGTCAGTCATGTATCGAAAGATACATGATCGCCTAAGCGTGTATCACGCATGGCACATCACTGACTGATCTCATAATAATGAACACTTTTTTTTCTCCAAATCACTGCGATCTTTTGTTCCAATTTGAGCGTGTCATTTTGACAGTTTTTATTTTTTAATCAAATAGCATACTTGAATGAAAAACCTCAGATATTCGACTTTAATTACCTCATATCAATAGAGACAACACGGAAATTCAGGAAATTTTTCCCATGCTTCTTCCGGATTTTGAATTTCAGGCAATTTGTATAGACGTCACCACATTGCTTAAATCTCACCTTTGAAATGACTATCACTGCTGGTATTATTTTAATTAATACGGTTAAATTAATACGGTTGCATTTGCTAAAATATAATTACATAAAATTAAGGGTATTGACTGTTACTATGAATAATTTTTTGCCGAATGTTCGAAGAAAATAATGAAGACAGAATAATGCAGTCAGTCATTATTTATTTGACTCGTCTTTATTTTCATGTTAATTTTTAGTTGCGTTTTATTGCAACTTTAAAATGGCGATAAAAAGCTTCTTAATTTTAAAATAAAGTTGAATGTAAATAGTAGTAAAAACTGAATAATAATGGTTGACAATGTTTCCTCTAACAAATAATGAAGATGAAATTAAATACTAAGCAAAAACTAATAATAATAATCGACAATGCTCCCTCTAACGAAAAAAGAAAATATAATCAAAAATTAATGTCTGACAAGGGTTAATTTAATTTAAAAGAAATCAGAAAGTAAATAGTAGTCGAAAATGATTAATTATGCTTGACAATGCTTCCTCTAAGATGAAGTTGAAATAAGTAGTTAAAAATTAATAATAACGGTTGACCGTACTTCATCTAATAAGAAATGATGATGAACGTAATATTAGTCAAAAATTACTAATAATATTTGAAAATAATTAATCTAATAAAAATGAAGATGAATTTAAATGCATTTTATAATAACGTTTTCGTATTTCATCAAATAAAAATTAAATATAAAATAAAATATTAATTATTTACACTATTTACATTGTCCGCACTATTGTCCTCATCTTTGTTGCCATATTCACGACGTTTAGGCTGTTGTACGCTCCTGCCTTCTTCAGATGATTGCAATTTCGAATCGAACCCTTTATCCCGTCCACCGTATTAGATTGTCCTAGTTCCACGTGCCATGTCTCTTCAGGATGTCTCAGCATCAGCTATCGCCCTTTAACTCAATTCTTCAGTGAAGAAAAAAGGGAGATCGCTGCCCACTGTAGGATGAAGTAGAAATAATAGACAGAGAACATCACTGGAAAATACGAAAACGGAAGGAATCAGCGCATATGCTAGGCCATAAAAATCTCTTAAGCCGGCCAAGCATAGAAATGAATATAATATGGGAACAATAATAACAAAATTGTAATATGAGCTCTGGAAAAAATATTTACTGAGACATTAGGCTTGTAAGCCCCAAAATTCGGAAGAGGCATAGCATGTGGAAATAATGTAAATTATTTGCTTAGCTTTAGGAAGGTATCCTTAACTATTCCAATGTACCTTCGGATTTCAGTGACATATTTCCCGTCGTCTCCTTAAAACGCTTCACAGGTCGTTAAATTTCTTTATAAGTCTTTTCCGTCTCTCCTCACGATCAAAACGGAATAGTCCATTATTTATGAGGACTGAGCAGGGCGTAACCAACTAACGTGAAGCCTAACTAAGGAACCAAGGAACAAGCAGTATTATAATATGGTAAGCCGTAGAAAACAAATCAATGAATCACAAACCTTACCAAAACGTTTTGCAATGTTCGCTTGCGTTTTTTAATTGTATCTTCTCGTGAAATACATGTTTGATGCTTTGGTACACATCACCAGTGATGTTTTTAGCCGATATACATTAGGGGGATTCGGGTTTTTCGACATCATAGTCTTCTCTTCATGGTGACCCTGCCGATATTGATCGGTTATCGACTTGCGTGCCATCCGTCAGCTACAACTTTCCTCACTGCGACAATTTATATTCCAATTATGGATAACTTTCAGTTCACCAGCAATCTACACTCTTCCATAAAATAGGAAGCAAACGCAATAACGGTTTCGATCTGTTAAGGAATAAGGCGACGCGTTCGACTTGCCCCTGCTGTTTGCGTCGGGGTTCTTGATAAGATCCAGAGACGGATAGGCAACGTGATTGGCCCTGATCTGTCATCTCGTCTGCAGTCGCTCTCTCACAGACGCGATGTTGCCTCGCTCTGCCTTTATTACAAGTACTTCCACGGTAATTGCTCTGAGTAGTTGCGTTCGCTTGTCCCCAGGCCTCGTGAATTTAAACGCCCCACGAGGCTGGCATCCCGCTCCCACCCCTACACCGTGGAAACTGTTAGATGTAGACGTCTCTTCTACTCCAATAGCTTCATGTCTCGCACATCTCGCCTATGGAACTCCCTTCCCTATTACTGTTTCCCTGACAAATACAATCTCCAACGGTTTAAGTGTAGCGTCAATCGACATCTCCAGTTGCCTTGATCTATCCACTTCCCTTCTCCACATCCTTTCATTTTTCATTCCTATCTGCTCTCGCTCCGGATCTTCTGTGGCCCCCTTGCCTTGATCGACCCACTGTCTTTCTCTTTCACCACATCCCCTCCCTTGCCACTCCTATCTGCTCTTCCTCCAACCCTTCTTTAAACCCTTGCATGATAGTGGGCTCCGGCCTTGCTTGGAGTGATACGATTAAAAAAAAAAAAAAAAAAAAGTAACGATCATTGTTTCCCTCACTGAGATATATACATGGATATATATATACGGGCACCTCGATGTGGTGTATTGGTTAGCAAGCTTGTCTTGCTAGAACAATTCCGACTGATTAGTGAGTTCGATTCTCACTAGGTTCTATCAGCCTTGTGCCACATCTAAGTTACGCTTGGAAAATCACTACATGGATATATATATATACATGAAACCGATTCTTCTTACTATTATCTTATTTCCGTTTATATTTATTTATTATGACTAGTATTCGACCCTTAGATGTTTCGGGCGTGTGATGTTGCTTCTATCTCCGCTCCTAACCGCAGATTAGAAACACAAGACTTTCCTCGCCACACGAGCTGTTCCTGCACACTCACAATGAACCCAGGGCTCTATTTAAAAAACAAACAAGAAACAAAAAATCTAGGGATTAAATAGCTTTCTTTTATGAAAGCCTTTGCACACAGACAAGAAATCGAAGGCTGATTTTCAAAGCTCACCAACGTTGGAAGATTGGTGCATCACAATCTTATCAACTTTCATTTTTTCCCCAGGAGAGTGCCAAGCTGAAACAAATAAGTAAACATCATTAAGTCTGGTATATACATATATATTGTAAATATCTGGGTACCTCGATGTGGTGTAATGGTTAGCAGGCTTGTCTCAGTTGATCAATTACGACAGAATAGTAAGTTTGGTCCTCACTGAGTGCTTCACACATTCGGCCTTGTGCCATATCTAAGCTACGATTAGAAAATAATTTCTGGTCACTTCAACAAAGTGTAATGGTTAGCAAGTTTGTTTCATTAGATCAATGACGATTGAATAGTGAGTTCGATCCTCACTGGGTGCACCACAAGTCGAACTTGTGCCACATCTAAGCTACGCTTAGAAAATTATTTTTGAGTACTTCGGCATGGTGCGATTGTTAGCAAACTTGTTTCGCTAGATCAATTACGACTGAATAGTGAGTTCGATCCTCACTGGGTGCCCCATACTTTCGGCCTTGCGCCACATCTAAGCTACACCTAGAAAAATCATTATATATTATAAATCTTTGTTCAAATTATGAAGGGAAATTCAAAGTTGGCGATGTGCCTTCATGAAAAAGTTTTTGCAAAGTTTCATTGTGTTTTTAGTGACCTACTGAAATGAATCTCCAGCATCTGTCAGTCTTTTTAGTTTTCAATCTGTGTTGCTTCAATTAGTTATTTATTAGTCAGCTTGATAATTGTCAACAAAAAATCATTTTTAATCGAAGCTGGCCATGGAGCTGTTGATGAACAACTTAATTTGCATTGTCAGTTTTAATTTCACATTCTCTCTTCAATGTATATATTTTATTGTGCACGAGAAGAAAAAGCAATTAAACACAAATAAATCTATGGTATGCCTCGTGGCTGACATAGTTGTCTATGTTTCGTAGTCAGTAGAAAATTGCATATAAGTCGGTATATATGGAATAGTTGGTGATCTTTGAGTGTAGCTTGTTAGTACCCGGATATAAGAGACTTCTCTGGTCCCGACAACTCTCTTATATCCGGGTTACACTGTAATGAAGTATCCGATTTCGGAGAACAGCTGCCCGAGGCTGTACTTTCCATTGCACTAGACATGGCTGGAGGATTAAAGATAAGGCTAATTCTTCTTCTTCTGTGAGCTGTGACCATTGAGGACGTAGGAGTTCATGGCTCTTCATAGCTTCCTATTATCCTTAACTGTTAGCTAAAGAATAATCAATCATTTCTCTAGGACGATATTACTCTCCTTTTTTGGCCAGCAGAAATGTCTCTGTCGATGTCTCAGACAGATTTTTGCTTACGCGTCTTCGAGTGACAGATGTCTAGCCGGTTACAATAGGACTGAAGCAAACAGTGCAATCTTTGGTTTGCCAATAGTTTGTGGCGTATCGATTCAAAAGTTATCATTGTCCGTGTTGATTTTATCTCTTCTTGCCTATCTGACAAGTGGAGAAGCCATTAACGCCACCGTAATGACGGCTTTTATGATGGCCAATGATGACGCAAACAGTATGTCAGAAATATGGGATTAGGAACGATAATGGTAAGAGTGAAGCCTGAAGAAGGACATCAACTTGAAGATATCAATCAAGTGTCAGGTAGAAAAAGAGTAAGACAAAAACGGGAAGGATGGGAATAAGCATAAAAAAGAAGAGGCGACGTAAGGACGGGGAAAGGATGGCAAAAATATAATGTTAATAAATAAATGTGGAGATTTAAAAAAAAAGGATGAGAAAGGGAACGAGAAGAAGGGGAAGGAGAGGGAAGAATAGAAATGGAGAAAAAAGGAAAAAAATAGTCGATGTAGCTAAGCAAGACCAGAGAGAGAGAGAGAGAGAGAGAGAGAGAGAGAGAGAGAGAGAGAGAGAGAGAGAGAGAGATTGAAGTCAAGAAAGAGAGAAGGTGGTTAGATAAAAATGGAGGGGAAAGACGAGAAAAGATGCGGATTGAGAACGAGAACTAAAAAAGATGGAAAAGAAGAAAACAAGTAAAGAAATCGTAGAGAGAGACAAAGAAAAGTACAAAAGCGACAATAGAGAGACAAAACGCGGGAAATAAGTGAGCAAAGAGAAAAAGAAGAAAGAAAGAAAGAAGGAGAGAGAGAGAGAGAGAGAGAGAGAGAGAGAGAGAGAGAGAAAGATAGAAATAGTAAGTGACATATGCCAAATTTTGTCTATTCTCAAGTGAAGCCTCCACTACTTCGTAAAACAGATGTCAGCTTACCTGGAAAGAAACAATTCTGATATTAATAACAAGAGTTAAAAATAATGCATGCAAAATATCACAGCTCTAACACTATTCTTTCATAGTCAGCCTATAAACTTTTCAGCCCACCCTCGTACACGGAAGGAAACATATCAGTTATTAATAAGAAGAGTTGATATGAATGCATGCAAAATATCACAGCTCTAACACTATTCTTTCATAGTCAGCCTATGAACTTTTCAGCCCACCCTCGTACCCGGAAAGAAACATATGAGTTATAATAAAAAGAGTTGATATGAATACATGCAAAATTTTTCTGAACTAATATTATTCTTTCATAGTCAATCTATGAACTTTTCAGCCCACCCTCGTACCCGGAAAGAAACAAATCAGTTATTAATAAGAAGAGTTGATATTAATGCATGCAAAATATCACAGCTCTTACACTATTCTTTCATGGTCAGCCTATGAACTTTTCAGCCCACCCTAGTACCCGGAAAGAAAAATATCAGTTATTAAAAAGAAGAGTTGATATTAATGCATGCAAAATTTTACAGCTCTAACACTATTCTTTCATAGTCAGCCTATGAACTTTTCAGCCCACCCTCGTAATCGGAAAGAAACATTTCACGGCTCTAACCACACTTTTTCATAGTCAGCCTATGAACTTTGCAGCCTATTCTCGTAGTCTTGAACATTCCACTGTGCCAATCGTCAGTGTCCGAACTCATGGAACAAATAAGAAAGAATAAATAAAGATTTATGTAGAATGCTGATTTTAAAGGTAATCGGGTCGATAAAAAAGAGAATGCCTAAATCCAATTTCAAAGGGTTGGATTTTTATTATAACTCTAAAAATAACTTTTTAAAACAATAAAACATTTCTAGGGATTATAGACGTGTCAAGAGAAAAACCGTCCCTTTGAATGACCATGTTTTTGCGGGTACGAATGCTAAACTTAGCCAAAGTCATCGTGTCTTCCCGGTCTCTCACAAATTAACAACCGACATTCTCTTCCAACACTATTTCCATTTTTGACGTTCACCGTTTCTCTCCATTCTGATAAACGTCTTACACATCGACTCGCTACAACCACCAAAGATCTTCTTTTTGTTTTTCACGTTTTCTTTCAGATTATCTCCCTTTTGCTTGGTTCTTAATTTTTCATTGTCTTCTGAGATTTCATTTTTCTTTTCTTTTTCTTTTTTTTTATTATTATTATTATCTGTAACCTTACATTGGCTGTCCAGTCTTTCTCTTAGAATTTCCCCACTCTTTCTCTTTCGCTTATTCCACTCTGAACAATCTGCTCTCGAAAGAGAAATGCCAGCTGTTAACTCAGCCCATTTCATCAGAGTTGCCGCCATGATATGTTCAAGATTTCACTCGTCTCACCTCCTCCTACACGCTCTCTGCTCTTTTGGAAGGACGGTAAATAATGATATCTGATCAGACGATTCTTACATTTGTTTATTTTGGCTGACTCAATGAATACAGTTAAAGAAGAAGAAAAACACAGAGGGAAACAACAGGGAAGCGGAGACAATGTTAAACAAAATATTTAAGCATCGCGAAATACAGCATGCTCATCATCCTCATCCTCGTTTTCATCATCAGTTTGGTAGCCATCATGACCCTAAAGGACGCAGTTAGGGAAATTGTGGGCCAGGCACACATATATTAACACAAGAAACTTCATTCGAACTTCGATTTTGTAAATTTCCAAATTAGTTTCATTGAATCCGTTTTCCGCAAGGACGTAATATAGAAACATACCTCGTGACAATGAAGATGAATGCTAATAGTAATAGAAATATTAGCCGTTTCCTTATAGGGAAACATTTTCATTCATTGACCCAGAAGCCAATGTTGATTCGATTGAAACTTATTAAATGCTAATAGTAATGATAATATTAACCGTTTCCTTATAAGGAAGCATTCGGCGTTCATTCACCGAGCAGCCGAAATTTGTAAAATGTGAATAGTAATGTAAATATTAGCCGTTTCCTTATAAGGAAACATTCGGCATTCATTGACCGAGTAGCCAATGCTGCTTTGATTGAAATTTCTTAAATGCTTATAGTAATGATAATATTAAACGTTTCCTTATAAGGAAACAATCGGCATTCATTGATTGCGTAGCCAATGCGACTTCGATTGAATATATATAAAATGTGAATCGTAATGGAAACATAAACCGTTTCCTTATAAGGAAACATTCAGGATTCATAATAGAGTAGCCGATGCTGTTTCGCTTGAAATTTATAAAATGTGAATCGTAATGGAAATATAAGCCGTTTCCTTATAAGGAAACATTGACCGAGCATCCAGTGCTACTTTCAGTTGCAGTTGATCAAATTTTTCTATTAAAACAATATTTCATGAAAAGAGATTTCTGAAGTCCACTGTTACTGTTCTTTCCAGTATTGATGGGAAATTTCATCTTAAACTTTAATTTGTGGCAGTTGGGAACGTCAGCGTCTTGATTATGTCATTATTCTCACTTCTAATTTTACGCTTTATCCATTTTATTTGCTACTGTTGTTGAAAGTCCTCAAGTGATGTGGTTTCTGTTATCTGGTACAGTTCTTTGTGATTCTGCAGCGCCAGTTAACTAACTCGGAGCCATAAACATCGATCTGAGAAAGCGTTTGTGTACAGCTGTCGTTTAGATATTTCTGGACGAGTTACGTACCATATGTAAGAGCCATATGAAAGTCTCGACCTGACGAGAATATTAAAGAAAATGACACGAGATTTGTGGTTTAATGGACCAATCGAATATTTCTATTTTGTTGTTCCAAAAAAAAAAAAAAAAAAAAATCCGGAGTTTTTAAAAAGAAGTATAAATGGAGTCACCAATATAAAAATTTCAGCAGATGCACTTTTCTCAGCAACATTCCGTTTCGGTTACTTTCTTCAATCGTCTATTCACTTACATCGGATATGTTGACGCCGAAGGCCATAGCTGGAAGTTCAACGGATTTGTCTCGTTCTCACTCCATGTATGTAAAGCCCCTGTTATTTTTCACGTTCATGCATACTGACTGCATACTCAAACGTCTGAAACGAACATTCATTTACCTAAAACTTTTTCTTTGTCAACTTTACTTTGAATTACCCCAGTTTAATTTATTTTTCTTTATTTGAATTGTTTTGCTTTAAACCATTATATATATATATATATATATATATATATATATATATATATATATATATATATATATATACAGTGTAACCCGGATATAAGGGACCCGGATATAAGAGAATCCCGGATATAAGAGAGATTTTCTTTTTTTTCTGTTTTCTTTTTGAATTTGTAGGTCTGATGAATTAGATCGTATTTACGATTCCAATGGAATAAATTATGACCATGATTATTAGTGTTTAAGTCTTTTTATTATATATATATATATATATATATATATATATATATATATATATATATATATATATATATATATATATACATATATATATATATATTGTAGGTCTGATGAATTGGATAGTATTTACGATTCCAATGGAATAAATTATGACAATAGAATATTAGTATATTAGTGTTTATGCCTTTTTATTATACCCTTACTCTGTCCTGGACATTGAGTTCTACCTGGATTCTATCCTCTTGGAATTATTGTTTTTACATATGTGTATGTATGTATGTATACATATATTTATATTTTAAATATATGATTGCGTATGTATGCGTATATTTACCACTAATATTATATATATATATATATATATATATATATATATATATATATATATATATATATATATATATATATATATATATATATAGTAAACTGTTAGGGGACACAACTCTGCCCTAGCAAATCATTGACTCTTCACGAAAAAAAGGTAGTATCAGACAACAATGTGGCTGCTGGACAATACACCACCTGTAGATAGTGAATTTTTTATCCAACCCAATCCTGCCGTATTCCTGCTTGGTGAGAATAAACTGTGTTTTGTTATATTTTGTTGTTCCTAATATTTGGGGTTTCAACAAATTTTTGGCGACATCATCTGAGATACTGAAAGACATATTGAATCAACAAGAACAGTTCCAAATGTCACAAAAGCAGTTGTTGACTAGCAATTCAATCACCAACAGAAAATTTTAAAAGAAGGAAGGAATTTTAACACGAATTCAGCGGATAACATCGTTAACAACATAACGAAATCCCATTACGACAATGAAAGCGGAAAAATTTTTGCTTCGCGGTACAAAAGATGGCTAGACATTTTCCAAAACGAATTTTTACAGAAAGACGAACATTGGAAAATCCGTCCACTTATTCGGAAACTGGAAATCCAGGAAGACGACTATTGCACAAACTACATCCTACTAAAGCAGCCAACGGATTTCACATTTACAGAAACAGTAGAACTGCTACAAGAAATCTTTGGGAAAAAACAGTCACTGTTTAATACCAGGTTTAATTGTCCCAAATTAGAAAAAAATGACGAAGACGATTATGTGACGTTCGCTGGTATCGTAAATCGGGAATGTCAAAGATTAAAACTAAATTCCCTCACAGAGGAGCAGTTTAAATATTTAATTTTTATCGCAGGGCTGACGTTTGAATTACACAGTGATATTCGGACCAGACTACTTTCCAAATTGGAACACGATAAAGGCATTGCAATTCAAGCTCTAACAACTGACTGCAACAATCTTTTCAGCATTAAAAGAGACATCATGTTAGTGCAAAAAACCAAACACCCAATCGTTAACAGGAAATGTCCAAGCAACAAAAGAAAAGAAGCCTCCATCAATTTATTGGTTTTGGGATGACTAGCATTACGCACATTTTTGCCCGTTTAAGGAACATGAGTGCAATGTTTGCCGCCGGACATAAAGAAAATATTTCTAATGCAAATTTTAAAAAAAATACTGAAAGTCCAATCCACAAGAAATTCGTTAAAAAACGAAAAAGAAAACCGACGCAAATAAACTCGATGTTCGCAACATTCAAGACGGGCTATAAAAGCAACCGAAAATATATTGTTGTTTCAGTGAACAACAAACCAGCTCGTTTCCAGTTTGACACAGCGTCAGATATTACGTTAATATCCCAGTCATCTTGGAAATTACTTGGAGAGCCATGTTTCTCTGCAACAGATCACATAGCGAGAAGCGCCTCTGGGGACCAAATTCATTTAACTGGTGAGTTAACTTGTAATGTAACATTTCAAGATACTACTTTTTCGGATGTATTCTATCTTGCTGAAAATTCTGAATTGAATTTAATTGCTCTCGACTGAATTGAACAGCTTAATCTTTTTGAAATTCCTCTTAAGTCTGTGTTCAACACATTTAGTCTTACGCCTGGATATTGAAAAACGAAGACGACGAGAGAGTCATATACCGCTTACCACAATCGTCGCTTGATCATAGAGTAAGGGTTAGCAAACTGGTTTTGCAAATGATTAGTGCTATCACATCCATGGCTTTGTGTGGTGTGGACGTTCCGCGATTGGTTTCACCGTCCAACGAAAATGCGCGATCATCTAATGTTCATTGGTACAGAACGCACTTCGTATTATCCGCTTGTGTTCAGTTATTACACAATGTTTTGTAAATTTCTGATGGAACGGCTCTGTGATCTTCATGGTTGACGACTAATTTAAAGGTGCGCCCGTCTCAACTCCTGTCGAACGTCAGTTGAAGGTGATGAGCGGTATTAGCTGGTCTTCAACAAGCGGACAGCTCTGGTGCTTTTGAGGCGTGGAAGATACCTCTTTCTTCATTATGTGCCCCAGAAAGTTCAACGGTCTCTTTCTTATGTTAAGGATAACACTAAACAACTCCTTGTGTCTTAGTGTCTTTATTGCCTTGCATGGAGTGAAATAGCTAAAAAAACAAAAACAAAAAATTAAATTACAGTCCGTTATTATCTAGGTTTCGTGTCCAAAACAAAAGTAAAAATAACATTAGTTTTTCAAAAATTTAAAATTTAAAAACGGTCATAAATATACATCAGGCTACCTGAAAAGTCTGGGTAAATTATGCAAGATGCTAAGTGACGTAATTTAATGTCTGCTAAACAAAGTTTTAGTTTGGGATTAATTTATGAATTATGTATAAAAATAATAGAAGATTATGGTCATATATGTTGGCTTGGTACGGGTAATTGTTTCACGAACGGAGATATTTGGAAAAAAATCCGGTGGGGGCAGATTCATATTTTGATAAGATTCCACACACACACACACACACACACACACAGACACACATATATATATATATATATATATATATATATATATATATATTAAAGTAAAAAATCCGTTGGTATATAATCCAAGTGGAAACTGGTAATATAAAAATATTAGGACTGATTCACAAAAAAGACCTCAATGTATACTTATACATAGCAATATAATTAATAATCAAACAAAGCCTTTAACCTCATATGGGGAATAGTCTATTTCGGCAGACGACGTCTGTCTTTTCAACCCCATATATATATATATATATATATATATATATATATATATATATATATATATATATATATATATATATAATGTAATACAAACGTCTGTCTTTTCAAACCCATATATATATATATATATATATATATATATATATATATATATATATATATATATATAACGTAATACAATAGTAGTATGATAATCTTCAATTAAAACTGCTCAATACAAATAAGAGGCTATTTTTTCTTTTCTTCATTTATCATACGTTTTATAGACTCTTATTCGTATTGACCACCTTTAAATTAAAACTTTATCACAGTAGGAATTCCCAACTACGATTACGTTTCGATATATATATATATATATATATATATATATATATATATATATATATATTATGAAATGGAAAAAGTCCGACAATTATTTAAAGACATTTTTAAGTTTATACATTCTTTTTATAGATACAAATATTTAAGTCAATGCTCTGTTTTATAATAAACAGTATTAAACAACATTTACCGGCCTGAATGTCCGAGATATTTTCATAGAAAATTTTCGTCCTCCGACTGGAATCGAACCTGTATCCTATACGGAACCATCATATAGCCTGACGTGCCTTAACCGAACGCTCCTCTGTGGCCGAAACTGTTAAGGCACGTCAGGCTATATGACGGTTCCGTATAGGATACAGGTTCGATTTCTGTCGGAGGACGAAGATTAATTAGAACATGTGGTCGACGATGCAGGGGAGTCATTGAAAATAAGGAGATGTTTACGAAATATTAAATTTTGTTGATATTTTGTTCACAATCAAGTATTAACAAGATCGTTCCTTAACTTTTGTCCAGTAGCTTATTTCCTTTGTTCCATTTAATCTTTATTAAAAAAAAAACTATTATGTAAATTTTTGTAACTTTGCATAATATTTATGCATTACACCCTAATCTTTATTCGGTAAAAATTTCATTGCTAATTATGTATTACTTTTTAAATAATACACATATTTATGTCTTTGTTGTTTCCGTTCCTTATATTATGGCCGCTACTGTATATATATATATATATATATATATATATATATATATATATACATATATATATATATATATATATATATATATATATATATATATATATATATATATATATATATAATAATTAATGTGAAATTCTTTCAATTAACTTATGTTTACTTCGAAGTTTCGTGCTTAGATATAAGCACTCGTCATAATAGAATTAGACTGCTGATATTTAATTCTTCCTGTACGATATTGAGCACTCTACCATAAAGCCTGTTTGCCTGGAATGCCTCCTCATCTGCAGACCACTGAAGAACCAATAAACTGTCTTTAAATTAATGCGCTATATATATATATATATATATATATATATATATATATATATATATATATATATATATATATTATATTTGTTAGCTGTCAATATACCTCATAACACCCTCGAGCGCTTAGCCTTGGAGCAGGTAGATTGGAGATCAACGTGTTCTAGTGGACTCAGCAGTTTTCAATTTGATTGTCTGAATCGTCTTCAAGAAGCGAGAGCGAGATCTAAAAGGTTAGCCAATCTAACATTGATCTCATCCCACAATCCTCACTCTTGCTTCATATGCGGCTTCCTTTGTAAATCACTAACGAGTCGTAAGTGCCACTTAAGATTATCGCACAAAATTTCATAATTGAATCAGTTGGTTAAGTTGTCAGATCCTCATACGTTGAAACCGACGGGAGATTCCATTTTACAGATATATATATATATATATATATATATATATATATATATATATATATATTTGCTTGTATCTACAACGCTGACCTCAAACCGGGTTTTATTTTCTTCATGGTACTGCTAAGCCTCCTAGGAAAGAGCTGGATAAATTTACTATTTGTTAACAGAAGCAAAATCGAAGACAAGAATTCAAAATAAATACTTCCAAAATTTCAAGTGATTTATTCAAATAATCTCCATTTGTCATAAACATTCTTTAGGAGGCGTCACGTTACAGTCTGATTGTTGCTCGCTTAAAATTAACGTTTTTAGATTAAGTGCTCTCACTAACCGATTTTAAGCTCAGTGTTTTCGGTTTATAACTAGTTGAACTTGTTGGTTGTAGAGAGACCTTTTATCACCGGGAATACTTATTTTGGTATTAAATACTTCTTCAGTAGAGGAATATTCTAGATGCAATTATCACTGGTGAATAAATAGCGCTTACTCGATGAGGATGTCCTTTCATTTTGGACGACTAGCTTTTTCTACTACTTAATGTATACATCTTTACACCAGATCTCTCGTGCTGACTAAGAGTAAGTACTTTCAAATTTGCAGCACTCTCCTCAGTATCCTCGCAGTTCTCAGCAACGCCTTGATCCCTACTGTCAATCGTATTTAGAATATCCAACTCATCCAGTTTCGATTCCAACGTTTCAAGAAATGTTAAAGGTGACCATTATGAGCAAATTTCTAACCTTCATATTTTACGTCTTTCGGCTGAGCACGAATGCAATAGGCTCTTTCCCTATCTATGAGGCTTACGGCCATATCACGTTGAAACATTGGTTCCTGTACGATCACCGAAATTAATCAACTTCAATCCTGGTAAGTACCAAAATGGGTGACCGCTTGGAAATAACAGATACTGTAAGATTGGATGTGCAGTGGGTGCAATGGATAATGGCTCGGAATTGACTTCGGAGAGCCGAGTTCAAGTTGCCGTTGGGTTCGTTCACTTCACTTATACGCAAATAACCTTGGTAAAAGGTATGAATTCTCTACCAGCTATGGGTTAATTAGTAAGACTTCTAGCATTAAACCATTATTATCTAATAAATAAATAAAATAAATCGAAACATATTTTCTGGCTTTAGGTAATCAGTAAAGGGTCGATAAACCGTAACAAATGAATCAACCAACGAATCGACTCTCTATGTGCCTTAATGACGAAGGTGTACATGGTTGTCCACAAATTCCATGGTATTCTTTATTAATTAGCGGCTTGAAGTGGCCACAGATATATTAATAAAGCAGGTTTATTTCTAACGTAAAACACAGATTGGTCAATCGGAAGTCTTGGGGAACTGAGTCGTTATATTCAGCCTTAGCCACTCTGCTAGAGATTATGCAGACAAAAAAACAACAAAAAAAAAAACAATAACAAGGACACATGGCACAGTCGATAAAGGCGTTGGTTAGATCCAGTGACAGGACCCAAACAGTGTAAGTTCAATACCTGGTTAAGGCAGTGGAGAACTTGGAGATGTGAATTAACAGGAGATAACTGATAACTGACATCCATTAAACATGGCATGTGGAACTAGAACAGTCTACCCCAGTGAGCGAAATAAAGGGTTCAGTTCGATATTCCAACCACCTGAAGAAGGCCGGAGCGTACAACGGCCAAAACGTTGTAATAAATATGGCGACAAAGATGACAACAATAGTCCGAATAATATAAATAATGTAAAAAAAAACAAAAACAAAACACCCCCCCCAAACCCCCCCCCCCAAAAAAAAGACAGAGAGACCTGTAAGCCAAATAAGTGACTGATGAGTAGATAGGATTACTCTGGATTAATTATAAAAGGACGAGACCGATTCACACGAGAAAGCAGATGAAGAAAATTGGTGGTAGATGCATGCACAAAACAAAATTATAAAAAGCATTAAACAAAGAATTAGAAAAAAAAGAGACAAAATGCATGATGCAAACATCAAAATAAGCAGAAGTTACTGAATATCTTTGGAGGCAACAAAAAAAAAAAAAAGAAAAGAAAAGAAGAAAGCAAAAGAAAGAAAAAGAAAAAAAGTAGACGAAATAATGTGGATGGCTGCGCTTGAAGAAACTTGTTGAAAAAATAGTAAATAACTAAATAAAATAGATACAAATAGTAACAACAACAGCAAAAGGATCAGGGGTAATTTTTCCCCCCAGCATTTGGCCATATCGGTCGACGTATGTATGTTATTTGACTTTTTGTTTATTTTTTTTCTTAAGCCTCAACATTTTTGTCTAGAAAGTCTTTGATGCAGTCCATTGAGAAAGGTCATTACTCGAGGAAATCAGGAACAAACCAAAACCCAAAAAATGAAACAAGAACAAAAAAAACAAAACAATTTTTTCCATCTCGTCTGCTTGCGATGAATACATTTAAGCTGATGTGAGAGCGGGAAAAAGACAACCAGTGTCACGATTTTGATTGCTTTTTTTTTAATGGTTAGGGTAAAAATATAATGTCATGTTAAACAGTTCTGTTAATTCCGATTCCATTTATTTATTTTTTTAAATTTAATTGGATTTTAAAATAATTCTCCATGCCGTTTTGGTTTCGCTTCAGTGATCAGATGAATATTTCCTAAAAGATGTTCAGTACACATTAAATACCTCCACTGATACCGTCTTGCACATGTTACACGTTAAATCTGTAGTTTCCCATTTGGAATAAAGGGAGAGAACATCACTGCGCCAGTGGTTTCCATTGCAAACAGGTTACCACTACGCTTAAATTAGGGAAATCGCGGTACCAAAGAGAAGAGCTCATCAGAACAATTTCCATGAAAATGTTTATAGAAAAAGCACAGGGAAGCAAGATTACGGCAGTGGGAAAGTGACTGAAGCCGAGATGCCAGGCCAAGACTACTAACATTGCATATTCTTGTTTGGATTTTCTCAAGAATCACCAGACAGGTATCAGAAGCAACTGACTAGATGTGGCAGCAATATTCAATGCGCGGACGAATGGTAGATTCATAAATGTGAAAGAGAGTTTTGGGGGAGAGCATTTAATACACGCTCCTAGCAGTAGACTTAGCTATTGATTCGATCGAATCCCTCCAATTCATATCAGTGTACAGCTTTAGAACTCTCCTGGAGGTCACCATCAGCCATGCTGATGGGATCCCCCACCAAAAGAAAAGGTTCTCTAAGACGATTAAAATAAAGCAGTTTAGTTCAGGAAGGGTTAAAAGTAAGACGCCTTTCTTGCCCCAGTAAACAACAGATTGAAAGTCAATTTCAAGAACACCTATCAATTTGACTACCTATCCGATTTAACATTAAGGCAGGAGTAATAGTTATGTCATTGGCAAAGTCATTGATAAAAATTGGGAACAAAGTATGTTTGAGGATAGGCTCCTTTATTGTACAACGTAAAATGACCCCATTTACCCTAGGTATCAGTTACC
Organism: Acanthosepion esculentum; assembly: GCA_964036315.1. Lineage (NCBI taxonomy): Eukaryota > Metazoa > Mollusca > Cephalopoda > Sepiida > Sepiidae > Acanthosepion > Acanthosepion esculentum. Next base: position 65,851,798 of record OZ038486.1, on the reverse strand, counting down.
CACGATCATCTCTAGAATTAACAGATTTTTAGTTTAAAATTTTTATAGTCACAAAGAAAGGAGTCGTGATCATGGCAGTTCAGATGTATAAAAAGAATCCGACAAGCATTCCAAGTGAAAAGGTGAATGTTCTCGACTTTATAAGAAAAGGTCTGAAGCTGCACAATCTTCACTTTCCAAACTTGATAGAATCAAAATGCATTTACGCGACCTTGTGAGCAATGAAAGATTTTCCACCCTATAGTCTCTTTCTTGCAGACGCAACGTCGGAAATCTATCGATAATCTATCACTGTTTCCATGGCAAATGTTCAATTGAGCTCCATTCTTTAGTGCCGTCAGCTCAGACCATAACTGCCCGAACCCGTCTTGCTATATCCACAGGGTTACTTTCACCCTCATTCCATCCGTATCCTATTTGGAAGAAGGAAGTTCCACATAGATAACGTTTTCCGAATAGACGCCACTTTGTGGAACAGACTCCCACGTGGATGCTTCCCCGAGCATTAGTGTTTTTTTGTTTATCATGTAAGGTCAAGCCAGGCGGGAATGCCGCTAGTACGCAGGGAGTTAATGTGAGAGAAAAGACTGAGTATAAGGAGGATTGAGGAATCGACAAAAAGATGAATGGAATTCAAGAATTCAAGACAGAAGATGGCGACTGGCGCTGCACGAAAATTTTTGAAGATTCTTGCTATCAGGTTTCAATCGGCTTTTTATTTTCGAAGTATGTGTGTTCTGGTGTAGTATAATGCGTTCGATTTCGCATTGATACCCTTGGAAGGGAGCGTCAATCCCTTTCTTCCACCATGGCTTAAGTAGTAGCGTCGACTGGGCGCCCTAACCTTGGGTAGCAGCCAATCTTCGAGAAAGCCTACTTTAAATTCCAAGCCGTGTATAAGGGATCATGGCAATACACAAATTGTAATGAAAAAGAATCTGTGGAGAGTCATGGTAACCTGCGTACTGAATAGACTTATCATTTAAAAAGAAAGAAATATTATTTAATACATGTAACGTAAACGACTATAAGATCTTTTTTTCAAAAATTATTTCACCCCAAGGAACGCGGTAATACTATCAGTACCCAGGGGGTTACAGGGCGTGAAAGTGAGCGAAAAGACTGGATATAGGGATGATTGAGAAAAGGATAAAAGAAGAACGGGGTTCAAGACAACAGAAGATGGCGATTTACGTTGCATTTAAAATTTGAAGATTTTAGTTATATATTTTTCTCCTCCTCGTAATATTCACTTCTTATTTTCCATTTTGCATTCATATTACACACCTCATTCAGTAACCCTCTACCTTGAGTTGCTCTTTGGCCTTGTATCGAGTGAACGTTAGTAAAATGGAAATAAATCGTAAGCCGAGGTTGCTAAGATCTACGATTATAACGCATCTTCTATCCGTCATATGACTATTATTAAAATACTATTAAAATAACTAATACTTATGTTAATAATTAATTAATAGTTATATTAATAATTAATTTTACGATTATAACGCATCTTCTATGCGTCATATGACTATTATTAAAATACTATTAAAATACGTAATATTTATATTAATAATTAATTAATAGTTATATTAATAATTAATTTTACGATTATAACGCATCTTCTATCCGTCATATGACTATTATTAAAATACTATTAAAATATGTAATGGTTATATTAATAATTAATTAATAGTTATATTAATAATTAATTTTACGATTATAACGCATCTTCTATGCGTCATATGACTATTATTAAAATACTATTAAAATACGTAATATTTATATTAATAATTAATTAATAGTTATATTAATAATTAATTTTACGATTATAACGCATCTTCTATCCGTCATATGACTATTATTAAAACACTATTAAAATATGTAATAGTTATATTTTTTATGAGTTGTTGATATATAGGGTGACCCAAAAATACGGGAACTTTTTAACAATCCAATAAAACGAAGAGTGTTGGAAGAAAAATATTTAATTCATTGTAACTGAAACATTAAAACATGCCATTTAAGAAAAAATGATGGAATTTTAATTTTTAAAAAATTATGTCCTGTAGAAAGCGTCCTCCTGTACGAATGCATTCTTGAAATCTGCTGTTGAGACCCCTATTTACTGATGCAACATCCCAGCTGGGATATTGTGAATTTCATTCTTGTTACTAAAATGGCGAAATGTTTACTTGCTCAAGGTCACTGTCTCGCAGTGTTGCCACTTGCTCATGTCTGGCAATACGCACTTCAAAAATTCCCGTTTTTTTTGGGTCACCCTATATTACTGTGCCTCATTTTTAAATTAAAACTCATCATTGATATGTGCGCAATTGAACGTAAGTATATTTATAGTTCGGTATTTCTCGCTGTTTTGGGCATCCAATGACAGTCTTGGAATGTATCTTTGAAGATAAGGTAGGTTGTAGATGGGTGTGAGGGCTGGGGGTAGGAGTCTAATGTGTTTACCGTTTTCTTCTCCAATCATCTACTATATTTTAGGCATTTTTATAATTAAGATTAAATTGTTTTTAGCAAGGAACATTTCGTGTTGCCTTTCGCAGTCTCCCAGAAAATAGAAATTGTTTTTCCATTAAAAGAATTCGCTCAGAAGTCTGTGATGAATGATAATCTGAATTGGTCGTATCTGCTAAATTCGGAGGATATGTGAAAACTTGCCAGCCAAGATGTACCTTTTTTTATTTTGCTCGGTCAGCACAACAACATATGGTTTAACGTTATCTCGAGTAAATATGACATCCTTTCCTTTAATCAAATTACCAATTTGAACACTAAGCCTGGCAACGACTGACATTCATTTGTAATTAGATTATGATTAGATGATTAAAACAGAAGCCCAAAAGAATTTAGGGCCGGTGGAGTGGTGTTATCATAATTTACCTTACAATCGGATTAATGTCTCCATCTTCGTTGTTACTGTAATCGGCCAACCTAAAATATTTTGTCGATTCGCGTAACCATCAGTGGGTTTCGAACTGAATCATATATTCAATCTGTACTCATTCCGCTGTTCACTTCTAAGACATTGCATAAATTGAATAAAGGGTTCAATTCGAAATTCGTTCATGGTTACTCGTATCGACAAACATCTGAAGAAGGTCAAAACAGTCGAAACCTTTTGATCGTAACAACACAGAGTAAGTTCAACTCTTAATAATGTAAAAAAAGAAGACAAACCGTCGAAACGTCGTTAGACATGGACAACGGAATGAAAACGTTCTTCTCCTGTAAATTGAATAAACGGTCTATTTTGAAAATTCTCTGAAGTTTATCGACAGACGCCTGAAGAAGGGCGGATATTACCAGGGCCGAAACGTTCTCATAATAACAACCAACACGGAGACTATTGATTATACTGAATGAAGTCTATGATATGCATTGAAGAGTGATTTAATGATTTGTTTTTTTTTACGGTTTATCAACACTTTGTAGGTTATTTAAAGCAAAAAGCATATTTTTGACTTTAAGTATAATTCTTTCTTTCTGCAAGTGAAGATATTGCATTAACAATTCCTTTTAGAATAATATTTTTTCATCCTACTTTTTAACCCATGTCTGAGGGGGAGATGGATTCATACCGTTCACAAGGGTATTTCTGTATAAGTGAATGTAACGAACTCGACAGTAATTCGAACTCGGCTCTCCAATTTTTTAGTCCGAGCCACTATCCATTACACAACATGCACGTCCAGGATGAGGATATTAGTCGGATTGTAAATAATGTAAGTAGGTAATAACCAAGAGGTTATATTCCTCGACATAGATTGCTCTCATTCTACTGTCCATCTCTGTAGATTGAATAAAATATTCAGATATACATTCTTTGAATATTACATAGATCTACAGACACCGGAAGAAGGTCGGAGGTCACAACGACAAAAACGTTGTGATGTTAACAAAACAATATGGGGATTATTAGTCCGACTGTAAATAAAAGTTAAGAATAAAGTATCTAAAATCTATACATATTTTTATGTGTAACTTCTTGCTATATATGTTTGGCATGTGATCTTCCTTGCATAAATGACGCTAGCTGGTAGTATGGTTGCTATGACAACAGGAGACGGTGCCAAGTGGTTCAAGATACCCAGAGATTAAAAGACCGATTCCGTGAAAGAACAGCGTGTCATAATAATATTTAGAAGCGTAATTAAATACTCACAGGTGAAAACTGATAAATAGCCTTCTTCTTCTACGTGCTATTTCCTTTCAGGGTGTGGGCAATACTGGATCTCCACGCCTTTCTATCCTTTGTAGCTCTTAGTTATATCTCTCTTTTTACTATCCCCTCCACTAACTGGTCTGTCATCCATTCACACAACCTCGTCAAGTAGATGGCCCGCTGCCTCCCGTTGTCTCTTTTGCCTTTGGTATGACCTGCGAGTATCATTTTTTTAAGCCTTCCTTCCTCATTATGTGCTCTAGAAATCTCAGCTGTCTCTTTCTGATTCTGAGTATAATTGTCCTTTTGGCTTTCATTTGCTTTAAAACTTCCTCGTTGCTTACACACTCCATGTTATTCTCAGTATCCTTCTGTATAACCTTATGTCTCAAGTCTCTACTTGATTGTTGAGAAAATGATACCGCATTTTCTGCTTTATAAAAGGACTGATATTAAATAACATTTCAAAACTCTTTTCTTAGTTTCTAACGGAAATTTCTTGTTTCTTAGTATTTAGATTTTTAAAATCATATTTTGCTGTCCCAGCACATTTCAGATTTCGGTGTCCGGTTTTCCGTCCTCTGCTAAAACGGTTCCATTGTAGTAACGACTTTAAAAAAAACATTATGCAAGTAAACTAGCAATAAAAGGATTTTTTCTCAGGTTCCGAAAAAAAAAGGGTCAGGAATATGGAGCTGAGATATTATCGTGAAAATGTTCCTTCAAATCAACATCCTAATTTTCAACGTTTATATTTTCTATCAGACACAGAAAGAAGTAACTTCTAGAAAAAGATAGTAAAAGAAAGCGAGAGGAAAGGACTAATCAACAATTGTAAGAAGACAAAATGCATGGTTGTCAGCAAGAGGAAAAGCTAAAGATGCGAACTAAGAAATGCAGTTACCAATATCAAACAAGTACGAAAATGTAAATATCTCGGGAATGTTTTACCAGAGGACGGAAAACGTAACACCGAAATTCGAAGGCGCATTTGGATAGAGAAAGATGCCTTCCAAAGCCTACGGAACGTATTAAGAAAATTTCGATGGAAACAAATAAATGAGTGCTGAATCCTTGTGTAATATCGTTCCTTATTTATGGCAGTGAATGTTGGACAATCTCATGACAAAGAGACTTGTGTTAACAGAAATATGGTCCTACAGAAGGATGTTGAGAATACCATACATTGAACATGTGAGTAAAGAAGATCTTTAAGAAAATTTAAGAAAAATTGAAACTAAACAACCCCTTATACTTACGGGGGTCGGCTGAAAAGTTCATAGACTGACCAAGACCTTCTCATGGAATGTGACCAAATGGGGCTTTATTTTTTTTAACATAGTCCCCTTTTCGGTTCGCACACTCCTTCTGTCAATGTTGCAGTGTTTGGATCCCATTAGTGAATAAGCTTTATGCTGTTGGTCAAAAAAGTTATCAACAGCAGATATGACGGCATCCTCGCTGTGATACTGGTTCCAAGCCAAGTGATTCTTTTTTCATGTTGGGGAACAGATGATAGCCATATGGGACCAAATCAAAAGAATAGGGAGGGAAGTCAACCAGTTCAAAGCCACAGTCACACACAGCAGCCATTGAGACCAAGGTCTTGTGTGCTGCAGCATTGTCCCATTTCATCAGTTTTCCTGGACATATGGTTTTGATAGTCTTTCATAACTGCCTCGGCAAGTTGGCATAGTATACCCCAGTGATGGGTGGTGATGCCTTTTTGAAGATAGTCAATAAACACAATGTCTTTTACATCCCCCATCAACCCCCCCCCACCAAAAAAAAAACTGAGGCCATCATCTTCCCTGCAGATAAAACGACCTCGGCCTTCTTTGTAGAAGGGTGTTTCTACTGTATGGATTGTCTGTTGACGCAAAGTGGTGAACCCAACTCTCATTCTGGGATATAAAAAACGTTCAAAGAAACCAGCTGGGTCTAGAGCAATGTCAGATATTTCCGTGATGTGATCAGCCTGGTGTGCTTTTGATCAGGTTGTCAAACGTGCACCCACCTAGTAGAAACCTTGGTCATACCAAGTTCATTGGAGCATATTCTTAATTCTCTCACGGTATATGTTAATAGCATTGGCTATTTGATTTATAGCCAATCGCTTGTAATCCATCACCATGTGGTGAAAACGATAAATGTTTTCCTCGGTGGTGTCGGTTGCAGGACGTCCAGACTTTGGCTCAACTTCAAGACTCTACCTCCCCCCCCTGAATTCAACTGACCACTTTTACCCTGTTGGTAAAGCCGGGGCGTTATCCCTTAATGTAGTGACTGTGTCAGCATGAATGTCCTTGAGGGCTAAAACCTTTTTCTGCTGATAATTGATAACACCAAGATGTCGAATTTTGTCCAAGTCGTTACTAGTTACATTTGAAGTTTTCTTTGAACAGTCAGATGGCGGTTTAGCTGGAAAGAAACAATTCAATTATTAATAAGAAAAGTTGAAATTAAATGCATGCAAGATTTTATAGCTCTAGCACCATTTCTTCATAGTCAGCCAATGAACTTTTCAACCCACCCTCGTAAAATAAGAAAGACAGTTGACATTTCTAGAACACTTAATGACGACAGAAGGTTTGGAAAATTTGATACTCACAGGACATACTGAAGCCAAGAGGGACATCAAAAGCAGCGAATAACCTACTTAACGAACTTGTTTAAATGGATAACAGAATAAAGATTGGGGCGTGTAGCGAATAACCTACTTAACGAACTTGTTTAAATGGATAACAGAATAAAGATTGGGGCGTGTAGCGAAAAGACAAATATTACTAAGGAATAGGAAGCTGTAAAGGGCTATGATAGCTCATGTCCTGAAGGGACATGGCACATAGAAGAAGAAGGAAAAGATTATTTCTTTAACACCATTTGATTTCTGGTCAGAGGACGTGACTACTTGCATCAGCTTTCAGCGAATTTCGAACGGGACCGTTCATGTCGAAGCCCTGTGTAAACAGCAGACGCCACGTCAGATGCCATTCTGAGAAGCTGAAAATCTTTTTGTTAACTATTATGCACAATGACTGCTTATGTGAGGCTAACCTGATCTTTGAAAAACATCCTTCATTTTCCAATAGGACTGTCGCACTGAAGAAACCATCTTTTACTGAAGCGACCAGCCCAGGAACTTGACCCTTAAAATAACACCAAAAAAGACTGTAGAAAACGGACAAGCTGAGCCAATTAATGAGCTTGTTTGTCTATCTATCTATCTATCTATCTATCTATCTATCTATCTATCTATCTATCTATCTATCTATCTATCTATCTTCCCGATATCTCTCTTTCTCTCTCTCTCTCTCTATCTATCTATCTATCTATCTATCTATCTATCTATATATATATATATATATATATATATATATATATATATAAGAATAACAAAGATTGTCTTTCGACAAAACAATAAAAATAAAAAGGGGGAGACAAGAAAATTTATATATATATATATATATATATATATATATATATATATATATATATATATATATATATATATATATATATATATATTGATATACTCATACACAAAGACGTATACAAGAATAAAGCACATTGATTGATACTGCGCTATAATTACAAAAATAGAAAATACTTGCATTCATTTAAAATCCTTGTAATATATATATATATATATATATATATATATATATATATATATATATATATATATATATATATATAAATAAAATTAATAATAATCCAGAGTTCTTTTACATTTATTTTTAAAAACAGTACTCCATAAAGAGTAGAGTATAATATTGTAATTATTTGTTTTAAAAAGATGCTTAACAGACTTAATTCTTTAAAAAATATTCAGTGGAATAGCTGATATTTGAGGTTTTACCTTGAATGTCCGAGGTGTCGTTTTTGACACCTAGGCTATTTATATGGCAAATGCATTGAAATAATATCATAACACGGCAAATGTGCAAAGGATGAAACTAGGGTACTGTTAGTAACATGTAAAGATTGTGGAATCTAAGATGTTGCTAAATAGTTGGTCCTACAGGATTGTAGAAAGAATGTTATAGCCTACTTCAAAATGATGTCTAATCTTGTGTAATAGTAATATTCTTTAATAAACTATATATAAAATAATGAGTATATATAAAAATAAAATATATGAGTAATTTCATTAACCATATATGATTATTTTTCATGCCAAATATTAAAAAACAATCATAAGGTGTCGAAAACGACACCTTGGCCATTTTATATATATCAAAGGAGCTGGCCATCTTAGTGTTAAATTAAACTTAAAATTGAAAGTTCAGTTCCATTTTCAAGCTATGCAGATCGCTTGAAAATAGAATTGAACTTTAAAAATCAATTTTAATTTATAAATATATATATATATATATATATATATATATATATATATATATATATATATATATATATATATATATATGTGTGTGTGTCTGTGTGTGTGTGTGTTGTGTTGTATGTGTGCAAAGTTTCTCCTGTGGTTGTAAATTTCTTTAAGGACAGCATGGGAATGTTGAACACCACACTATACCTAAATCACACCAGAGGCACTGTCGTCTCCACCGTCTGAATATCCGAGGTGGAATCTTCCAAGGAGATTTCCCGTCGCCCCTTCTGTTCTATCCTCAATCCTCCTTTCCAATGAACAGTAGCTATATTCAATCACCTACTCTACATGGATGGTCTCAAACTCTTTGCCAAAGACGACAATGAGTTGAAGGGCTTCTTCAATATTGTAAAATGCTTCAGTGACGACATAAGTATGGATTTCGGATTAGATAAATGTGCGAAAGTAACATTCGAGAAAGGGAGAATTACAGAAACACCCTCAACAGATTTAGATTTTATCACAAAGATTAAGGAACTGGAACAAGATAAAGCCTATAAGTACCTGGAAATTAGCGAAGGAGATGGAATACAACATACCCAAATGAGAAGGTAAGAAAGGAGTACTACAGGCATGTGAGTCTGGTACTAAATACCGAACTGAATTCAAAAAACAGAATACCAGCTATTGTTGTGCAAAACAGCTTTAACATCCGTAATTGGACCATAGCTGGCATTAAGCAAATGGACGCCAAAACGAGAAAGCTTCTCACTTGCTACCGCATGCATCATCCTAAAGCTGATGTTGATCGTCTATATGCGCCCAGATCCGAAGGGGGCAGAGGATTAGTTCAACCAGAACTGCCCTACAAAACTACAACAATTGGCCTTCAAAGATACCTGGAAACTACAGAAGACATCAAAGTAGTAAGCGTCTTTATTCCGTAATAAAAGAAGGCAACAAGTTCAGAATGTAGTTTTTAAATAGATTCAGCAATGCAAGTAAAGCACAATACACCGACTGAAGCTGCAAAATACATAAAAGAGAAAGCAAAAACAAATGCAACCGATCAGATTCAGAAACAATGGCAAGATAAACCGCTTCATGGCCAATACTCTGCCCGTACCAAACAGGCTGCTGTAGACAAACCCCGTGCCCATCAGTGGCTACGTAGTGCAGGGTTGAAAGCTGAAACGGAAGGTTTTATCCTTGCTGCACAGGATCAGTGCTTGTTAACTAGAAATTATCAAGCACACATACTAAAATATAGTGCAAGACCAAAATGCAGGTTTTGTGATAATTACCCCGAAACAATCGATCATCTTGTATCAGTTTGCACGGTATTGGCACCCACTGAATATAAAACCCGGCATGAGAGACTTGGCCAATATCTGCATTGGACAATCTCCAACTTCTACGGGAAGGAAACTGCAAGAAATTGTTATGAACCCGGTTATGGAGATAGGACCTGTTACAATTTTATGGGGCTACACAATACACACAGACAGAACAATCAAAGCTAACCGCCTAGACATTGTTATTAGAGACCGCAAACAAAGAAGTGCCTTCTTATTGATATGTCAGCCCCTGCAGACTGCAATGTATCTTCGAAGATCTTCAAAAAGCTACGAAAATACAAGGACCTTGAAATCGAAATCTCAAAAATGTGGCATATGGGAACATCAACTATCTCTGTCATACTTGGAGCCCTCGAACTGGTTGGAAACGATTCCAGTAGACTAATTGAAGGGATTCCTAGAAGTCCATGCCTTAAAGAAATGCAAAAAATTGTTCCCACGGATACAGCCCACACGTTACAAAGGGCTTTATATATGTAATTTTTTTTTTGTCAGTGAAAAATGTCATGATGCTATTTCTAAACTTAGATCTCTGGGCAGGACCCGGAACGAAATGTGTACCCACCAGTTATCAAAAGAAATAATAATAATAATAATAATAATAATAATAATAATGATAATAATAATACTAATAATAATAGCTATCGTACGCTATTGTAATGGTCAAGTGGCCGAGTATTTTGAACGTTCTCTTTCCGACCATGAGACCCGAGTTTGAATAAAAAAGGTGACTTCTTGATGTTATCGGTTTGGAGGTGGGGACGAACCCAGCGTGCGGCAGCTTTGTAAAGTGCCTTCAAACCATACCACGGGTTGACCCAAGCCCGGTGAGTAGAATTTGGTAGACGGAACTCTTTGGGGGCCGTCGATAGTTGTGCTCGCACGAAGTCAGAAGACATCGCGACCGAGGGTTTGAGCTTTCTGCCCTTATTAAGACTGTTGATCACGCCGGACAATGCTCTATCTCCGTGAAACTGTAATTATGATCCTCTAAGTATAATTCCGGTAGAAACCACAGGTGAGCTCTGTGGGTGCTGAACAAGCACAAATGTGCCTGAACATGTGTCTGCAACAGGGATCGGTTAGCCACCCTATGCGATCAGACATACTTGGATACGAACGACTAGACATTGTTGTAAACCGAAATTCACATAATACCAGTTTCACAAAAACCTGCTTCCGTGATCCATTCCCTATCGCCATTTGGCTTCGCCAAATTTGTTTATAGGACCCCAACTTGCCAGGAAGTGACCGCACACCCATATTGTATGAGACATGCAGAATCTAAAAATGAGACTGCAACGGACTGCCGCTGACTGTTATAATTTCGTGTGGCGGCTCCTGTAGCATTTCCGTCGTGCGTAGCCTTCTTCATCCGTTGGTTTCACCTTTGAGATCTGCCTGATCCACCGTCAGCGATCTTTGGGATTAGTCGCACTTAGTCTGGGTCCTCGTGTTTGACCATGCTGCCAAGCGTGGCCCTATGAGGAGTTTAAAACTCCTGACAGTGACAGTGTACCATGCGAGCCCCTCTACCGTGACAAGGAGCGACCATCAGCGTTACACCATAGAAACATACACGTAGACACATACATATATATCTTAATCTGAATGTCGGGGTAAACGGTAGCATATTATTATTATTATTATTATTATTATTATTATTATAAAAACCAGACAATAAATAAAAAAATAATAAAAGTATAAAATTATCATGAAATATATGAGAATTTATTTTAATTATTATTGTTAAATTTCTCATATATTTATGATTAATAATTTTTCCAGTTGTTAGTAAGGCGGAGTAATGGATAGCGGCTCGGATTGAGGAATCGGAGATTCGAATTCTAGTCGAATTCAATACATTCATTTATGTGCTGATAGCCTTAGGAAAGGTATGAATCATTTTTTTTCTCCCTCCAGTTATGGGTAAGTAGCAGGAGAGACCGGGTGGCAACTAGTCTACCGCAGAAAGAAATGGCAACGGACAGCGGAAAAAAAATCTGCCTCGTCAGTCATGTATCGAAAGATACATGATCGCCTAAGCCTGTATCACGCATGGCGCATAATATAAATGTTTGAAAGATAAATAATAGTTGAAGAAATTGACTATTCTGATCTGAACAAATAGTAATATATATATATATATATATATATATATATATATATATATATATATATATATATATATATATATATATATATATTCACAAAGCACTACAGTGGCAGGTTAATCATCCTTTCTCCCCTCCCTCTCTTTATCTATCTATCTGAGAGATAAAGAGAGGGAGGGGGAGAAAGGATGATAGAGAGAGCTGACCAGAACAAGAACGATATAGAGATAAGAACGGACTAATATTCAGAGAGATGAACAAACTTAGAGATAAATGAACTGACTCAGATAGAGTGATGAACATACTGAACTATATATATATATATATATATATATATATATATATATATATATATATATATATATATATATTAAAGAAAAAACAGACCACTTTAAGGCTCCATTGTAATATTTTATTTCACCAAGGACTTTTAACTGGATTTTCAGACATCAATTTCGAAAGGTGAAACAAAAAATGAAATTAAAATTTACACTTTTGACGGGCAGTATTAAGCTTATATAAGTTAATATAGAAGGTAGCGTATGAGAGACATGGTTGAGTTTAGAGAGGGAAGGGAGAAATTTAAAATTTATTTTTATATTTCTTTATAATACCTAATATTGAGGAAGGAAGGCGTGTCTTTACATATATATATATATATATATATATATATATATATATATATATATATATATATATATATATATATTTGTGTGTGTGTGTGTAAATATAACCTAAATTAGATGTTTTCGGTAATACTGATTTTATTGAGACAATTTCGACTTGGATATTAATAATGACTGAGTATATATCTGTGTATAATGAAGTATCGTTGCGGATTATAAATGAAAAACTGGGGATAGTTCTTTCATACGTAACATTATACTTTTATTAAAATCCGGTCAATATGTGTCTGTGTGTGTGAGAATGAGAGAAAGAGAGAGAGAGAATGAGAGACAGATAGATAGATAGATAGATAGATAGAGAGATAGAGAGTGAGAGAGAGAGAGAGAGAGAGAGATGTCCCTCGCATGCACATCCAGAGCAACTTTTTTCTTTCTTTTTATATGCCGTGACCTTTGAGGACGTAGGCCATCATGGCTCACCACTTCCTCTATCCCTTGTATCTCTCAATAAATTACGTGGCAACTCCCCATATCTGTTACACGGTACTTTCTTACGTTTACCCCTTACATGTTCACATGTCGAAGCAGCCACTGACATCCTGTGATGCGTGGATCTGCAGTTGGTGGCAAGGAGTTCCTCTTTTCGGCACGCCCGTTCGATGCAACTGGCCTCTGTGACGTCACACTGACAGCAGTGCGTATTCTCTCATCGTCTGAGGTCGGTCGCATACGGCATGCGTAACGGATATCTTTATAATTCATTTATTTGTGAAATATTCATAAAATATTAAGATATCAACTATCTTGCCACAGATGTCCTACAAGATTTCACCTCAGGAAAGAGAACAGGCAGGCATAGGGGGGGATGAACTGACAATGTGTCTGAGTGGACTGGAATGTCATTCACAGAGACTCAGACATTGGGACACAGCCGAGACACTTGGAGGGAGCTGGTCAAGTGATCAGCTTCAGAAAGACTTTACAACTATATCCGGTCATGAGATTGATGCTGCTGTTGCTTCTGATGACGATGATGAAGATGTCGATGACCATTAATATTAGAGTGGACGAATAAAGAAACTTATTTTTAAGAAGTTAATTAGTTTTTAAAAAGTAATTAACTGTTTAAAAATAAGATTCTTTATTTGAGATGTCAATGATTGCAAGTAGCGATCATATTTTGAAAGCATTACGAGTGTGCATTCAGAAACACACACATAGATATGTGTATATATTTAGGCAGAATATCTTCATTCAAACATGTTTGGTTAAATGAAGATATGCTTGAATGGAAACATGCTGCCTGAATGTACAATAAAAGAAATAACCAAAACTATGGCGTTTTCCTTAATCATTTTCATAACAGCACTAACAAATTGATTCGTGAATTTGAGCGGATTAAGATAAAAACAAATAGACATAATATGTCTAGATTATTCAGCCGAGCATATATATATATATATATATAGATAGACAGATAGATAGATAGATAGACAGATAGATAGATAGATAGTGGGGCTCCCGAAGTTCGGATTTTAGACTTTGCACTAGTAGTGTTATGCAAAGAAAATAATCTTCGATCAATGTTAGCCCCCCACCTCACTTTTGTTTACTAAATTTAGAATATTTTAATAGTGGGCTGTATATATATATATATATATATATATATATATATATATATATATATATATATATATATATATATATAATTTATTTTAAGATGTTAAACTACTGGCGAGACATTTATGGTGTTGAAACGTAATTCCTATCATGTAGCGATTTTTAACATGTTTTAATATCCTAAACTAAATAATATTTAGCTCTACTATATATAGAGCCCTCTTTTAAATTAAATATTACGTACAGAGGAATTATACTCCGTTTGTTTTCATTTTACATGGATATATATATATATATATATATATATATATATATATATATAGAGAGAGAGAGATAGATAGATAGATAGAGAGTGACACCTATGCTCCATTAAACTTGCCGACACTTTAATAAAACTATATTAAAACACTAATTAAGCATTTATAAACGATTTTCTTCTTAATCTTCAAGTTCTCTATTTTCTGGCCATCTTATTTGCTCTAGCCGCTGCTTCAACCACGGTAGCCTGTCATCGATAATATTTTCTCCCCTTCAATCGACCAAGCCACGCCTATTTCTAACTTCCTTCCACCCAAGTCTTTTCCACGCTCGCCCTGATGTCTATCCCTCCTACTGACCCTTGATACTCTTTCCATCATTCCATCAAAGATCACATCCCCATACTTTTGCAAAGTTCTCGTGTATGTTCCTTTAGCAGATCGATTCCAGCCGCCATCCCCACCCCATTTCATTCAACCATAAACCCAACCCTTCCTTAAAAGATTTACCCGATTGGCCATGTCTCATCGAATCATTTCATTAAATCACCCCTTTTCCTTTTGTGCCACCCGCACACATTGCGTCTCACCCCTTCATAACACTGGATCGAAATCAGCGTCCAATATCCGTGCGTCCGGCGATGCGAGCACATTTCCACCAGGACCGATGACCTATCTCCCAGATAAGGGACCTTTCATCTGTCATCGCCATCTGGAAAACTGCACCGTACTCTTCAGATAAATAACCAGGGATTTCCTTTCCTTCGCTGGGTCTTCTCTGTTCCTCTTCACCTTCGGAACTCCACCCACAGACTTCCGGGCCACATTTCCTCGTTCCCCAGCCAACCGTGATTCCTCTTAAAAAGATTAATCGATCTGCGCAGTCGCAAGCGGTAACCGAGGCAGAACTTCTGCCTGTGTAAAGCCTGACTCTTGACTTGCTGATAGATGCTAAGTAGGTGTTTACGCCTCATTTCGGGCTGTAGGTATTTCGAGTTTGCTGATCCGTTTCAGAATGAAGTCTCGCTCTTATATTTACCCCTGCGTTTCCTGGCAAGTATTAACTATTGGCACTCGTTTCAAATCCGAAAGCAAGACGCGAAAACGTAAAACGAGACAGTACACACAGATTGCTGTCGAAGTTGTTGGTGCTCGTTATATCATTATCCAGAAAGAGATTTCAAAACGCAAATGAGTTTTGCACTAGAAATCGAAAGTGACCAACGAAATAGAAAGGTGTAGATTGAAATAGAAACGTGAAGAATAGAATAGAAAGTTGTCGATTGAAAAAGAAAGGTGACGAATGAAATAGAAAAAGTGTCGATTGAAATAAGCGTCGATGGAAATAGAAAATGTGACGAATGGAATATAGAAAATGTCGATTGAAATAGAAAGGTGACGATTAAAATAGAATGGTGTACATTGAAATAGAAAAGTGAGGAATGGAATAGAGAGATATCTATTGAAATAGAAAGGTGTTGATTGAAATAGAAAAGTGACGAATGGAATAGAGAGATGTCGAGTGAAATAGAAAGGTGTTGATTGAAATAGAGTAGTGACGAATAGAAGAATAGAGAGATATCTATTGAAATAGAAAGGTGTCGATTGATATATATATATATATATATATATATATATATATATATATATATATATATATATATATATATGTATTAATATATGTTTCATTAAATAATATAGACAGGTTTTGTCTATTTATTTTAAGTAAGTTCTTTTCATATTGTCTGATAAGCTTAATCACATTATCGTTGAAAGACGAAAGGAAAACACCATACTGATACATGTTTAAATCCAATCTAAGCTTTAGACTTACATAAGCCATTATCAAAGACGATAATTTCAATAATGCAAACTACACACGAACGATACTACAATGATAATCCGCCCTTGCTGCTTGAATAAGCTCAAAGTAACGACAAACTCGTATATACGAGACGAGGGAGTGAAAATCGCGTTGCTGCTCGTGACGTCGCACATGACCACGCGAGAGTGAAAAACGAGAAGTATTAAGTATGGGAAGCCGTTGGTATAAACCAATGGCTTCTGTTATAAATTATAGGCATTTAAGAATATTTGTGGAGATTTCATAGTTTTTTTTTTTCAGGTTAGATTTCAACTGTTTTATGTATATAGCATCAAGAATTTAAAATTTTTGTTTATTGTTTTCATGTTTAAGTATAGTAGTGTTTTCAACAAGGATTTTCCGGAATTGAGGATGCGGGCAGGCATGTTGTTTTAAATGCCTAAAAATGTTAGAGTTATCATTTAAATGTAGAGTTAAGCGCCGTGAAACATGCATTAATGAAAAATTGCTGCCGAAATATACACAATATATATACATATATATATATATATATATATATATATATATATATATATTAGGTCATCCCATAAGTTCTGTCCGAATTTTAACTTTTTGTTAAAATGAACGAAATTTAAATAGTATTTTATAATGTCTAATGGAGCTGAACATTATTTTTATGTTTAGATGCATTTAACCTGATCAAATTTTATTTTAGAGAATAATAAAATTAAATTTTGTTTGATTAAAACTCTGCTAACATGGGAGTACCCAAGAATCATTTGAGGCACATAATGCTTTATGAGTTCAAGAAAGGAAACTCAGCAGCCGAAGCGGCTAGAAATATTCACTCAGTTTATGGAGAGGAATGTGTGAATGAAAGAACTTGCAGAAGATGGTTTGCAAAATTCAGAGGTGGAGATTTCACCCTTGAAGATGAAGATCGAACCGGACGTCCAGTTGAGTTTGATGAAAAGCTTCTTGAAGCAGCCCTTGAAGAAAATCCTGCTTTATCAGTTGAGGAATTGGCAGTGGTTCTCAGTTCAAACCATACAACTGTTCATCGTCATCTTCAACAACTTGGAAAAGTTCCTAAACTTGGAAAATGGGTGCTTCATGAATTGTCTGAAAATAACCTCAAAGTTGGCATCTGCTCTTCTCTCCATTCTCGCCAACTTGTTTCACCTTTTTTGGATAGATTTGTGACTGGCGACGAAAAATGGATCTTTTATCGAAATGTTAAGCGTCGTAGACAGTGGTTTGGTAAAGGGGAAGGACCCCAGCCACAGCCGAGAAAGGAACTTCATGGGCAAAAGGTTCTTCTTTCAATCTGGTGGGATTGCCAAGGAATAATCCACTTTGAATTCTTACCACCTAATGCAACAATTAATGCTCAAATATACTGTCAGCAATTTGAGCGTTTGAACCAAGCATTGAGGAAAAAAAGACCTGCTCTAGTGAATCGAAAACTGGTGATGTTTCATCAGGACAATGCGCGACCACACACAGCAAGAATCACGTCACAAAAGATCGAAGAACTTGGTTGGGAGAAAATTCCTCATCCACCTTATTTTCCCGACCTTGCTCCTTCAGACTACCATTTGTTTCGTAGCTTACAGAATCATTTGGAAGAAACAGCTTTTGTAACACAGGAAGAGGTTAAAACTGACATTTGTGAGTTCTTCGAATCAAAGCCAAAATAATTTTACAGTAATGGAATTAGTAAGCTTGTTAATAGACGGAAAGAAGTAATAGATAATCAGGGAAAATACATTGTTGATTGAATCTGTAATTAAATGTAATATTTGTCACTTGTTTTCTTTATTCAAATTTCGGACAGAACTTATGGGATGACCTGATATATATATATATATATATATATATATATATATATATATATATATATATGTGTGTGTGTGTGTGTGATGAAAATGTGGAAAAGACAAAGCAAAATCCGAATATGTGAGTTTACTGTTTTTTTATTTTGTTTTTGTTTTTGTTATTCTGTCGACGTCAGACGTTTCGGTCAAATAGACCTTCCTCAGGACATGGTTAATGGAGACATATTTATATTAGATTTAAGTTAAATGAAGAGACGATATATACAGGACTAGTCAGAAACAGAAAAACTGAAATTCTAAAGTCAGAGTATTCTTACTTGGAGTCGGATACGTTGGTGCCGCGTGGGCGGCGCTGCGAAAACCTGCTCCCAGGGAAGAGATTTTATCCCAAGTGGAAAGGTGGGGAACCTATTTAAAACTATAGCTTATCGGTACGTTTGTCAAGCATTAATCTTGCTAGAAAAGTTGATATTGTAGCATGTGTAATAGTACCTGAAACAAGAGTGAAATGGTTAGATGTAACCGCAAGTTCTATGCTAACGGTTTCTTCTTTCGTAATTCTCGCTTGTCAAACTCTCTTCAGGCTTGTTTCTTTCATATCAACTTTGACCAATAAGAATTTAAAGTCAGTGTCAGTCTTTATCATCTGTCTTTTCAATTCCTGTTTTTTTTATTGTTCTTTCTATTTAATGTTTTCTTTTTCTCATATTCCTCTACGCTTGGTAACACCATCGATTCATAGTGGCTTTATCGCCTCGTTTAGAGTGGAATGATTAAAAACAGAGTATCTCTCGTATCCAGATGATTAAGAGGATGGTTGAAACAGTTTTTAGTGTTTAAAGCTTTTTGTGAGCCCCTCTAGTGTCTCCTTGTGTCATACAAGGCTTAGTAAAGTACAATAGCTCCAGTAAACTATGTAACATTTTGCGGTCATGTATGACTGAAATTAGGCTGAGTTTTGAAGTTTAAATTATAATTAAACTTGATTAAACACATGGTCTCCTATAATAAAAACTAAGCGTGTGATTTCTGAGCCCATCCCCTTAAAGGTTTTCAGTTCAATTATGAACTGTGTTAATATTTGTACTTAAGATGACTATTTAAAAAAATTTATCATATTTTTGATTTAAAAAATAGGGTTTAGGTTTAGAAACTCTAGTCTACAGTGAATATAACTCCATTAGCAAACACGTACATGCAATTTCAGTATAGGACAAGTATGAAGTTTTGTGACGTGTCAGCGATGCAAAGTGAACCTCCTTAAAAGAAACACGAATGAGAACATCTAAAGAAATCATCTCACGAAAAGGCAGAGAAAAGGAAAAAAGAAGAAGCCGATGACAAATTAATTTCTTGACTTAATAAAGAAAATGCAAAAGATAATTAATAATAGAGGGGTGCAGAATGTAGAAGGCGAAACAAAACCACCAGGTATTAGTTTATTAAAAGATGTAGCGATATCAGTTGTCGGCTGATATCTTGTTAAGGAGACACTTACAGGATGTCACTGAAATCGTTTTGACAATTATCGTCTTGACAATGGAAGTCAGCTGAGTGGAGCGGACCTCATGAGAACTATGTCAACCGACCATGACAAAGAAAGTAAGCTGAATAGAGCGTACTAAAAACCAGGGTTTCTTGATGAATTACTTTTTTTTAGACAAAAGCTGATAGCACAAACAAGGGTGGTTCTCTATAAGACAGTTGTCCCTAGCAGCCTAAACATGAGAGTAGCGCTCACCCGTCATGTCATTAGCCATTTCACCTCGTCTTACGTTTCATAGCTCGCCTACAGTCGGCTTTTGAGAAGTTGGTAACTGAATAAATAAATAGAATTTTCCCACTGCTACACATACATCGCATGGTGTTATTTCGTGGGTAACGATCCGAACAAAACATATTTTCCTGTTACTAAGCCATAAGCGTTCGGTTGGAAGAAGCAGCACCCTGCAAACGAACCTGGTGTCTGGTCTGAGCTGCAACGCTATAAAGAAAACTAACTCGATAGTGATGTACGGAGATTGAAAAACTATATCAAAATATGCTGTAGGTACGAAATGAATAATAATTCTAGCTGGACAGAAAACATGATCCTTAACAGGAAAATCGTGCCCTCTTCAATGCGTATAAAAAGGTTGTTCTCAGCAAGTATCACAAAGGAAAAGAGACTCGGTTGGTCTCTTCTACCCTACAAACCATATTCGACTGTCCTCGCACCGGTTGATTATTACCTTTTTCGATCGCTTCCAAAAAGGCCTTAACGAAGAAATCTTTCTCTAATGAAAACCAGATTCAAGAGCTTGTTGGAAGCTTTTTGCGTGCAGAATTTTACTCAAAGATTGAGAATTTTTTTCTCACTGAGGGGGATAGGGTGTTAATGAAATTACAGATTGCAAAACTCTGAAAAGTGGGACCGCTTTGCATATTTAAAAAAAAATTATAGTGACATATACATGTATCAAAAGCACGTGCTATCAGTAAATAACCAGGTTAGGCAGCTTTTGACCTTTTGTAGTACATCTACAAAGAATATTTTGCATTTTATGCATAATAATCAGAATAACTTTCATAATGTTGTTGGATTAGGTGCATATTGTGCCGCAGGAGTAAATGTAGCTGCTGATCTATTTTATTCAGGGAAGGCACTGCCTACCTAGGCAGCACGTCCCTGATATATACAAGGTAACCAAAAAAGTTCTGTCCGTTTTTAAAGGAAAAAAAGAAAACGCTTCACATTATTTGTAACTTATATTTAGTCTTCGAAGTAATCGCCATCGGCATCCAGCACCTTCTGCCAACGTGTCTCCAGCTGTTCAATGCCCTTGCGGTAGAACTCGGGGGGTTTTGACGCAAAGAGGTCTGTGAGGGCTTTGCGCAAGTCTGCTTCATTGGTGAAGGATTTCCCACGAAGATGATTATCCAGGGAGTGGAAGAGGTGGTAATCGAATGGTGCAAGGTCAGGTGAATAAGGTGGATGGCACAAAGTCTCCCAAAGTTGATGTATGGTATCCCTGACCACTCGCGCGACATGCGGCCTGGCGTTGTCATGGAGGAAAAGCACACCTTTGAGATTCACCAGTTCTGGCTCCTTCTGGCGCAATGCCTGTTGCACACGTTTCAATTGCTGCGAGTATAGGTCTCCAGTGACCGTTTGGCCCGTTGGTAGCAGTTCATAATGAACCACTTGACGATCTGTCCACCAGACACAAAGCATAATCTTGTGTGGGTGCATAGGCGGTCTTGCGGTGTGAGGGACAGCATCCTGATTAGACAACCAATGTCTGGGACGCTCGGGAGTTTCGTACAGAACCCACTTTTCATCACTGGTAAGCACTCAATTGAATAAGGATGCGGTACGATGGCGAGAAAGCAGCGATACGCAGGCTGCCACTCGTTGTCCCTTGTGGACCTCCAACAGCGTTTGCGGAACGCACTTGCTCAGTTTGTACGTCTTACCTAGGTGGTGCAGGTGAAGTCTAACTGTTTTATCGGAAACGTTGAACTGTCTTGCAAGTTCACCACATGTTAGACTACTGTCCTCTTCAATGGCCGCCTTCAGGAATCCGTTATTCAAGACCTGTGGTCGTCCACTGCGAGGCTCATCGTGGAGAGACAAATCTCCCGACTTGAATTTTCGAAACCAACTCCTTGCAGTACGTTCACCCACAGCACTATCCCCAAACGCTTCACATATGCGGCGACTTGATGCAGCTGCTGATAAGCCCACTTTGAAGTCGTAAAGCAAACAGCCCCGAACGAGATCTCTAGACACTTCCATCCTTCTCACAGCTGTCCGGCTTATAACTGATGGCCGGGCACGGTGCCCATGTTTTTTATAACGTCTGATGTTTCTACTTCCGGCTGTCCGAATTTGAAAACAATTGCTACACGCATTTCGTATATATTTCAACTTCATTCAATGACTAATCAAAAAACAGACAGAACTTTTTTGGTTACCATATATATATATATATATATATATATATATATATATATATATATATATATATATATATATATCGTTATTCAAGAACACGAAAAAGTAACTTAAAACATCAAATAAAGGACTATGTATTAACTGTGTTAATTGAAACATCAAATAAATGGCTGTGTATTAACTTTAAACATCAAATAAATGCCCATGTATTTAGTATGTGTTATGACGGACGATATATTAACTATGTGTGAAATTAAAACATCAAATAAAGGTCTATGTATTAACGATGTGTTAAGTAAAATCATCAAATAAAGGACTTTGTATTAACTTAAAACATCAAAAATCTATCCATATATTAATTATGTACTAAATCATCAAATAAAGGATTATGTATTAAGTTTGGAATTATATCATTGACAAACTCTTTTCTACTACAAACGTTTGATGTATTCTGTGCAGCAACCGTATCTAAGGACTTTATATTGTTTCCGTTCTTATCTTGGTACGATAGAGTTACACTATCTTTAATATCATGCATGAGAACCCGCCGATGTATGTGCAATCAGGAATTCATTAATATTTGAGAATTTTGAAGGAGGCTTTCAGAATTTGAACACTGGGGGAAATCTGTCTTTAAATAGTCCTGTTTTTTTTTTAAAATACTAAAGCAATATGTACAGCAAAATGTGGAGGTAACCAATAAAAAACTTGATTCTTATCTCTCCCAAATTTAAGATGACTACCGACTAAACATATTGTTGTGAATTCCGGGATGAATCCGATATCAATGAATAACAAACGCCAGGAATGGATAAGGGAAATAAATATATTAACCTAATAATACAAACTGGTAATACGGGTTAATAGATCCAGGAATGCGGGTTAGTAGCAATAATATATATACAGTCTTGGTATTGAAGAATCGCGACATGACTCCTTACTGAGTCTACGTGCTCGCTAACTGTGACTCTTGTACTAACCTCCTCAATTACAGACAGTATTTACTGTCCCCCACACGAGGGATAGATGTGACACAAGGCCACGTTTAAAGGGGGGTATTCCCGAGCCAGTAGTCTCGGCCAAACAAATGCCCGTAGATCTCGTATAAACGGGATCGGGTTGGTCAACCTCCCCGAACGAGACTCTACCCTTCGGCGGAGCCTCGTCCGGGTTCCTCTCTGCTCAGAGGCAGAGAGTTCGCCCGTTCAACAGAGAAAACGTCGCCGTCTACTCTGTTGCAGACTGTCCTGGTATTCACTGGTAGTAGTATATGTATACCTTGGGTGAGTCCATTTGTGTAAAAAGGGCAGACCATTTAACACATATGTAAACAGGTGTTATGTGCGCATAAGATCAACAGTATCCGTGGAATGACAATTTCATTTCCGGGAATGGCCATGTGAAAGCAAAATTGGCTCACTATCTACTCGAACTTTGCATAGAGAGCACTTTCAAGGTGCCAGCAACCAACAATAACCAAACATTTTGCTTCCATAGCACCATTCTGAGAATTAGAATGCCCAGATTCGAGACAACATGTTTGAGGAGAATTTTTCTCCTTCCCAAACCCTGTGTTAGAATCTGCCACACATTTTTCCAATTTATAATCAGTACTTTTGTTCTTTTATTTGGGGTTACCTTTTTGCTTCATCATCATACACATCTTACCTTTCCCTTAATTACATATTGCCATTAAATAAAACGATTTCTTCATAGCATATACACTATATAAGTACAAAATTGCACTAGCGACTTCACACAAAATCAGCTGCTCCAGATTTCTTTTAGCCATTTTTAGTCAACAGTTAAACATGAACATGTACATGAATGAGATAATTGCTAGTTAACTGATCTAATTCTTACTGTGTTGCTGATTTGATCTTCCCTGTGTGACACCTTTGTGGCTTTGAGGTTAAATTTAGTAAGAAAAAGAAAACACACACACACTTAGATTACCATCTCGACTGGTGATAACAATCCTTACTTTGTGCGTTATAGTTGTGGTCTTGTACCAAATCCAAGCCAAGTTTAATAACTATCACCCATGAGACGACCATGTACATGTAAACAATAACAAATTGTACGACTCTTGCTTCCTTTAATTCCTTAATATTACACTAAATCGCCCATTCTTGCACGCAGTTATCGACCGGAGCGTCTCGCTTCGGTAATATCCGGTCTCTTCATCCATGCACCAAAAATGTCCTCGTAAATTGGAATTAGCTCTAATCTTCTGGATTTCTCATAGCAATCATTGTCATAATTTATATTTGAGTGATTGTTCTCTCAACTCACTTTTCTTGTTTTTCTTTGTTTTTCCCGTTTCTTTTAATTATATCGTTCCGTTCAGCTTCGTTTCATATTCTATGACAGCACCCAAATAATAATAATAATAATAATAATAATAATAATAATAATAATAATAATAATAATAATAATAAAAATGATAAAAACAAGCTTCCGGCGTGATATGAATTTACAAGTCGTTATATGAATAAATTTGAATGACAACTGCTGGGTAATTTCATAGGCTAATTAGTAAGGCACTATTTTAATTTGTCAGACTACCAAAGATAGATAGATAGATAGATAATCGCCCGGTTTGAAAGAATTGGATCAGTCGGCGATCTCCCGGGAAGTGGTCCTAAGCGCACTGTGCGCATTGACGCAGCAGAAGCTGTAAGGCAGAGTGTCCTTGAGGATTCATCAGCTTCTATCTGTCGTTGGGTTTGTAAAAGTTATTTCTGTTTCATATCATTCAATCTTTCGGTGGCCACCCTATACAATGCGGAGATGGTGTCTGGATGAGAGATTTGCAGTTATTGTTGATTTTCGAGTCATTCCGAGAATTCAAAAACGATTTTCCAATCACTTTTTTTTCTATTTTTCTCTCTATTTCTTCTTTTTTCCCCCTTTTCTTTGTGCCTTTATTTTTCTCTTTCACATACTCTTATATACCTTCTCTTTCTTTCTTCCCTTTCTTCTTTCTCTCTCTCTCTCTCACAGACTCCTTTTCTCTATTACACTCATCTTTAATTCTCTCTATTTATTTCTGTTTCCTCCTCTATCGTACGTTGCCACCTTTTGTTCCGTTATTATCTTTCTGTGTTTTTCTTTCTTTTGATTGTATTCTCTTTTTATTTTACTCCCCACTCTCTTTCTTCTGTCTTTCTTTCTCTCCACCTCTCCTTCATTCTTTTTACTCGTTTCTTCCACATTCTTTTTATCCATTCTTTTTACGATCCTCTTTTTTTTTTTCGTCCTTTCTTTTCCGCTCTTTCTCTCACTTACTATTTCCCGACTTTTCTGGTGACCTGTCGCAAAAGTCTTCAGCACGAAAACTTCAAAGATCATGACATTGCCCAGAACATCTGCCTTCAGGTCAACTGGATAAATATCATGGACAAAATAAATCTGACAGGTTGCCAAATCAAATCGACTTGTGCGCCAATGACTGTGTTTTATAGTCATTTTATTTTCAAGAAAATTCCAGACTTTATGTTTGGTTCACACAATCACTCTTCTGAGCGACTGTATGAACTCGAAATCTCAATGCCAGCAGTTTGAATACAGAACCGGACAGGAATTTCGATTTTTGAAATAATTTGTTTCGTTAACAAAAATTGGTTAATTTTTCTTTTTTAAATTAACCAGCTAACGATGCTAAAAATTTAACTAGATGCAAATTAGACAAATAACATCTCGTCGTACGACGCACTATATATATATATATATATATATATATATATATATATATATATATGTATATATCAATG
>OZ038486.1:65813431-65820931 GCA_964036315.1 Acanthosepion esculentum | reverse complement strand
TCTCGGTGATGACTGAACGTTCGAATGATGCGCTAATTTCCAAGTATGATCGACCAACATTGGTCGTTTTTATTCCAGAAGCCCGACAAATGGACAGTATTGCTTTTTATGTTGTTCAAAGTTCGAAATGAACGCGGGCTCACGTGCTAGTCAGACTTCTCCCCGGTCTTTTGAACAGGAGCAGAGGTTAATGCCTTGTTACCTGTTTAGGGTTGTGTTTCCGGCTCCCTGTAAAGTTCTTTTCCTTTTCTTTCTCTTCTTGTGGTCCTCCACTGCGTCTTGGTGGCATTGTCACCTTTCTTATGGTGATGCCGCTTAATCTGTAACCCCCTGTATCGAGTGGCTCTTGAGCCTTGCATAGGGCGAATGTCATTGTAAAAAAACAAACAAAAACAAAACAAAAAAACAAAACAGATTTTAATATTAAGTGGCAACACGACCTTACATTTCAAAGGCATTTTAACACATGGGCGTCTGGTACATGCAATACATACATTCTTCGTCCGTTTTATTTAATAAAAGATATTACATACTGTTATATACCGAACCTATGAACACTACTTGTTATATCCTAATCCTCATAAATACGTTGGACACTATTGTAACTGGGTGTAACATGCTGTATAAGTAGTCCACCTCTAGCAGTGGTTTACCTACATCACGCCGCTGGCGAGTATTGTATTTTGTTGATATTATAAGGATTGCCATTTCATTTTCAACTTTGGTTATTCCTCATTCAATAATCCTTTCTAAGTTACAACACGTACACACACGCTCGTACGCGTACACACACATACACATACACACACACACACACAAACCTATGCGTGTGTGCTTGCTGGTATGTTTCAATTAATGCCTCTTTTTTCTCTGAAAATGTGTCTCTATGGACGCACAAGGTGTATTTGTGCAAATTGCTGGGCATCTACCTACAGGTCTGCACCAGCTTGTTTGCGTGTTCGAATCAGTTTACTCGCAAAATGAATATCCGGTTTCAATCACAACTGAGTGATTTCTGACATTTGATACTCCATAGCGATTCGATCGCCAACAAGGTATTTCCTCCCGCCAGCATTGTGGGTCAAAGGTTGTCGTGCAGCGTCCGGAATGTGTAATCAGCATGGCGTCATCATTTCGAAAATCAGGAAAAGCGAGGACAGGGCATGGTTGCACATGACTAGACGAACACAATGAGAGGCTCAGGACAAAAAGGCTGATGGGAAAGTCAAAGAGAGACAAAGAAAGAAAGACATTGAAAGCCAAATTAAACGTAGAGAGAAATAGAGAGTAATGGAATATAAAATTAGCGACAGGGATGAAAAAGAGGGTAAAGAAAAAGAAAGAAACAAAGAGAAAGAAAGGAAGAATAGCAAAATTAAACACTAAACGAGAGAAGGGAGTCAGTGATTAAATATAAATTTAAGGAAAAGAAAAAAGTAATGTAGAAGACAGAGAAAGAGAGATAGAAAAGAGGAAAGAAAAAAGAAAGAGAGAAAAGAATGAGGGGAAAGAAAAAAGAAAGAAAGAGAGAAAAAAAGAACGAATGAAATAAAGAAAGAGAAAAAAACGAAAGAAATAAGAAAAAGAAAAACCGAACAAAATAAAGAAATAAAGAGAGAAAAAGAAAGAAAGAAAAAAGAAAGAGAGAAAAGAAAGAAAGCAAGATAGAAAGAAAGAGAGAAAATAGAGAAAAGAAAAAAGAAAGGGAGAAAGAAAAAGAAAGATAGAAAAACGAACGAAAGAAAGAAAGCGAGAGTGAGAGAAAAAAGGAACAAAAAAAAGAAATAAAGAGATAGAAAAAAGAAAGAATGAAAAGAAAGAAATAACGAGAGGAAATAAAGAAAAAGAAAGAGAGGAAAGAAAGAAAAAGTCTGAAAGAAAGATCCCTGAGACAGTATCAACAGGCAAAGAAAAAACTGAGGTTCTGTTGAGGAAGAGGGAAAGAAAGAAATTGTAAAGGAGCAAAAAGAAAATAAGTAAAAAAGAAAAGAGAGAGAGAGAGAGAGAGCAAGACATCGAATATAAAACAAATGAAAAAAAGAGAAACCCTGAAAAGCAGAAATAAAGACAAAACCACTGATTGAAAAATTGATTATCATTAAAAATAATTAGGAGCAAAGAGAAATTCAATGATGGAAAAGAAAAAAAAATTAGAGAGTGAGAGAATCAGGGAGAGTAATATTAAAACGAAATTAAGGACAGAGATAAAAAGAGAGTAAGGCGAGCAAAGAAAGAAAGAAAAAATGGGGAATAATCAGAGGAGTTCACATTTCAAAGCCAAAACAACGCACTATCACTGTCCTATCTATATATATGTATAGTTGTAGCCTCTATTATCTGTCTATATCTTTGAGTTGAGGTAATATGATTATTTACATTATTTACATTATTCGGACTGTTATCCTCATCTTCATTGCCATATTCACAACGTTTCGGCTGTTGTACGCTCTGACCTTCTTCAGGATACTGGAATTTCAAACCGAACCCTTTATTTCGTACACCGGGTTAAATTGTACTAGTTCCACGTGCCATGCCTCTTCCGGATGTCCTCAAGGACATATGACCAACTTGACAAAGAGGTTGGTTAGATCCAGTTACTAGACCCAAAGAGTTGAGTGCAATACCAGGCTACAGCAGTGGCGAACCCAAAAAACTTGTAGAGTTGATTTAAAGGGAAATCACTGAGACACTGCATCTCTTCTGTACGGTCTCCTTGTTTTTTTTTAATGAGGCCATAATCCTTGCCTTCAGTCCATCTTTGTGTTACAAGGAGTTTTGTTGGTTTTTCGCTCAACTCTGACCACATTTAAGGAGGTTTCAGTCTGGGGAGTTAGGTAGCCAGATGTAAGGGGTAATGTGGTCACTGAAATTGCATGCCAGCAATGAATGCGTTATCTTGACCCAGAGAAGCACTACCTCCTCAAGGTACTTGATGTAGGCCTCCGTATTGAGTCAGCCCTGTGGGAAGATGAATGGGGGCATAACGTCGCCATCACTTGTGATCACTCCAAACTCCTTCGTAATCAGCATTAGACTCACCCGACACTTTCCGAATCATCTGCACTGTCCTCAGATTGATACCCAAAAACTCTGAAATATTCGTATTGTAGCTACCGGCGCGAATGCCAGCAGTACAGCTTGCCGTTGCCAAATTTCTGGGGGAGTGAATTGCGTCATGGTACTCTTTTTCACATAGACGGTACCCAACTGACGCAAAATCGAAAACAAATTGTTGTGGAGTAGCTGAACACCCCCACAAGATGGACTGGTGTAAGACTATTTAAACAGCACTCTCTCTTACCGAGCGAGAGGAGTCAACGAGTAACAGTTTATTACATTAGTCTGTGTTCTCAACCGTGTACCATATTATTTTCCGGAATAAACTACTTTTTATTTTCTATATGTGTGTCAATCTCTCCTATTTACGACTCACCACACACCCACACACGTATATATATATATATATATATATATATATATATATATATATATATATATATATATATATATATATCAGCCTTGGTTTCAACCTTTCGGTATCTTCGGTCGATTGATTTCCTAACACTTGATTGTTTAAAAATGAAAAAAAATTATGAACGCTATATTTATAAAAAATAAATAAATGAATAAGCTCACGACGTGTGCTGTGCTAGAAGGTGAAGAGGAGGAGGGGGAGAGAAAAAAATCAAGTATATATATATATATATATATATATATATATATATATATATATGTGTGTGTGTGTGTGTGTGTGTGTGTGTGTGTGTGTGTGTGTGTGTGTGCATGTTCACACCGGAAAGAAAAAGTGCTCCACGTCATGTAAAATGTCAGATCATTACTATATTATGAATTAAGTTTCTGGAGTACAGTGATCGACGACAACGGCCAGTTTCATGATTTCACGCATTCATCAGGCGGTCAGCATTAGGCTTCTTTATCGTGGCCCCATTGTTCCGTATGGGACCGAGTACTTTTTAATGAACCTACGTACTAGTTCTTTCTTTCTTTTATTTTTTATTTTTTTGCTATGCGGCTTTTTTCTCGGCAGGATGGGGGCTTTTACTCCGTCCAGGTGATTTTTTTTTCCATCTCAGACTTACATGCAGGTATCAAAGTCACCATTTTTACTCTACAGCTACCGATCGCCTGACGTTTTCGTGAAAGCATGAAACTGGCAGTCGCGGTTGGTCACTGTTCATAAAGGTGATATATATATATATATATATATATATATATATATATATATATATATATATATATATATATATATATAACCATTATGAAATATATATATATATATATATCATTATGAAATATATATATATATATATATATATATATATATATATATATATATATATATATATCGTCAATCGTCAGGCAACTGATACGATTGCATCTAGCATGAAACAGACTGTCGCCTCTAAGTGTTGATTTCTATGTCCACTTTTATATTTACACACGCTCTATCTCTGATATTCAGCACTTTATCCCATAAATATAGCACACTTTAAGACTATATTTCTTCATATATATATATATATATATATATATATATATATATATATATATATGAACACATTAAGACAGATACGAACAGATTGTGATCAATGTATAGATAAATATGAACAGATGGTGATAGATAGATAGATAGATAGATAGATAGAGATGAATATTTTGAATTATATTATTCAAACATATATTGTTAAATATAACAGACGACGAATGTCTATTATGTTTGAAAGCTTAGATTGTGGAACAGCATAATAAAAATATCCAAATGTTGGACAGTTTTTATCTTTCCTTTCTCCCAAAGCTAAAGCCACGATACGAAGCTTAGAACGACTCGTGATCAAACATAATAGACATTCGTTCGCTGTTATATCTGTTATATTTAACAATATATCATTGAAAAATGTTCTGCTACCTAATACACTAAATTAGATATGGATATCTTGAGATAGATAGATAGATAGATATGAACAGATTGAGATAGGTATATAGATAGACAAATATGAACAGATTGAGATAGATATGAATATATTTAGATAGGTAGATAGATATGAACATCTTGAGATTGATAAATATGAACTGATTAATATAGATAGACAGATGGATAGATAGAGGCTGAGATAGAAAAAAATGCTAGCTAGCTAGCTAGATTACAATGAATAGATTGAGATAGATAGAAATATAGAAAGAATCGTTCGTCATTTTGCAGTAAACAGTTAACTCGTCTTTTTTCCCATTATTTCTGCAATGAGTTTTATAAATCGATTCAAATACAATGGCGCATCTATCCTATCTATATTATCGCTTTATTTACCAGCTATTATGACAAAAAAAACCCTCGCCTGTTGAATAGTAATGCCGGCAATAATATTCCTTGTTTTCTTTATGCGCGACTTAGATTTTGCTAACAAAAAAACCCTGAATATAATGCCGAACTGTTATTTTATAGAATTACCAACTGTGAGGTTGTTATGACATCAAGTGGAAATTCTCGCATCTCGCAGGTTTTCGGGGGGAAAAAGTGAGAAAAGAATGGTGTGCATGATGCCAGTACGCAGTCGATTTCAATCTTATCCAGTCACGCGGATAAATTAAGAACAAAGAAAATAATCGTAGAAATCAAAACAATTTAAATAACGCCGCATAAATCTTTTAACCTTATCAATCAGAAGTGGGCGGGGTTTAAAGATTATTATTATTATTATTATTATTATTATTATTATTATTATTATTATTATTATTATTATTATTATTATTATTATTATTATTATTATTATCATTATTATTATTATTATTATTATTATTTCCTTTGATTTCTGGTGAAAAACATTTCTTTCTGGGTCCCTCCCAGAGACCTAAGGTTAGAAATGTCATCATGACATTTTTCACTGATCAATTAAAAAGAAAAACACAAAAAACAAACATATTTTACATAGATAAATCCCTTCGTAAGGTGTGGGCTGTACTCGTGAGAACAATTTTTGTATTCTTTGAGGCATCCAGGAATCTCTTCAATTATGCTACTGGAATTTTTTCCAACCAATCCGAGGGCCCTGACTACAACAGGGATTGTTGATGTTCCCATGTAACACATTTTTGAGATTTCGATTTCAAGGTCCTTGTATTTTGGTAGCTTTTCGAAGATATTCAATGATACATTGTATTCGGCAGGGACTGCCATATCAATAAGGAGGCAATTTTTTTGTTTGAGGTCTCAAATAACAATGATTGGGGAGTTAGATTTGATTGTTCCATCTGTGTGTATTGTGTAGTCCCTTAACGTCCTATTGTAACGTCCTATCTCCGTAACCGGGTCTGGGTAGTGTTCATACCAATTTCTTTCATTAGTTTCCTTATCGTAGAAGTTGCAGATTTTCCAGTGCAGCTATTAGCCCACTCTGTCGTACCAGGTTTTATATTCAGTGGGTGCTAATACCGTGCAACCTTAAACAAGATGATCAATTGTTTCTGGATATTTATCACAGAATCTACATTTTGGGCTAACAAAATATTTTAGTATGTGTGCTTTATAATTTCTAGTTAACAAGCATTGGTCCTGTGCAGCAAGAATAAAATCTTCAGTTTCAGCTTTTAATCCTGCACTACGTGCAGGTTGTTTGGTACAGGCAGAGTATTGACCACGAAGTGGTTTATCTTGCCATTGTTGCTGAATCTGGTCGGTTGCATGTGTCTTTACACTCTTTTTAAGTATTTTGCAGCTTTAGTCGGTGTATTGTGCTTTATTTGTATTTCTGCACCCATTTGAAACTTCATTTTGAACTTGTTGGCTTTATTTATTACTGAATAAAGACGCTTACTACTTTCATGTTCCTGGACACATATCATCATCCAGTCTTATGCAGTTTCCAGGGATCTTTGAAGGCCAATTGTTGTAGTTTTGTAGGACAGTTGAACTGATCCTCTGCCTCCTTCGGCTCTGGGCACATACAGACGATCAACATCAGCTTTGGAATGATACATGCGGTAGCAAGTTAGAATCTTTTTGTTTTGGCGTTCATTCGCTTAATGTCAACTATGGTCCAATTTAGGATGTTAAAGATATATTGAACCACAGAGACAACCAAAATGTTTATGGCTGATATTCTGTTTTTTTGAGTTCAGTTTGGTATTTGGGTATTTCCTAGGTACTTATAGGCTTCATCTTTTTCCAGTTCCCTAATCTATGTGACAAAGTCTAAATCTATTGAGGGTGTTTCTGTAATTCTCCCTTTCTTGAATGTTACTTTTGCACATTTATCTAATCCGAAGTGCATACCTATGTCGTCACTGAAGCATTTTAAAATGTTGCGAAGACCTTCAACTCATTGTCGTCTTTGGCAAAGAGTTTGAGATCATCTATGTAGAGTAGGTTATTGAATACTTTCTTATTTATTTTGTAACCATAGCTAGTGTTGTTTAGTTCATGCGTAAGGCGGATTAAGGGCAAACAAAACAGAGGGGGTGAATGGAGTCTCTTTGAAAGATTCC
>OZ038486.1:65783431-65810931 GCA_964036315.1 Acanthosepion esculentum | reverse complement strand
TCCATTTGACATAATCGTAATGATTCCCCCCACTATGAACGTCAGATTTTTCAAGTCTTGTTGATTAGGCGCCTGTATATGAAATATGAGATTCCATAGATTTTCATAGCGCAATAAACATGATTCATTGACAATGACTTATGAAAGACGAAAGTACTCAGACACCGGACAATTATAACTTTCAATGCACTGTGTTCCTTGTTGCCACTGGCTTCAGTTTTGCAGACCCCCAGCTCCACATAATAAACTTTATCAACGAACGACCATTTCATTTCCTTAATCGCTTTATTATATGAAAGGGACAGTCGTGGTAGTAACGATTCTAGAAGGAAGCGGAAGGAAGGTGTTCAGGGGAACTCTTCCAGACTCCTTGGCTTAGCATTTTGCCGCGGGCTAGTTAACTACTCTATGGACTCTGCAAAATTCTTGGAGCCGTATGTTGTCTTCCTGTCGCTTTGGTCTTATATCCTAAACTTAGACAATGATAAAGCATCACTATGAGAATTCCATTCTGAAATGCAGAAAAAAATCTTTAATAAAGACTTTCGTTGGTCTCATACTAAACTTGTATAAATGAAATATTCCTGCCCAAATACACTCAATATATATATATATATATATATAGTTATCCACATAGAAGCCTGTTTCGCTGTATCACAGCTCATCAGTGTGGCTAGACATCCGATTGCTTCAAGCCGGGATCGAAACTCGACCGAATTGTCATCAGTCAGAGTCTCTACCCCTAAGCTATCAGCACACGGTAGATAAAGGGAATCTTCTACTGATTTGGCGTTTGTATACATCACGTATATAACGTGATGTATACAAACGCCAAATCAGTAGCCAAGATTGCTCAGTTCATAATTAAATATAAGGAGTAGCTACTACTAAAAATTTCCCTTCTGTAAAGTGCTCAATCGCCGATCGAGAACATTATGTATATATATATATATATATATATATATTGTAAGACAAAACGAATTGTGATCATAAACAAAATAGATACATAGAAAAAATTAACTCACTAATCAACTGTATCGACACATACGAAAAAAATATACGAACAAGAAACAACTATTGAAATAGAAAAATTCAACTAGAAGATCAGGAAACTAGTTTAAAATGAAAACTACTCGTGGTATAGACTCATAGAGTATCTCCCTAGACCACCCTAACTTTACAGTTTCCTTATGACCCACAAAAATGGTATTTCTATGCGCCCGATCAATTAAGGAATAGGCCACGCCCCCAAACTAGCTAGAGTCACAGCAAATATTTTAACACTTCTTGGAACAATTTGTCCATCACATATAAAAAATATCAGGCAACCTTGTTGAAAAACTAAGGGAAACAAATATGATCAAGAAACTCATGACCAGTCTAGATATAAAATCACTTTGCACTAATGACCCTGTTGAAAAATGCTTAAATAAAATAAAAAAATCTAACACAATCAAAGATAAACCTCCCCCTACCAATAGATAAAAAAAATAATAATCTGATGTCTCAGACTGGGCTTGTTGTAAAGAATATATTGGAGAAACCTCAAGAAGTTTTAATATAAGATTATATGAACAGAAAAGAGACATCTAAAAAAAACGCACACGAAACGAAATGGTTGTTCACAGTAACGAAACTGACTACAATTTTTGACATAAAAAATGCTACTCTAATTAAAAGAGAAAATAATTCACTAAGAGGAAAATGTCTAGAAAGTGATTTAATCGCTAATTCAGCCACATTAAACTTACGACCCTGTTCTTACAACATAACACCATCAACGTGAGATATTTAAAAACAAAGATGACGGAAAGAAAAAGAAAATCAATGCTATTTCACGTTTAATAACAATTTTTACAAACAAAAATTTGTATTACCAATGTCATCGACTCTCAGTGGAGTGATGGCCTGTATCTTAGAAATTCTCGAATCTGGTTCTTTCCAAAATATTTTACCTAAACAATCAACTTACTTCCGATATACTGATGATCCTCCATTAATACACCCCCGTGATACTAACTTACTGAATCTTGTAGATAAACTAAAAAAAGTCGAACATACAATAGAATCTACACAGGAAATAGAAGAAAACAGTACGTTGCCTTTCTTAGACATCGTGTTTCACCGAGTTGACAGAAGCTTAAAACTTAGTGTCAACCGAAATCCAACTAATAAATATAAAATCCGAAATAATCATTGGATTCTACTTAAGAGCACACAGAATTTGCAGCCCTAAATATTTACATGAAGATAAGAAATATATTGAAAATACTTTCAAGACCCTTCAATACCCTAAGTATTTCATATTCAATACGGAAATAAAGGACCATAAAATATTCCAAAATAGTAAAGATGTCCTTCCTGACAAACCTAATGAATCAAAATATATATTATTCTACCCACTAAGTCTATCACAACTACAACCGAAAAGAATTTATCTAAACTCAGCATAAAAATTGCCACAGCTACATCTAAAGCAATAAAAGACTTAATCATTACAAATTAAACAATTTTCTCTATCAGCTGCAAGGATTGCCAGAAAGAATATATTGGAGTAACCTCAAGAAGTTTAAAGAAAAGACTATAGGAACACAAAAGAGACATTTTCAAAAACAACACACCAAACGCAGTGGCTGTTCACCGTAACGAAACTGATCAAAATTTTGACATAAAATATGCTAGTCTTGTGAAAAGACAAAATAATTCCCTACGACGAAAATGCATAGAAAATGATTTAATCGTTAATTCAGAAAAAGTAAATTTACGTCCAGGTTTTTACATCGTGTCACTATTCTTGGCAGATTTTCTGTTATCACACTGGATGATATTTAAAAACAAAGAATATAGTAAGAAAAAGAAAAAGAATCTAGAAGAATTTGGCTAGATTGCAAAAATTATTTCAAAAACTGATTTAGAAAACTTTGAAATTACCAGAATCTCTCACTCATACGCATATATATATATATATATATATATATATATATATATATATATATATATATATATATATATATATATATATACACGAAAAGTTGAAAAAGCTTTTTTGTGACGCGTTTCATTCATTAGGACTTCATCAGACTGGGCTTGTTTACGTTGTAAAGAATATATTGGAGAAACCTCAAGAAGTTTAAATAAAAGATTATATGAACAGAAAAGAGACATCTAAAAAAGACGCACACGAAACGAAATGGTTGTTCACAGTAACGAAACTGACTACAACTTTTGACATAAAAAATGCTACTATAATTAAAAGAGAAAATAATTCACTAAGAGGAAAATGTCTAGAAAGTGATTTAATCGCTAATTCAGCCACATTAAACTTACGACCCGGTTCTTACAACATAACACCATCACCTGGGCAGATTTTCTGTTATCACAACGTGAGATATTTAAAAACAAAGATGACGGAAAGAAAAAGAAAAAATATAGATGAATTTGGCTAGATTGCAAAAATCATTTCAATAAATTCTTTCAAAAATTTTGAAACTACCTGGGTCTCTCGTTCATACGCATGTTTAGCCACAACAACGTCAACAAACCCAGTCCGATGAACTCCTAATTGATGAAACGCGTCGCAAGTAAACCTTTTCCATTTTCTCTTACAATTTCCGCAATACTATTCTTGATATATAAAAATATATACCGTTATAGTTCATATATTAATACAGGTGTCCCGCATGCACTGTCCTCGGAACTATGTTGCTTGTAATCTTCATCAGCGACCTTCCTGGTGGCATTAGTTCCCAACTAGGCAGATGACACAACAATTTACTCTTGTAATGTCCGGCAGACCTGACACAATAGAGATGGCATCTGCTCTCGAAAAGATCCCCAGTTCAGTTGTTAACTAGGTCAAGGAAAATCGCTTTTAAATTTGAACTCCCTCTCAAACAAAATCTTCATTTAATCACCAGAGGGAATTTTTTCTGCTAGTTATCAGTGTGGCTGATGCTAACCTTCAGGAGAGTAGCTCATTGCTCCTTCTTGGTCTCATGCTTTCTATTGAAATGAAGTGGAGGGATTATATTAAATCAATTGCCACGTCTACTGTTAGGGAATTTGGTTCGCTGTGTCATGCCAAACAATTCTCATCAGAGTCCTTCTTGTGCTTTTATAAATCTACCATTCGTCCATGCATTGAATATTGCTGCTATATCTGGTCTGTTGTCATTTCTACATATCTCGAAAATGAAAAAAGAACATTTCTGCAGACTCGGATAAAAAAAGGCTTTTTTCACAAAATATGATGAATGAAGGATAAGAGATTCCTTTGAAAAAACACATTTTCGACTAAAATCTGATATCGAAAGATTTCTGAATAATTTCTATTGAAAAGAGCTATTTATATCTGATATGAAAAAAAGCCCATTTTTACAGATGTTGCTGAGAAATGCATTTAATTTTGAAATGTGATGAAATAAGTTGCATTTTTGCACATAATTTTTAGAAAAAAAATTACATGTGTAATTTCACAGAAATGCATTTAGGCAGAGTCAGTAGAAAAAAGCCAGATTCGACAAAATCTAATGAAAAAGGAACATTACTGTAAAGACTATTAAAAAAAAGGTTTTATGTCTAAATATGATGAAAATGTGCATTATTTCACAGAATACGATTTAAAGAATACCTTCTGCACGGATTTTGTCTAAAAGACCTTTATATATGTAATTTAACGAGAAAAGGATTTAAGTAGAATCTGTTCAAAATGTGATTCTTTTTTTCAAAAATTCCGCTGAGAATTGAGTATTGCTGTCATATCTGGTGTGGTGCTATGACTACTTATTCGAGATACCTGAAAAGTTCAAAGAAGGGTCTGTAATGTAATCGATCCTGGCTTGGAATCTCGATATCAGTCGCTTTCCCACCGACGTCATGTGGCTTCCCTCTGTCCTTTCTACATATATTTTATAACAATTCCTTAGTGTCTCGTCTACACCAGTTTAAGCGTGCTACTAGATTGGCAACTAGGTCCCACCGTTTTACTGTTTAATTAGCTACATGCAACCATCTAAAAGTTTCTTTTCTCACCTATGGAACGCCCGATTAATTGCTTCCCTGATTCGAACAATCTTCAAAAGATTTAATGCAACATTAATCACCATCTTCTCTCTTCTTAAATCCTGTTCCTCTACTGTCCTTTTCTACACTTCTCCCCATGAAAATCTTCGCGTGCACTTTCACTCTCTGTAACCACCTGCGTCTTAGTGGCATGGTCAAATTGCTTGGGGTGAAACGATTAACAATAAATCTAATACTGTCTATATTTCTGAGATGAGGTATTATATGCACTATTTACATTATTTGGACTATATGTCCTCATCTTTGTCGCTATATTTATTACAACGTTTCGGCCGTTGTACGCTCCGGTCTTCTTCAGGTGGTTGGAATGTCGAACTGAACCCTTTATTTCGCTCACTAGGATAGACTGTTCTAGTTCCACGTGCCATGTTTAATGGATGTCAGTTATCAGTTATCTCCTGTTAATCCCCCTCTCCAAGTTCTCCACTGCCTTAACCGGGTATTGAACTCACACTGTTTGGGTCCTGTCACTGGATTTAACCAACGCCTTTGTCCACTGTGCTTGAGAACATCTGTGTATGAATTTCAGAGTATTATATAACTAATGTCCTCAGCCACCTTTTTTACCAGTGCTCATATTGCAAATTTTGCTGTTATCATTTTATGTTTTTACCAGAGCTCATATTGCAATTTTTGTTGTCATTATCGCTTTTCTCTGACGCTCCTTATTACTGGTTCCCATATTGTATTCATTTCTATGCTTGGTCGGCTCAGGAAATCTTTGTGGAATAGCATATGTGCTGATTCTTTAAGTTTACGAATTTTCCATTTGTGTTCTTTGTCTATGATCTCAACCTGATACCAGAGAGGGCGGTGATCTCCTTTTTTTTCTCCATATGTGGTCAGCCACGCCTGATATTTCCACTTCTCCTCGTCTTACAGCTTTCTGGTGTTCTTGAAGCCTTACTTTAAGGGAGCGGCCTGTCTCCTCTTTATATTTCTTTCCGCAGCTGCACGGGATAGCGTACACACAGTCTTTAGTCATGTTCTCCTCTGTGGGCGGGGGCGGGGGTCTTACTCGGGAGAGATATCTGCGAAGTGTCGTCCAGCTTTTGAAGGTTGTCCTGATGTTATATGGACCGCAGATCCTTTGTATTTTCTCTGATAACCCCTTCACATAAGGCAGGCAGATTGTTTTCTGAGTGTTGTTGTCCTCCTCTTGTACTCGCCTATCTCAGTTTTCTAGTACTGCGCTTAAATACAAGTCTAGGTACCATAGTGGAAAGCACATCAGAGCGACTGAAAATGAGACCTTACTGCCAATGTAGTACTGCGCTTAAATTCATTAAGTCTAGGTACCAATGAAAAAATTCCTCAGAACTGCGGAAAATATGACAATGAGTCATAGCCGCCAATCTAGTATTCATTAAGTCTATTGACCAAAGAGGAAAGCTCGCCAGCTGGAAATATGAACATATTTATAGCACACGGGGAAGAATTGTTACAGCGATGGGAAAGTAACTGAAACCGAGATAGCAGCTCTGAATCAATAACCTTGCAGATTCTTCTTTGTATTTCCTCAAGAATCTCTAAATACGTAGCCGAAGCACCATACCAGATGTGTCATCTGTATTCAATGCATGGCAGGAAGGAAGACTAATAAAAGTGTATTATAGATTCTGACGAGACACAGTGAACCAACTATCTAGCTCCAGACCAAGCAATGAATTTTTTTCCTGAGGTCAGTGCGATCTCAGCTCTAAACAAAAGCTGAGATATCGGTTGATATATTTCTAAGATTGTAGAACATTCATTTGCAAGGAATTCATTTTATTTCACCATCGACAGAAGTCTTATTGATATGAGTGTTTCTTATAGATGACAGCATTTTATTCGTTAATTACTAGCTAAAGGAATAGATGGACGTTACCTTATTGTATCTATGGCGGCTAATTGATGTCATTGAAGTTATAGCGGAAAGAGTGAGCAGCAATCGTTTATAAAAATAGCAAGACGAAACATATCATCGTTAGCAAGGTATAGTATGCCAATCTCACACAACAGTATTAGACTCTCCCTTACCGTAAACAAAATTTTCCGGATATTTTATGATAGGATAGTTCCTCTCAGGGCCGATGCGTGATACATCCGAGCCTCACTACTCCACGAACGATCATATCAACACTTGCTTTTTTTTCTACTTATATTTATATACCTTACATATTAAATGAAGTACAACTGATTTTTTAAGGGATGAAAAAATTCTCGCGGATTTTGACGACGTTTTTCTTTTGCCTAACCCCGTGAATTTCTTTTGCTCATGCCAAAGTACCGAATAAATCTTGCAGACAGCATCCAACTAAATTACAGCTCTATGGATCCATCCCTGGTATTTCTACAATCTCCCGTGAACGCAGAATGCGCTTTGCATGACACTGCTGGCGAGCAAAGCAAGAAATTGCGAGTAATCTGCTCTGGACACCTAGCCATGGCGCAAGATGGGCTGGTCGGCTCGCAATCACCTCCACTGACTAACTACGTTAAGGTACAGGATGACACTCTAATGACCTTTCCATTTTGATGCAGGACCGTAATGGTTGGCGTGATAGATTCAGAATGTGCGAGCTAGGTCGAGCGAATAAAAATAAAATATTATCATCAGTATAGCTAGAGAACTGATGCCATCAAGAAGGTCGTTGTTTAAAATTAAGAACAGCGTAAATCCAAGGATATATATAACCATGGGGGACAATGGCATTAATGCAACAAAAACAAAAAAAAAAACATTTCGGGATATGATAAGATTGACTGAGTCATTTCAAAAATTCTTCCCGAAATACCATAACCTTTGAACTTGTGAAGAAGTCCAGTATGCCAAACCCTGTCAAACGCTTCCGAGATACCCAAAGCAACAGCCCGGGCTTCAACATTCTTATCTAAAGATTGATAGTGATTTCCAAGCGTAGCTTAGATGTGGCACAAGGCCGAAAGTATGGGGCACTGATTGAGGATCGAACTCACTACTCAGTCGTAAATGTTCTAGCCAGAACAAGCTTGCTCACCATTACACAGCCTCGAGGGGCTCAAAGTTATTTTCTACGCGTAGCTTAGATGCGACACAAGGCCGAAAGTATGGGGCACCCAGTGAGGATCGAACTCATAATCGTCGTAATTGATCTAGCGAGACAAGCATGCTAACCATTACACCACATCGAGGTGCCCATCTAAAGATTGATAGACTTTTTCAGTAATAATCGTTAGAACTTCAGCAGTTTATGTAGAGAGGCGAAAGCCATGATCCTTATCTGAAAGAAGACCCTGCGAGGTGAGATGCGTAATCAATTCAGAACTGGTTAGAGTCTCTAGTACTTTGTCAAATAGTGGTAGAAGACTAATAGATCGTTAGTTAGAAGGATCAGACGATCCACCCGAGTTCTTAAAGTCTGGAACTACGGAAGAGGATTGCCAACAAGCAGGAAAGCAAGAAGCATCAAGGCATTTATTGTAGAGTTTAGAGAGAGCAGGAGCCAGTCCAGGAACACATTATTTAAGAATTATTGCAGGTATCATCAAATCCACATGCTTTGTGGGAATCCGGTTCAGAGATGATAGGACGGGCATATTCATTATCACTTAACAGAGACTCAGTTCTAAGTGAAAAGCAAGACAAAAGATCTATCTATCTATCTATCTATCTATCTATCTATCTATCTTGAAACATATTCATATCTTTGTAGACATACTCATAGATATCTATCTACCTATTTCATTTAATCTCCTTTTCAGTTCATGGGTATTTATCTATCAAACTCTGTTAATCTCTCTCTCTCTCTTTCTATATATATATATATATATATATATATATATATATATATATATATATATATATATATATATATATATCACTCTTTCTTTCTATCTATCTATCTATCTACGTTGACATTTGAATAAGTCTAATGCTGAAAAATCTACTTTGCGCAACGAATATATTTTTTAATATAATTCATGCTAATAATACATTGGTGATTATTTATTAAATGGATCAAACTTCAAATCAAAATTTGATATATGGATTGAATTATTCATTCACTCACTCTCGCGTATATATATATATATATATATATATATATATATATATATATATATATATAGCCATTTTTTTTTAAACAAAATGGCTATTTTTGTACTGATTTTATAACATATTTCTGTTATAATTTTTAAATAAACAATTATATATATATATATATATATATATATATATATATATCAGTGTACAATATGGTATATAAATTCACAGTGTAGTTTTGATTCTCATGTCCTCGGTGTCACTCTGTATATTCTCTATTTACCGATAGTCAGTACTAGTCCCCTGTAAATGCAGCAAATTTTAACACTCTATTTAGTCCTACATTTTAATATTAAATGCTAATGACTGGCGGACCACAATATTGCAACTTCTACTTCGTGTTTTATCAGACTGAGCTCCTAAGCTATTCCAACATATAAGAATTGAATGATGGAAACATTTAAGTAAGAAAATATCCCAATTCGAATGAAATTTTATCATCAGACAAGATTCGAACACACATCTCCTGAGCTGGATTTTCACGGAAGAATGCACAATTTTTATTAAATTGTAGTGTTTAATATTTGGTCATTGCCCAACTTCAAGCTGCGTCCAAGATAGCCGACAGTGATTTGCTGTAGGAGGGTCTCCCAAATGATAACTCCATCGAGGTGTTGCGTGTGTGTATGTGTGTGTGTTTAGTCGTGCAGATGAACTTATTAAAAACGCTTTTGCTTAAGTGATCATCTATCTTACTGCTTCTTTCCCTACCCAATGTACGTCACTCTCTCTGCCTCTCTCTTTCACTCCCTCACTATTTATCTCTTGTTTCCAATCTTATTTCTTTCCCTCTATCGGAGAAGTGTTCATTCATGTGTGTGTGTATTCCGGGTACCTGACCATGATTTTCATATTTGTTATCAGACTGAAGACTCCTACGCGACAGGAACTTCGCAACGATTGGCTGACAGCAAAAACCTTCATTAGTTCACCTAGTTATGCGGAAAAGTGGGCGAACACTTTAATTATTAAGCATGTTTTGATAACATGCTTTAATAAACAGAAGATGATGTCAATACAAGCGAAAAGAACACCTATTTATTTACCTAGATCTAGCTAAGAATATGCACTTTAACTACATGCGTGTGTCTGAGCATATATAAATATTTTCAGACATCTGTATGCGTGTGCAAGTATATATAGACACAGACTTGAATGTATATATATATATATTTTTTTTTTCCACTCCCTTACTCCCACCAAAACGAAAAATGTAAAATTGTTAGAAAAACTAAAAAAAAAATTATTAAATTTTTCTTGTCTGTCATATTCAACGAAACATGTTTAAATGATACATTACTATCCGGATATGCATTAATATATATATATATATATATATATATATATATATATATATATATATATATATATATATATGATGAAATATAGTTGTAAGGTATGCTATATTTATGGGTTAAAGTGTTCAATATCGAGGATAATGCGTATGTAAATATAAAAGTGGACATTGATGTCAACATCCAGAGGCGACAGTCTGTTTCATGCTAAACGCAATCGACAGGCCATGTGCGTTGTTTTTGCTCGACTATTTATATATACTGGTCAGTGATGCATTGTGGGTAGTTTATTGTATTGCATTGTGCATAGTCGCTTGTATTATTCTAACGGTTATTTTGGTGGGGCGTAGCGTTTTCTAATTCTTCTAGGTATTATTGAGTGGAAATAATTGTGGATCCGAATGGAGTTTTCTGGCTATTTATAGTGTTGTTAGTTAATTTTTTCATTTATTATTGATTATTTTATTGTTGGTTGTCATTAATACGTTGTTTTGTGTTTATCTGTGAGTACGTGGTTTGTTAATTTGTTTATTATTTACTTAGTTTTTAACTTATTTATTTGTTTGGATTAATTTATTTTACTTTTTTGTTTATTTTATTTTATTTATATAATAGGTAGGTTAGATGTAGGACAAAAAGAGCCCCCAGTGAGAATCGAACACACTACGCCGTTTTAATTGAACTAGTGAGACAAAAATAAACATCTGTATATACCGTTTAGTTTTTAGTGGCCCAATTCAAGCGTCAATGTACACATCCTATCGTCCTTCGATGACCCACACGTGCCACTTGAAAACATGCGATTCTTCATAGGCTGCTCAACGTAAGTCATCTTAATAGGGCTAAAGTTTCGCTAATACTTTTATCAAAATTGGTACATAGCATGATATTAACCCGCTACTCCAGATTCCTTTCACTAATTTTCCGCCAACAATATAACATGAACACGTCCAAGCACCCTTAACTGCTCAGCAAAACTGTTGGTGGGATAAATACATTCAATCAGTAGCTTCATCTACCGCAAGGAACGTTGGTTCTCTGTGTCGTGCCAGAAAGTTTTTCTCGTCCAAGTCCATCCTTCAAATCTATAAATCAACCACCCGTCCTTGCATGGAATATTGCTGTCATATATGGTCTGGTGCTCTCGCTGTACGTCT
This sequence comes from Acanthosepion esculentum, assembly GCA_964036315.1. NCBI lineage: Eukaryota > Metazoa > Mollusca > Cephalopoda > Sepiida > Sepiidae > Acanthosepion > Acanthosepion esculentum. Next base: position 65,799,331 of record OZ038486.1, on the reverse strand, counting down.
CGAGGTTCTCGACAATATTCAGAGACGAATATGCAAGACGATAAGACCTGATTTGGCATCTAGTCTAAAATCGCTATTCCACAGACGTCTCTTCTACAAGTATTTTCAAGACAACTGTTCCGACCAGTTACTTTCGCTGGTCCCCGGACTTCATGAATTTAAGCGAGCTACCAGGCTGGCATCTCGGTCCAACCCTTTCACTGTCAAAACGGTTAAATGTAACCGTCTCTTCTTCTCAAACAGCTTCTTCTCTCGCACTTTCCGTCTGTGGGACTCCCTTCCTCTTACTTTCTTCCCCATGACTATAATCTTCAAATATTCAAGTGTAATGTCAATCGACATCTGACACCCTAAGCTTGTTCCCCGTCTTTCTCTGTATCCTTTCTCCAAACATGCCTCTTTACTCTTGTTCTCAATCCTCTGTAGCCCATTGCGTGCTAGTGGCACTCCCGCCTTGCTTGGGGTGAATTGCTTTAAAAAAAAAGAACTTACGGTTACATCTAGCCAAAATCAACTGCAAATTGATGAGACCTTGTTACCAATCTAGTACTGCATTTAAATTTGTAAAGTCTACGTACGATAGCGGAAAGTGATATTTATTTTGTAAAAAATACAAGAATGTTGCACAAGTGCAAAAGTGGGAACAGGTAAGGCTGGTTTTCTGTCTTATAATTAAACATAGGTAGCCACAATCACTGATCCAAACACCACACTATTTCTTACACCAAGACAACACATTCGTACTTAACATTCTTACTACATCCACCTCAGAAGTTCTATGAAGTCCCAACTAGTCCCCAGATGTGCATTTTTGTGTCTGTAGGAGGAGGGAAATAAAACAACAATTTAAAAACCTAACCCTGGTCTGTATTTACATTGCAATGTATATATATTTACAAGAAACTGAACAAAATAGTGTTCGTAATAAAAACCTCTACAATTATTAAATGTGGCAGAAACATCAGCGGAATCGCGACCGGTTAGTGAATAACATCAGCGTAAACTTTGTCAGAATAATTATCATCAAAGTATTTATAGAAATGTCATTATAAACTACATTACGGTGGTGATAAAGTGAAGTCGACATGCCAGATCAGTAACAATAATATTGCGAATTCGTCTTTGGATTTTATCAAGAATCTCTAAATTTATAGCAGAACTGGACCATATCTGACAGCAATATTCAGATCACGGACGAATGGTAGGTAGACTTCTAAATATTTAAGATAGATTCTGGAGAGAAAAAAATGTCTAGCATCACACAGTGAACCCACTTTATTAGCAGCAGACCAACAATGGATTCACTTTTAACAAATGATGATGGACTGTTGTAATCATAATTATTTAATATAAAGTGACTTTGTTTTTACCGGTAATATGTAATATTATCACAAAAAGTAAACGGGTATCTGTCCTGCGAACAGAGAAAAGTTAAATCGTAATAGAAGTTATTTTTAACTTTTAAATGTCAACAACATTTTCAGCAAGACATTTATTTTATAAAGTTCTTTGTTGTCATTCTGCAAAGTCCGCTTGAATTTCCTACTGATGGACAATCTCATCATAGACGAAAGAAGTGACGAAGTAACAGAAATGTTGTTCTACAGAAGGATGCTGAGAATACCATGTGAGCAACGAGGACGTTTTTTTTAAGGAAAACGAAAAGAAAAAAAGAACACTTGTACTTAGCGTTAGAAAAAGATGGTTGAAATTTATGGCCGACATAATGAGGAAAGAGGGCTTTGGAGAATTAGACACTCACAGGACATATTGATGGTAAGAGGGAAAACAGCGAGTAAACAACCTAACGAACTTGATCAAAGACTGAGGGATAGTATGGGGACAAACTTATTGCCATTCATAGCTAGAAGCTGTGGAGGGTGATGATCGCGTACATTCTGAAGGGACACGGCACGTAAAAGAAGTTACGAACACTTAAATAACATGGATGCTTAAAAAGAATAAAATTTTAGTATTATACACAAATGCATGTTTTATTTTGTGTTCCGATTTTAAGAAGTCCAAACAGTTCTTTTTATCTTGATGGCGCGGTCAGAACAGAGTGTGGGCGATCATGGCTTTCCCATCGTAGCTTAAAACATGTTATTTTCTTTTATTAAAGTATTTTTTTTAAGTTAAAGTGCTTCTACCACAATAGCATTTCTACATTTGCAAGATGCAAGACTAACGCTATGCATGATCACAAATTTAGAGTTGCTTAGTTTTTCTTCTTCAGTAGACCACAAAAGAAAGAGAAGCGTGGTCGATACCTGTGTGAGAATTAATTTGTATTATTCGGTTCGGAAGACTTTATAGAGAATGTCTGACAACTTTAGTGTCACGTCAAAAGTTCTTTTTTTTTATTGAATTTTAAAAAGTTTTAAGTCATGGACAGTATTCTTAACACCTTCTTAAGACTCGGATTCCGTCATGTGACCAGTACTCAGAAAGTTTTTGACCAGTTCATACCTGGAGTGAAAAGGATCAACCAGCAAAGTCTATCTTTTGTGATTAAAAAGTAAGTTTTCACACGTTTCAGTGCCTTAAGATTTAATTTTAAATTTTCAAAATTATTTTTTTTAAAGTTATGTAAAAAGATTTCTTGATAATATTATATATGATTTCATTAAATGTTAAATTTTGTTCAAGGACATTTTAAAAAGTTCACTGCAATAGCTAATTTTAAAATTAAATTAGAAGTATTTAAATTCAGAGTGAAATAGTGGAGTAAATATCCTACCCGTAGTTTGTTCCACAAAGTCACGGTTCTTAGGAAGAAACTGAATGAAACTTCTTCTTTACCAATGGAATATGAAAGAAATGAGGATGATTCAAGCTTCACGGCTAATACCACATACATTGGGTCGAATCATCCTTATTTCTTTCATATTCCATTGGTAAAGAAGAAGTACGTGGCATGGCGGATCTTAGCTGTGAATCTCTGAAATGGTGAGACTAAAGAATGTAGCTCATCAGTTCCATCATGTATATCACCGATTTTGTTTTGATAGAAATTGCCAGTCTAATTCTAATTCCAAAGAAAACAACATTTAAATACAGATTCCTTTAAATCGCCTAAAGTAGCCATATTGCGCGCATTTGTTTTGGATTATTAAAATTTCCATTTTCAAAATCGGAAGCCAAAGAAGATGGCAAGTATTTACATTAGTGAAGCGATAGATAATTTGTGTTTTGTCTCTGCCTCAATATAAACATATTGAATTGGCTTCCGGTGGTAATGTGTTGTTTATCTTGGCTAAATATGAATTTTACTTTGCAAATATCTATCTATCAAAGAAAATACACTTTGAAATATTGTATTTTTTTAATCGATTTTATTCCGGAAAAAAGTCGACATTGACTTTCTTGAAGATGTTGCCAACATTATTAAAATATTGACTGTTTAAACAAACAAACAAACAAACAGAAACATTTATACAGCTTGAACATCTACAGAGAGCGGGACAGGTGAATGTTCCAAAACTAAATTTCGTTAAAAATTCGGAGCAATTTAAATATTCGGATGCAAAACAAGGTTGTTGATTTATTAGCATCGATTCGTCTGTTTTAAAACATTCAACATTTGTCGGAAAAAGACAGGAGTTAGTGGGTGGGGGGAATTAGTCTTATCACAAGACTAGATTAATGGAGCATTTAATTTAGTGACGGAAAAGAAGATTTATGAAAAGGCATACCATGAAGAGAAGTAGGTTTGTTGAATAATAATTGTGAGAACAACAAGAAGACTTGATATTATTATTATTATTATTATTATTATTATTATTATTATTATTATTATTATTATTAGTAGTAGTAGTAGTAGTAGTAGTAGTAGTACCAGCAGCAGCAGTAGGAGTATTACAAGATAAATAAAACAATAAAACACACTGATAAAAAGAAAAAAGGAAGACAGAAAGAAAGAAGAAGAAGAAGAAGAAGAAGAGGAAGGAAAACAAGAAAGAAAGAAGATAAGAAAGAAAGCAAAGACGACTAATAATGGTGGTCATGAATAAAAGAAATAGAATAGAACGAAGAAGAAAAAGAAAGAGGATGAAAATACATAAGCAAGAGAGAAGACAGAAGAATGACCTAAACAGGAAAAAAGTGTGAAATTTTGCAAGAAGAAAATGAAGAAGAAAAAGAACAGCAGTAGTGACAACAGAAAGAAAGAAAATGAAGTAGAAACAAAAAGGAGGCAAGTAAAACGAGAAGACAAAATAAGAAAGAAAAAAGAAAGAAAGAAAGAAATAAGAGAGGCGATAGAAAGGAAGAAAATGAGAAAGCAAAAAGAAATGGAGGCGATGGATATAGGGGAAAAGAAATACGATTGAATATGTATAGGCAAAAGGCGGAAGCATGATACAAGAAAGAAAAAACGATAGAAATATTGTAAGATGAAAAACAAAAAAGAATTACTTGATGAAAAAAAAAACAATAGAAAAGAAGAAGAAAAGAGCAAGAATTTGTAATGGGGAATAGGAATATTGAAAGAAGAAGAAGGAGCAGAAGGAGAAAAAGAAGAAGAAACAACAATACGAAGAAAAGAAAGAACAATAATATGAAGAAAGGAAGAAATTATAACGTAGCAAACGAAAGACAGAAAATAAGAAAGAAATGAATAAAAAGATAAACGGAAGCCATTAATATTGGAGGAAGAATGAAATGAAGAAGAAGAAAGAAGAGAATAAAGAAACATGCAAAAGTGAATGCAAAAGAATAATGAGAAGAAAAAAAGAAAAAGTAAAAGGAGAAAAAGAAGGAAAAGAAGAATTATTAGATCATGAAGGAAAAGACAATTGAAAGAAGAAGAAGAAGAAGAAAAACTAAGAATCTAAAGAAAAGAATGATGAGGTCGATTAAAAAATTAATAAGAGACAAAGAAGTAATAAGAAGCAATTATCACAAGAATAGTTATGAAGAAGGAAAAATAGATTGGAGGGAGGAGAATATAAAAAGACAAAGGATTGGAGGGGGTGAATATAAAAAGACAAAAAAAAAAAGAGAAGCAAAGAAGAATAAGAAACAGAAAGAAAAAGTGAGCTGAAAGAAGAAAACATCGGAAAAAAAACAAGAATAAAAAGAAGATCTAAAGAGAAAAGGAAGAGAGGAAAAACAAAGAAGAATGAAATGCAAAGAAGAGAAATCGCCAGAGAAAGAGAAAACAGGCGGGGAAAGAGAACGAAGACTGGATTTTAGCCAATCAGCAATTGATTCTTCAATAAAACTATATTTAGAAAAAAAAAAGGAAAAAAATAAAGGAAAAGAAAACATTTATAAAAGAGGAAGAAAGAACAAAAAAGAAACAGTGAAAAAAAAAAAAAATAATAATAATAATAATAATAGGTGGGAACGATAATTACTGAAATTGATGTATGGTACGAAATATGACAGGAAAAGCATTTTAAACAGAAAAATAAAATATAAAAAAATGAATTAAAAATTATCTAAAAATGAATAAAAAAAGTTTAAAAAATACAATTAAATCAAATAAATAAACGATATATTCCATAACGAACTTTTACAAAAGTTACAAAATAATACATAAATAACACAAAATGTAACTCTCTATCCTCTCTTATTCTTTCCTCTTCTTTTCCTCTCTTTCTCTCTTACTGTATGCACGTGAGTGCGCCTGCATGTGCAAAATAGTGAAAAGATTTTAAAAATAAACCAATTTCCGGAATCTGGAACCTTTTTGTGGCTCGTGTTAGTTGGGCCTTGGCTAATGAAGGCACCACTGTTCAGCCATTGGCAACTATTATTATAACATCGCCAAACTCTCATTAATATCCGAAGAAACCTTCGGGTTCCCTACTAATTAGCTGAGATTTTTTCCTTTACACTTTATTACCAGAATCTTTTTTATTTTATTTTTGGTTTTCTTTTCTTCTTGCCAAGAATTTCCATCTGGTCCACAAGCTCCTCACTTGAGATCTAAATTATCATGACTATTTTTTAAAATTTTATTTTGAAGTTCACAATTTTCCCTATATTATTGAGCGATACTTTTATCTCGTTTTATTTTTGCTTTTCAGCTTCGATGGAGACGGAAATCATTCACTTCCTGGTCGACTTCTTCCCCATTCTGCAGCCTCTTTCCCACTGACGTAACACTGCAAGACTATCGTCGCTTCCACTGCAAATGTTCTGATGATGACCATGCTTTAGGACTATCAGTGAAGATGATTAAAATCCAGGCCACGCCACTTCCACGGAATCGAATCATCCACATTACCTTCGTATTCAAATGTAAGAAAAAAGTTCCACTCAGTTATTTTTTTTTTCGCGAAAGCTGCTATTTTGTGGAACAGACTCCTGCGTTGGTGCGTCCCTGAAAACTACAATCTTAACCCCCTCAAGTTCATGGATCAATCGTTATTGATCCTCCTTTTAATATCCCCATAGCCTTCATGTGGTAGCAACTTCACTTATATCACACCTCATTCATTATAACAATTTTAACAGCAACTCTCAAGCCTTGGATTGGACGAATTCTAGTAGGAAAATATGCTTTATTGCACGGCATCTTTAATGTTTTAGGCTTATTTGCATATTGGAAGGAGGGACTATTTTTTCGGCGTAGTAATCGATGCTATGCATATTTCTGTAGGGGGGAAATCAGATGAACAGGAACTTAAATTGATTGATTAATGAATAATTAATGAACAGTGTGCAGAACTGACTATACGCAAGGTTATTGTATATTCAGTTATGGAGTAATTGGCCACGGTTAAGTGTAATCGGCAAAAAGACTCAACAAACAGAATTGACAAAGATTCCAAAGAACAATAAGAGAAAGAAAAAGAACATAACAAAATAATACTAAGCAAACAGTATACATTCAGTTAAAAACTAGGTAAAGAAAGAGTTATAAGGCAAGCATATCACAAAGTAAGAATGGTGTTCAAATACAATATGGATACAGTCGTCATTGTAGTGTTCTGACTTCAAGACAAGAAAGAACAACAATATGGCGGATGGGATCGAGAAGTGATTCATGTTTCTCGTTTAGGAAGAAATCCTAGCATGCATCTGTAGGCCTTGTTTATAAATTTGGGGGAGGTGATGTTATTCCTTATGGTATTTGAACAGGGTTGTTATAGCCATAATATTTCAGTTGTATCCGCTAGTCTTTCGTGTTGGCTAAATGCCGCGAGTTCAGTCCTTCTGTTAAGCAGCAGAATCAATATATTCGGATCCAGCGGAACGATCAGAACGAAAATATGCAATTTAGTTTTCTCCATTAAAGAATAACAGCTAAGTTGGGCAAGATATAAGACACATGCTCGTTCGGGGAGGTTGACCAACCCGATCCCGTTTATACGGGTTCTACGGGCAATTTTTGCCCGAGTCTACGGGCTCGGAAAGCCCACATTAAACCGGCCTTGTACCACATTTGACACACGTGGGCGTGTCAATGAACATCGTGTGAGTTCAGTCCTTTTTGGACGACTCGGCTAGACGGCCGAACTCTCTGCCTCTGGGCAGAGAGGAACCCGGACGAGGCTCCGCCGAAGGGCAGAGCCTTGTTCGGGGAGGTTGATCAACCCGATCCCGTTTATACGGGTTCTACGGCCATTTTTTTGGCCGAGCCTACGGGCTCGGTGAGCCCACATTAAACCGGCCTTGTGCCACATTCGATACACGTGGGCGTGTTGCTGAACATCGTGTGAGTCGCGTGCAGACGATTACTGTAAGACATTGGAATATTGATACTGGTCGAGACAACATAGTTCTCTCTAACCTAACCTGATTGTTATTACTAACACTTCTACTTCTTTTGTACATATTCTGTTTGTAATATATCCGTGTTATTCCATACCTGTGTTTCGAGTTATTCTTCATTGGTTCTACCTTGGACCATCACTGTAGTACAAGGAACCTGGACCATAACACTAATGGTAAAGGTGACAGTGAGTAGCCAGCCAGTACTCCTGGCTGGCTACTCAAACATAAAATAGGGAGTTACTTTTTATTCACCCTGTACTTTTTTATTTTGTTTAGCGGCATATCAACACCGCTATGGGTTGTTTAAGGCCGAAATCTAAATATTTTGAGCGCAATTGTATGCCTTCGACTACAGATAAAATGTATTGCTGGTCATTTTACCATAAATAATTTTGTTATAACTAAGTATTGGTGGTAATTTTGTCATAAATAGTTATTGCTGGTAATTTATTTATATATAAAAATGTATTGCTGGTATTTTTACGACAAAAATGTATTTCCATACTTTCATTGTGTTTTGATTTTGATTGGGAGTTCACTGTTTGCTTATAGCTGGGGTCCTAACAGGTACTACCACCCCGGGTCAGGGTGAAACTGGGAACAACAGCAATTAAGAGGTTACTAGACGAGATAACCCTAGACATGAGCAGTGAAACGAGGACAATCTACCCCAGTAGATTAAATGTAAGGGTTCAGTTCGAAAATCCCGGAAATCTTGATCCAACATAATGAATTATTATTTTATTATTAATATCTTTAATATGAGCTCAATATGTTAATATGTGCCGCTTTATATTCTATAACCTAGGAGGGGGTGATGTATACCTTAAAATAATATTATAATATAATATATACCAGAATAATGTTACGAAAATTAATGACAAAGTATGTGGGTCCTTACCTATAACTACAGAATGAACTCTTCCTAACACTATATATACTACGCCTCTCAGGAGAGAGGGACGAATCGAGTCGAGGCGATAGTAGTTCACTCCAAACTAGACTGACAGTCATACTAACACCTTCCACATCTTGTATTATTATTCCGTGTAATATATCTTCGTTATTTCTACTCTTGTGTTCGTGTTGTTCTTCCTTGGTCCTAACCTGGACCATAACAGTATGTGACTTTAAAGACAACATTGGCAGAACAGAAGACTTTTATTGTCAGTAAAACTATAAATCCCTGCATAGCTGATAAGGGTATTAAAATAAATGCAGATAATTATTGAAGTTCCTGTACAAGACGTTTTTTGAGTAGTACAACTCAAATGAAAGAATCTTTGCTAAAGAGCATATTGACGCAAGACAATCCTTTGCATTCTGAAAAAGGTGATTTTATTCACTATGCCTAATAAGCTTTCAGAGAGATTAATTCGATGGAATGATCCCTGGCCATCCTAGTTGTTAATTCAATGGAAATCTATCGGTCCATAATGAAAAGATATTCTGTTAACAATAAAAACGATATTCAAGCAAAGAAGATCTCTGGGAAGCAATAACAATTGTTGCATGTAATATTAAAGTCAAAACAGTAGAAAAGTTTACATGATCGATAAAGGTTACAGAATATCAGTGTCCTCTCCCTTCGTATTTACAATTACACCGAAAGAAACGTCACTATCGATCAGTGATTCTCTTAAGAGTGCCGCGAAATATTTATATATATATATATATATATGTTTGTGTGTGTGCGTGTGTGTGTTTGTGTGTCTGTGTGTGTCTGAATAAATGAATAAGTATGAAACTTTTTTTCAAATAATGCTTTTCCCTATTTTTCGATTGTTATTTTAAATACTTTGTTTTAATATTCATTTTTTTAAAGTATTTTTATTTTTTAATTGAACTTTTTAAAAATTTTACTCTATTTGAATATCTGAATAGTAAACTTTTTTTTTCATATAATTGTATTCAACATTATTTGTTTAATTCAATTTAAAAAAAAATCTATGCTTTTATTTCATAGCATTTAAATGTGTATTCTTTGAAGTTTTTTACTAAGTGTCCTGTGATATTTTCTTTTGCTCCTAGGTGTAGTTAGGAGCTTAAAAAAGGTTGTGAAAACACTGCTCTAGACTGACAGACCGTTCTGGTTAATGGCGAAATTTCGGTCGACCTTGTCCCGGAGTGGGAGTATCTGTTAGGGTTTCAGCTATTGGTAAATAGTAAAAATACTAGATATAGATTTTAATAGTAAAAAATTACAAAAGCTCATAAGAAAATTAAATTTTGGCATTAAATGACCCATAAAGTGTTGATATGCCGTTAAATAAATAAATAAAAATAAACAAAAACAAAAAACAACCAAACTAACCTAGACTAATGAACGAAACGCGTCACGCACTTTATCATTATTTTTCCTGCATTGTTCTCCTATATAAAAATGTTATAGAAAATGTGATATAAAATGTTATCTCACTCAATAATAATAATAATAATAATAATAATAAACAATTGTCTGTGCTGCATGTGCCTGGTATACCCTTATCAGACTGGGTGTCATGATGAGTATATTGGCGTTTGTATATTTGCGCACCAGCACCACTTAGTTGGCATGAGGGACTCTCACTCAGTAATAATAATAATAATAATAATAATAATAATAATAATAATAATAATAATAAAAAACATTTGTCTGTGCTGCATGTGCCTGGTATACCCTTATCAGACTGGGTGTCATGATGAGTATATTGGCCTTTGTATTTTTGAGCTCCAGCATCATTTTGTTGGAATGAGGGGCTCTCACTCAATAATAATAATAATAATAATAATAATAATAATAATAATAATAATAATAATAATGATGGTACCCCCAGGTCCAAGGGATGACTCCATGTAAGAACAAAACAGATTATGAAATAACTCACTGTACTACTACTACTACTACTACTAATACTACTACTCCTACTACTACTACTACTACTACTACTACTACTACTACTACTACTAAATAATAATAAGAATAATGAGAAGAAGATTAAAAAGAAAAGTAAGAAGATAATATATTAGATTTTCCATGGCACAAGTCTATTTTAATGTAAATAGATAAAGCAATTTATAAGCAGTCCATATTCATGCATCGAGCTCATTTTAAATATATTAATAATAAAATAATAATTTATTCAGAAGAGTCAGATTAGACTATGAGTATTGCTGTTATATCTGAGCTGGTGCTGCCCAATCCTTACAATACAGCTTGCCCCAAACCGCTTACCCTGCCTTGAGGGTGATGAATTATTTGCCATCCTGTCAGCCTTGTGACACAGACGAAATGTCGTCATCCTTTTACTACTATATCGCTTTTACTATGTCTAGATGCCGGACGAGCTACAGTTTTCTAATTCTACCAGCTAGGACCTTCGTTTTTACGGTGAAAATCCATCCTCATTCAAGTCAGACTGCTTCTTCTCCTGGGAGAATGCGCTTCCGTGACAACAACAACACTCTTGGTCTCTTTAAGTTCAGCGTCAACCGATATCTATCTTACACGTACTCTTAATAATCTTACTTTCCGCCTCCTTTACAGTAACGCTCTGCCTTGAGTGACCCTTAGGCCTAGTATTCGGTGAATTAGAAAACAGAAATATTACTAAGGAGCAAGAACAACAGGATGTTAATCCGGAAGACGGTAGATAGCGATTGACGTTGTGTTTAAATTTTTGAAAATTAAAGTTGACTGGCGAGCATAGAGCCGGAAGAGAGTTCCACAAGCGCGAAGTGCGAGAAAAGAAACTGTTAACATAGAACTTACGGTTACACCTAGCCAACTCGACTGCAAATTGATGAGACTTCGTTGCCAGTCTAGTCAGTCAGTTATGTGCCATGCGTGATACACGCTTAGGCGATCATGTATCTTTCGATACATGACTGACGAGGCAGATTTTTCCCGTAGCATGTTGCCATTTCTTTCTGCGGTATACAAGTTGTCATCTAAGGTTATGGAACCCAATCTGTCCTGCTATTTACCCATAGCTGGTGAAAGAAGAGGAGAATTAACACCTTTCCCAAAGGTATTAGCACGTAAGTGAATGTAATGGATTTGACTGGAATTCGAACTTGGCTCTCCGATTCCACAATCCGAGCCGCTATCCATTACTCTTCCGTTCCTAGTATTGCGCTTAAATGCATAAAGTCTAGGAACGAAAAGCTCATCCGAGCAATTACCATGAAATATTTGTTGAAAAAGCACAGAGAGCCAATTTTATGACGGTAGTAAAGTGACTAAAGCCGAGACACCAGGTCAGGACGAATAATATTGCTGATTCGTCTTTGGATTTTATCAATGATCTCTAAATATATAGCAAGAGCACCGGACCATAAGTGGCAGCAATATTCTAAGCATGGACGAATGGTAGACTTATGAATTATTTCCCATCCTGCAAATCCTTTCCTTTGCACACGTATCGCTACTCGATCGCTACATTTCTTATTTTCACCTGTTCGGACCTCCACAGCTTGCATCCGCCTTGCCACACGCTGAAATGAATCATCCTCATTCCTTTCTTACTCTACTGGTAAGGAGTTTAATTTGGACAGATTCTTCCAATGAACCGCTACTTTGGGGAACAGAATCCGTATATCATGCTTCCTCGGTCACTATAATCTTAACCTCTTCAAGTCTAGGACGATCAATTATATATCCTACATATACGCATAATATACAATCCTACTCTTACATCCACAAAATAAACCCATTCAATAATCCTCTACCGTGATGGATTCTTGAGCCTGGTATTTGAAGAAACAATAGCAAAAAGAAACAAGAATTATCGTATGTAACGGGTGCGAGGTCGAGATATTAATATTAAATGATTACCCAAAACAAGCTCTACTTAAATATATTGGTCCATTTGTAAAAGATAGGGAACTTTTTTCAGTGAATAATTTTTATGGATTCGCATTTATTAGACTTTCCTCAAGCTACGACATTTATCACTGTCCAGCCTCGACAGCGTTCAAATACATAATTTATTGTCTCATATAAACATAAGTACATTGACTTGCATAATAAAATCTGACAGGGTGTAGATGTCATTTTTTTTTGTTCTTTTATGGAATGGGTATTTTCACAAAAAAAAATGATGAGCGCGAAATTCGACGATCAGTTGGAGGCAAATTATTTTTCATTTCCATTGACATCCATAAGTAGACATTACGCTTTCTCTTTGATGCGCTTATCGAGTGCGGAGATGGACCATTAATATGATTCCTGACAGCAATAATTCTACGGGAAGAGTTCTCTTTTTTGTTTTATTGTATTCGGTTTCTTCAGGTCTTGCATCCGAATCAGATATCGTAAGAAACATAAGGAATAATAGACACACTTCTTTAGAAGCCAAAGAAAAATGACCAAGAGCCGACTCACGAGCTCGCACGCACACAGACACACAGACACGCACACACATTCAGATACACACACACACACACACACACACACACACACACACACACACACACACACACACACACACACGAACGCGTTCATAGACATGAAAAATAATTTTACACGAATCAACCATTTAAGAGAATTTAAAGATATAGGTGACTCAAAAGTTTTCAAAAATTTTTAAATTTTTAAATTGATCTATTCCTTTAAAAAATATCTATCTATCTATCTATCTATCTATCTATCTATCTATCTATCTATCTATCTATCTATCTATCTATCTATTCCAGTCTGTATATCTAGCTCAGTTTTCTTATCTATCTATGTGAATGTTCATATCTATCTATCTATCTATCTATCTACCTATCTATCTATCTATCTATTCCAGACTGTATATCTAGCTCAGTTTTCTTATCTATCTATCTATCTATCTATCTATCTATCTATCTATCTATCTATCTATCTATCTATCTATCTATCTATTTATTTATTTATTCCAGTCTGTATATCTAGCTCAGTTTTCTTATCTGTCTATCTATGAGAATGTTCATATCTATCTATCTATCTATCTATCTATCTATCTATCTATCTATCTATCTATCTATCTATGAGAATGTTCATATCTATCTATCTATCTATCTATCTATCTATCTATCTATCTATCTATCTATCTATGAGAATGTTCATATCTATCTATCTATCTATCTATCTATCTATCTATCTATCTATCTATCTATCTATCTATCTATCTATCTATCTATCTATCTAAGTCTAGGGATTTCTATGGCGTTTTTTCCTATTTATATTATTAATTTATTCGGTTCAAATCGATCGATTTATTCATATCAATTGATTTGTTTTTTATGGCTTATCAACCTTTTGCAAGTTATTTAAAGCCAGAAAATATTTTGGGATCGTAAGATTTTATGAAGATAATAATGAGTTCCTGATACAAGTCCCACTAATTAACCCGACGTTGTAATGAGAAGAGGCGGATTCATACACTTTCCAGGTGCAAATAATAAACCCGACTGGAATTGGAACTCGGGTCTCCGACTTCCAATTCCAAACCGCTATCCATTAGAAAATCCGCACACCCAAGTTTCCAGCACCTTGTATTGCCAAGTGGTCACCCATCTAGGTACAGACCAGGCTTCGGCGATCGTACCGGAACCGGTGTTTCAACGTGATATGTTCGTAAACTTGTTCATATCGAGACGGTATTTCTTCTCATTCTAACACAACCAATGGCGACGACGCGTTCGATGAATTTGATAAAATGGTTTTATTCGTTCTCTGTTACCGTTTGATGTCGAATCGAATTATAATACTGTTGTAGTTAGCTTTTTATGACAATTGATTTCTTAAGATCAATAGTTCAAAATTTGCTTCGAGAAAATGTAACCTGTAGGTCTTCGCGAGGATCAACTTTCTTCGAACTTTGTGGACTGTCGCAACATAATCACAAACAAGGAACAGTACAAAATGACTGTAAATGTATCACTTGAGGACTTCCAACAGCAACAACAACTAAAACGGATAGCACATGTAACTGGAAGAGAAAATAATGACATAATCAGTATGTCGACATTCCACACTACTTAAAGCAAAAGTTTAGGAAAGAAACATCCATCTATACTGGAAAGAGAACTAACAGTTACTGGACTTGAGAACACTATACACCTGAAAAAAACTGTCTTAATAGAAAGATTTTATTAATTTTCAATCCAAAATAGCATCGTCTGATTGGTCAATAAATAGCGAATGTTTCCTTATAAGGAAACGACTAATGTTAGCATTACTAATGAATACCTTTCAATTTCGAGATCCGATTCGCGGGCATCTACAACACTGACAATTAAATGAATTATTGAAAAGCTACAGTGTCTTGGGTATTGTCACTGGTCGAATACATCGCACGCTGATTGCAACGTTGACAACTATCTCGGACTTTATGCTCTGTTGAACTGAGACGGCTGGGGAGTGGAGGAGAGAAAAACGGCGAGGACAATGGTGACATCTTATGCGTAGCGGATACCTTTTCCATATAGCTGGTAACTCAGATTTTACTCGCATAAAAGTGAAACAATTATAATTGTTTCAAACGATAGCATGTTCAGTAGGATGAAAGAAAACCACAAATTATTTTAACTTTTGTTGACTTTCTGACTTTGCCACCAAAAGTATGAACAATTTGATACGGCAGCCGCACTGGAATTGTCCAAGCAAGAAAACAAAGCCGTTATCTGTAACAAAATGTATGTTCAGATTTCAGGATACGAGCAACTTGACTTCCAGCTGTAAACAAGCCGTACGAGTCGGAGGGGAAGAGAAAGTAACATGGAAAGAGAGAATGAGAGAGAACGATAGAGTCAAATGGAAAGAAAGAGTGAACCAGAAAGAAAAAATATGCAGACATATATATATATATATATATATATATATATATATAAATAAATAAAATGAGTCACGAGTTCCTGTCGAATATACAGTGTAACCCGGATATAAGAGACCCTGATATAAGAGAAACTCGGATATAAGAGCGATTTTCTCTTATCCGAAATTAGAGCCTGTGTTAATGAAACAAAATAGACCAAACCCGGATATGAGAGACTTCTTCTCCGGTCCCGACAACTCTCTTATATCCGGGTTACACTGTATTACATTCACCTACGTGCTAATACCCTTGGGAAAGGGGTGAATCCTCTGCTTCACCCTCCAGCTAAGACTGAGTTCTATACTCTTGTATGGCAACTGGTCTAGGAGAAGGACAACTCTGAATTCAA
>OZ038486.1:65715931-65778431 GCA_964036315.1 Acanthosepion esculentum | reverse complement strand
ATTGGTCGATTAACTTTGAGACCATTATCATTTTGTACATCCGGGTATAAGTAAATATTGGTTGACTCTTTGAGAGCAGAAGCATTTACTACAACCGGGTATAAGTAAATATTTTTCAATTACAATTGAGGCCATTATTATTTAATACATCCGTGTATAGGCAAACATTGATCGATTATATTTGAGACAATGATCATTTACTACATCCGGGTATAGGTAGATATGGTCGACTATCTTTGAGACCATAATCATTTTGTACATCCGGGTATAAGTAAATATTGGTTGACTCTTTGAGAGCAGAAGCATTTACTACAACCGAGTATAAGTAAATATTTTTCAATTACAATTGAGGCCATTATTATTTAATACATCCGTGTATAGGCAAACATTGATCGATTATATTTGAGACAATGATCATTTACTACATCCGGGCATAGGTAGATATGGTCGACTATCTTTGAGACCATAATCATTTTGTACATCCGGGTATAAGTAAATATTGGTTGACTCTTTGAGAGCAGAAGCATTTACTACAACCGAGTATAAGTAAATATTTTTCAATTACAATTGAGGCCATTATTATTTAATACATCCGTGTATAGGCAAACATTGATCGATTATATTTGAGACAATGATCATTTACTACATCCGGGTATAGGTAGATATGGTCGACTATCTTTGAGACCATAATCATTTTGTACATCCGGGTATAAGTAAATATTGGTTGACTCTTTGAGAGCAGAGGCATTTACTACAACCGAGTATAAGTAAATATTTTTCAATTACAATTGAGGCCATTATTATTTAATACATCCGTGTATAGGCAAACATTGATCGATTATATTTGAGACAATGATCATTTACTATGTCCGGGTATAGGTAGATATGGTCGACTATCTTTGAGACCATAATCATTTTGTACATCCGGGTTAAAGTAAATATTGGTTGACTCTTTGAGAGCAGAAGCATTTACTACAACCGAGTATAAGTAAATATTTTTCAATTACAATTGAGGCCATTATTATTTAATACATCCGTGTATAGGCAAACATTGATCGATTATATTTGAGACAATGATCATTTACTATGTCCGGGTATAGGTAGATATGGTCGACTATCTTTGAGACCATAATCATTTTGTACATCCGGGTATAAGTAAATATTGGTTGACTCTTTGAGAGCAGAAGCATTTACTACAACCGAGTATAAGTAAATATTTTTCAATTACAATTGAGGCCATTATTATTTAATACATCCGTGTATAGGCAAACATTGATCGATTATATTTGAGACAATGATAATTTACTATGTCCGGGTATAGGTAGATATGGTCGACTATCTTTGAGACCATAATCATTTTGTACATCCGGGTATAAGTAAATATTGGTTGACTCTTTGAGAGCAGAAGCATTTACTACAACCGAGTATAAGTAAATATTTTTCAATTACAATTGAGGCCATTATTATTTAATACATCCGTGTATAGGCAAACATTGATCGATTATATTTGAGACAATGATCATTTACTACATCCGGGTATAGGTAGATATGGTCGACTATCTTTGAGACCATAATCATTTTGTACATCCGGGTATAAGTAAATATTGGTTGACTCTTTGAGAGCAGAGGCATTTACTACAACCGAGTATAAGTAAATATTTTTCAATTACAATTGAGGCCATTATTATTTAATACATCCGTGTATAGGCAAACATTGATCGATTATATTTGAGACAATGATCATTTACTATGTCCGGGTATAGGTAGATATGGTCGACTATCTTTGAGACCATAATCATTTTGTACATCCGGGTATAAGTAAATATTGGTTGACTCTTTGAGAGCAGAAGCATTTACTACAACCGGGTATAAGTAAATATTTTTCAATTACAATTGAGGCCATTATTATTTAATACATCCGTGTATAGGCAAACATTGATCGATTATATTTGAGACAATGATCATTTACTACATCCGGGTATAGGTAGATATGGTCGACTATCTTTGAGACCATAATCATTTTGTACATCCGGGTATAAGTAAATATTGGTTGACTCTTTGAGAGCAGAGGCATTTACTACAACCGAGTATAAGTAAATATTTTTCAATTACAATTGAGGCCATTATTATTTAATACATCCGTGTATAGGCAAACATTGATCGATTATATTTGAGACAATGATCATTTACTATGTCCGGGTATGGGCAAATATTGGTCGACTATTTTTGAGAGCATGATCATTTATTACATCCGGGTATAGGTAAATAATGGTCGACTATTATTGAGACCATATTCATTAGGTACATCCGGGTATAGGTAAATATAGGTCGGTTATATTTGAGAGTCTTATCATTTACTACTTCCGGGTATAGGTAAATATTTGTGGTCCATTTTTGAGAGCAATGTCATTTACTACATCTAGGTATAGATAAATATTGCCCGAGCGCATGATCATTTAGTACATCCTGGTATAGGTAAATATTTATCGGTAATCTTTGAGAGCCTGATAATATTATAATACACACACACACACACACACACACACACACACACACACACACACACACACACACACATATATATATATATATATATATATATAGATAGATAGATAGATAAATAGATAGATAGATAGATAGATAGATATAATGTACACATACGCGCGCGCGCACACAAAACACCTTCGTAATCACCGGTGATTTGGGCATAACTCATTGACTTAAAATTACTTGATAATTTACATCCTGGTATAGGTAGATAGTGTTCAATTATCTTTGAAACAATGATCATTTACTACATCCGGGTATCGGTAAATATTGGTCGACATTTTTGAAACTATAATCAGTTACGAGATTCGAGTATAGATAAATATTGTCCAATTAACTTTCAGGGCATGATCATTTACTACATCAAGGTATTGGTAAAAATTGGTCGACTATTTTTGAAATAATGACCATTTATTATGTCTGAGTATGGGTCAATGTCGGTCGATTATGTCCGAGTCTATGAGAATTGCTTGGTTTGGGCATAGGTAAATATTAGTCATTTATTTTTAGAACTGTATGTAGCTAATTGTTACGATTCTAGCAAATATTACTCGGTCGTATTAAGTGCATGAGAATGTATATGGTTCGTGAATATGTAACTGTTTCTCTTTTATATTTAAGATTGTAAGCAATTAGTTTGTTTAGTGATAGTTAAATGTTAGTCGTTTATATTTCAATGTAATAAGCATTTTCTTTGTTCTAGATGTGGTAGATATTGGTAATTATTAGGGAACGTTTTGGGACCCCTTCAGAGGATACAATATGTGTATTCTATGCCTTGACGATACTAATGGAGGTTACAGTAGTCTTTAGAAGTATTTTCCCTAAATATGCGAGTTAAGTAGTTTATTAAATGAGCAGTGTCCAATTATTATTAATTCGTTCATAAAATGCACTCCTTAAAGGAAACGTTGAACGCCATTCGACTATTCTTCTTCTTTAAGTGCCGTGTCCCCTCAGGTCACAGGCGAACATGGCTCTCCACATCTTCCTGTTCTTTCTTTGTAGCTCTTAATAAAATTTTTGCTTCTGTTATTTCTCCTTAAACCAATCCCACCACCCACTTACAAGTATATTATGCATTGATTTCCTCTGTCTCTCTTCTGTCTGCCCCGTCAGTATCAGATGTTCCAAACCCTCCTTCTTTATCATGTTCCCCAGAAAACTCAACTCTCTCTTCCTGATGTTAAATACAAGTTTCTTTTTAGTTTCTGATTTCTCTAAAACTCGTTGCTCACAACGTTCGTTTCATGGTATTCTCAACATCTCTTCTGTAGAACTACATTTCGGTAGCTTCACATCAGACTAAAAACGTTGAAGAACTCTCTCATAAAGTCCACTGACTGCAGTATCGAGCCATGTGTATAGATACTTGCATACATATATGTACGTTTGTGGGAACATTGTAATTTTGCATTCTGTGTGCTCATCAATAACATACACGTACGTATATACGCACACACCACACACAAACACACCTGCTCCAATATTTTCGAATAAAAATTAACAATAACAACCAATAACTATCTCACAAATTAATAACTGAAAAATCGACCGAACAATTACGGAACGGTTCGTCTAGGAAACTCCGGAGTTGAGGTGCTGAACATAACATTAATCAGATAAGAAAAAAAAATGATTTGTATTAATCCTATGTATAAAAAATAATTTATGTAAATAAATGAAATACAATTTTCCTAACTCAAGAAAACCCTAGAACGCTCAGAAATTAACACCGACAGCATATGTCTAGAAAACCGGAAGTCAAAATGTATACAACTGAAAGAAAAGCGGAAAAAGAGAAAAAGAAAGAATTGGCTAAGGAGTTAGTGTAAAGCAAAAAAGAAAACGACGTCTAGGACAAATAACCACGACATTGTACACCTACGCACATGCGTACAGACGGACGCATGTGTGCACCCACGCTAACACACACACACACATACACGCACACACACACGTCAGCTAAGGTAAGTTTTTCTTTTGTCTATTCACATTGTTCTTTTACACATACTCTATCTGAAATTTTACACACACTCACACACGCATGCACGCACGCACTCACATATACGAAAAAAAAAAAGCTCCAATGAACAGTGCATATAAAAAGAAAAGAATCGAGAAGTATACGCAGTCAATTGTTGATACAACCTGACGAGTGGACAGCGTGATTCTTTGAGAGTCCGTCTACGAAACTCTGGTGTCGGGATGGTTAGTATATATATATATATATATATATATATATATATATATATATATATATATGAGTTAGTTAAAGATTGAGGAAAATTCTTTTTTGGGGGATTGTTTTTCTATAATTCGTATCTTTTCCTTGGTTGGCGGTGAAAATTTGAAGATTTAAATTCTCCGATGTTTGTGTGCTTTCGGATTTTATAAGGCATTATTAAAGAGTTTTTGCTGATAATATTGTGACTTGGTGTACATATTGTTTTTGTGCTATGTGTCACTTTCTTTTTTTCTTCAAATATCGCGTCTTCATAGATCATATCGGTTTTTGAAGCATCGCTTTGTCACGCGTCAGTCTGCGTCGACACGTTCATAAACAAATAAATTTAAACACACAATCAATAAGTATATTTGGGTATGGGCACAGTCAAACATTTACATAAAACATATGTGGCGAATGTCACTCATGCCGAGAGACAAATGACTAGTTGACATCAACATGACTGGAAGAAAAGTGCTTGAGCATTTTGGATGATTGCATTTTGCTGCAATTCTCCAGAAGAGAAGCTTTGCAGAAAACAGTCAGCACTTTTAACCTAGAAATTAAAGCACGTACCGTCAGAGAGTTTAGCGAGATTAAAATTTTTTTTAGATCGCTGGTTTAGGCGAAAGGCCATTGTTTCGTGCAGCAATATCCACTCATATCATAACTTTATATCTTGCATTTGTATTGATAATTGGGTCCATCTGTTGAGAAAGATCAATTTTAGTTAGTGTTTGGTTTATTTATAAAATACTTTCTTTTATATCGCTTTTTCTTTTCTTCTATCGATGTCCTTACATTATTTACAACATATATATATATATATATATATATATATATATATATATATATATATATATATATATATATATATATATATATGCAAGTGTTTATTGCATTAACAATATTAGGAGATAATGATTTTTCCAGATACAAGTACTACCATTTAACCCATTGCTGGGAAGAGATGAGAAAAAAAAGGATTCATACCATTCCCACTGTTATTTGCACATAAGTTAATGTAACTAACTAAACCAGAAGTTGAATCCATCTCCCCGATTTCTCATTCTGAGCTATCTTCTATACACCACGATTTAAAGAAATATGAATATTTGGGTTTTCTAGCATACTGGTATTTACATGGGCAATTTAATTTCAATATGCATGACAAAGGGGTCAGTTCAGAATTCCTTATAGGTTACCCAGATTGATACACCTGAGGGCACAACAGCCAAAACATTGTGAAGATAACAACAACAAAGATGAGGACAATAGTTCAAATATAAATAATGTAAATGCATAACAAAGTTTGCTCACACAGATAAGGTTAATTAGTAATTTAATTTGTAAGGTAATTTAACTCCTAAACTTTATTAATACTGAAAACAGACAAATAAGGTATATATTCCTACATCTCCTATGAATGACATGTGTGTGTGTGTTGTTTCATTGAATAATTTAGGCAAGTTTTATCTACTTATTTTCAACTGGATCCTTTCATTTTCACAGACAAGCTTTTTAGTGCCATTATTAAAGGAAGAGAGAAAATTAATGTGTTGATACACATTATTTTATTCCGAGTGTTTTCGACATTAGCTCAGTGTCATCATCAGGATGTTGTTTATTTGAAGACAAATATTGTAGTGTTCCTCATTTTCAAAGACAAAATTGCTGCATTCATCTGAAAGTTAATATTTATCTGTGTAAAATATGTTTGATTTTTTCTTCTTCAAAATTGCTTAGTGGAAAATGTCATGATGCCATTTCTAATCTTAGGTCTCTGGTCGGGACCCCGAAAGAAATGAGTACACACTAGAAATCCAAGGAAATAAAATAAAAATAATAATAATAATAGTGAAATTAACCCATGACTGCATAAATTTTCTATTTTTCCTAATCTACCTTGGCTTATTGTAATTTTAGGGGTGGCGTATTTTAAATGTATGTAACCACCTCTCTAAAACAAAATCGACGCATTGCACTAATAGATTAAATAATTCCAGCATCCTGACTTAGTAGGAGATCATTAAATCAAAGAAGGTGTAAAACTTTTGGGGTTGGTGCATAATTATCAGACGTTTTTCCAGTGGGGGGAGTTATTTGATAATAAAAATTGCTGTTTTGTTTACTTTTTTTTAATAAAAATATTATTTTATTTTCAGGTTAAAAAATGCATGTCGATAATCATACGCTTCGGAATAATCATTTGAAAATGTTATTGTTGAATTGTTATATTTATTTTTTCATAATAAATATTGTTTAAAAAAAACGCCCGATAATTATGCACCAACCCAATACTAATTATTAAATTCCGAAGTTGGCTCCACACAATTGGCTTGGTGTTTATATATATATATATATATATATATATATATATATATATATATATATATATATATATATATATATATATATATATATATATATATATATATATATATATATATATACATACAGGGGGTTGGACAAAATAATTGGAACAGTTGCAAATTCCACTCCTATATTTCAAAGACCTATTCTATTAAGAACTTTAACTAAAACTTCGTAATTGCAGGTTATATCTATTGTAAATACGTTTATTTATCTAATTTACTGTCTTTGTCTTATTTATTTTAAGAATTTAGTAAAATTTAAGCTAAATGCGTGACCTCTACAAGTTCGAAAAAGGGCAAATTGTTGGAGCTCGCATGGCAGGAGCCTCGATCACTAAGGTTGCTGAACTGTTGGGTTTTTCATGTGCTACCATATCAAGAACAATGATGCAATTCGAGAAACAGGGCAAAACCTCTAGCAACTGTAGCAATTTGGGCCGGACTTGCAAACTTACTGACAGGGACTGACGTGCATTGAAACGCAATGTGGCAAAAAATCATCGGACAAATGCGGCTAAAGTGACTGCTGTTGAATAATCTTCTGAATAGTTCAGTTTCTACTAAAACTGTTCGTCGTGACCTCCATAAGGCTGCATATCATGGAAGAGCCGCAGTAAGGAAAACTTTTCTCTCCACTCGCAACATTCAAAAGAGGTTGAAATGGTGCAGATATCACAATGCCTGGTCTGCAGACCAATGGAAGCAAGTCATATTCTCAAACAAGTCCAGTTTTTCTCTTTTCCCAACTTCAGGGCGAGATTATGTGTGGAGGCAGCCCAAAGAAGCTTACAACTCTGACTGCCTTCTTCCAACAGTGAAGCATGGAGGTGGACCAGTGATAGTTTGGGCCGCCATATCATGGAAATGTCTCGGTCCAATAGTTGCCCTGCATGGTATAATCAACAGCAAAGATTACCTGAACATTTTGGGAGATCATATTCATCCAATGTCCAAGACTTTATTCCCTGATGGTGACTGCATCTTCAAAGACAATAATTCTCCAATACATAACGCTCGAGTGGTTAAGAATTGGTATGAAGAGCATGAAATTGAGCTAGTACACATAGAGTGGCCTCCCCAATCTCCAGATATCAATATTATTAAACATTTGTGGTGCATTTTGGAGCGACAAGTTAGGAGCCACTATCCTCCACCGTCGTGTCTTAAAGAGTTGGAGCAGGTGTTAATGGAAGAATGGCTGAAAATTCCTCTGGATGACGTCAGGAAGCTGTATGATTCCATTCCTAGACGTATTAAAGCTGTATGTGAGGCTAAAGGAGCACCAACTCCATATTAAATAAATTTTCTTTGAATTTAACAAGTGTTTCAATTATTTTGTGCAACCCCTGTAGATATGTGCGTGTGTGTGTGCATATATATATATATATGTGTGTGTGTGTGTGTGTGTGTCTGTGTGTGCGTGTGATTATTTTCTAAGCATACCTTAGATGTGGCACAAAGCCGAAAGTGAGGTGTACCTAGTGAGGATCAAACTCCCTTTTCAGTCGTAACTGATCTAGCGAGACATGCTTGCTAACGATTACACCACGTCGAGGAGCGTGTGTGCGCGTGTGTTTGTGTGTGCGTGCGTGCTACAGGCAAAAAGTATGGGGCCACCTTGAAATGAGATTTTTTTTCTTTTAAAGTAAAAGATAAAATTTCATTAACTCCAGTGTATTTGATTTTTATTTTTCAGTCTATCTCCAAGGCTCCCCTTACAACCAAAATGTTCAAATTTGGATTCGTCTGTCCAAAATACATTTTGTTAAATTATGAATATTTTTTATTTTATCACAAACATTTTTTTTTTCAACATTAACCCCTCAGTAGACTTGTTGAGATTCCCAAAATGGCTGGAGATTTGATTCAGGCCAAGTAAATCAGGAAAAAAGAACAATATAATTCAATTTTGCAAACACACTGTATACCGTCTGCTTTACGCATATCTAGAAAAATAATCACCTTTCAACAAGACAACGATCTAAAACACTCTTCTCATTTATGTTAAAATTACCTCGAATAAAAAGAAAAAAAAAACGTAACAAAATTTTGGAAATTATGAATTGGCTGCCTAAATATCCGACCTCTAACCCATTGAATTAGTATGGCATGAATTGGATAGAAGATTTAAAAGCACGAAGAGCGAGAATTAGCTTTTTCGGTGATTGAAGAATGCTTGAAAGTCTGTCATCTGCATTTTTTTTTCAGAAACTATTGGAAAAAATGCCAATAATTTGTAAAGCAGTAATTAAAGAAGGTGGTGGCTTTATGGAAGAAACCAAAATATGATGCTGTTGTAAGATAGTATTTTTTTTATAGTTACGTGCTTATTTTTTTGTCAAAATAAATGCAGATACAGTGCAGTTACTGAAATTGTATCTTATACTTTAAAAATGAGGAAAGTGAGCATGGAAAAATTGATGCCCATATGACAGATTGAAGGCAAGAGGTACAGAGGAAAGCAACGAATAACCCACTTAATGAACATCTATCTATCTATCTATCTATCTATCTATCTATCTATCTATCTATCTATCTATATGCTTGAAGTTTCTTTCTATAGCAGAAAGGAAGTTTTAGTTTTGGGTGTGAACGGAAAGGTTACCCTGCAAAATTTAGGCACCCAGGAATTGTTTATTTATTTATTTATTTATTCTTTATTTGCCAAATTTCCGTCGATTTTAAAAATACTGACAGGTTTATTTCTCTACTTTCTCTCTGTGCCTTTGCATTATATAAACACACAGTGTGGTGTGAATTACGTAGTTGAATGTTTTTAATGGACCTACGGGACAATTGCGAACCATAAAGGCATTATTTTCAAGTAAACGCGATTCCCTAAGTTACACAAGAATGTAAGTGCCAGATATCAATTACACTACTCTTTCGTTTTGGTGCTTAGAGACAACCATATGAATTCAACCGCTGAAGAAGTACTGACTTGGTCAGTAATTTCATGTTCAATAGCCACCTGACGTAAATATTTATTTTGATCAGCACGTTCTCCGGCACTTCGCTAGCCTTTTCCTAGACTAAACAGATTAATTATTCTATATTCTATTCTATATACAGTGTAACCCGGATATAAGAGAGTTGTCGGGACCGGAGAAGAAGTATCTTATATCCGGGTTTCTCTTATATCCGGGTTTGGTCTATTATATATACATTAACACAGGCTCTAATTTCGGACCAGATAAAATCTCTCTTATATCAGGGTCTCTTATATCAGGGTTACACTGTATATATATACAATATATATATATATATATGTTTTGAACAATAAGAAAATAATAAAAAATTAAAATCTTCAGATACACTGGGTTGTATATTAATATTCTTTCGTTTTTATTATTCCAATTAGATTCCTCGACTAGTTTCGGCCAGCATGGCCTTCTATATATACTCCTGAAAAATTTATTTCGGTTGAGCTCTCTCGGGAGGAAGTGTGAGTTTGTATAGAGTGACTATTACGGCTAATAATGCAATAACCTTCGGTAAATCGAATCGAGTTCTCTCAGTCACTATGTGTTTATCTAAAAATAAATACGCTTAAATTCATCTTCATCCCTTGCGTGCGACAACGGCTTAGTGGTAGAATCCCCGCCAATTCAGTCGGGTTTTGATCCTAGCTAGAGCCAAGCGGACGATGATGAGCTGTGATACAGCGAAACAGTCTGTCTGTGGATGAGAATATATATATATATATATATATATATATATATATATATATATATATATGTACTGGTTACTTGTCATTGTTCCCGAGTAAAGAACCTTTAGAATAATTAATCTGTTTTGTCTGTCAAAAGAAAACTACGGTTCATAAGTTTGAAGTCATCCCCAGAATTAGCATGTCAAGAAAAGTAAAAAGTAAAAAAAAAAAAAAAAAAAAAAAATGAAAATGTGCTGTTAGAATCAATGGGAAAAGAATGGAATCAATTATGAAACTTATACGTTGAGAAAATTTTGCAACGAATGCCAAAAATTTGTGCTGCAGTTATCAAGGTTGAAGGACAATATTTTGACGAGAGCAAAATTTAATCATAAAATGCTTTCTTTCTTTTTGCCATAATAAAATTTCTAATAAAAAAATCTCTTATTTAATATACAAAACAACTAGTTTTGCGACAATTTAAAAAAATTACCAGGGTTGGCCTCGAACTTTTGAACTATAATGTATGTCTCTCTCTCTCTCTCTATCTCTCTCTCTCTCTCTCTCTCTCTCTCTCTATATATATATATATATATATATATATATATATATATATATCTATCTATATATATATATATATATATATATATATATATATATATATATATATATATATATATATATATATATTTATGTATATAATTATATATATATATATATAAGTATGAATGTATATGTGTGTGTGTGTGTGTGGTTCATATTACTTTAAACGCCATATTTAGTGGATACACGTGTTTGAGTAAAGACCCGTGTGTTTTTTTTAACCGAGTAAATTTACACCGTTCAAAAAAAAAAAAAAAAAAAGAAAAAGAAAGAAAACGTTTGTCTGTACTCCAACATGTGTGTCCAATAATTATAACAGTTAATGGTAACAGTAATATTAGCCGTTTCCTTATAAGGAAACAACGGCATTCATTGACCGAGCAGCCAGTGCTATTGTTGGTCGAAATTTATAAAAAACCTTCCCCATAAAACCTGCTTCCAGGAAAATAGGTCTCACAATTCTGTTAAAACTGTTATCGCACTTTCTATTTCTGATGATGTTGGGGGAGGGCTTTCTTCCTAACGTTTTGTTTGAA
Organism: Acanthosepion esculentum; assembly: GCA_964036315.1. Lineage (NCBI taxonomy): Eukaryota > Metazoa > Mollusca > Cephalopoda > Sepiida > Sepiidae > Acanthosepion > Acanthosepion esculentum. The sequence continues at coordinate 65,766,491 of OZ038486.1, read as the reverse complement.
GTCGTGTGGAATGTCATAATCATAGTTATGTCATTGTTTTCTCTCCGAGTTACACGTGACTATCCATTTTAGCTGAAAGTCCTCAAGTGATTCTGTCATTTCGTACAGTTCTTTGTTTGCGATTCACCCAAACTCTGTAGACAGGTTTGCCGCTGTTTGCTTCTAACCTTGCATTCAATATGTACTGTGAGTGTCACATTTTCCAATCCTCCTTTCCTCATTATAGGTCACAGATATTTCAATTCTCTGTTTCTCGTTCGAAGTAAAAGTAGTCTTTTTGTAGCCATGCTCTGCCCATGGTTATTATATGTTATTATGGCAAATATTAGCCCCCGCTTGGTTATCTAATATTTTGCCATTGTGGCTTTCAGTTTTGAGTCTGCTATAATCAGTGTTAGATTGTATCCTGTATTACGCAATCAGATGTTATTCTCTATTACAAAATCAGAGGTTAGCCAGTGTGTTTCACTATAAAATTCGTATTATGCAGTCAATGTTGGTATAATATTTCAGATATGGTAGTGACAATATTAACGGTTTCCTTACAGATAAATATTTGGCATTAATTACCCGAGTAGCTAGTACTGCTCTCTGTTGACATTTATAAAATCTTTCTATTAAAACAATTCTTTAGGAAAACAAATTTCTCAAGTTCAGTTCCTGTTATGTTTCTTTCCAGTAATGACGAGGGTTTCCTTCCAAACCTTCTATTTGAAGTAATGTGAATTGTTAACATCTTGATTATGTCATTATTTTCTCGTCGAGTTATATAGGACTAGCAGCATGGCCCGGCGTTGCCCGTGCTTGATTCAAAAATCGTACGACTCATACAGCAATCGCTATCACTTGACTTAAAATATTTTTGCTCTTCCTTGACTTTAAAGGAGTGCCCTTTGTCGTGCTGATGTTGCTACATGCCTTACTTCTAGCCTATCTCACACTGCGAATTTTTTCTAAGCTCTATACTAAACATTAAATCTGTTACGAAAAAAGAACAAAACAAAATGAACACAAAACGATCAGCTTTACAAAACGACTCGTAACTGGAAAAACCGAATGAAAAAAGAATGTTAACAACAAATACTTTTTCACATCCAACCCAGTTCTGCGGAATCAGAATCAACGTTGAGTTTAAGCAAGCGAATGAGCCAATTGGAGTAAAGTGCCATGCAGATTTAAATTTTTTCCACTTGTGACGAATGCAGCTATTGATTTTTTTGCATGCTAGCATGCTAGTTAACATTCGTGTCAGTCAGCTGTTGGCTCTGACGCTGGCCAATAGAATCTTCCTGCCTATTCGTGGCAGCCAGCTATAGGCTCTCACTCTGGCCAGTAGAAAATGGCCGCAAACTACATGAAAACTGCCGTAGAAGCATGAAAAAAAATCAATTATTTCCACTATCGATAGGAGTTGGGAAATGCAAAGTCGGTCTTGCCATTTACACTAACTTGGAGCATGTGCATGTAAATTTTGGTGCAAATACGTCGAAAATTGCGGCCGTGCATTCGTTACACACACACACACACACACACACACACACACACACACACACACACACACACACACACACACACACACACACACACACATCCTGCCTTTTATAGATAGAGATATCCATTCTATAATTTCGTACAGGTCCCTAGTTATATATATAGATGAAAGAAACACCATTGCTATGCTCTAAGATTTCCTTTGTGTGTACAAAAGTTGACGATTATATGAAACCCAATTGGAAAATATCACATTTATTTTATATACGTTGTCCCTTCTGGATATAGGCTATCAGGGCTCTCCACTACGCCCTATCAATTGTAGGTCTTAACAATGTTTTTCTTTTTACTAGTCCAACCACTGCCTGTTCTGACATTCCATTCATCCAAGCTCCGTAGATAGTTTTCCCGCTGTTTACTTCTGTCTCTTTCCAGTAATGACGTGGGTTTCCTTCTGAACCTTCTGTCTGAAGTGATGTGGACTGTCATAATCTTAGTTATGTTATTATTTTCTCTTCGAGTTACACGTGGCTATTTATTTTAAATGAAGGTCCTCAAGTGATTCTGTCATTTAGTACATTTCTTTGTTAGCGATTCTGAAGCGCCAGTCCACGAGGTGTGGAGAAGTAGGGTCATCTCTAAGAACCACAGGCTGAATTCGTTCGATGCCATTTGAAATCTAATAATGAAATGATGTCGGATTCTAAATAAAATCCGTTAGTTCCTTAGAAATTACTTTGCTTGTGTTTTTCGAGTAGATGTGGGCTTTTGGGACATTCGGTAAAAGATGACGCGTCTTCCTTAAAAGGGTGGTAATTGAACGTTGCTGTGCTATGGAGTCCACTGTGACCGAGCGGGCTAAAGCACACTGGATGAGACTATAGACTGCCTTAATAATGAGGACGCAAGTTTGAACCTTACCATTTTTTAAAAAGATTCTCGAATGCGCAGGGCAATAACTACAATACACATATTATATTTCATATATTTCATATATATATATATATATATATATATATATATATATATATATATATATATATATATATATATGTCTGTGTGTGTGTATAATTTGTCTGATGATCGGAAAAGCGTGAGAACCAGGGTTAAAAACTCATATCCATACAACTGAATATCTATCTATCTATCTATCTATCTATCTATCTATCTATATACATATATATATATATATATATATATATATATATATATATATATATATATATATATATATATACACATATTCATACCTTTTCCAATGGGTAAATAGCAGAACGGATTGGGTTCTATAGCTTTGGGTGGCAACCGGTCTGGAAGAAAGACAACTCTGAATTCAAAACATTCACTTTAATGTCTACTTTCATATTTACATAAGCTCTATACATGCTATTGGCTACTTTAACCTCGAAATATGACATACATTAAAACTATATTTTATCATTCATATATATATATATATATATATATATATATATATATATATATATATATATATATATATATATATATATATATATATATATATATATATATATACTGGACGAATTACCCGCGTCTTGCTGCGTGTCACACATTTTATGGTAAGAAAATGTTGATTGATTTTAAATCATTGTTATAATTTATCTAGAAAAATGATGCATTTCAATATTATTCAATGATCTTGCTGATGTGGCCTCGACCTTCTGGCTTTCTCCTATGTTTTGGATTGGAGTCATTCCCTTGTTTAAATTTAAATTTAATTCAAATCAAACGGAAAAAAATTCAGTGGGCTGTGTGTGTGCAAAAACAGTCTGATCTGAACCCTTTGATATGTATTTGGTGCAATACTTGATTGAATGAATTGATGAGCAGCTTTCAACATTGACATGACAGTTGAATTGTCGCAACCAGTATGAATTATAAGGCTACTCACTGATTGGTGATTTCTTGGTCAACTTGACGTCCATATTTTCTCATTTTGTTCTTGCCGATGTGACCTCCATCTTCTGGATTACTCCTATATTCTGGATAGGAGTCATTCTCTTGTTTAAATTTAAATTTAATTTAAATAAAAGGGAAAAAATCAGAGTGGAGTTTGTTCCTCCCACCCCGTGGACCCTCTTTAATCAAAATTAAATATACTTATCCAATTACTCTAGTAGTCATTCCCTTGCTCAAATTTATATTTAATTTATGTCAAAGGGGAAAAATCAGTGGAGAAGGAAGTTATGCCATTGGGGACCCCCTTTGATCAAAATGAAATATACTTATCCAAATAACCCGGGTAATAGTTTCAGAATATATACGGTTATGCGGGTCTATCACCAAAACCCTAGGAGGTATTCGATAACACTAACAGACAGACAGACAGAGCCTTCAACTTTATATATATATATATATATGTATATATATATATATATATTACAAAGAGTTAATCATACCTTGAATCAATTAGCAATATTAATGCAATTATTGGCGAAATCCCTTCGCTAGTAGACATAATTATAAGCATTATACTACTAATAATCCACTGAATGATGAAATCCTTATATATAAAATGGATATGGTGTATTTTTTAATTCAGCTAGTACTTTCGAATGCACCATGCATTCATCATCGGGCTGTATTTTTTCCTTTAGAATCAAATATATATATATATATGATGTCACAGATTATGAAATAGACAAAGACCGATAATTATTTTAAGACAATTACTTTTTTTATAAAAAGAATGTATAAACATAAAAATGTTATATATATATATATATATATATATATATATATATATATATATATATATATATATATATATATATATATATATATGTGTGTGTGTGTGTGTTTGCATATTTTTTCTTTCTGGTTCACTCTTTCTTTCCATTTGACTCTCTCTCATTCTCTCTTTCCATGTTACTCTCTCTTCCCCTCCGACTCGTACGTCTTGTTTACAGCTGGAAATCCAGATGCTCGTATCCTGAAATCTGAACATACATTTTGTTACAGATAACGGCTTTGTTTTCTTGCTTGGACAATTCCAGTGCGGCTGCCGTATCAAATTGTTCATACTATTGGTGGCAAAGTCAGAAAGTCACTTCATAGTAAACTTTATCTGCTTGTGATTTGCTTAAGCTGTTATTATAAGGCGTCTTGAACAACACGAATCCTATTTCTTTTATCAAATGTTATCGTTATTTATTTTGTATTCAATTACAAAAAGTCAGCCGGATGTGATTGTCATCCACGAAAAGCCGATGTGTCCTTTGGGTGAAGCGGAACATTGCAAGCAATAGTACTTGAGAATATCATCTAATTTTATAGGCACTCTACCTTCAAGACACAGCCGATTATGGATCTCCACAGCTTCCTATTATTTGTTGTTTTAAGTAACTTTTGACATTTTACCATCCATTTTGTGTCCCCGTACCCATTCACATAAATTCTTTAACCCTGCTTTAGTCACACCGCATGCTACACACCCTCACCGAGTCAGGAGAGTAGTGGGAGGGAGGAAAAGTGTTGTGACCAAGTATTTGGTTAAGAAATAACAAAACAAGAGGTTGTAGATAAATAGTGTATTGAACAGTAAATACAACAGAAGTGTGTGTCGGTTGACCAGCGTTCAGTCTATCACTGTACCGATATTTAGCAGCCCCCCTCCCCGCGAGAATACATGTGACATAAGGCCGAGTTTAACGTGGGTTATCGGAGCCCGTAGGCTCGGCCAAAAAATCCCCGTAGAACCCGCATAAACGTGTTCGAGTCTTTCTACCTCCCCGGACGAAACTCTGCCCTTCGGTAGAGCCTCGTCCGGGTTCCTCCCTACCAAAAGCGGAGAGTTCGACAGGAGCTGCGAACAGCCTCAGAAGAACAGTCCTATCACTGTTTCCCTGAGGTCTACTTTTCCTACTAACTTTATAGTAAGTGGAAGAGTCCACAATATTCTCATTAGAGGGAAGACACCACAACAAAATGAAACACGTTGTCAACTATTATTTTAAAATTTGGTGGGTAACAAAACACCTCATGTGACTAACACTGGGTTAAGTAGGTTACGCTTTGTTTTTCACCTGCTTCTCTTTTTTCATTATATCCTGTGAGTGTTAAAATCTCTAGACTTTCTTTCTTCATTATACGCGCAAGAAATGTCAACTGTCTTTTTATGATTGTAAGTATAATTTTCTTTGTAGTTTCTATTTTTTCCTAAAACTTGCTTTTTTGTCGATGAAGCTTTTAGCATCCTTCAGTAGAAAAACATTTATTTTTTTTCTCATCTGTGAAGCGATTGTTCAACAGTCATTATTCTTTAAGAAATTGTTACATTGCAGTTCAGCAATTTTTTTTGTATCTAAGCATATATTTTTTATATCTTAATGTTTTGTTTTGTTTCTGTAAAACATCCTTCTGAATTCTAGTGGACATATATGTTTCTCTGTCATACTTTCCGTTGTCTGTTACGACGCTATTAGAAACTACATTGGATTGGAAAGTCACATTTAATTTTGATTTTTTAAATAATAATTAAATTACCATTTCATAAATTATTAAGTTACTTCTATCATGGTATTTTATTTTATTTAAAAAAAATTATTTTTGCATTTTCGAAAGGTAAATAAAAGTCAATAAAAATTGCGGACAATATGTTCATTTCTAACAATTACTAGGTAGCTAAAACCCCACCAAAAAGCGTTAACTCAAATTTCTAAAAATTATGTCATTTATGGTCATCCGTAGTAGCTGTCATCGCTTCGTCATTCAACAATCCATCAATCGTTAGATCAAATGAACACGACCGATCGTTAATAATTGGTTGTATAGTACTTTTTTATGCTATAAGTAAGTAATATTTCTTTTAAATCAGATTAATTTAACTTTAAATTTTCTAATTTTACTAAAGTAATGTGTCAGAAATTTTTTTAAATATTTTTAAAATCGATAAACTTGTGTTTGTTTACAAATTTCTTAAAATTAAGAAAATGGCCGCTTTTAAGAAAATTTAAGAATTTGAAATTAAATTTCACATTCCAATGTATATAATTTCTATCTGAAAAACACCAGAATTAGTTAACGGAAATAATAAATTTAATCATTAAACTTTCAATTAAAGTTTAAATGTAATCTTCAAGAATGTTTTTTCATTTAAAAAAAATCATTTTAAACTTATTTATCGAAAATGTATGCCGAAATAGTGGACATCCCTATATTATATATATATATATTCGAACTCTTAGAAGTTTCTCATGCGTGAATCTTTGAGTACAATTTTCCGGTTATTAATTTTGTACCTTGCTCTTTCAACGTATCATAATTTTCAGCTTCAAGCTTCGTAATCATCTCGAAAAAATCCAACATTTTCGCAACAAAAATATGCAAACTATGGTCATCTAGTTATCTCCCTTGTCGTAGGGAAATTGCAATTTGCAAACATTACAGTCAAAATATACTCAAATGCACTTAGAATACTACATATACTGAATCCTGTCAAGATTGACAACGAGTGTATCATCTTTTTGCAGTTATCAATGCCTGGGTAGTAGCTATTACTTATGGAGAATTACTTGTACTGATTTTTAAAAATAAATGACTTAATCATTTACTACTAGATGCAAACTTATATTTGAGAAAAAGTTTCTAGTGTTTTAATCTAAATTCTATAAATGTTTTTTAATCGACTATTTCACATTAAATCCCCAAAATGTTCGTAAAAAAATTAAAAAAAACAAAACTTTAACATATAATTAAATTGCTTAGACTGTTTTACGAAATCTCAAAGTAAATAAAAAAACAACGCCTATTCCAATGGAAGTCAATGACACTTTATTCAACTTCTTTTTCTTTTTTTCTTTTTCTGCTTTTGGTATATCCCCCTCCCATATCAAGATATGACTTCCGTTAACAGATTTAAAGTGTCACTATCTAGATTTCAGCGGAAATTTAAATTTGAAACAATAGAAATGTTACATCTAACTCAATGCTGTCTCTCTACCCCCTACACTGCTCCCACTTCGTTAATTTCCTTATTATTGCCTGTCGTAAATGTGTAAATTTATTTTCATTTTTCATTTCAACATTTGGAAATAAATCTGATGATCCACTGTCCTTTAAAAGGGCTGTGGTGAAATGATTTATTATATGGAACCTTAAAGTAATCTGTTTTTATTTAAATTATTAGCTCTGATTTACATTGAGCTCTCTGGATTTTATCCTCATTGGGTCTACCCATACGGATTACCTAGTTTTTCGTAAACTAAATATATATATATATATATATATATATATATATATATATATATATATATATATATATACATATATATATATATATATATATATATATATATATATATATATATACAGCGTATGCTTGGGCATGCACTCTCGAGAGGAGTTACTCAGTCGGCAGTGTGTAATCTTATATGTGACTGTCACATTCACTATGACGTCTCATTCAAGTATTATTATTATTATTATTATTATTATTATTATTATTATGTCACTTGATTTTTGTTATATACTCATTTCATTACGTGCCAGAAATGCCATCATGACATTTTCTACTGCATATATGTATAAATAATAATAAAACTAAACCAACGTAAAAAACCCCATTTTATATAGTTACGGCCCTTTGTAGTGTGAGCCGTGTTAGTGAGAACATTTTTTTGTATTTCTATAATCTACCATAACCGTTTCCATTCAAACCAAGAATCTCATCCACATCTGGAATTACGGATGTCTTCATGTACCACATGTATGATATATTCACTTCAAGATCCTTGTATTATTATTAATATTATTATTATTAAATATAGCATCGCCCATAATTGTCAGTTTAGATTTGGTTTCCTGTATTTTGTGATGTCAAAGAACAATCGGTTGAGGCTTGTAATATCAATGAATTCTCGTTGTCACTTCCGTAATGCTCGTTGTAATACAGACTTTGTAATCGCAGCTACAACTATAGCGACGCCGTTGAACAATGCTGGTGTCAGACGCCTTCGAATAAAACTCGCACTAATAGTACTTGCTCGAATAGTAATCTGTGTAGTGATCCGAAAAGAGAAATAGTATCTATATCTATAATTCTCAAAATGTGTGTGTATGCATGTGTGTGCACGCGCGCGCGCGTGTGTGTGTGTATGCATGTGTGTGTGTGCGCGCGCGCGCGCGTGTGTGTGATCGGATATGCATTTCCACAGTTTTCATCCGATTTTGATGAAATTGTTTTTGTTTGATAGATAATTCTTTAATGCTGGCTTTGAGTCCAAATTGTTGGCGACAATGGCTCTCCACTACCTCCCGTACATTATAATAATCAGCAACGTTTTACTATATAGTATCTGTTCTTGGATATATATCTTTCATAAAAACTTTAATAAAAATAAATAGTTTAAATTATTACAATAGTTTAATAAAAATAAATAGTTTAAATTATTAAAATGATATTTATTATTATACAGTTCCCTTTTCAGTGCCACCCCACCATTCAAATTGTTAATTCGGGAATATGCCTCAGTTGCACTCAAATATTATTACTAACATTGATTTTCGGGTGGGCTGACTTTAAACTTAAACTACTCCAATTGAACGGCAAAAATTCCCAGTAATGAAAGACCCGGTCAATACAGCTAGTAGTGAATAAAATAGAGAATAGCGGTCCGTACAGTATAGAGGAAAGACTAGAAATACAGATCCGTATAGAGGATGGGCTAGAAATAGCGATCCGAATAGTAATAGAATAGAATAGAAATGCGATCAATCCGACACACGCTACGTCCCATATATGCGTTTCCTCTATGACCACGTGGTCTACTTAATTCAATAATGGGGTCGCTTGTGTTTGCTCACTGGCGATCTATGTTCAAACTTAAGTATCGGCAGCGACACTTTATTCCTATATAACACTGTAACTTCAGGGTTTTGTCATCGGCAAAATTGGATTTATAAGGGAGGTAATTTTCACAGCGGAAAAATTCGAGGAGGTCGCTTATGTCGATCTCGAAAGAAGGAGTCGCAGAGTGTTTTGAAAAGTGGAAGGGACGCTGAGAAAGGTGTGAGCGATCCCAGCGGATGTAAACGTAAGGATGCCAAGAGACCATTGCCCTGAGTAGGCTAAGCTTCCGTTAATATTAGTCGGCTGGGTCATATCCGGACACACCTCATAATACCACCCACCACGCATATATATATATATATATATATATATATATATATATATATATATGGGTGTGTGTGCGTTTGTATCTATATATACGTATGTATGTATGTGTGTATATATATATATGTATGTGTATATATATGTATATATATATATGTATATATACATACATATATATGCATATGCACAATCTCATATCTCTCTCTCTTTATATATATATATATATATATATATAGAGAGAGAGAGAGAGAGAGAGAGAGAGAGAAAGATTTTGTGTGTGTGTGTATAAGAGAGAGAGAGAGAGAGAGAGAGAGAGAGAGAGAGAGAGAGAGAGAGAGAGAGAGAGAGAGAGAAAGAAAGAAACGAGCAAAGGAAGTATGGAATAATAAGAAGCCGGGTGTATTCTCTGGGTGATTCGCTTTTCCTGTTTTTTATTTCTTTTGGGTTTGAGCTTCAGTGCGACTCGTAAGACAAGATGTCCAAGAAATATTCTTATCAAGCAGAATGCGTAAACTGAGAGGAATAATCTGGAAGAATCAAACATGTATATAGCTTTTGTCAAATACCGACTATTTCCCTTTTTGTGTTTGAAGTCTTATGTCCAGACTTCAGAAAATCCAACACACACCCAAAAAGATCTTTTTTTTTTTTTTTTTAAATAAATGAGAAGCATTAAAAAATAGTAAAGCACTTTTCTCTCGGAGAAATCTTCACACTCATTGCCTCTTGTTGCACTCACTAGAGAACAAGTGGCAACAAATCTTTTGACACCTCAATCATTCCCATATTCTTGCCGGTTTCGGTTTGAATAGCTTTCATTATTTATTGGCATTTCGAATGTTTTCCAGTTTGACTGCAGTGGGTATTTTTAACTGTAATGTAAAAAGAAAAATTTAAAAAGACAAAACAAAAATGAAACCCCGCAAACGGTTAATCCGTAACAGAAGTGCAAGGTGACCTCTCCCTTAAAGTTTGATTATCACTTGAATTAGCGTCGTCCAGCTTTTCAATTTTGTGCCTTTTCTATCATTGTAATTGTGCAGATGAAGTCTTCACAATGGTACCTAGACTTTATGAATTTAAGCATAGAACTAGATTGGCGGCAAGGTCTCATCAGTTCACAAATGAATTGCCTAGAGGTAACCGTAAGTTCTATGCTAACAGTTTATTCTATCGCTTTTCTCGCCTGTGGAACACTCCAAATTTAACAGAACACGTTCGTGCGTATTTTTGTTTTTTTAATCATCATCACAACGGAATGCAGATTTTACCACAGTTAAAATAAGATTGTATTTGTAATTTACATCTGAAGATGATCTTTGAAAAGATCGAAAGTACTTGAGAGAGAACAAACTACAATGCCTTCCATGATGGAATTTGAACTGAGGTCAATATTAAGCAGCGACAATTTCATACTTGGACGCAATCTTTACGCCTGGAGCATGAAACAGACTCTGTACCCGATTAATATTGACCTCGGTGTCCACTTTTATATTTACTGATATTAAGCAATATATATATATATATATATATATATATATATATATATATATATATATATATATATATATATATATATGATGTATTTTAGCAGTTTGTGACTGGTAGGGATAAATCCAAGGAAGATATTAAGCCAGGGAGATCTCAATGTGAACTACAGAGCATAATAATAATAATAATAATAATAATAATAATAATAATAATAATAATAATAAGAAGAAGAAGAAGAAGAAGAAGAAGAAGAAAAACTTAAATGTTCATTTCGATTATAATGTATTTCTTGAATATCGAAATATTCATCTTTTTACTAAGGATTTACTAAAGAGATTTCGATCTGTAGAGATGAACATTTTGATATTCACGAAATAAATTATAATCGAAATAAATATTTAAGGTTTTCTTCTTTACATATATATATATATATATATATATATATATATATATATATATATATATATATGTCTTGCACCTGGAATTAGGTGCTATAAAAGGAATATGACTAAATGAAATTCCCAGTACGTCTCTGTCAATCGATACATCTCCGTTAGATGCATTTATTTAATTCACATGTCAGTTTCCAATCTGAAAGGTAATGAAAGACACTCTGTACGTGTACCGGTGGCACATTCTGTTAACCACAGTGACCGCAGATGTCCAGCCTATTGAAAGTTGGTAGGTATTTCGTATTGAAGATTAGGAATGAGTCAGAAGTCATCTAGCGGAAACGTGTCATCCGGAAACCATGAGAAAAAAAAAACACTCTAATCGGTTAGACGTCGTAACAAAGCATGAGTTTTTCAACAAGATCATGTTATCAATAGTTTAGTCCAGCATGTCGATGCCGAGAAGCTCGATTTGGGTGAGTCTCGTTTAACGTGTGCGGTACACGGGGTATTCAACGAGGTAGACTACAACATACAGGCCACATTTGACCACCTGCAACCACTGGCTATTTCTAAAGTTAAACTAGATGATAAATGTACAGTCATTTAACACTATGAGATTAAGCACCTTTTTTTTAAAACTAATTGTTCACCCAATACAAAAGGCCCAAGAAATACTTCAGGTAGAGTTTTACTGAATGAAGTTGTTGTATGAAGAAGAGAGGAAGGTTTAAGAAGTGCCGTTTATGAGGATATGCGGGAAAAGATAACCGTTGACCCTAGATTTGAAGAGTTTACGATTGTAGTAACCAGGAAGCATCCTCTCGGGAGCTTGTTCCAGAAAGTAGCGGTTTTTGGGAAGTGAAAAGGATGTTATGAGGTCTCAAGTGGGGTACTTTTTGAAGAGGACGAACGCACCATTGTCCTCAATCGGTTTCTTTGATACACAAATCGAAACACTTAGCTTTCGAAAACTCATTTTTTTTAAAAGAAATCTACTGTAGACTTTCTCAAGCTTTTAAGGTACAAATTAACAGGAGTGACAGACACTATTGCCATCTGTGAATACTTTCAATTCTACTAAGACTGTCATTGGTTAGAAAATCTGGTGAGCAGCTGGAGAGTCGAAGTATTGAGTTATTTACCGGAAGCAGTTAATGAGATATCGTTAAATAACAAAGATGTTTAATGTTCCAGTCAGTTATGTGCCATGCATGATACACGCTTAGGCGATCATGTATCTCTCGATACATAACTGACGAGGCAGATTCTTTTCCCGCAGTAGGTTGCCGTTTCTTTCTGCGGTAGAGCAATTGCCATCCAAGGCTATATAACCCGGTCTGTCCTGCTATTTACCTTTACCCATAGCTGGGGGATGAAGATGAGGATTCATACCTTTCCTAAGGGTATTAGCACGTAAGCGAATGTAATGAATTCGACTGGAATTCGAATTCGGCTCTCCGATTCCTCAATCCAAGTCGCTATCCAATAGTCCACCACGCAGAAAACATGCCAGACAACCATTCACAATCTTCTGAGTAAAAGTAGGGAGACGGAACTATTCGGAAACCGTCGCTGGTTGTATTAGCACGAAATCAGAAGTCTTCATGATCGAGGGCTTGAAGGTACAGGCATTGGCCAAACTTTTGATCACGACGACAGATTATGCGATATGTTCGGAAACGAGTAGCCGTATATATATATATATATATATATATATATATATATATATATATATATATATATATATATATATATTAATTAAAATCACTGGCTTGTATCTGTCTATATTTCTGAGATGAAGTATTATGTACACTACATTATTCGGACTATTGTCCTCATTTTTCTTGACATATTTATCACGACATTTCGGCCGTTGTACGCTCCGGCCTCCTTCAGGTGGTTGGAATGTCGAACTGAACTCTTTATTTCGCTCGCTGGGGTTGACTGTTCTAGTTCCACGTGCCATGTCTAATGGATGTCAGTTATCAGTTATCTCCTGTTAATTCCCTTCTCCACTGCCTTAACCAGGTATTGAACTCACACTCTTTTTACACTGTACTATGTGTCCTTGAGGACATCTGTGTATGAATTTCTTGTTATTATAAACAAGTTTTTTCAGCAACCATTTTTACCAGTGCCCATATTGCAATTTTTTGCTGTTATCATTGCATATTTTTTAACAGAACTCATATTTCAATTTTCGTTGTTATTTTTGCTTTTCTCTGGCACTCCTTTTAATGGTTCCCATATTGTATTCATTTCTATGCTTGGTCGGCTCAGGATATTTTTGTGGCTTAGCACATGTGATGATTCCTTACGTTTACGAAACCTTATGATAAACATGGCAACAAAGATGAAGGCAATAGACTGAATAATGTAAATAGTGTACTGGGTTGTATATTAATATTTTTTGTTGTATTATTTCAATTAGGTTCCTCGACTAGTTTCGGCCAGCATGGCCATCATCAATGATCATGCCATTGATATATATATATATGATTTTGGCATTGATATATGATTTTGGCATTGGTATATACATATATATATATATATATATATATATATATATATACACACACACACATATATATATATGCACACACACACACACACACACACACACACACACACACACACACACACACACACACACACACACACACACACACACAGAGGACTTAACTGGAACAACTTCACCTGCTCTTGCTCGGTGTCACTTTTACTTTTCCCCAAGGGTAAGGGCATCATCAAGGCGACCCGTTTTGAAGGCGTGGAGGCCATCAAGATACTGTAACGACGGATCCAAGAATAATCCTTCTAGCAGTGCATAGAAGCGTACCAGAGAAGAGTATTAGACTTGAGGGGTGGGAGTTACTTTGAAGGGGAAACCCTGTAGTTTGTTGTTTGGAATTGAAATCAATTGAAATCAATTGAAAGTCCCGTTACTTTTCAGACAGACCTCGGATATATATATAAACAAAATGTCTCCATCCCTGTTCTTTCGCTCATAAAAATAGTCTTGGATAAAAAGATAAATAAACATACTTTGTTAGTATTGTTAGTTTACAAAATTGTGAATGTACTGGCTTGAATTGTGACAGAAAGATTGTTTGTATCACACATATAAGTGTGGCGAGATTGCCTTTAAAATCAGCATACGAAATTTCTATCTGAGTTTGTATATCTATCTATCTATCTATCTATCTATCTATCTATCTATCTAATACTGACATGTTTGCCTCTCACTGTCCGTCTATGTATTTATCTATCTACCTACCTAACCTATTTCTATTCATTGTAATCTCTCTCTCTCTCTCTCTATATATATATCTATATATATATCTATATCTATATCTATCTATATATATATATATATATATATGCATGTATATATATATATGTGTGTGTGTGTGTGCGCGCGCGTGTGTGTGTGTGTACATATAACCTTTTTATTTTCATTGTAATCTATCTTTCAATTACTGACACGATGTACTGATTTCTGTCTGTCTCTATCTTTCTGTCTCTGTGTGTGTATATATATATATATATATATATATATATATATATATATATATATATATATATATATATATTTATATATATAAATCCTATTTCTATCTATCTCTCTATTTATGTATTTATCTAGAAACTTTAAAATTAGCATATGAAATCGCTAATACGAGAAAATACCTATCTACCACTGCCACTAAACTTATCCTAGAGAGACTGAATAATGCATGTATGAACAAAAAAGTAGCTAAATATTGATTACGTTATTTTTATCGTCCTTTATTCTCTTTTCGCTTTATTTATTAAAAAATCTCAAGCCTTGTCTACTTCAGTTCATTTCTGTAACCAGTGTGCTATCGTCACGAGACAAGTGGTCGTCACCTCATTAAAAATAATTCAGTTTTTACACATCGTTTTTTATATAGTTTTTTTAATTTTTTTTTATACAGTGTTATTTTTATGTGTAAATTTTAGAGAGTCATTTTTATTATTTTCTTTAAGTTTCTTATTTATTTATTTATTTATATTTTTTGCTCTCAAATCTATTACCCCCTCCAAGCTAGAATCTTCCCACACGCGCTGTGCATTATGGGTAGCGAGGCGTTGTGTCCGGGTCTGGGGGTCACTAAGTCCAAACGGAATGGCTTTCTTAATGGAGTTTAATGTACTTCTTTCTCTTTTCTCTTTTTTATTTTTTTTTCTATGTCTGGGTTTCTTCTTTCGCAGCACCAACCATTTGGGATAGGGTGGACGTGGCAAGGGATTGTGTTCGCCTCTTGGAAAACTTTTTCATCTTCCACCCTAATTCAATGCTGACCGAAATGACCTGAAAGACATAAAAAATAAACATTTATTTTTAAATTAACATTCCCTCTTGATAAAAATAGGCTCTAATGTCCACACACATATTTACAGACATATATATACAGTGTAACCCGGATATAAGAGAGTTGTCGGGACCGGATAAGAATTCTCTTATATCCGGGTTTCTCTTATATCCGGGTTTGGTCTATTTTGTTTAGGTAAGTATGGCTCTAATTTGGGACCAGAGAAAATCTCTCTTATATCTGGGTTTCTCTTATATCCGGGTTTCTCTTATATCCGGATCTCTTATATCCGGGTTACACTGTATATACACACACATATATATATATATATATATATATATATATATATATATATATATATTTATAGATATAGCTATATATATGTAATATTTTATGTTTTTATTTTCTAAACACGGTCAGCACATTGTGGCAGTGTTCATAGTTGATGTTATTGAATGTTTGCTTTTTCTTTTTATTAATAATTTTTCCATTATTTTTAGTCTTTTTTTACATGAGGATGAGGCTATTACATTTCTATTGTCTACGAGTATGTTGCGGGTGGAGTTTGGTAGGTATCCGGGTGTGTTTAAATGAGTCCTAATTGAGCAATGCTCAGAGACAGTAACGTGGATTTTCTTGTTAGGAGTGTTGTAGTATATTAAATATTATTATTCATGAATTTAGTTTGATCAGGAACAAAGAAAAAGAAAAGAAAAAGCCAACACCCAATAACATCAACTATGAACACTGCCACAATATGTTGACCGTGTTTGGAAAATAGAAATAACACCTTCCTAGATACATACATAAAATTCCATGCATTCAGTTAAAAGTAAAAATCAAATCCTCGTTGATAATCATAAAAGAATAGCCGAAAGCGCTCGGACATACAGAACATTCGGACAATTTCTGCGTACTTTATGACTAGAAAACAAAAAAAAGTATTTAGCAAAACTTGTATATATATATATATATATATATATATATATATATATATATGTGTGTGTGTGTGTGTGTGTGTGTGTGTGTGTGTGTGTGTGCGCGCGCGCATATGTGTATGTGCATAAAATTAAGATATAATGGAATGTCTTTGTAATGACAATATTAATGTAAGACATGACAAGGGGAAAACCATTATACCAACGCGATTCGTTGCTTTAGAAAGAGGTATTTCTTTTAGGAAAGGATATATTAGAAAGCATTCGGGACTTATGTTTATATTTGAACTAGTAACAATTGATGCACTTTCGAAAACTTTTCGTCTTAGTAAATAATTTTCTCTTTTAATAAAGTCTTCATTTTTGAGTTCGTAATTTTAGTTGATGGTATTTCTCTCTATCTCTAATGCACTGGGTAAATTATTATATATGAAAACATTCTTATGTTCATAAACTAAAAAAATTACAATATTTCTGTAAGTTTCACCAATATATTTTGTGGAACAGCCATTGGAATTTTATTATAATTATTGCTATTAAAATCATTTATGGTTCTGATCATATCAATAATAGTTAAGGATGTACTAGTAATTAATTTCATATTAAGATTGAATATTTTGAATAGTAGATTATATGGTAGGTAATGTTGCATTTCTTATTTTTATTGAATTTTATTATTATTATTATTATTATTATTATTATTATTATTATTATTATTTTTTTATTTCCTTTGATTTCTGGTGCGTACTCATTTCTTTCCGACTTCCAAGCAGAGACCTAAGATCAAAAATGGCATCATGAAATTTTCTACCGAGCAATTTCGGTGAAAAAAAATCACATATTTTACATGGATAAAGACCTTCGTAAGGTTTCGGCTATACACGTTAGAACATTTTTTTGTATTGGTATGGGCTACCAGATATTCCTTCAATGACTCTATTGGAATCTTTTCCAATCAATCCGAGGGCTACAACTGCAACTGGAATTTTGTGTTCTCATGTGCCATATTTTTGATATTTCTATTTCAAGGTCCTTGTATTTTGATAGCTTTTTGAAGATCTTCAAAGATACATTGCAGTCTGCAGGGGCTGCCTTGTCAATGCGGAGGCACATTATGTTTTTTGCGGTCTCTAATCACGATGTCTGGGCGATTAGCTTTGATTGTTCTGTCTGTATATATTGTGAAATTCCGTAAAATTGTTACAGGTTCTATCTCCATAACTGGGTCAGGGCCGCTGGGGCGAGGGTGGGTGTTCATACCAATTTCTTGCAGTTTCCTTTCCGTAAAAGTTGTAGATTTTCCAGTGAAGATATCGGCCCAATCTGTCACGACGGGTTTTATATTCATTGGGTGCCAATATCGTGTTTCGTAATATAAGATGGTCAATTGTTTCTGGATATTTATCACAGAATTTGCATTTTTTTCAGTATATGTGCTTGATAATTTCGAGTTAGCAAGCATTGATCCTGTGCAGCAATAATAAAACCAAGTAGCCACTGATGGGTACGGGGTTTGTCTACATAAGCTTGTTTGGTACGGACAGAATATTGTCAGTGAAGCGGCTTATCTTGTCATCGCTTTTGTATCTGGTCGGTTGCTTTCATTTTTTAAGTATTTTGCAGCTTCAGTCGGTGTATTGTGCTTTACTTGTATTTCTTCAACCATTTGAAACTTCATTTGACTAATATAATTAATATTTAATTATTATTATTATTATTATTATTATTAGCAGTAGTAATAATAGTATTAGTATTGTAGATTTTGTATGCTTTTCTTTTAGCATTGTGTTTTACAAAGTAAGTATATTGAAGTTTTTTAAAAAGTATTTTCGATATGTATTTCTTTTTTTAGATTTTTCGTGTATTTAAGTAAAAATCCTATAAGGTCATTATTCTCAGAGTTACTTTTGTGTGTATAAATACAGGTTCTTAAACAACAAATAAAGAATACTGCATTTGCCTTGATAAATTTGTTCAAAGAAGGAAACGCCTTATTATACAAGGTTTTCACTTTGTCGTTTTTATCATGTATATATATATTGGTGGGGGAGTACATGTGGGCACGTGTGCGTTAGCTCTTAGTGAAATATAGGGCCTTACCACACTATGTGTTGGTTGCGTAGTAAGTAGGATTTTAAGGGATGGAGTTTCTAGTTCAACAATCAATCTGTTTTTAAATTGTCCTTTTCCTAGACTGGTTGCCAACAAAGGACAGATATCCCACTGTACCCTGTTATTAATTGGCTGAGAGGAGAAATATTTAATATAGTGTCACATTTCCGTATCCGGGTGAATTTAGACAAATGGTCATTTGGTTCCTCCAACATCAATTTCCTTGGTCAAAACATCGAAACCGATGTCATCTCGCATCTACCCGAGAAGATCAGAGCTATCCAAGACGTCCCCACGATAACATTTGTTAGACAACCAAACGCTTCATCGGGTTTGTTAATTTTTACAGAGTAAACTGTTCATCGAAACTTCCTACGCTAATCAGAATGCAACTAAAACCGAATTACATTGCCACCTTTATATAATAGCGATTTATAAAAGAATTTGTCGGCAAAATAGACACACAATGAAAACAAATCTTAGAACTAACCGATTCGGAGTGGGCTGGTCTTAATCTAAATCTAACCTTTGTCTAACAAATCTCCGTTAAAAGATGAGCAAAAAAAAAACGCTGAATAATCATTAAATACCCACGAACACGCCAACTTTACAAATTTGTCATATATTGACAAGTTTATGCAATGGTCTCGGCTGGAACTTTAAAGTATTTTCAATGTATTTCTTTTTCAGATTTTTCGTGCTTTTAAGTAAAAATCCTATGAGGTCATTATTCTCAGAGTTACTTTTGTGCGTGTAAATACAGGTTCTTCAACAACAAATAAAGAATACTGCATTTGCCTTGATAAATTTACTCGCTAATGTTAGTTTCCGCATAGATAACATCTATGCTCCGCAACGCGCGCATGATATATATATTTCATGACAAATAGCAACAGCTAAAAATGAAAGTCGTTTATAACAAAACTTGTATAGAAGAAATATTATTGCCCAAAACAGGCAATTATTAAATTACATGACCCAGCAGCCAAATGGAAACTAACAGGATTCAGAAAACTACAACATTTAGCGTCGAAAAAAATTAGTTTAGATCAAATAACTACAGAAAAAAATGAGAGTCGTTTATAACAAAACTTGTATAGAAGAAATATTATTGCCCCAAACAGGCAATTATTAAATTACATGACCCAGGAGCCAAATGGAAACTAACAGGATTCAGAAAACTACAACATTTAGTGTCGAAAAAAATTAGTTTAGATCAAATAACTACAGAAAAATGAAAGTCGTTTATAACAAAATTGTATAGAAGAAGTATTGTTGCCCAAAACAGGCAATTATTAAATTAGATGACCCGGCAGTCAAAAGGTAACTAACACGATTCAGAAAACTACAACATTTAGTGGCGAAAAAAACTTAGTTTACAGCAAATAGCAACAGCAAAAGATGACAGTCGTTTATAACAAAACTTGTATAGAACAGATATTGTTGCCGCAAACAGGCAATTATTAAATTAATTGACCCGTAACCAAAAGGTAACTGAAAGGATTCAGAAAACTACAACATTTAGTGGCGAAAAAACTTAGTTCACAACAAAGAAGAACAACGAAAACTGAAAGTTCTTTTTGACGAAATTTATATAAAAGTGTGATTGGAGCCCAAATACACAATAATACATATACCGTTGAGATATCAGAAATTTACAGTTGAATAGACTAATATATATATATATATATATATATATATATATATATATATATATATATATATATATATATATATATATATATGTGTGTGTGTGTGTGTCTTGAACAATGAAAAATGTTAAAAATTAAAATTTCAGACTCACTTGAAAATATATTATGTTTGTTTTATTTTTTTAAAGATCGGTTCCTCAACTAGTTTCGACCAGGTGGCCATCACCAGGGGAAAAAATTCCTGCTTGTTAGTAGCAGTGAATTAAAGGGATGCTTGACTGTTTCTGAAGAAGGTGCGATTATATATAGTTTTCATTTGTATTTATCGTTAATTTTTGTTCTGTCCTTGTATTGGTCAAAGGTCTTTTCAAGTTCCTTTAAGAAGAGGTTGGTAGACTTATTAAAGTACTTATAAAAACAATGTACATGAGAGTGTAGATTCTTCACAAAATATTAACTTACACCCTGATTTTTAAAAAATATCCCTTTTCTTAAAAATACCCTTTTCCCAAGCTAAGATACATAACCAAAAACTTAAATCAATAGCTTCCATTATTCAAATTTAATAAATATATAATTTATCAAATTAAAAATAATAATTGCATTAAATAAATAAATATAATTAATAATATATAAATATAATAAATAATACAATATATAATATAATATAAATATCATAATATAAATAATATAATATAATAATATATAATTGTAAATATTCAATAATATAATAATATATAAATAATTATATAAATATAAATGATATATAAATATAATAATATATAATAGTATAATATATAATATAAATATAATAATATAAATAATATAATATAATAATATAAATATAATAATATAATAATATATAATAATGTATAATAATATAATAAATATATAAATAATTATGTAAATATAAATAATATATAAATATAATATATAATATAACTATAGTATAAAAAAAATTAATATAATAATATTATATAGTAATATATAATAATATATTAATATAATAAATAATATATATGAATAATTAATTATATAAATAAATTATAATTAAATAAATAAATATAAACAAATAAAAACAATTCAACAACAATTTATATTTTATCTTGATTTTCAAAGTTAACCTTGAGAATATTTTTGAGAATTCTTAAATTTAAAAATGTTGAAAACCTAACGATATGGTTATTTCCGTTTATAAATACATGTCGCAAAATAAAATCCTTACATTTGCCTTGATCCATCAGAGGACAAAATGCGTTGGTAAAGAGACGTTTTCCGTTTGTCTTTATTCATATTGTCTTTTCACAGATATATTTTATTTATATCTGAATTTTTACACACACAGAGCACACACACACATACACACACATACACACACAAACGCACACACACACACACACATATATATATGTATACACACACACACACACACATATATATATATATATATATATATATATATGTACTGAAATTACTTATGTAAACAATGCGAAAGTTCCTCCCACGTATAATCTATGACAGAGGAAAATACTAATTCGACCCCAAGCATATGTTTGTGATCAAGTCTCATCTAAAAAAAAAAAACACTATAAAAACAATATACCTTTTTACGTACAGGACACCCACTCACAAAACTGAACCCCCATGGACAGCAGTCGATGTTCTGCTAAACAAGTTAACCTCATATATTTGGGAACTACTAATTGTCGTAAATCCCAAAGAGAATATTGTGTTACTCTCTTTTGGCGTTAGTGCATTTCACGCTGTAACTTCTAGAATTGTGTGATCAAGCACACCCACGAATATGAGAAATATAGATACACACACGCCCACATATTAGCATTTAAGCTAATGACGTTTCTAAGCTAGTGACGTTTCATCATCCCTTAACAGGACCTGAGTTTTCTCTCGACGTGACGAACGGTTGTGCTCTCAGTGTGTCTCCTTTCCTTGGACGTCTATTGGGAATGAAGCTCACTCCAGACCTTAAGTGGAACACATATCTTACGATCCGTCATTAAATATGCTTGGAAAAAATGGACGGTTTCTTGTACGCTCCAGAAACTTCCTACCCACTCCTGTTTTCTTCCATTCGTCCATGCGTAGAGTATTGCTGCCATACATGATCCGGTGGCCGTGCTATTTTCTTCGGCTTCAGTCACTTGCCGACCGCCGTAAGGTTGCAACTCTGTGCCTTTTTAAAAATAAATACTCTCATGGTAATTGTTCAGATAAAGTCTACACTATGGTACCTAGACTGTATGAATTTAAGCGCAATACAAGACTTATCCTGCACTTCTCGCTTGTGGAACTTTTTCTTAGCTCCATGCTTTCGAACCAACTTTAATCTGCAAAAATTTAAATGCAATGTCAATGGCTATCTATTGTCATCCTCACTACTCTTTTGTCGTTCTCCTCATTACTGATGTTTCTCTTCCAAATTCCTCCACACCCCGTAACCCCTTGCGCGTTAGTGGCTGTACAGCCTTGCTTGGGGTGATAACGATTTAAAAAAATAGATCAGGACAAAAATAGTATTGCATTCATATCTAGTCTGGAGATATCCGTTCCAAACTTTCCACCCTTGACAGAGTCCAGAAGGATCTGTGTAGTCTCTTGGGGGATTTTCCACCCTACAACCTTTTTACTAAAGTCGAAACGTTACTAGCTACTTGATTTCCTATCGCTATTTTCATGGCAAATGTCCAAACAGGTCACATTACTTAGTTCCTAGCATTCACGGCTTGAACCCACCATGCCACACCAGGATAATCAACTTATCCTCATTGCCTTTTTATTCCATTGGTGAGAAGGAAAGTCTACTTAGATATCTTATTAGGTGGAACAGACACCTGAGAGAATGCATCCTTGATCACTACGGTCTTAAGCTCTTCAAGTCTATAGGAAACCGTTATCTATCCTACATATCCTCATAATATACAGTTCTTTCTTTCTCCATTTACGGACTTACATCATCCTTATTCAGTAACTTTCTGTATGGAGGGGGCTTGAGGTTTGTATTCCATGAACAATATATAAAATATTATATGTATCTGTTTGAATTGCAGAAACAAGAGATATGATTTCCTCCTGATCGAAAAATAGTGCTAAGTGTCATGAGGGAGAATATTTCCTTACAAGTTCAGTCTCTGCCGTCGAAAGAAAAACATAAAAATACACCTACATCAAGAGGAGTAGCAGGAGGAGCAGTAGTCATTCACGCCTAAACATTATTTTCCCTACATTCTATTCTATATTGTTTCACTGTACAAAAAAATAAAATAAAATAAAATAACTTGTTAAAATAATTCCGCTTTGATACTGTTGTTTTTGATAACACAGTTACAACACTTATCTTTTTATAGATATATTTTATTTATATCTGAAATTTTACACACTCCACACAAACACAGATCTAAACGCATGTACACACTAGGGAAATGCGTCCTAGGTCACACTTTCCAGCTTTGACAGAGTTTAAAAAGAGATGAGTATCCAAGTAAGAAAAAATGATGAAGCCTTCTCGACATTTCCCCTTTGGGGGAATGCCTCAGGCGCTAGGTAATAACTCTGACTCATTCCAGTAAAGTCTGGTGACGGGTAACGCGTCCCAGGTCTTAAAAGATGTAATATTAATTTAATCCCCACCGATAAATCTGTCACCCAACTATGAAAAATGCATTTATTTTACAAAGCAAATATTTCATATTTTACAAAAGTGTCTTGTCATTGCATTTGATGCATTAATTATATACATCGAAAAATATTGTGTTAATTTCAGTTTAAAATCCAGTTCCTAATGTCATATGATATTTCTGGATTACTGAGAATCATCGTAAATGTATATTCACGAAGATAACATGGATTACTGATTATAATATGCCTATTAAGAACCTATATAAGAGTTAAGCAGCTTGTTGTAAAAATACATTATAGAATAAATTTGGAGAATCATGAATAGTTTCTTGATATATATATATATATATATATATATATATATATATAATGGCCATTTCGACAGCAGTAACGACGAAGGTGTCAGCAAAGCTCGTGCGAGGTTTTAAAGCAACTTGCACGATACCGCAAAGACTCTCCCCCAATAAGGTTATAGAATGCAGCGTTATTTTATGTAGGTTTTCCGTCTCTTAGAAGGATGCCTTGACAAATGATAAGGATTTTTCGTTCCCACTGGGCTTACAGCAACCCGTACACCAAACCGAGTATTTTTACGTCCCGTCGTGCATATATACGGTGGGTATATGAGTAGTGGATAGCGGCTCGGACTGAGGAATTGGAGAGCCGCGTTCGAATTCCAGTCGAATCCATTACATTCACTTACGTGCTAATACCCTTGGGAAAGGTGTGAATCCTCTTCTTCTCCCTCCAACTATGGGTAAATAGCAGGACACACTGGGTTCTATAGCCTTGGATGGCAACTGGTCTAGGAGAAGGACAACTCTGAATTCAAAACCTACGGAGGGTCGTTTGGGGACCTTGTCGCATTCGCTGCACCAGGTCCCTGTATTCGTCCCTCTAAAAAGTGTGGATGGCCCTGCACAAAGCCTTCACCACTATAATCAAATCTCATGTGTCGGTGTCGGGCTTTCGGTTTCTGGGAACTGATCTGCCTGACCCTCATACGTCGAGTTCGATGGGAGAGTCCATCATATATATATATATATATATATATATATATATATATGGGAGTGAATTAAAGATCAAATATCGATTGGAATCCGACAGGATGATAAAATCAAACAACAAATAGAAAACGTATATTATTTAACATGTTTCGCTTTTATTAAAATTTCGCCAGAGATTCAGAGAAAACAGGCATAAAGACAGAAAACACTGATATTTTCAATTATGTTCGGATCACTTCTCATTGGTCAGAGACGTATCATGTGTATTAGAACCGTGTATGGAGATCTGTGAAAATTCTTGTATGTCTAAGTGGGAAACGAATGGTAATGAGTATTTATAATTGTGTGCGTGTGTCTGTATAGTTGGGGTTTTTATCTTTACCTTTGTGCGGTTATCCCTCGCAAAAGGGAGTCGCAGTTCTATAAAATTAGAACTCTGCGTCTCCCCGCTGCGATCATCTCTAACCTAGATCCCCATAAACCATGTAGACCCGATGGTAGCTCTGTAATAGTCATTAAGAAGTTTGCACCCGAACTGGCTCCTGTTCTCTCTAATCTCTCGCTGCCTCCTTCTTTCCTGCCAGTTGGAAGTCATCATCTGTTGTTCCACTTTTTAAGAACCCGTTGAATCTTCAGACTAGCTATCGGCCCATTTACCTCTTTTTTGGGAAACTCCTAGAATCCCTAATCAGTGTCGAACTGGTTCATCATCTCTCGTTGTGGGGACTTTTTTCTGACAAGCAAGATGGCTATCCTTTTACAGGTCAACTGCTGATGTACTGACGGTAATTGCGGAAAGAGTCTATCATGCTCTAGATAAAAACAGTGAAGCCCGGGTGGTAGCACTGGATATTTGGAAAGACTGTGGAAGGATTTGGTATACAGGTCTTCTCCATAAGCTGAAAAGTTACGCTGTCTCCGAACACATTTTTATTCAGTCTTTCCTATCAAATCGTGTAGGTTATCGGGAACGGCCAATTTTAACGCCTCCAAAACTAAATTTATCTCTATTAATCATCTGAAACACCCCTCTGTCCATTTTATCAGCATGGCTGATGCTAACCTCCAGGAAAGTGACCTTGTTGCGCCTTCTCGGGCTAACGTTCACAGCTGACATGAAGTGGAAAAACTATATTGAATTCATTGCTTGGTCAGCTGCTAAGGAAATTACTTCACTGTGTTGCGCAGGACAATTTTTTCTCTCCAGAATCTATCTTACATATTTATAAGTCTACCATTTCTACAGGCTTAGAATATTCCTTTCAAATATGGTCCTTGATAAAATCCAAACAGGAATCAATGATATTATTGGTCTTGATCTGGCGGCTCGGCTTCAGTCACTTTACCCCCGGCGTAAGGTTGCCTCTCTGAGTCTTTTCTGTAAATACTTTCTTGGTAATTGTTCGGATTAGCTCTTCGCTAGTCTTTTTTTAATTTAATCACAATAGTGCACTGGCGCTGAGAACTCATCAATTTACAGTTGAGATGGCTAGACGTAAACGTAAATTCTATGCTAACTTTGGGTCCTGTCACACATGGCACAGCGGATAAAAGCATTAGTTAGATCCAGTGACAGGATCCAAAGAGCGTGAGTTCAATACCTGGTTAAGGCAGTGGAGAACTTGGAGAGGGG
Source organism: Acanthosepion esculentum (assembly GCA_964036315.1). Taxonomy (NCBI): domain Eukaryota; kingdom Metazoa; phylum Mollusca; class Cephalopoda; order Sepiida; family Sepiidae; genus Acanthosepion; species Acanthosepion esculentum. The sequence goes on along the minus strand of OZ038486.1, from coordinate 65,739,665 downwards.
AATTAACAGGAGATAACTGATATCTGACATCCATTAGACATGGCACGTGGAACTAGAAGAGTCTACACCAGAGAGCGAAATAAAGGATTCAGTTCGACATTCCAACCATCTGAAGAAGGCCGGAGCGTACAACGGACGAAACGCTGTCATAAATATGGCAACAAAGGTGGGGACAATAGCCAGAATAATGTAAATAGTATATCTATGTGCGTATGTATGTGATTAAGAGGGATTTAAACACAAAAAAGTGCGATTGACAGTTTACCGCAGCGAAATCTTTAAGCGTACAACAATATATATATATATATATATATATATATATATATATATATATATATATATATATATATATATCACTACTTCAATATCTATCGCAAGATGTAGTGTAGTCTGGCCATTACTTACTTCAGATCGGCCCGCAATCGCTGTAAGAGAGTTCTGGAAAACGCAAAGTGCAGCTACGCACAAGCTGTCCAGCCCATGGTTGGAAATGAAACAAATTGGATCTCGCAAATTCTGGAAGATCACCAACCAAATTATAAACAGAGGCAAAGCGACTGTGCTCGCTATTATAAATGGCCCCGAGGTCATATATTCTTCGACAGACAAGGCGAAGCTCTTTGACTCCATCTTTACCTCAAACTAAATGTTAGATGAGAAAAACATCCCTCCCTACCTTCCCACGTCTCATTGAGCACAATCTCAATAATATATTCATTTCAGCACAGAGCAGTTTCTATACTTATCAAAAGCCTCGGCCCTAAGAAAGCCGCTGACCCAAACCTAAGTCCAGTGGTTGTCTTTCAGAATATGAACCCAGAAATATCCCCAATCCTAGCGAAGTTATTCAGCCGCTGCTTCAAAGAGAAATCCTTTCCTAGCTTGTGGAAGGTTGCAAGTGTATGCCCGGACTTCAAGAATGCGGGCGAGTGATCCTCCCCTTCGTATTTTGGACCCACCAGTCTTATCAGTTAGCTTTTCGGAGGCATTAATTAACAAGGAAGTCGTCGAGCACCGTCATAGTCCCCTCATATCCATATAAACTAGCCCTTAACGTAACACTCTACCTCGAGTGGCCTTGTAAAGGTTGAACCTTACTGTAATACACACACACACACAGACACACACACACACACACACACACACACACACACACAGACACACACACAGACACATATATATATATATATATATATATATATATATATACATACATATATATATATATGTGCTCCCTCCCGGAAATCCGGTTCAGCTCTCTATGGAAAGGAGATTTTAAAAACAGTGGCTCCTACTGCTATTAAGCATTACTCTTCAAGTATGAATTGAGTTCTCTGAGCCGCTGGCGTATTTCGTATAGAGAAAAACGTTAAAATTCCCTTCTTTTATGCCAATGGCCTAGGAGTAAGATATCTGACTGTTGTCAACTCAGTCGGGTTTCGATTCCGGCTTGTGGAAATTAGACATCTAGCCAAACTGAGAAGCTGTGATACCGCGAAACCATCTGTCTATGGATAACTATATATATATATATATATATATATATATATATATATATATATATATATATATATATATACGGGCTGTATTACCTGAATGACCGTAGCGTGACGCTGTACAAATGTTTGCACCCGAGCGTGTACAGGTTTATTCCAAGTTTCGCTTTCCTGTTAGCTAAGCAGGAAGTTGTACGAATTTATGTTATACCGTTGCCGAAAACTGAGTTCAAGGAATATGGAACAACTCATTAACGTCAAGTTTTGTGTGAAGGTTTTTAAAGGTGTGAGCGTAACGCTGACTCTATTAAAATAGTTTATGGTGAACATGCTTCGAAGAAATTAAAATCTTTTGTGCTGAAGAGTTGGTTCAAGGAAGAGCGATTGACGCAAGTAACTAAAAGCCAAAACCAGAAAGAACAGATGCAAATATGTATTTCGAACTCTGTTGAAAGGGTTACGAAAACCTGTTTGGATGCAAAGTGGGATTCTCTGGGATTGTCTATGCTCCTGCAAATGATGCGTTCGAACTTCTTGTGTTCCTGGAAAAAAATCCATTCAAAAAATGGACGATCAACCTTTATTCCCATGACATATTCCTCCGTAATTTTTGCCTATTTTCCAAATCGAAAAATGCCCTGAAAGGTCAAAGATTTGCAGGTATCTTTTGACGCCCAGAAAAACATGATTATATTACTGAAATGTATTCCGGAAACCGAATTCTAACATTGATTCCAGCAATGCCATTTTGAAGGCCGTAGCTTCCAAAAGCGATCTGGAAAGCAGACTCTGCTTTATAGTGCCATTCTGGAAATTAACCTAACTCATCTCGTGTATCCGAATTGTTCTTTATACGTTTTACATTTTAACCATATAATAATCACCATATAATAATAATATAAATTGCTTTTTATTATGCATTTATTAAGATTTTATGTCCTTACTTTTGTCAGCTGCGTTCCCAGTTTTGAAGCAGGAATTAAAGTAGAAATGCACATCGTTCAATGAAAAGAGCGACACTAGTGACACATAGGGTTCAACATGGGTCAGAAACAGAACAAATGAAATCATGAAAGCAATTTACAGACAAAAATGGAGGTGGGCGGTACACCTAGCAAGCTGGAGAGATAAAGTAAAGTGGATTGTAATCAGGTTCGGGTTTGAAGATGGGAAGTGTGCTTTTCTTTCAGCAGTCATTTATGTGCCATGCGTGATACACGCTTAGGCGATCATGTATCTTTCGATGAATGACTGACGGGGGGCAGATTTTTTCCCGCAGTAGGTTGACATTTCTTTCTGTGGTAGATCAGTTGCTGTCCAAGGCTATAGAACCCGGTCTGTCCTGCTATGTTTTCCATAGCTGGAGGAGGGGGAGAAGATGATTCATGCCTTTCCCAAGGGTATTAGCACATGATTGAATGGAATTCGAACTCGGCTCTCCGATTCCTCAATCCGAACTGCTATCCATTACTCCTCTGTGCCTATCAGCAATGAACTCATAATAATAATTTGTTGATGTCAAAATGCATTCATGACTATAGCGAGTTTGTTCATATCTCTTTATGGGTCATTTAATACCGACATTTTATTTTCTTGTGAGTTTTGTTTTTTATTCTGTTTTCAAAAATGTATTACTGGTAATTTTTTCTTATGTATTTTTATATTTTTATGTTTTGACCCCTGTTTGGGGCTTCACTATTTGCCCATAGCTGGGACCCTAACAGGTGCTACTGAGTCGGGATGGACCTGAGAATAACGACAATTAAAAGGTGTTTCCACGCCCATCAAGAACCTTCCGGTCAGAGGCCTTGGTGCCGGATGAAGTTTATCGTCATGCTCAGGACGACATACATGACTATAAAACTTGAGTTTGTGACTGTGCTTATTTGTGTAGTTGTGTGTGTGTCTGTGTGTGTGTGTGTGACTTTAGTAAATGTGGATTCTTGAACATTAATCAAGCCAGATCACAGTCATACGTATTTTTAGGCTCAAGAGGAAACTGGCAGTGTGGAGAAAAGTACAGCAACAACATTTTATCTAAGTCAGATGGTGTTAGCGCCAGTGATTTGCGCAGTCTTCGATATGCTGAAAAAACTACTTCAAAGTACACTACAATAGTATAAAATATTTACGTTTTATTAACTATACAGTTTATTAAATTTACGGTTCAAAGAGTGTTATATACAATATTGAGTCTTTGATGTCGACGTATCCAAGGTTTTAGCTGAATGAATATATATTTCACTTATATATTAATACTAGATTAAAAGCTGTCCTAGTTGGCTGTAATTAAGCTAATTCCTGCGAGGGCACTTGATTGGGCCTTCATCACAATAGGTAGGGAAGGGTCAACAATAAACTGTAGAAGAACTCAAAACTGATCGCTTCATTTAAGTATTGCATTAATATTTAAGCTTACCTTTTAAAAGTTTAACAATAATTCTTTTACAGCCACTTAATTTAAAGACATTTTGATATATGTAGGTCCTTACCTTCCGTACAAACAATTGTTTTTACTTCATGGGTGACTTTCGATAGATTTCGCAATTAATTTCGATCAATTATAGAAATTTTTATCGTCAAAAAAAAAAAAAATGTCGCAAAAAAACACGTGCAAAAATCGACGAAAATATTCGCAGTAATGAAAACTTGTGAATCCAAAATTTCAGGATTGTGAGTCCGGGTTCGACCCGGAATGTTTTTCATTTGTTCACAGATTCGGCTTGATTTTAAAATGGTATACTGACATTTACATTTATTATATAGACGATCAGCTATTGAAATTTAGAGAGTTATGTCCCTTAAATCAAAAATGTGTGACCCGGTGACACACTCACATGAAACTTTATTATATAGATGTCGAGTTAGTGTACTAGTAAACATGTGAACCAGTCTGCTGCATGAGTTATTGGTGATTAAACCGGTTCCTCCACCAGAATATTTTGATGAGGGAAGTGGCTCAGCAACCAGTTAGATTAAAAACCTATCATAGATCGGATAAACCGTATTGAATGGTCAACGGTCATTTAGCGCAATGGGGTAGACTGGGTTCTATAGCTTATGTGGCAGCTAGTGTAGTGATGACACGCCATTGTTCGGCGAAGTGCTTCCTAGACGGAAGTCAATAGCCAGTGTGGAATTTTCCCCAAAAGGGAATCAAAAGCCACTTGTCTGTGACCAAGGTGAACCTCCAAGCTGGTTGACATCCGATGTGGTTTGAGCTGGAGACGAATGGGCGCCATCAGGTTTGCTTGCCCAAAACACGCTACGTTGGAGTGACTTACTTCAGCGGCTTTTAATCCAGATATGCGGAGTGGGGTGGTCAGGCGTTCAGTTATGCAGCGACCCAACGCCTACACCCAGTCATGGGCCTGATGATGAGGATGGTATGATGATGATGATGATGGTATTTTAGTTCACCCTATAATAATTTCCTTATATTCAAGTCGAGCTGCGACTAATCTTCAAAAATATGAGCCTAATGTAAATCCTCGCTCGACTGCATTTAAATCAGCTCAAAATATTAAATTTATATTAATTTCCCATAAAGATACTATGGCGACATTATAATATCATGTCTGCAATTAGTTAAATATAAAAAAAAAAATTCTAAGCCAACAAAAAGTACATCATCGCATGTAAACATGCTAGCCTCGTGGTGGACCGGGAGCGCGCATCAGTTAAATTTCGTCATGTCCCTTGGGAATAACGTTAATCTATTTTTTTTTCCTGTGCACCATCCCGTCGTAAGATTCTTTTTAAATTTATCTACGAGAATCTTTCAAGATATTCTCAACTTCCCGTCTGATGTCGCTCAAAGTAATTTTTTTTTCTTTACCATCTCTGCCTGTCTCCGTTCTGTCATCCATTTACACAAACCCGTCAAGTAAGTTAGTCACTTTCCCACACTTCTTTTGATTTCTCTATATCCTGCGAGTTTTAAATTCTCCAACCTCTCTTTCTTAAATATGTGTGCCCCACAATTCAGCTGTCTCGTACTGAGGGTAAATATAAGTAACATTTCTTTTTATTTTCCTTAAAACTTCCTCATTGCTTACATGTTCTATTCGTTCTCAAAATCTGTATATGGAACCACATCTACATTATTTACATTGTTCATACTGTTGTCCTAGTCTTTATTGATATACGACGTTTCGGCCGTTGTAAGTTCCGGCCTTCGTCAGGTGATTTGAATTTCGAACTGAACCCTCTATTTCGTCCACCGAGATAGATTGTTCTAGTTCCACGTACCATGCTCCTTCCGGACATGGAACTAGAATAATCAACGCTGGTGGACGAAATAAATGGTTCAGTTCGAGATTCCAATCACCTGATGAAGGCCGGAGCGTACAACGGCCGAAACGTCGTGAATATGGAAATAGAGATGAGGACAACAGTCTGAACAATGTAAACAATGTAGATAACTATAATACCTCATCTCAGAGATATCGACAGAACCACATCTGTATCTGTCTCGATTTCTAAGACGAGGTAGTATGTACACTATTTACATTGTTCGGACTATCATCCTCATCTTTGTTGCCATATTTATCACAACGTATCGGACGTTGCACGGTGGTTGGAATGTCGAACTGAACCCTGTTCTAATTCCACGTGCCATGTCTAATGGATGCCAGATATCAGTTACCTCCTGTTAATTCCCCTCTCCAAATTCTCCACCGCTTTAACCAGGTATTGAACTCACACTCTTTGGGTGCTGTCACTGGATCTAATTAACGCCTTTATCCACTGCGCCATGTGTCCTCAAAGACTGATAATTGACATCTATTATAGTTCTGATATAGCAGCAATACTCCAATTTTGGCCTGATCTGACTCTTGTTAAGTTCAAGTATGGCTGGTGGGGTCAGGTACTTTCTGGACCGGTTTAAGGCGCCGGCCACTTATTTTCTCAGCATCTTTAGCGATTGGTTGTATGTATGAGTTCCTCTTGAGGTCTGGGGTGGTCTTGAGTTTCAATGGATGCTCAAAACGAGGAGCGTCTTTGAGGGTGTGACTATTCATTGTAACTGGCGAGAATTCACTGATTATGAAATGTTACAAGCGTCGTTTTTGTTACATTTGAAAAATATAAGCCAATCTCACCTATTTACTGAATTCGTTCGCTATTTTCATACAGGCTGTTTTTTAACCAATAAAGACTTACTCGTATGTCGTTCCCAAACAAATAAAGCTTTTCGGGTATTTCAAGTAGTTCTTAATGACGTGTTGCATCATAATTCTCTTGTGAAATCCATGAAACATACGTAATTGTATTGTCCGCTCTGTTTTCTCATTGACATATCGATGATACACGAAGGAGAGAGTTTATCAGTAACCCTCTCGATACCCGGAAAGTAACAGTGAAATTCTGTTACTCCTGAAAAAAAAAAAAAACAAAAAAAAAAAAAATTATAAGGACACACATAGCCGTACATAGAAGCTCCATGCATGCCATCACATGATGAAACCGTTTGGGAAATAGATCAACATCATGTTCAAAATTGCACCTCGGATAAAAACACGTCTGTTCGACTGAGTCCAGAGAAGTTTTACTGGAAGTCTGCAATCGGAGTTTTCCTTCTTGCCGATAGAATTGTGATAACGAGGACAATAAACGTGGAAGTCTCCTGGGCGCAAACTTTCAAGGTATTTAGACAACGCAGATTTAAGCTCAGATTGTGATTTTTCCGGTCGTCGGATTCTAGAAGCGAAATTCATCGTTGTCAAATCAATTTCCGTCAAGTGGTGGCAAGAGGGTTCAATGTAATCTTTGTTTCTTTCTTTCATTAATTCATTCATATATTTCCTTCTACATTTTTAAAAATTTCTTTCCCGTTTTGTTCCTATTTCTTTCTTTCTTTCTTTCTTTTCTGCTAATTAATTCTGTCATGTTTTTCTTTTTCTTCTATACTTCTGGTCTTTCTTTCTTTCTTTCTTTCTTTCTTTCTTTAATTCATTCAAATTTTTCTATTTTCTTTCTACATTTTTGTTCCTCCTTTTTTTTTCATTTCACTTTTTCTTTCTTCCTTATTTCCTTATTCTTTTAATTTTACTCATTAATTCTGTCATGTTTTCTTTTGCTTTTTACATATTTCACTTTCTTTTCTTTTTTTCGTTCGTTATTTCTCTTTTATTCTTCTTTTTTTCTTCCTTGGCAGTTTTGTTCCCTTCTCTTCGCTTACACGCAGACTTAACCTCGCCAGATTAACCCTTATTAATTTTACGCAATGTGCAACTACAAAATCTCACCCAACCAGAGAGAAACGTTGACTGATGTCGAAGAAGAGGAAGAAAGTGAGGGAAAAGTATTGGCAGGGGTAGAGAGATCGAGAAAGAAGAAGAGGAAATGAAGTAGATCTGAGAAGTGAATCGAGAAAGAGAAAGAAAAGGCAGAGAGAGAGAGAGAGAGAGAGAGAGAGAAACCGACGCAGTTAATGACGGAGAGAAAGAGGAAAATAATTTAAACGCCTCTGAAATATGAGACCTTTCAAAAGAAACAAATACTGGATTCATGCCTAATTGAAAGGAAGAAAAAGCCGAAAGACAATTAACGTCGCAATCGGTTGATAAAATGATACTGCAATAGACTGGCGCTCAAGGCTAGTGGGTACTTTTTATTACAGCGCTTAGAATCGAAGATTTCATTCTAGTCCTTTGGAACAGAAGACCAAATGGCAAAGTTTTAACGAAAGTCTCTTCTTTCTTTGCTACGTATCACAGAATTAGGGAATTTTATGGACTGACAGCTCGGAAACGGGTGATGTGTGAACGGATAAGCAGTTTATTTAGTGATTTTGCCCAACAAATTAGGGCGTTAACCGTAGGAAACAGGAAGTATACAACCCTACTCCGGATATCTGAATTCAACTGTAAACATAAAATGCAATGTATTAATGTTTCAGTGGGTTCTTGTACACTGTTGCTCACTCAACACAAGGCACAAGAGTCATTCAAGGTAGAGGACTACTGAATGGAAATATTAGAAATTCATTGACCGAGCAGTTAGCGTTACGGTCGGTTGAAATTTATAAAACCATTCTCTTAAAAGAGTTTTTTAAGGAAATTGGACTTATCAAATCCGAGAACTGTTAACACTTTTTCTTATATTGACGACAGTTTTCTTCCTAATATTTTTTTTATTTAACTGATTCGTTTTCTACGGTTTATCAACCCTATGCAGGTTATTTAAAGCCAGAAAATATTTTTAGATTGTAAGATTTTTTTAGGAGATAATGTTCTAATGATACAAGTCATATTAATTGACCAAATAGCTGAAAAAGAGAAAGGTGAATTCATACCTTTCCCAAGGTTATTTACGCGTAAGTGAATATAACGAATCCATTGGGAATTTGAACTCCGCTCTCCGATTAACAATCCAAAGAATTATATCACCCGCACACCCAAGCTTACAGCACCTGATATTCCCAAACGGTCACCCATCTAGGTACTGACCAAGCTCGACGTTGTTTATCTTCTGTGATCGTCAGTTGTTTTTGTTTAAGGCTGTATGGAAAGTCAACATCTTGATTATACCATTATTTTCTTTCTAGTTACATGTGCTACCCATTTTTGTTGTTGCGGCTGTTGGAAGTCTTCAACTAATGCGGTTTTACTTATTCGATAAAGCTCTTTATCATTTTGCAGCGCCAGTCTATAAGATCGACTGAAGGATTGTCTTCTTTGAAACCTAATGGATTCATTCACTTCTAATGGATGCACAGTCCTTTTCTTTTTTGTTCTTACAAAAGTTTTCCACAATCTTTCTGTCTTAGTTTGGGCCTTGTGCCACACTGACACCGATCAGCTCGAGTTGTATATTAATAGTCGGTGTTCGGGCATAGGTTAAAAATAGAAACGCCGAATGCTGATTTTGCTAACAGATCGGCCCTTCCAACTTGAAAGATTGGCAACAACAGTGATGAGCCTAATTCATCTTTATTCGCAAAGAAGACGTTAAAAAAAAATGAAATATGCAGGAAGAGGTATTTCAACAAAGTCATATCTTTCTTCTATTAAAAAGAAAATTTTTTATTTTATTATTGTCCTTTCTCCTCAGTAACACTTTCTCTCTATTGCCTTTCATTCGGTTGTCTGTTGCAGCTTTTCTTAACGTTTCTATCGTTGTAGAAAACTTGAAATAGTTTTCATGCTTCAGGAAACACCAGCATAAAAAATAATTATAAACCACTATCAATATCTATATCCCTTATATTTTTTTTTATCACAGTCCACGTGATATACATAATATATGTACACTCGTCCTGTAATTGAGTGAGTGAGTCAATGATACACGAATCCGTCACCTAAAGGTCCCGTCAAACTACCCATTGACTGCGGTTTCACTTTGCCGCTATATGGACATCGCTAAATAATTGACTATGATTATTATAATATTAAATAAAATAAAAGGTTTATTATAATAACCAAGGATTTTCCAGCAATATGACAAACATGTATAGGAAAATTACGAATGTAAAATTAATCAATAAAGAGATATTTATCACTGTTTCTCGCGGAATCCCTAGCGACGTCTTTGCGTTAGTCTTGGGTTCTGGGCAACAACTGTTGAGAAACACTGGTTTATAGGGCTCATTTATTTGAAGCCATGTTTAATCATTCATCTGAGAAAATGGTTGTATATAGACGATAGTTCAAATATTTTAAAGAATAATACATAGGTTGTCACAATAAAATATCTTTTCTAATATCGTGTCCCCACTCTCCTGGCTATCACCATTTACTGCCAAATATTATCCATTTTTCCAATGGTCATAGTAGAAAACGGATAGCGCGGAAGGTAAAGAAACTTTCAAGTAATTGCTGTAGGGTGGAGTAAATTCAAGCTTGTACGTCCTGAAAATAGATATATACTTGCAGCTTTGCTAATCTCTTTAGGTAAAGAGAGTTACTTGGCATAGATTTGTGGAGACGAGCTGGTATTGTAAGTTTACTGACTACAACTTGTTGCAAAGTCGTGTGTGTATATATATACAGTGACACGCATAAGTATTGGATACATGTTATTTTCTGTTATAACTCTAGTTTATGTTCGCCATTTTGCCTGATATTTGGTAAGTAATATCTCGTAAAGTTGTTTTCGTTGTATGTGGAAGGAAAATTAAAAACTCATGGTTGAATCCATGTTTTTTATCAAAGTTCAAAATTATCCTATGCAAAAGTATTGGATACATGACAATTTTTTCAAATTTCCAATCGAAACTTTGTATTTTAAAAGACTTTAAATATTCAAATTTTCGATAGTATTGGAATGTTATCTCTGACCAATCAGAGAAGTTCACAATTGTTTACAAGATAATGCTTCTAATTATCTGGCCATGAGTTTTTAATTTTCCTTCCACATACAACTAAAACAACTTTACGAGATATTACTTACCAAATATCAGGCAAAATGGCGAACATAAACTAGAGTTATAACAGAAAATAACATGTATCCAATACTTATGCGTGACACTGTATATATATATATATATATATATATATATATATATATATATATATATATATATATATATATATATATATATATATTTAATCATTTCACCTAAAGCAAGACAATAGCCATTTAGATGCAAAGGGGTTACTGGGAATAAAAGTCAACAGAGTGAAAGAAACCGAGAAAAAGTTACGGAGGGGGGGGGGAGGGCAATAAAAATAATTTGGTTCAAGGAGACAGATGGTAATAAATAATTCAGTGTCATAACCGTGTATTTCCTTGAATCCTTTTTATATTTTCTCCTCGGTGACATTTTCTCACTATTATCTTTCATTCTTGTGTTTATTTCAGCGTTTCTCAATCTTTTTACCCTTGTGGAAAACTTGAAATAATTTTTATTATATCCCACCATACTATTCCTCTCACACAGACGGGGTTAGCAATCCTATTACTGCTCTATCGTTAAAGTGCTCGGGCGAACGGCATTCCTTATGTCCGCCAGTTCTAACCTTGACGCCTAAGACACACCATGCCACTCACATTGCAACAAATCACCCTCATTCCCTCTGTATTTCTTAGGTCCGCCAGTTCTAACCTTGACGCCTAAGTCTCACCATGCCACTCACATTGCAACAAATCACCCTCATTCCCTCTGTATTTCTTAGGTCCGCCAGTTCTAACCTTGATGTCTAAGACTCACCATGCCACTCACATTGCAACAAATCACCCTCATTCCCTCTGTATTTCTTAGGTCCGCCAGTTCTAACCTTGACGCCTAAGTCTCACCATGCCACTCACATTGCAACAAATCACCCTCATTCCCTCTGTATTTCTTAGGTCCGCCAGTTCTAACCTTGATGTCTAAGACTCACCATGCCACTCACATTGCAACAAATCACCCTCATTCCCTCTGTATTTCTTAGGTCCGCCAGTTCTAACCTTGACGCCTAAGACTCACCATGCCACTCACATTGCAACAAATCACCCTCATTCCCTCTGTATATCTTAGGTCCGCCAGTTCTAACCTTGACGCCTAAGACTCACCATCATTACAATCTTATCCTGTTCAAGTCTAGTGTCAACAATTATCTCCTCCTATCCGTATAAACTGGCTCTTACTCTGTAATTCTCTACCTCGAGTGGCTTCTAGATCTTGGGTGCCCCCAATCAGACCCCATGTAGGGGAGAGTGGTTAGTACACACTGGTCCTACATGGTAGAACAGTGAGTAAAGATAGTAAAAAGAGGAACATTACTGTTGTGAGACCGATACTTTCCTACATCATGGACTCTCCCAGTACTATATTATTATATGAATGGTAGTATCAGGGAGTAGCACCAGTAATGCTCAGCCGCGTACGATACCAATATCGGACACCACTGGATAGTAAGCTATGCTTACTCTTACACTATTCTTTGTAACTTTTCTGTTTAATGTATCTTTCTTACCTCTAACCCGTGTTCTGTGTTTTCCTGAAAGGCAGTGTAAATGCTTTTGAAGTCTGTCAAGAAAGACAAGTGAAAACTGAGCACCTCCAACGCAGATATAGCAGCAATGCTCTTTCAATACATTTTCGGTCTGATCTGGCTCTTGTAAAGGCAGAGATAAATAGCTGGTGGAGCGGTACAATGAATCAACCATTTTTCCAGCATCAAGAAATAGTTAGTAGGTAGTGGAAAGCTATAAACACCAAGTTTCGACTCCCTGTATTATTTAGGGTGGATTCAGAGTAGATGGCATCACTAATCTTATTCCAATTCCAAATTTTAGTTTCTGTTTTGGAAAGGATTAATTTTAATTTCTTGGAACATTTGCCAAAGAATTCTGATTTTGTAATGTCCATGATCATGTTATATCAAATATGAATGCTTATGCCATCAGCATACCACTACTTATCGCTAACAAGTTGTCCAATGGAGTAACTCAATGCTACCTTTAATCAAATTCATTTTTTAAATTAAAAAAAAATTCAAGAAAATATTGCCATTGATATTTTGTTTCAAAGAGTTTTCTGTTTCCATAACGTTGGAAATTTCAAATTAATGATTAAATTTTTTTTCAAATTTTCAATACTTAATTAATTTTCCTTGTGACTTTTCTTGATAGCATTTTCATTTTAGCTTCACTGTGATTAATTACATTTACAAGTGAGCCTATTCATCCGGCGTGGGAAAAAGGCGGGAAGCTTTATATTGGCGTTTCATAATGACATAAAGAGTGGGGTAATGGAGAGCGGCTCGGATTGAGGAATCGGAGATCTGAGTTCGAATTCCAGTAGAATCCATTACATCCATTTACGTGCTAATACCCTTGGGAAAGGTATGAATCCTCTTCTCATCTCTTCAGCTGCCTCGTCTGTCATGTATCGAGAGATACATGTTCGCCTAAGCGTGTATCACGCATGGCACATAACTGACTGATAATGACATAGTTGTTAGTTACGAAGCTTAAAATAATAACCACAAGTATGGGGAACCCAGTGAAGTTCAGAGTTTAAAACGTCCTCGCTGCTCATTTGTTCTTAATATGATATTCTCATTATCCTTCTGTAGGATATGGCCTTCTTTCAGATAAACAATATGGCTTCCTCTTCCCTATGTCAGCCATTTCAATTTTGAATATTTTTATTTGTACCCTTTAACTTCTTTAACTAAAGACCAGCATTCATACTTATGATTCTTATTGCAATGCTTTGTTAAGTTTGTTAAGCTCAAATACAGAGTGTCCATAAAGTTTCTTCACAATTTAAATGACAAAGTCAGTTGATGTGGCACCGCAACTAGATGACCTTCAACCAACCATCATTTTCCAGCAAGATGGTGCACCACTACATTGGCGACTGCATGTTCGTGGGTTCCTAAATCAAACATTTCCAGACCGGTGTATTAGAAGGGATGGCCCAATTCCGTGGCCACCTCAACCACCAGATACCACTCCCCTGGATACGGTGCGCCTACTCAAATATGTGTATTCACTAAAGATAACTTTGAATTAATATAATATTATTTAATAGGGTTGGGCAACTCGGCGTGGTTTAATGATTTGAAAGCTTGTCTTGCTAGGCCAATTACGATTGAGTAGTGAGTTAGATCCTCACTAAGAAAAAAAAAGTATTTAGTGAGCCTACTCAAATACGTGTATTCACTAAAGATAACTTTGAATTAATATAATATTATTTAATAGGGTTGGGCAACTCGGCGTGGTTTAATGATTTGAAAGCTTGTCTTGCTAGGCCAATTACGATTGAGTAGTGAGTTAGATCCTCACTAAGAAAAAAAATATTTAGTGAGCCTACTCAAATACGTGTATTCACTAAAGATAACTTTGAATTTATATAATATTATTTAATAGGGTGTCCATAAGGTATCTTTAAAATTAAAAAAAATATTTTACAAAGTCAGTTGATGTGGCACCAAAACTAGATGACTTCAACCAACCATCCTTTTCCAGCAAGATGATACTCCACCATATTGGAGGACTGCATGTTCGTGGATTCTTAAATAAAACTGGTGGCTTAGAAGGAATGACCCAATTCCTTGGTCACCTCGATCACGAGCTCTCACTCCACTGAATTTCTTTCTACGGGGTTATGTTAAAGATATCGTGTATCGAACAAAGATACGGGGAATCCCTGATCTAAACAAAAGATCACTGATGCCATTGACGCCATTGATGAGACTATGCAACAGCGAACATGGCAAGGAATCGAACACCGTCTTAATGTGCTTCGTGCAACTAATTGTGCCAATATAGAGGTGTATTAAATTAATTTTAAAAAAATCAATATCCTCTCCTCATTTTGTAACAATTTCCATATATTTGCTTTTCGCTTTTGTAATTTTTTTTTTTTAAATTGTAAAGAGACTTTATGGACACCCTGTATAATATTATATATAATAGTTGCATTGTCTCCCGCCGATTTTATAAATATGTTTTTGATACTCTCTCTTTCTCTCTCCGTCTCTCTGTCTTTCTCCCAAAGCACGCCAGATAAGACGATTGTTTCTCCTGGAAATGGAGACGCATGTTTGAAACCTCTCGGGGGACACATTTTCTATATTTAGTTTCCTCGAGTGCACAGGTCTGTAGACGAATATATATATATATATATATATATATATATATATATATATATATATATATATATATATATATATATATATATATATATATGTATGTATAAAACACGGTGCGCCTACTCAAATACGGTGTATTCACGAAAGATAACTTTGAATTAATATAATATTATTCAATAGGGTGTCCATAATTTCTCTTTACAATCTAAAAAATATATTACAAAGGCAGTTGATGGAGCACCACAACTAGATGACCTTCAACCACCCATCATTTCCCAGCAAGGTGGTGCACCACCACATTGGGAGACCGGTGGGTGGTCCAATTCGCTGGCCACCTCATTCACCAGATATCACTCCCCTGGACTTCTTTCTACGGGGTTATGTGTATCCAACAGAGATACGGAACATGACTGATCTACAGTAAAAGATCACTGATGTCATTACCACCATTGATGAGCCTATGCTTCAGCGAACATGGCAAGAAATCGCGTATCGTCTTGATGTGCTTCGTGCAACTAATTGTGTCCATACAGAGGTGCATTAAAATGTTTAAAAACTTCAATATCTTCTCATTTTGTAACAATTTCTACATATTTGTCTGTTCATTTGCTTTTGTAATATTTTTTTTAAATTATAAAGAGACTTTATTGCCACCCTGTTTTTAACGATGCAATAGTGGAAATTTCAAATGAATTTTATAGTCGTAGTCGAGAAACTCGCAAGGAGATTATTCAATCATTAGCTTATTATAAATTATGGTTCATCAGAAATTTCGAATATGAAAATCGTAAAATTTTCTTGTGTAGTTGTAGTGATTTTTAACTTTGGAAATGTTGCTGTGATAATTCAAAACCAGAAATATTTATTTGTAAATTTAAATTCACTCCAAATCAACTACAAACCTTACGTAATTGATGAATATGTTGACGCAAATAAAAAATATTGATTTCTATCGGATATTCTGCCGTGATGTATTCAAAGCGAACATTTTTATTTCCAAATTTAAAAGATTATCGACAAACCTGACATAGTTTATATTAATATCGACTGAAATAAAACGATAATGAATTCTTTTTTGAAAATTCAGCTGTCATAGTTGGAATGTGAAAAGGATTTACTTGTAAATTTACATATGCAGTTCAATATGCAGTTTACTTGTAAATTTACATACGCCGTTCAATATGCAGTTTACTTGTAAATTTGCATATGTAGTTCAATATGCAGTTTACTTGTAAATTTATATATACCATTTAATGTGCAGTTTACTTGTAGATTTACATATACAGTGCAATATGCAGTTTACTTGTAAATTTACATATGCCGTTCAATATGCACTTTACTTATAAATTTACATATGCCGTTCAATATGCACTTTACTTATAAATTTACATATGCAGTTCAATATACAGTTTACTTGTAAATTTACATATGCAGTTCAATATGCAGTTTCTTTGTAAATTTACATATGCAGTTCAATATGCAGTTTACTTATAAATTTACATATGCAGTTCAATATGCAGTTTCTTTGTAAATTTACATATGCAGTTCAATATGCAGTTTACTTTTAAATTTACATATTCAGTTCAATATGCAGTTTACTTGTAAATTTGCATATGCAGTTCAATATGCAGTTTACTTGTAAATTTACATATGCAGAATAAATAAACTACAAACGTGGCGGAACTGATGCTAACATCGACAAAATGAAAAATAATAATTTTTAGTATTGAAAATTTAGGCGTGAGAATTCAAAATTGAAAATATTTATATATGAATTTAAGAATACATTCGAAAACCAAAATAAAATAGATATAGCATTTTTTTTAAAATAATGTTCATTATTTACAAGGCACGGGAGCCACTCGAGGTAGAATATTGCAGATTAAGTAGCACAGTTTATGCGGGTATGTAGGGAGAAATAACGGTTAACCCTATACTTGAACAGATTCAAATTGTAGTGATCGGGGAAACATCCTCTTGGAAGTCAGTTCCACAGACCAGCGGTTCGCGGGAAGAAGCTGCTCAAGTGGCATTTACATCTCACCCCAATGGAATATGAAGGAAATGAGGGTGGTTCGCTACAATGTTCGTGACATGGCAGGTCTTAGGCGTTAAGGTTTAAACTGGTGAAACTAAGGAATGTAGTTCGTTCGAGCGCCGCTTTTCATGGAAATAGCGATAGAGCAGTGAGAAGCTTGCGACATCTCATCTGTGGCAAAGTGGGTGTAAAATAATTTGTCACCCACCGAGACACGGAGACGCTTTTGGACACTATCGAGACTGGAAAGTGAAGACTGGGCAGCTCCTGCCCATATATGGCAGCAGTACTCCTTTTTCGGCCTGATCTGGCTCTTGTAAAGGTGAGGGATAGCACGAGGAGTCAGGTACCTACTGGAGCCGTACAGGAAGCTCTTTAGCGATGGGTCGTATGTAAGAGTTCCACTTGAGAGTTTAAGCCTCGATAGGCGCTCAAAGCATGGGGCCTCCCTGTAGGAAGTTCGGTTAATCCTAATTGGTGAGTTCTGGGTCAAATCGGAGATGACGGAATGTTACTAGCTTGGTTTTCAAGGCATTGTCAATGAAAGTGAGGATTATTAACTTTCTTGAAAATGTTGAACATTTTTATATGTAAACTGAAAATTGTCATGAAGGAAAAGCCTTATAATTCACATGCTGAAAAACAATTATTTTTAATTTTTAAAATTCAAAATTGAAAATATTTTATTTCGAGCTTTCAAACTGCAATCTGGATAAAATACAAACGTTGCATAATCGATGCAAATACTAATATATATTCTTCCCGTTGAAGTTGATCATATAGGCCGGATCAATGCAAGGGGTTTTAATATGCTGATTTTCTAAACAGAAATATGTCTCTACAGAACCATCAGACTTTAAAAAAAAAAAATCAGCACGAATTTTGTAAAGTTTTCCGACGCGGAGCGCCGCTAATTGTGGAGATGTTTGAACGGCTTTTCAGAGTTCTTGGCAATTATTGTCCGCATTTGTAGTCAACAATCTGCGAATAAGGCGAGAAGCATGCAATTCATAGTTTGTTTTTCACAAAAGATTCGGTGCTACGAGATGTTTTGTTTGTTCCCAGAAATGGTAGAAATACTTAAATATTACAACTTTTTCTCAGCTGTCGAAGTTGAAGCGACTATAGGGAATTAGATCAAATCAAACCCGAGTCATTCTTTATCTATCTATCTATCTATCTATCTATCTATCTATCTATCTATCTATCTATCTATCTATCTATCTCAGTCTTTTCATAAACTGTCTCTCTCTCTCTCTCTATCTATCTCAGTCTTTTCATAAACTGTCTATCTCTCTCTCTCTCTCTATCTATCTATCTATCTATCTATCTATCTATCTATCTATCTATCTATCTCAGTCTTTTGATTATCTATCTATCTATCTATTCATAAACTCTCTCTCTCTCTATCTATATATTCATAAACTCTCTCTCTCTCTCTCTATCTATCTATCTCAGTCTTTTCATTATCTATCTATCTATCTATTCATAAACTCTCTCTCTCTCTATCTATATATTCATAAACTCTCTCTCTCTCTATCTATCTATCTATCTATCTCAGTCTTTTCATTATCTATCTATCTATCTATCTATCTATCTATCTATCTATCTCAGTCTATTCATAAACTCTCTCTCTATCAACCTATCTATCTCAGTCTTTTCATTATCTATCTATCTATCTATCTATCTATCTATCTATCTATCTATCTATCTCAGTCTTTTCATTATCTATCTATCTATCTATCTATCTATCTATCTATCTCAGTCTTTTCATTATCTATCTATCTATCTATCTATCTATCTATCTATCTATCTATCTCAGTCTTTTCATTATCTATCTATCTATCTATCTATCTATCTATCTATCTATCTATCTATCTATCTATCTATCTATCTCAGTCTTTTCATTATCTATCTATCTATCTATCTATCTATCTCAGTCTTTTCATTATCTATCTATCTATCTATCTATCTCAGTCTTTTCATTATCTATCTATCTATCTATCTATCTATCTATCTATCTATCTCAGTCTTTTCATTATCTATCTATCTATCTATCTATCTATCTATCTATCTCAGTCTTTTCATTATCTATCTAACTATCTATCTATCTATCTATCTATCTATCTATCTCAGTCTTTTCATTATCTATCTATCTATCTATCTATCTATCTATCTATCTATCTATCTATCTATCTATCTATCTATCTATCTATCTATCTATCTCAGTCTTTTCATTATCTATCTATCTATCTATCTATCTATCTATCTATCTATCTATCTCAGTCTTTTCATTATCTATCTATCTATCTATCTATCTATCTATCTATCTATCTATCTATCTATCTATCTATCTATCTATCTATGAGCCTGGCCTTTTCTGGAACCACTAACTCTGTTACTTGAATGAATATCATGAGGTTGGCTATCAATTCGAGACACAGTATTTGCAAAGGCGTCTGTTCAGATGATGTGTCAGCAAGAGTTCGGGCAAAGTGCCAGTGGGTCAAAAATGAAGATCAGTTTGGCAAGTGGTGTCGAGTCAAACTGAGCGGAAATAGTCGTTTAATGGATGGCTTTGTTCGTTAAGAGGAAGGGAAATTCGGACACAAGGACTGCTTGACCCGCCTTAAGACCAAGTGCGAAAATTTCCGGATGTGCTTTACTACAAATTACTTGTAAACTTGAGCTCCCAGCATATATATATATATATATATATATATATATATATATATATATATATATATATATATATATATATATATATATATGCATGTTTCTTTTAAAAACGACAGACAAGGTACTGCGGTTAAGCTTTTTATTTAATTTTTCTTATGTTCGAGCAAGAGCTTTCTTTTCTGGACAAAGAGTGTGTAAAAACTGTCCAAATGTTTTATATTTCCGAGCGCTTTCGGCTATACCTTTAGCCATTATCAAGGATGATTCGATTTTTCAGCTTAATTGAGTGTGTGCATTATGTGTATGTCTTAGTGTGTAGTAGGGATGTTTTTAATTTCCGAATACGGTTAGCACATTGTGGTTTTGTTCGTAGTTATTATTGTTAAGAGTTGGCTTTTTCTTTTTTATTATTAGAGCCTCCATTATTTTTAATCTTTTTTTGCAGGTGGATGCAGTTAATATATTTGTGTTTTCTACTAGTATGTTTCTAATGGAGTCCGGTAAATTTGTGTGCGTGTTTAAATGCGTTCTAATGGAGCTGTGGTCAGATAGGTGTAACATAAGACGTCTGGATAAGCATGTAACATCTCTACTACACACTATAATAGGATATGCGAAAATCTGATATTAGATGCATGTATTCCAGCCTTTTTCAAAACATGAATTCAGTAATTTTCTCTCATAGGAAGATTAAATTGAAATTATTCGTCTCCAGCGAAAGTGGTGGGAGGGGGTTATTGTGCATTGTCAAGTTAGAGACGGAAATGAAAAAAAAAAAAGATTGTGAGAAATGAAGAGAAATAAGACCAGGAGGGGGGAGTTATGTGGGGAGAAGAGAAACAGTAATTAAAAATCGTGAAATAAAATGGATTTGTTTTAACGGGTCCCTGAACATCTGAACTTTAAACGGGAAACGCTTTTTGAGTTGCCTGTCAACTTCGGTCTGCAGCTTTATCGTTATTTACTAATCTTGGTTTAGTTTTGGCACAAGGCCAGTATTATTAGGCACTGTGATTAGCAGGCAGCTGTATTGGTATAGAGAGTCGGTATAAATATGTGCATGAGTGGCTGTGCATATATGGTTTGAACGTTAGCTTTCAGACTATAAAACACGGGTTCGAATCTTACCAAGATCTAATAGTAACTTTTTGATAATATCGGCGTGTGGAGAAGAATTTCACTGTACGACAAAGTTGAGAAGTGTTTAAAACGTGTACCACGGGTTGATTCAAGCCTTGTAAGTGAAAGTGTATAGACGGAATTATTCGGAATGCGTCGATGATTGGGATAGCACAAAGCCACAAGTCATCGTGACTGAGCATTTGAGCGTTGTTCATGTCTGCTCAGCTTAGTTGCAGCATAAACTACATGTCGGCTCAATGGGAGTTGAAAAAACACAAATTTGCTTGAATTGCAGATTGCAACAGGTATTAGGACATAGTGATACTCGGAAACAAGCATCGGGCCAATTATTGACTTTAAAACATATGTAGGTACGGCCGAGGGGTTAGAATGTTCGCTTTCTGGCCATGTGACCCGGGTTTGAATCTCAGCATGGTCGATTTGTCAGGAAGGTGACTCCTTGATGTTATCGGTCTGGAGGAGTCGGTCCCAGCGTGCGGCACCTTTGGAAAGTACCTGAAAACCATACCACGGGTTGACCCAAGCCCGGTGAGTGACATTGGTTAGACGTAACTCTTTGGGGGTCGTCCATGGTTGTGCCAGCATGAAGTCATCGGGGCTTGAGTGTGCTGGTCATGTTTAGATTGTTGATCACGCTAGATCACACGTTCTCTCACAGAAATTGTAACTTAGATCCGCTTTGCATAGTTCCAGTATAAACCAAAGGTGGGCTCTGTAGGTGTTGAACAAACACAAATATACATTTATGTATGTATCTATGTATGTAAGGTAGACAGGCAGGCAGACGCGTAGCGCTGTAGTGAGAACGTTCGCTTTCTGTGCATGAGACCCGAGTTCGAATATCACCATAAAGTGTGACTTCCTGATGTTATTGGACTGGGAGAGGCGATCCCAGCGTGCAGAATGCGCCTGAAAACCATACCATGGGTTGATCCAAGCTTGATTAGGGAAAATGGATAGACGGAGCTTCTTGGGGGACGTCTATGTTTATCCTATCACGAAGGTACAAGTGATCGTGATCGAGGGTTTGTTCATACTGTTGATCACGCTAGATAACACGCTCTCTCCCAGAAACTGTAACTAAGGTCCGATCAGCATAGTTGCAGTAAAAACCACAGGTGGGCTCTGTGGGTGTTTGAACAAAGACAAATGTACCTGTTCGCTTTCTGGACATGAGACCAGGGTTCGGATCTCACCATGGTCGATTTGTCAAGCAGGTAACTTCTTGATGCTATTAGCGATCCCAGTGTGTCTGTAAACTATCCCACTGGTCGACCCAAGCTTTTTGAGTGAAATTGGTTATAGACGGAACTGTTTGGAGGCCGTCGATGGTTGCCCTAGCACGAAGTCACAAGTCATCATGACCGAGGGTTTGAGCGTACCGACCTTGATCAAATTTCTGATCCCACCAGATGATGCGCCCTCTCACAGAAATTGTAACTAAAGTAACTAGGCCGGAACTGGTAATCTTAAGAGAAATTATTGTTATCTACAAAAGCTAGCCATCGACTGAGAGGGGGACTTCTTCAATAAGGGATGTTGACAAGATAACCGGACGCCTTTTGTATTAAGCTACATTCGAAGAGGCACATTGTCTGCATTGATAAAAAAATAGATATTCTCATTGACTATCACATCTCTGTAGAAAAGGTCTACTAGTTCTGACTTTTGCCTTGTAAAATACAACAGTGAACGCCCTGAAAAATATAAAACTGCCGTCATTGATAACCTAAGTCCAAAGATCTAAACTCGTTACCTGATCCAAAATAATTTTTTTTATTAAGAACGGATGCTGTAATTACATGGTTGACAAGAAATTCAAATTTCATTTAAACAGCAACAATTTTAACAATGACTATATTCATGGACATAATACTGACAATAACATATATTGCCAAAATCAAATACACCAGAATTACAAAAAAAAAAGACGAAAGAGCAATAAAAAACATAATATATAGATATATAAAAACCATATTCATTATTTACTAGAAAGAATAAAAGCTAGCAAGCTAGTTACTAAAAATCCCAAACTTCCAACTCCCTATACAAGATCAATGTTGCGTATGAGTATACTTGCCCACTCAGAGAATGTTTCTCTGTAAATAAAAAAAAAATACAAAATATCTTATATAGGGTACACCCCAACCACACTTTCATGTAGGCTCACTTGTCACATATCGGACCAGAGTGCCTTCAGACAACACATTAATAAGCAGCATAAGAATCATACTAAAATTAGACAGCTACTCACAAACAATATCAAAATACTAGCAAAATAAAACAGTAAAACTTATGATCTTCTAAGCCAAAACAACAATCTATAAATAAAACCAATTATAATTTAAATACCCGCATCCTTGAATGTTTATTAAAAAAGGAAGGAAGAAAGAAAGAAAATAAACACGCGCACACACACACACACACACACACACACACACACACACACACACACACGTCACACCTCGCTTATGTCACATCACCCTTTGCCAACGTCACTACACTCACCAGTCTTACAGAGTTCACCATTTGACTATATCTAACCCGATGATGACGTAATAAAGCCCAAAGATTGGACCATATTTCTTCCAAATTGAATTCTGGAAAATTTCTGACGGAATTTCTTTCTTATTTGAGAAGGATTATTCGTAATTTGGAAAAGCCAATCAATGAAATTAATCGACATAAAACGTCTGTTGTCTTTAATAACATTTGCCTTTAAAGAACACACACACAGACACACACACACACATATATATATGTGTGTGTGTGTGTGTGTGTGTGTGTGTGTGTGTGTGTAAGTGTGTGTGTGTTTACTTGTATTGATGTGCAGATGCTATATTTCT
>OZ038486.1:65695931-65710931 GCA_964036315.1 Acanthosepion esculentum | reverse complement strand
GAGAGAGAGAGAGAGAGAGACGAATCGAGTCGAACCGATAGCAGTTCACTCCAAACCAGACTGACAGTCATACAAACACCTTCCACATCTTGTATTATTATTCCGTGTAATATATCTTCGTTATTTCTACTCTTGTGTTCGTGTTGTTCTTCCTTGGTCCTAACCTGGACCATAACAGTGTTTCTGACACAAGCTTCAGCATTAGGATATCTTTCATTTTTACTCTTAGCCTTCAAACGTAGAAGTAGAGTTTCACTTTGTATTTAGACAGGATGTTTAACGAATTCACCTTACTCAGCAATTTTGATGACGAAATTGAGCAGTTTGCCGTCGCTTGATAGGCTGCTTTATTTGATTTTATTCTTCATCAAACATGTCTTATGCTATACATTACCGGTAAAGAAAAGGAAGTTAAGCACGGAAAACGGAGAATAATATGCATCGGTGGAATGAATAAACATTTTTTTTTTCAAATTCTACGAAATCCATCTGACGAAGTCCACTGGAACAACAGCTGAAACTTTGCTGGCATAATGAATTTCGGGATAAAACAAACAACGCAATATATATATATATATATATATATATATATATATATATATATATATATATATATATAGGCAAATCTGATTGAATAAAGTGCAGACATTATGTCTGCTAACTTTTAACAAAATCCGTTCATACTCACGAATAATTTTCCGTGTATTGATATTAAAGGATGAGAGAAATGTCCTATAATTGTTTAAATTACTTATATTTTCATTTCCCAAGTTCTTTCGATCATCTTCCAGGATCATCTTCAGGGGCGCAAGTATCACAATTGTTTCATTTTCTAATGAACGCTTAGCACATTGTCAACCATTTGCATTTAAAACATAATGAAAAATAACCATAATGGATAGCAACGCACAGCTTGTATAAATACTTGTAACCCTGAAAAACATATATTTTGTACTATATGAACCCTTGAAGACGCTCTAGGAAGAAGATCGAAAATATTTGGGAAATACTTGGAATAAATGCCGATTGTTTCCTTATAAGGGAACAGTTAATATTACTATTACGATAAATTGAGCAAATGACTTTGTTTCAGGCTACGGTCTTATTGGTCCACTCTCGTTTATATATATGTGTGTGTGTGTGTGTGTGTGTGTGTGTGTGTGTGTGTGTGAGAGAGAGAGAAAAGACCAAAAGACAGACAGCTACGCTTCACAGCATCACGACTCAGAAAGAGACAAAATCGGACTGCTACACGAATTTCACGCTACCGCGATCGTCAGATGTAAAGAGAGAAAGAAAGAGAAAGAGAGATGGAGTGAGAGAGTGTCCTGCATTTGGAAAAATGCCTACCGTAGTACGATATTTAGTTTGTCGGTTACGTATGTCATTGCTACCGTAAGAAGTTACACGCTCAATGAGTGTTTCATAATTCGGGCCTTGTGCCTGAATTGTTATCATCTAAGAAATCTATTCATAAATTTGATTTTGGAAGCTTTTTACAGTTTGAGAGAGAGTGAGAGAGAGACAGAGAGAGAGAGAGAGAGAGAGAAAGAGAAAGAAAGAGAGAGAGAGGGAGAGAGAGAGAGAGGGGGGGAATTGTGGACACTGAAACTCCCGGGGAATAGAATTGGAATAGATGCAGTTGAAAAATTATAATACCTGGCTCAAATACGAATTCATGATCGCCTATGTCCTGAAGAAACTGAAGGATTGGGAACTTTGTCACTGACAGTATATACTAAAAGCATGAGAGGCAACGGGAAATGGCATGTAACCTCCCCTAACAAGCATGTGTAAATGAAGGGCAGAACAAGGAGTGGGAGAGAGATTGAACCGGTAAATATTGCTAAGAGCTACAGAGGATAGAATGTTGTGGAGAGCCATGATCGCCCACGATATGGATATCGTACATAGAAGAACAAAGCCTGTGTTATTGTAGTGCTCAAAATCAATAGATAGATAGATAGATAGAGAGAGAGAGAGAGAGAGAGAGACAGACAGACAGAGAGAGAGAAGGGGGGAGAGAGAAGGGGGCGCGTTAATAGTAATGAATAAAATAAAAACAAAGCGATAAAATACTTCTATATTTTTCGCTCGAACAGGCCACTGATTTAATCGTAAATCCTTTTGGCTTCTGCTACAATGCATGAAACCAAAAGTAATTTCAGTTGTTGCAACGTACATTTCTCTGTTTATAGCCGATTGAATATACATGTGTTTATAACACAACGTCTCTTCATGGTATTTTAAGCATAAACCATTACGAGTGTTTTTCCTTTAAGTTTATAGAAAAGCAAAAAAACGTATCTTTGTCTTTCAGATAATCTATGTACATGTTTTTGTAGCAGTTGGTGCTTGTGTCTTAGCGTAATAGATTTTCTTTTTTTTGTTTTTGTTTATAGCTGCGGTGTATATGGGCTTCCAGTGTTTATGATTAAGCGTCTGGGATTTGTATTTTTAGTGCAATTTTCTGAACATAATTTTCTATGAGACGCGTGGCGCGGTTAGATTAAAAAGTGCGCTTTTGTTCCTTTTATACTCGCTCTTCAATTTTGCTGGTTTCTTCCATCTTTACTTCTATTAACGAGAACTTCTACAAGGTCTTATTATTGGTGAGAGCAACCTTAACAATAAGCAGATGACACGGTGTTGGTGGCCGACAGAGAAAGAAGACTGTAGGAACTATGAGACAAGGCAGTAAATGATAGCGAAAAAAGGAACAACCTTTTAGAAAAAGAATACATGGTCTTTAGCAAGAAGGACAGCGCATGACGCGAGCATTGGAAAATCAAACAAGTACAGTAAGTTAAATATAAGGTGTATTGAAACAAGTGAAGGTGTATTGAAATAAGGCAGGTTTATTGGTATAGTGAAGGTGACCTGGACTAGCGAAGGTGTCTTGGAATGACGAAGGTGTATCGGAATAGTGAAGGTGTATTGGAGTAGCAAAAGTCTATTTGAATAAGGAAGGTTTATTTTATAGTGAAAGTGAATTGGAATAGTGAAGGTGTATTGGAATAATGAAGGTGTATCGGAATAACGAAGGTGTATCGGAATAGAGAAGGTGTATTGGAGTAGCAAAAGTGTATTGGAATAAGGAAGGTTTATTTTATAGTGAAGGTGAATTAGAATAGTGAAGGTGTATTGGAGTAGCAAGAGTGTATTGGAATAAGGAAGTTTTTTTTTATAGTGAAGGTGAGTTAGAATAGTGAAGGTGTATTGGAATAGCGAAAGTGTACTGGAATAGTGTAGGTGTATTGGAATAAGGAAGGTGAATCGGAATAGTGATAGTATACTGAGTAGCGGTGTATTGGAATAGTGAAGGTGTATGGGAATAGCGAAGGTGTATTGGTGAGCGAAGGTGTATTGGAGTAGCGAAAGTGTATTGGAATAAGGAAGATTTATTTTATAGTGAAGATGAATTAGAATAGCGAAGGTGTATCGGAATAGCGAAAGTGTATTGGAATAGTGTAGGTGTATTGGAATAAGGAAGGTCTATTGGAATAGCGAAGGTGTATCGGAATAGCGAAAGTGTATTGGAATAGTGTAGGTGTATTGGAATAAGGAAGGTCTATTGGAATAGCAAAGGTGTATTGGAGTAGCAAAAGTGTATTGGAATAAGGAAGGTTTATTTTTTAGTGGAGGTGAATTAGAATAGCGAAGGTGTATCGGAATAACGAAGGTGGATTGGAATAGTGAAGGTGAACTGGAATAGTGAAGGTGAATTGGAATAAGGAAAGTTTATTGGAATAGCAAAGATGTATTGTTATAGTGAAGGTGTATTGGAGTAGCGAATATGTATTTAATAGCGATGGTGTATTGGAATAAGAAAGGTTTATTTTATAGTGAAGGTGTATTGGAATAGTGAAGGTGTATTGGAATAGTGAAGGTGTATTGGAATAATGAAGGTGTATCGAAATAACGAAGGTGTATTGGAATAGCGAAGGTGTGTTGAGTATCGACGGTGTATCGGGATAGTGAATGTGAAATTGAATAGCGAAAGATACGTCCCAAAATGAAACAAATTATAATAAACCGAAAAAAAGTTGTTACAAACAAGTAAAGAGGGCTGAACTCGTATGTATTATAAAACCACCTATTTGACGGTGAATGCTACACAATTTCCCATGAGATGAAGAAGAACTTTGAGGCAACAAAAATATTGTTCTACAGAAGTATTCTGTGAGTACAATGGACGGAAAGTATGAGAACCAAGAAGAAAGGTGACCTTACGCTTAGTTTAAGAAAAAAACTTGAAATTTCAGGAATTCACAATGAGGATAGGGTACATGGACAATTTGACATTTACATGATATATTGAAGGTAAGAGGGTTGGTTGGGTGGCTGATTTTTTTTGCGGTATATTAACCCCTGTGCCTTATTTAATGCTGAAATCTAAATACTCTGAACATAATTTTATGGCTTCAACTAAATATATTTTGAACGCAATTGTATGCCGTCAGCTACAGATAAAATGTCTTGGTGGTCATTTTGCTATAAAAATGTTTTTTTTGGTAATTCTACTATAAATAGGTATTGTTAGTAATTTTACTGTAAATAGGTATTATTGGTAACGTTTTCCCATAAAAATTATTGCTGGTATTTAACTATAAAAATGTATTTTTATACTTTCATAGTGTTTTGTTTTTGTTTGTGGGTTCATTATTTACCAATAGCTGGGATCCTAGCAGGTGCTACCACACCGAGTTAGTGTGGAACTGGGGACAACAGCAATTAAACTTCTCAAATCTTCCATTCTCCCACTCAGAGGCCTTGCAGCCGGATGTAGTTTATCGTCATACCTAGGATTGAAGGTAAGAGGGACAGAGAATAGATCACCTAAAGAATATTTGTAAATGGATAGCAGAACTAGACATGATAGTAGGGGCACAAATATTGTTTAGCGTTACAAATTATGGGAACTTGTGGAGTGCTTTGATCGCGCGTACATAAATGATGGTTATTTCGCGAACTTGTATTCTTACACTTAAAATGAACTTTTGCGATTATCGTTTGAAAATTGGTGATAGCAAGTATTTTTTAATCATCTCACCTAATCAAGGCGATAATGCCACTAAGACGCAAAATAATAAAGGGTGTGAAAAGAGAATGAGAAGGCTTTAGTGAGTAGAAGTGATGATAGCTAAATGAAAGAAAAAGGGTTCAGGAAGACGTAAGATGGCGATTGACGTTGCACTTAAATTTTTGAAGATGGTAGGTGGCGGTAAAACAAGAAATCGGAAGGGATTTTCACAGGTGATAATTGCGAGAAAAGAAACTATTAGAATAGAACTGACGGTTGCATCTTGCTAGTAAAACGGTAAGACCTAGTTGCAAATCAAGCAGAGCGTTTAAATTCCTACAGTCGACGTACCAAGGAAAAAAGCTCATCGGGACAATTGTCATGAAAATATTTGTAGAAAAGACAGTGGGAAGTCACGTCAAGTCGGTGAGAAAGTGACTGTAGTCGAGATGCCAGGTCAAGATCGATTACATAATAGACCTTTTTTTAAAATTTTTTTATCAAGAATCTTTATATATATATATTAGAGCCACCAGACCAAATATGGCAGCCATATTGAAGAGCGCGGAGAAATATGGTAGATTTATAAATAGGTTCTGATGAGAAAAATAGTCTGGTACGACACAATTAACTCAATATAATCACTCCATTTCGTCTGATTATCCAGACCATTTCTCAATGTTCCTGCATGTCCCATCGAAGCTGAAGCTTGAACAATACCCTTGCTCACATTGTACCCAAAATGACTGAACGTGTAACATCAAAATAATTATGTGAGAGCTGTTAACACAATTACCAGCTCAAAAACCGTGATTGTCACTAAGAGTGTTAACATCGCGGTTACGTGATATCTAGTAACGGAACGAAGTTCAGGGATATTGGGTTTCGTGACTTATCCTAGGGTATTACAGGAATTTGCATACTCACACCAGCTCTTTTAATATCCATTTATTCGAACTTTTTCTCCGTACATTGTTTTATCCCACTCAAGCCGTGGCATCGAACATCTCTATTATATTCAGGTTTAATGACTTTCCCGGTATTAAAATACAGTTCACTAATTTCGGTAGCCGATATTTGTTAAGCCACTGCCAGATATACAGAGAGAGACAGGCAAAAATTTAGCTAGCAAGCTAGATAAGTATTTGAATGAGAACATGAAAAAAAAAAACCTTCTAGTAAATCTGTTAAAGTCACATTAGAATAGTAAAAGATGCCTTCCAAAACCTAAGCAAAGAATTAAGAAACAGGAAAATTTCATTAGAAGCAAAGAAAAGAGTGCACACTTGCTATTTAATATCAGTCTTCTTCTATGGCAACAAATGCAGATCAATCCCCTCCCAGATGAAGTGGGAACCTGGGGGCATCAGAAATGTGGTTCTACAGAAGGATAATGAGGAAAATGGATGCAAAAAGGACACTTAGAAATAGAATCAGAAAGCGACATTTGAAATTTCTGGGACGCATAATGAGGAAAGAGGGCTTGGAGAATTTGACACTCGGGGGAAATAATAGGACACCTACCGGATGAGCTTATGTGAATGGATGGTAGAAGGTAGTGTTAAAAAGGGGATGGTAAATGTGATAAACATTACTAAGAGCTAAGAAAGGCAATTCGCCAAGTGTGCCAGATATTTGAGGCACTACCGTCACATTCATATTCGACAATGTTGTAGCTCTTAGGCAAATCCGTAGTATTTTCATTATTTTTCAGTTACACCCTTTTTCAGTTAGCCACATACATCCTCGGTCAGCTGTTATTTTATTTCTTGGTTAAGATCCGGTTTTTCTTGTGAGATGATGTGGTCGGTTTGGATGTCAAATTCTCAGAGTATCTTATTTTTGTTTTTTTTTCGACAGGCTACCGTTTGTGCTAATATAACTTGTTTACATGGTCGGAAAATAACCGTTAGCCATTATTATTATTACTATTATTATTAATATCTTCTTGTAGCTTGCACCTTTAGTAAAATTGGCTCGTTGTTTCTTTTTCTCCTGCTGAGATAAAAATCACTTGTTTCTAAAAGCCGACAAAAAACTATGCATAAGTAGTCATGGGATCTACACGTATACAGGGTGTATCTAAAATACTTTTACAAACTTTGGTGCGGGGGTTCCTCTCACTAAAACAACGACAAAAGTCCGTATAATCATATGTCCGTAAATCCTTCGTTTTTTGAGTTAAGTTTAAAGGAAAGTCTCACGTCCATTACCATTCGCGGCCATATGTGAAAATCATATCTGTCATTGTTAAACGGAACTTTTCAGTTAACTGACTAGTACACACTGTACACGAATGACAAATGTAACCTAGTCTAGATAGCAACACAGCAAAATCTACCGTAAACTTTCTTTAGTTAATAACTCCAGCATTTGCGGACATATATTTATATAGACTTTTTAAACGTATTTTTGATACACCCTATATAGTTGCACAAAATCGCCTTTCTCCATTTTTACGTCAGGACAATTTTCGATAATATTTAGCCGTGGTTAGTATTCATAAAAATCACGTTAGATCCATAAAAGAAAATCTCTTGATTTCTGTCTGATTTTCTGAGAAGAGGGGTTATTATTTATACCACTTACATGCTGACCATCGTGATGCTCCTTGTTGTTATCGTCACAACAAAGACAAGAACAATAGCCAGAGTGAGAACAATGTAAATTTTCTTGAATATATGTTGACTAGACTTTGTTGAGTATAGCTCAATGGCAAATACAAAAGGAATTGGGTTAAGACGATCATGTTGCGCCGTTGCTTCAGTTGTAAAGTACTCGCCACCGGCAAATATGCTTGATATGTGATTTTTTTTCAAGATTTCTAACGACGGAATGAAGTTCAGGAGGATTGTCTTTCATGACTTACCCAAGGGGAATATTTTAATTTCCATTCTCACACTTAAGATTGAGATTGAGTAATAGCAATTTTTTTTTCACATCCAGATCTTTTCTCAATATTCTCTCTGGTACGAACTATAGAGTAGCATGGTCAATCAGTATTTTTCTCTCAGATTCAGCTCAGGGAAATTGGGTTTCATGACTTTGCTAAGATCATTACAGCACAGTGAAGACAAATTACTTCAGTCGAAATTCAAACGCAGTTCACCGATTTTGTTAACCCATTATGCACACACACACACACACACATATATATATATATATATATATATATATATATATATATATATATATATATATATATATATATATATATATATATATATATATATATATATATATATATATATATATATATATATATATATATATATGAGAATATATATATATATATGAGAAACGGTGGGTAGTGGATAGCGGCTCGGACTGAGGAATCGGAGAGCCGAGTTCGAATTCCAGTCGAATCCATTGCATGCACTTACGTGCTAATACCCTTGGGAAAGGTATGAATCCTCTTTTTCTCCCTCCAGCTATGGATAAAATAGCATGAGACACTGGGTTCTATAGCCTTGGATGGCAACTAGTCTAGGAGAAGGACAACTCTGAATTCAAAACCCGCAGAGGGTTGTTTGGGAACCTTGTGGTACGTAATGCATCTCTGTATCCTGCACAATGCCTTCGCCACTATAATCTCAAATAATCAAATCATATGTGCTGCCTGACCCTCATACGTCGAATAAGACGGGAGAGTCCACGATATATATATATATATATATATATATATATATATATATATATATATATATATATATATATATATATATATATATATATATTGTCATACACAGACAGACTGTTTTGCTGTATCACGGCTCTTCAGTGTGGCTGGACGTCTGATTGCTTCAAGCCGGGATCGACACCGAATCGATCTGACCAGTCAGATATCCTACCCATAGGCTATCGACAGACGACCCTACCATTTACTCCTGTCTCAATAGCAAATCCGGCATTTCTGACATCTTCGAGCCGGGTTTAACTTGGAAAAGGATCTCCAATCAGTAGTTGACTGGGACAGGAAATGGCTTGTAAATTTTAATGCACCCAAAACGAAACTGCTCTCATTTAACCACCAAAGAGAAAACTCCTATCAACATGCCTGATGCTCAACTTCACGAGAGCGACTTTCTGCGCCCTCTTGGTCACACGTTTCCCAATGACCTGAGGTGCAGCAACTATATTGAATCAATAGCTTCATCTACCACAAAGAAATTCCGTTCTCTGTGTCGCGCAAGAAGATTTTTCTCGTCTGAGTCCATCCTTCAAATATACAAATATACCATTCTTCCTTGCATAGAATACTGTTGCTATATATAGTCTGGTGACCTCGTTGTTCCTCTCGAGGTTCTCGATAAAATCCAAAGACGGACATGCACCACGACACTTTCTCACAGACGTGATGTAGCTTCCCTCTGTCTTTTATACAAAGAAGCAACTGCTCTGTCGAGCTGTTTTTCACTGGTGCCTCAAATGCATGAATTTAAGCATGCTACTAGGCTGGCATCACGATTCTACCCTTTTCCTCTCGAAACAGTTAAATGTAACCGCCTCTTCTACTCCAACAGTTTCTTCTCTCGCACTTCCCGACAGTGGAACTCCCTTCCTCTTACTTGCTTCACTGATAGCTATAATCTTCAAAAATTTAAATGTAATGTCAATCGGCATCTTCTGATGTATTGATCTTAATCCCCGTCTTTCTCTTTATGCTTTCCTCAAACACCCCCCTTTACTTTTACTTTCACTCTCTGTAACTCCTTGCGTGCTAGTGGCACTTCCGCCTTGCTTGGGGTGAAATTCTTAATATATATATATATATATATATATATATATATATATATATATATATATATATATATAGTCGGCACCCAATCGCTTCTGAGTATAGGGATCATCATCCTCTCTCCCCATTCTCTGTTAGCTCTCTGATGGCGCAGATGGCTGTGAAGGCACTACCTAGTTCTGAAGAGTCGTGAGTAGAAGTCACAGATGAGTGCGGGTGGTGGGCGCAGCTTAATGAAAAACAAAAAGAAAACTTATTAGACGACGCAATTTGTCTTCTGATCGACCTTATCAAGTCAAATGTAAGAATTTTATTTTGCAGCAAGTATTTATTCATAGAAATAAAAAAATAAAAAGTCGCTAGTTTTTCATCCTATAAAATCCTTTACATTTGCCTTGATAAAGTTCGCCAGAGGACAAAACCCGTAGGTAAGATAAGCTTTCGTCTTGTCTTTATTCATATTGTCTTCTCGTAGATATACTTTTAGTTATGCCTAATTTTACACACACACACACACTCACACGCACTCACGCACGCACACACACACACACACACACACACACACACACACACACACACACACATATATATATATATATATATATATATATATATATATATATATATTAGAAGGCGTGATCTTGGGGGATTATGTAAGTTTTGTATTACTATTTTTTATATTTTATTTAACATGAACGTGAATAAATAGACTTTCATCATTTAACGAGGCGAGGATACCATTGTTAGGTTTATTAGAATGTAATATGGCAAATAAAGTGTTGGCAGAAGCGACGTTATATTTATAAGATAATTATGGTAGGATCAGTTTATTTAGACTTTTATACAAATTATATGCAGGGAAAGGAATTTGAGACAATTATGGGATGTGGCAACGAGTCTGCTTTATGGATTTTAACATTTCATCATAAATAGCCAGGATGATACTCACCCACAATTTTGTTAAGTTTCATGGATCCTATTTCGGCTTTATTAATTGCAATTAGTTTGTATATTTTTGTCTTAAGAAGGTTAGTATTAGGTTGGTGCATAATTATAAGGCGTTTTTCATAATAAATATAATTTAAAATGCCTGATAATTATACACCAACCAAATAGTATTTTTCTTTGGTTTCTTAAATTTGTCTCTATTATTGAGGATGGAATCAAGTTTTTTTGTTATAATGAGTCTTATAGAAAAATAACAAAAATATTAGACTTTTCACTCTTTTGATCATAATATTTTTCTTTTTCTTTGAATTCCTTCGAGACCTTTATTTGTTTTTAATTCCTTGTCTGAAAGAATTATTGCTGCTGAAATACACCATGACTGGAAAGCAAAAAACCGGAAGAGTGTTTCTAGGGACATTATTATTATAAATAAATAAAAATGAAATAATAATAATAATAACGAAAATTAAAAATAAAATAAAATAAAACAATAATATTTAAACCTTGTTTAAAAAAAATTAAATAAAAAATTTAAATAATAAAAATTTTCTCAGCATGCAACAAAAGTTTTCTACCATCCCGCCAAAAGACGTTAAATTCTTCTTCACCAAGAACCTTCGTACGGGCAACACGTGTCAGACTTCTGTTTGTGAAATGGCGTTTAATAATACCATGAAACCATTGTAATCTAAAATCACACCATCCAATACACACCAATATATATATATAAATTGTATAAAACTAACATGCAATTTACCAAGATTTTCTGTTATTTCTATACGTGTTATTTCCTGTCAAGTATGTTTTTATCTCCGTGAACACGAGGCTAATTTCTGCTGCTATGATGTGACCCCTACAAGTTCCACAGAGACAGAATGAGTAAAATGTGACGCGCTTCGTACTTCGAAAGGACATCTTCAGACTAAGTATTGTTTTTATTTATTGAAACATGTATATATTGTCTGATGAAACGAGAAACAAACTAACGGATGCGATAAATATACACAAGAAGAAACGTTGGAGATTATGGGACGCTTAACTTTAAATTTTAAAATTTCCTCTGTCCGACGGTTCTAGACGTACAGCAAAACCAATCTCATTCAGCTCTCTACATCTTTCTTTTTATGTGCCGTGTTCTTTCAGGACGTAGGCAATCATGGCCCTCCTTTTTCTCCTATCCCTTGTGGCTCTCAACAGGTTTTGTGTTTCTGCCAACTGCCCCAGACCACGCCCCGCCATCCACCTGCCCAAGCCCGCCACGTAAGTCATGCGCTACTTTCCCCTGTCTCTTTTTTCCTTTATTCGTCCCGTGCGTATCAGATTCTCCAGGCCCTCCTTTCTCATCACGTGTCCCAGAAATTTCATCTGCCTCTTCCTTATGTTAAGCATATGCTTCCTCCATGTTTGCATCCTCTACAGGACCTCATCGTCACTCACACGCTCGACCCATGATATCCTCGGCATCCTTCTGTCGAACCCCATTTCCGCCGCCTCGAGTCTCTTCTTCAT
This sequence comes from Acanthosepion esculentum, assembly GCA_964036315.1. Taxonomy (NCBI): domain Eukaryota; kingdom Metazoa; phylum Mollusca; class Cephalopoda; order Sepiida; family Sepiidae; genus Acanthosepion; species Acanthosepion esculentum. The sequence goes on along the minus strand of OZ038486.1, from coordinate 65,698,713 downwards.
CCTTGATGATACCGTCCATCATTCGCAGCCGTATAGGAGGACAGCTGTTGTTTTTAAATATTCCATATCGTGGTATCAATGTATGTTGTTCTGTCTACGTAGGCGTATTTTAGCATTAATCTTTGATTCTTCTTATTTTATGGGCCGTGTTTCTACAGGAAGTAGGCGATCATGGCCCTCCGCCTCCTCCTGGCCATTCTAACTCTTAATAAGTTTTGTCTTTTTGTTATTTCTCCCAGATCCTATTCTGCCATCCACTTGCTCATTAACTATGTCACACGTTGTTTTTCCCTGTCCCTCTGTCCTTTCTGTGAGTATCATATTTTCCAAGCCATCCTTCCTCATCACGTGTCTCAAGAATATCAGGTGCCTCTTTCTGATGTTAATTATAAGTTTCCTCTTTGTTTCCATTCTCTCCTAAACCTCACATTTTCGGCTCATAGCATCCTTTTGCAGAACCACATTTCCGTTACTTGGAGCTTTGTCTTCGGCTATGAGGAGATTGCCCTGCGTTCTCTGCTATACAGGAAGACAGATTTCACGTAACAGTTCAGTTTTCTTTGTTTCCAACCGAACTTTGCAATACTCTTTGGCCATCCCAATATGTCTTCGGAACTCAGTGTCACATTTTCCGTTCTCTGTTAGAACACTCGCTAGATATTAAAATGTCGGTACCTAGTTGATTTTAGTGACCCGACGTGTAAATTAAATTTTGGTCTCATCTTTTTACTGATGAACATATATATATATATATATATATATATATATATATATATATATATATATATATATATATATGATAATTTATTCGAAAATCATAACATAAAAATGTTATAAAATCACGACAAAAATAGCCATTTTGTTTCAACACTTCTAGTGATGGTGTTGAATGTAGAACTACATTCAACACCATCACTTGAGAAAACACCATAATTGTTGAAACAAAATGGCTATTTTTTTAGTGATTTTATAACATTTTTATGTTATGATTTTCGAATAAATGATTATATTTGCTCTACTCTGTATTGAGCACTCTTTTAAGAATAATATTTGTTAGTTATTGGAATTTTTTCCGTATACACCAATCCTGTACTTGGGTATATATATATATATATATATATATATATATATATATATATATATATATATATATGTGTGTGTGTGTGTGTGTGTATGTATGTATGTATATATAATGGATTAAATATACCACTCTTACTAATAAGGAGGGAGAGGTGGATTAATACCTTTACCAAAGGTATTTATGCGTAAATTGAAATGGAATTCACTTCTACGATTAGGTGGCGGGTCCACAAAGTAACAATTAGCTGGGGTCGGGAGAAGAGGTAGATTCATACCTTTCCCACAGTAATTGCAGATAAGCGAATATAACGTTCCCGACGAATTAGAACTCGGTTTGCCGATTAACAATTCAGAGCCATTTTTCATTACACCACCTGCACACCCAAGCTGACAGCATCTTATATTGCCAAGATCTAAGTACTAACCATGCTTAACATTGCTTAACATCGGTGATCGTACGGGAAGTGGTGTTTTCAATGTGATGCGACCGTAAGTACCCAATACAAGGCTCAAGTGCTACTCAAGGTAGAGTCTGTCTGAATGAGATGTGATTTTATGTCCGTAAGTAGAAGAAAGTTAAAAATTACAAGGATATGGAGGCTTGATAGGAATTAACCTTTCAACTTGAAGAGTTTATCGTTGTAGTAGTCGGGGAAGCATCCCCGTCTGTGACCCTCAGACACGTAGAAGAAAGTGAAAAAATACGAGGATATGTAGGCTTGATAATAATTAACCTCCCGATTTGTAGACGTTCACATTATAGTATTCGGGTAAGCATGCCCGCGGCTGGGTCCACAAATTAACAGTTTTTTCTGATGAAGCTGTCTGGGTGCAACATCCTCCTTACAAACGGAATGCAAAGATGTAGGTGAGTCGACCCTCTGGACGTAGTATATCGGGTCTTAACAGGAAAGGTCTGATATATATGAAAATGTGCCCCTATTAAAGACGAGTCTGTACGTGCGTATTTTAATGTTGCTAGAAGGAAGCCGCTATGTTCTTATGTTTACACGTGTCTAACTAAATTTGAATCTGCGATTCTGTTTATTGTACGGAGGTTTTCTGTTTAGATTTGAGAACGCGACTCTGTTTTAATCGTTAACAAGATGGCGCATTTATTTCTTGGCTGCGAAGTGTGGTGGGGCTTTGATATACGCGTCTGTGTCCCTCTGTGCGTGTGTATGTTTCTGCTTTTGTGCAGGTTTGTTAGAACAAATAGATGTAACAGACATCCGGCGTTCAAACCCAGGTAACGCAAAATTTAGGATGCATAACGAGTTCTTTTAACTTTCGTAATTGTCCCATTCTTGCACTAGCAAGTTCAGCTTCCAGAAAAGTCTGCACTGAACCGTATGCAGGCAAAAGCCAGCCCCCGAAATACGCGCCCAGAAACGCACAAACATAACGACTTTGAACCGCACCCCTCTCTCTATCTCTTTGCCAAGAGATTTTTTTTTCAAATCGTATTCACATCAAGCAAGGCAGTAAAGCTACAGTGACGCAAGAGGTTACTGGGTGTGGAAGAGTTAGACACCGGAACATTGCGAAGGAGTGAGTACAGGGGAAAGTTTAACCAGGTGTAGAGCAGATAGCGATTGACATTAGATTTAATTTTTTGCAGATTAAAGTTAGCTGGAAAACATGGAACCCGAAGGAAGTTCCACAAGGGAGAAGTGCGAGAAAAAAAACTGTTAGCATAGAA
>OZ038486.1:65573431-65685931 GCA_964036315.1 Acanthosepion esculentum | reverse complement strand
CCAAATATGGGTGAAACAGTAGGACTCAAATCTGGAAAAAATAATTGTTATTATAAAAATATTATAATGTAATATTCATTCGCAATAAATTATTATTCTTACAATCTAAAATATGTTTATGCTTTTAAAAGCCCACAGAGGGTTGACAAACAGTAAAAAAAAACACACCAATCAATTATCTACATATTAGAGTATCATTCAAAATATCTGATGTTTTGCTATCCATTTATGATTACTCTTTCTCTGTTGGTCCCAGAAAGGAAAGGTCATCATGGTTGTGTGATACTGGTCTTTTGGGCGATTCTAAGTTGGGATACATATGATCATATATGGTCTGCTGCCCCCGCTGCTCATCTCGAGGTTCTCGACAAAATCCAAAGACAGATATGCAATGTGATAGGTTCTGACCTGGCATCTCGGCTCCACTCATTTTCTCACGGACATGACTGGCTTCCCTTTGTCATTTCTACAAATATTTTCATGGCAACTGCTCTGACGAGCTATTTTCACTGGTGCCCCAACTACATGAATTTAAGTGTGCTACTGGATTGGCATTTCGGTCCCACCCTTTCACTGTCAAATTCTTAAATATAACCGCTTCTTCTACACCAACACGTTCTTCTTTCTCACTTCCCGACAGGGGAACTCCCTTCTTCTTACTTGCTTCCTTGATAACTATAATTCTCAAAAATTAAAATGTAATGCTGATCGGCATCTTCTAATGCCTTGATCTTGATCCCAGACCTTCTCTTTATCCTTTCCTTATCACCACTCTTTTCTCTTACTTTCACTCTCTGTTACCTCTTGTGTCCTAGTGGTACTCCCGCCTTGCTTGGAGGTGAATGCTTAAAAATATATGTAAAGTCACGTACATTAACAATGCAGAAATAACAGTCTTTGAAATGATCCTTTGGTTCTTTCCATATCATCAGTCAGTTCTCTTGGGCCATGGGTCTATGGGAGAGGCTGTTGGTATCTTTACCCCGACCATGTTTAAACCAGTAACACAACCCTAATCAGTTTTCATCATGGCACTCTGGTTAGCTAGTATAAATGTGCGGAACCTGAGGTCCGAGTCTCGCAGGGCGAGGTTATCTCGTGACCTTCAGCGCTTCGGGGTAGATGTTTGTTGTGTGCAAGAGACCCGTTTTTCTTCTCATGACCGTGAGGACATACTGTCTAAGGGGTTCTCCCTTTATTCAGCATGTTTTGATGGTCGTTCGAGGGGTATCTCTTGGGTAGTGAGCAAGTCTTTGAAGGCTGCATGTACTCTTGTCTTCGCAGATCCGGCGGGCAGGCTTTGCGTGCTGAATGTTACTATAAAGGATAAGGCTCTACGACTCATTGGGGTTTATGCGTCCAATAACCATTCTGAGCGACCTGCTTTGTTTCGGCAGATTCGGCTAAAACTACCCGACGAGATGTCGTCGGGTAGTTTTAGCGGGGGATTGGAATGCCGTCCTTGACCCCGATATAGATCGTATAGGGCAACAACCGGGTACTAACAATCCTGATGTGAAACCATTTCGGGACTTTATCGGCGGGTTTGATCTCGTACCGGAATGAGCACCCTCGGGAGGTAGCATGGACTTGGACAAATAGTGGCAACTCGGATCCTGGGTCGCTTGCGAGCTACCTCGACCGAGTTTTAGTTAAGAGAGTCGATGTAGGGCTCTTAAGGTGTCCAAGCTTCCATTATATAGTTTATACGGATCATAGGCTTGTCCGGGTCCGTGTAAACTCAGATAATCCTAAGGTTAGGTTGGCTGGGTACTGGAAATTAAACTGCTCACTATTTGGTGAGCAGGATTTCCGGGACCAGCTGTTACTAATAATACAGAGGGAATTGACGGGGGTGGTTTTAGGGAATGCCTGGTGGGATAAATTAAAATCCCAAATTAGAACGTTTGCTGCCGATTTTAGTCGTCGTCGACTCAACCTCGATAGATTAGCGGCGCAAACGGCTTTAGAAGAAAAAGTTGATCGGGCAGTGAAATCCCGTAATAGTGGGGAAATAGCCCTAGCTAAGGCAGAGTTGTCCTCCTTGCTTATCAAGAAGGATCAAGCTCTGGTAGTTAAGGCTAGGTTAAAAAGAATGTCCTCTAAGGCGACGAATATGGCAGCTGAATTGCGTGTAGAGGAAAATCGGAGCGCTACTAGGCGACCTATCGCGTGCGTCACATTGCCGGATAATCGGACCGTGACTACAAACGCGGGCATATGCGAGGCTTTTCGGGATTACTTTCAGTTTCTTTTCACCAGGGAGCCCGGTCTGAGCCCTGCTCGGTTCGACGCCTATTTGGCCGACTTTCCCTGTCTTGAGGCAGCCGAAGCGGCTGGGTGCGAGGGTCCCATCACAGAGACGGAAATCTGGGAAGCGCTGAAGCAGGTTGACCTGGATAAATCTCCGGGACTAGATGGTCTTCCCTACGAAGTTTACTTGAGACAGTCGCCCGTTTTTGTTTCTTTGCTGGAACTGATCTTCAGCAACTGGATGAAGCAGGGGTCTATACCCCAACGCTTCACCAGGGGTGTGATCAAGTTGCTGCGTAAGGACAAGAACGGTGGGGATGGGATAAATAACTTTCACCCTTTGACTATGTTAAACACAGCGTTAAAGATTTTGGCGAAGATCTTAGCCAACCGTTTGCAGCTTGTCCTGTCTAGTCTGATTGGCTCCGAACAGACTTGTGCTGTGAAGGGCAGGACTATTCAGGATAACCTGCATATGGTACGCTTGATCTTAGAGCAAGTCGACAGTGAAGCCGCGCTGATCAATTTAGATTAGTCCAAGGCCTTCGATAGGGTTGACCATCGCTTTCTGGAGGCTGTCCTTTCGGCGGCCGGTTTCGGAACCGACTTTCGCTCCTGGACCCGACTTTTGTATGCAACCCCCGGTGCGCTGGTGGAGGTGAATTCGTATTTTCGTTGTTTTTCTTGGAAGGTCATTTGAGAGGCCGGGGCATCGCCCTTAACGTTGCTAGAGGGAGTGGGACTGTCCGTGCCTTTGGTCCTTGGGGCTTTAGGGGATTGAGGACCCTCTGTCTGGCGCTTCCCTCTGGCCCTACCAGCAACTAGCCATTCCCCCTCCCCCTTCTCCGCAACTGCACTAGCAGCGAGGAAAGGCTCATTGGGGAATGTGGTCTTTTAGCCAACCGAAGGATTATCCCTACCGGTCCCAGATTCAGGCGAGGCAGTAGGTAAAGACGCGGACAGAGGGGATTGAATTCAAGAGGCCTTCTTCTCTGGGCAGGAAGAAGAGAGGTGACCAGTCTCGCCACACTTCCAGCATACCGGTTTACGGCCGGTCACAATGACCGGCAATTTCAATTTCCCTACCACCAGACAGTTGGGGATGGAGCGGAAGGCCTGTTCATCGAGTCGTATATCAAAGCTCTTCCCCCCCCCCCGTTCAGGCTATCGCAGGAAGCTCCCAGTATTTCACCGTACTGGGACAGGTATGCCGCGAGATGTTCCCCGAGCACCTGAGGAGGGACCTCATATATTGCTTCTCCTTCTGCGGCCTTCATATTCAGTGCGTATTATCAGGTCTTTTGTGATGAGGTCTCGGCTCGAAGCCGCTACGCAATCTTCCGCAGTGGGTAACAATACGTTCCACATGAAAAACTTTTGTCCCTTAACAACTCTAAGGGGTTTGAACCTCAAGGACTCCAGTGATTTTATCACTGTGTTTTTCGTCGCCCGACAAATTATGCGCGTACGCTTGTCGATGACGAAAACTGACGATTCTTTTTCCAATTTTTCTCAGTTCCTGGGCGTCTACTAAGAGTCCACCTTCTACCACAAGATGTGCGTAACTCTTAGCTCGCTCTAAGAATTCCGCCACATTGATTATACAACTAGGGGGGGACTTCTAACAAGAGGGCGATTCCCCAGCCTCTGAATTTTTACCATTCATGACATTATGTGAGGCACTATTGGACTCCATTTTACTTTCATTTTGGCTTTTATTGGCCTCGTTAATATCAGAACTTTTGCCATTATTGGTCTCTTGTTTTTAGAATTTTGGCCATTATTGGGCTCCGTAGTTTTAGAATCTATGCCATTATTGGCCTCCGTAGAACTTTGGCCATTATTGGCGTCAGTAGTTTTAGAACTTTGGCCATTATTGGCCTCAATAATTTTAGAAACTTGGCCATTATTGGCCTTAGCAGATTTTTGGGGGTATTTTTTACGTCTATAGAAGTGGCTGGTAAGACAGGATATTCATCCATATCGTCTTTGTCGGGTTTTTTTTTTCTTGCAAGCAAATAAATGCTTTTTAACTGTCCGTTTTAGGTCAGGGATAACAGGCTTTTTTCTTTTTAATAAGAAAAGACGAGGAACTTTTTTTCTTTACAATTTTTTAAAAAGAAAACCAAAGGGAATTGGAGGGGAGGGAATAGGAGGGGAGGGAATGGGAGGCAAGGAGGAAGGGAAGGTAAGGGAGAAGGGGAGGAGTGGTAAAAAAAAGAAAAAATTCCGCCTATAGACGGTGTGTGCGAGGGGGAAACTAAACAATTAAGGTTCGCCTAGTAGCGAAAAATAAAACTAATTAAAGAAATAGGGAAAAAAATCGCCCGAAAGCGAGGCAGGAAAGAAATTCACAAACAAAAATAAAAAGGTTTTACAATTGAATACAAATGACAAAGGACAAACAATTAAAAAATTACACACTAATAAATAAAGGACAAATTTCGCCTAAAGGCGAAAAATAAATATATTTAAAACACTAAAAACGAAATAGACAATAAAACGCTAGACAAAGAAAAAAGGTAAACAAAAAAATACGAAACTTTCAAAAATAGTCGGAGCTATTTACAAAACAAAAATGGCTGACGCTAAGAATTTAACGAATTACACAAATAAACAAAAGAAATTAAATGCACAATTTAGACAATATCAAGGGATAATACAAAGATTAGAACAATATTTGGCACGGAAAAAAATTAAAAAACAGTAAATAAGAAAAACTAACGGCTATTAACAGAAAGAATTTAACAGAAAGAATTTAAAAAATAACGAGAGATTAATCGTTAGTCACAAACGAAAAACACGGACAGTAGTTACAACAATACAGAAAACGAAGATAAATTAAAATAGAAAATTTAAAAGAGAAAATAAGGAGAAAGAAAACTCAAAAAGAAAAAACTAGAATAAAAGAGAAAGAGCAAAAAAAAATAAGGAGGCAATAACAAAATTAAAAAACGGGGTGGGGGGTAAAAAATGAAAAGAAAAATCAAAAAACTTTTTTTTTTTTCAAAACAGTCGTAAAAGGCAGTAAATAATAAAAACGAACTCAACCAAAGTTAATGTTCAGTAAACAGTTCCAGAAACAGACAGGCAGCAAAGTAGCAATCAAAACTGAGGCTCAAAAACACAAGGGTAAATATCCAAAACACTGTCAAGCAGCAGTCTGAAAAGGTAAAAAAGAATGTCAAAACGGAAGATCCCAGCTCGACAATATTTATTGTTGAGAAAATACCACAAATGTGGCACAAGGCCAAAAGAGGGGGTGGGGGAAAAGGACGGTCATCATTTGTCTTAAATTTAAACTTAGCCACAACCACTGACCCAATCAAACCAAAACAATATTCCTACCGCCAAAACAACACATTCATACTTACCTTTCTTACTACACCCACCAAAATACCTCACGGTCTCAATGAAAATCCTAATTAATCCCATATGTACAAATAATGTCTGTGGGGGGGGAGGGGAATTAAAATAACAAGTTTAATAGAACCCCAATGATTATATACAATATGACAGAAAATTATTTACAAGAAACTAAACAAAATCATGTTAGTAATAAAAAAAACCACAAACCTTAAATGTGGCAGAAAAATCAGTTAACTAGACGAAATCGATGCGGGACTTATTAAAGAATAGAGAAAACATTCATCCATCCCAAACACTCACACAGACATGCACTCATTCAGACACAACAACAAATACGAAAACACGCACACGAAACGAAAGGCGCCCCGTATCCACCAGAGAACTGAAATCACTGATCACCTAACGAGGGAGGGGATGGGGAGTTAAACGAAAGGAAAAGAAAGGGGGGCAGAAATAAAGGGACCAATGAGCAACACACCCTAGCTAAGTTTACTGGAAAAGAAAAACTAAATAATCAAAAAACCCTAATCTGTCCGCTTTCCTAACGGGTACTTATAGGCGGTTACCACTTATAGTGCCGCTACTCATGGGGGTGGCAGGTTATTCCATCACATCAAACTCAAAACTGGAAAGAGAGGATTGGGCAACTCCCGCCCAAATATAACAGCAGTACTCCATTTTTGGTTTGAATTGCCTCTTGTAATGGTAGACGATAGCAGATGTTAATGATTGGATTCTTCGCTATAATTGTTCTATTAATGTCCAAGATTCGCATGCGTATAAAGAGATAGAGAAAACGCTAAAGAAAATCTATTATAATAAAAGTTAATTTAACAGCGAGATTTGACTTTATTTTAGGTCTTAGAATATGATTAATGCGAATGGAAAAGCAACGCTTCAATCCGGAATTTGAACTCGGCTTGGCGAATGCACTGCTCATGAGTCGTCATGTTAAACTAAGTTTTTCAAATGCCTTTGACCCACGATTCTTTTTTTCCCTACTCTTCTATCCCCTTTTCTGTTTGCAACTTCTCGACGACGTCTTCAATACTTTATCGTTCCTTATATTTTACGTTTCTCTTTTTCGTTGTTGCGCTGCTAATTTATTTTTTCTTTTTATCTTACCGCTATTCTTTCATGCTTTCCTGAGCTCTTGTGCGTGATGAGATAGAAAAAGACGGTAAGAATAAAGACGTTTCCCGGCAGCATCAACAAACACGCCATGTCGGATGAAAAGAGCTTCAAAGATTTTACTTTATCCTGTTTGTTATTTTGCTGATTTACTTACTTGGCATTTTTTAAACCCAACAACATCTACTTATATATATATATATATATATATATATATATATATATATATATATTCAGCAAATAGCGTTTTCCCTTTTATGGGAATGTTGTTGTTGACATCGATGTGGAACCCCATGGAAATCTTTGTGGATGTAAAGTCATATTCAAATCCCTGGAGACAGGTGGTCGGATCAACTGTGGGTCCTTCTGACTTCGAAAAATGACTAAGGAAATAAGAATATGAAAAAAAATTACTAAAATAAAAAAAAGACGAGGGTTTGGAGCATCTGCAAAAAATAAATAAATAAATAATAATAATAATAAAAGCCACGAGACTCAGTATTAAAATTTTCTGTCCATAAAAAAGACATACCAACAAAGAGAAACTATTACCCTTCCTAATGTTGCCAAACGAGATCAAGGCTTGTTTCATTTTCTTTTTTTTTTCTAAATTGGACTTTGGACCATGGTTGAAAAACGGAACATATTTATGAACCCAATAAGCCATTGATTCTCAGGGAGGGGCTATTTGGCTCCCAGTGATTGCGGACTTTGAAAGCGGTGCAATTTTAGCCATGGTAGAAACTGGTCAAGACGTTCAAAATTAAAATGAAAATATAAGGATTAGAAGGTAATGTAACATGGGGTTGGTTTTGAAGAAACCTGAAATCGCAAATGTTTCCTTTAGTTACATAAGAGAAAATGCCGGATTTAAAAAAAAATCATCAACTGATAAAAAAAAAGAACTGCGTTTCCGTTTAGTATACGAAAATAAAATTAGCAGATAAAAATTTGGAAATATTCCAAAAAGAGATATGCATTTATTATATACGGTAATTTTGTCTTGATTTGTTATGGCGGATTCCCGTGGCTTAATAGTAAAGCACACTTAAAAGTGGTTTTACTTATTGAAAAAGGTAATATTACATTTTCTCTAGTCCGATAGACATTAATTTGACTGTTTAAGAAAAATATGTATATCTAGTCGAGCACGTGTACTGACTAAATAAAATGTTTCTTGTAATTAGAAATAAAGTCGGAATTTAAAAAAATGCTTATATATATATATATATATATATATATATATAAATATATATATATATATATATATATACATGGTACGACAGAAATACCGCCCACATATATACAAAGTTATTCATGTTCAAACTTAGGAATGACCTGAGTGTCTCTGGTGTGAATATATCATCGGGCAAGAGAAAGAAAAATGTTATGTATTCACATTCTTAAGATCATGTGTTCTTTCTTCCACTAGGTCTATGGTATCATCAACCACGATCCCTAGCAATTCGTTGAAGATTATCGTCGTGCTGCTGAAGGTGGTAGAGTTGGCAATCAGATGAGTGATGTATCAGGTTACTCTATAAGAGAGGCCAGTTCATGTTCTGCACGCTCAAGGAGTGTTGGGTGACCAGATTGAGGCGCTTGATGACCTTGAGAAGGTCGTCATGCTCTGGTTCTTCTGCCATCAACAGTCGACATTCTTAGTTGAAAAATGACCTTTTCTATTCCAGTACTTCATTCAGCTGACACAACTACTCACTGTAACAGTATCAGTATGCTCGAGTCACAGCAAGTTGTAATCACTAATTCCCACCGAATTCCAACAATCATAGAGAAAAATTACAGAATTTTGATACTGCTCTTGATTAAGTCATACTTATTATTAGAACTTAGTTTTTCTGTTTTTTTTTTACATTTTAGATCATCTAACAATCGAGGAAATTAAATTCTGAGGAAAGTGTAGGAAAATAAATTTAACATATTCATTTTGTATTAATCTCATGAGGCTATTAAGTTACTTCCAGTCATATGGCAAAAGTTCGAAAACTTTGACACCGCTCTTAATGACAGCATACTTATCATTAGAAATCGTTTTTTCTTGTGTTTTTTTTTTATTACATCTTAAATGAGTTAATATATTTCCCCTTGTGCGCTGTGGGGCAATGGATATCAACTCGGAACGAAAAATAGTAAAGTTCGAGTACGAATTCCAGTGCTGTACGTTGCGTTCACTTACGAGGTTTGAACGAAAATTATCGGGTTATTCTCTCTCTCTCTCTCTCTCTCTCTCTCTCTCTCTCTCTCTCTCTATATATATATATATATATATATATATATATATATATATATATATATATATTTGTCATCCACAGACAGACTGTTTCGCTGTTTCACAGCTCATCAGTGTGTCTAGACGTCCGGTTGTCTCTAGCTAGGATCGAAACCCGACTGAATTTGCGTCAGTCGGAACTTCTACCGGTAAGCCGTCGGCGCACGGCAGGGATGAAGGTGAATTTTAGCGTGTTTATTTTTAGATTTAGATAAACACACAGTGACTGACAGTGACTCAATTCCGCCGAAGAGTCGTGCAATATATATATATATATATATATATATATATATATATATATATATATATATATATATATATATATGTATGTAAAACTACTACAGCCCATATAAACTCAGTATTTAATTCCCTTTGAGGTAATCCTCTTGTGAAACCAAACGCTTTATCCAGCGTGAAAAACATGTCTAACCATCGACTTAAAAAAGAAAGAATGCGTGGTCGTTAGCAAAAACGACAAATGACGAGAGTGGCGTATAAGTACAGATATTTAACAATCTGTAAAATGTTATAACAGCCAAAAGAAAATGAAGTCATACGCATCAGTGCTGGATTTGTTTCCTCTATCTTTCTGCATGGACTCGATAGCTTTAGCCCAGGGCGACGACAAAAAGCATCTACCAGGAACCGAACTCACTAACCATGAGTTGCGTGTCATCACGCTACAGCCGGTTCAATAACAAAATCACATTTGTTTGCTTCGTAACAATATCTACCATTCTTCTCACTTGGAAATCCCACTGTTTATTCTAAATATTGTCATCGTTCAGTTTCGGCAGACTGTGGATTCTTCTGGGTTGGTTAAACAATTCAGGTTGCACATCCCCGCTCAGGTACATCAGTGTTTCTTCAGCGCCCGCATAGCAGCCAATTGTTTATACTGAGACTATACCGAGCGCACCTTTGTTGCAGTTTCTTAGTGAGCGCATACTCTGGCGTGATCAGTAGTTGGGCAAGGCAAGTAAGCTCAAAACCTAGCCCAACCAACGACAGCATCCGAATTATTTCGTCTACCCAAATTCAGTTACAAAGTTAGGGTCAATCAACGGCCGGGTTTTCGTTTACTCCCCAATAGTATCGGATAGTATCCTTCTCAGATTTATATTAGAAGTCGGCAATGATGATATTCGAACCCGTGTCTTACGGTTGGAACGTTTGAACTGTAACCAGTAGCCTACGCGCTCATTAAATTCTAAATATAGTTTTGTATATAAAAAGTCTACCATGAGTCTGGTATGAGCAGTTTTTTATATTCGAAGCATGTGTGTTCTGGCCTAGTCTGATACGTTCGATTTCGCTTTGATACTCTTGGGAGGGAGCGTCAATCTTTTTCATCTACCGCACAGCAACCATGCTAAGGCCACTTTAAAGTCAAAACCGTGTCATGTCAATCCACAAATAGTAATGAAAAGGAATCTGTGGAGAGGTATGATCAACTACGCACTGAGAAAGAAAGAAATATTATTTAATACATTTAACGAAAAACGACTATAACATCTTTTTTAAAATCATTTCATCCCAAGCAAGGCGACGATGCCACCAAATTCGCAGGAGGCTACAGGTGGTAAAAGCGAGAGAAAAGATTGAGTATAGCGATAATTAAGGAAAGGACAAAATTCGAACGGGATCCAAGAAGACAGAAGATGTCGATTGACGTTGCATTTAAGTTTCTGAAGACCGCAGTTATCAGCGAAGCAAGTAAACGGATGGGAGTTCCACTGTCGGGAAAGGCGAGACAAGAAACTGCTGGAGTAGAATTGTCGGTTTCATTTAGCTATTTCAAAAGTAAGAGGCGGGGGACCTAGATGACAATCTAGTAGCACGCTTAAATGTAGTCGACGCACCAAGGAAAAATGTCGTCAGTGCAGTTGCAATGAGAGATTTGTAAAAAAGCCAGAGGGAAGCCAGATCTGGAGATTTTCTTCAACTGAATTCCTGCACCAAAATGTTTAATAAAGTGGTTGCATTAATTTTGCATTCAACTGCTTAAATACACGATGAATGCCATTAATTTAATATAATCTAACACATATAATTCAATTAATTAGCTGAATGCATGCACTAAACTTTATCATCTTTGATATAAAATTTACTACCATAAAAACATTTGTATGCAATGAATTTACAGTATGTAATCACCAGGATGAATTTGATGAATAATTTATTTTTAGAAAAAAAAGATTAATTATTTCAACACTGCCCGAGATCGAAACCGATTTGCTGTCTCCACTTATGGACGCCATATATTATTACGCCATGCATACCAAGAAACATTAAATCTAAACTCCACGGTAAAAAAAAAAAAATGTCAGGCAACAAAAAGTGTCATAAACAATAACGATGGTTCTTGACGCTTTTTTACACCAGTCCGATCGATGCAGACTCAGTTATCGAATTTGGTCCTTACAAAAGATTTTTTTCCGAAATACAATCGAATTTTACATTGTTCTCCCAATGTCAACTTTGTCTCAGCTGTATTGGTAGACATACTTGTCTCCCTGTTTACATAGTATGCACATGTGTATGTGTCTGTATTTCTGTATGCGTGCGCATATACGTGTGAACTTGTGTTTTAGTGCGCATATGTGTGTGTGTGTGTGTGTATGTTTGTGTGTGCGTGTGTGTGCGCGCACGCGTGTGTGTGTGTGCCCGTGCGTGCATGGTCCTGTCTCTAAGCCCATGTTTTTGATTTTTAATAATAGCATTTTTGTTGTTTTTTTAAACGATGATTCTTGCTTGATTAATTTTGGGAATGCTTCCATTCAACCATGTCGATCGACTTCCCGCGCAAATTAATAAAATCGAATTCCTTTCCTAACTTTTTCTTTAACACTATTTTTTCTGCGTATATGTGGAGTTGGGCTGGTAGAGTTTTTTTTAATTTTTTTATCAATTTACATTTTTTTCTCTATTCTTTTTTTTCGGTATTTTTTGTTTTGTATTTTTTACTTTTAACTCATATTGATGTCTAGCTCACAATCAAAGCCCTTCTTATTTTTCGTCTTTTCTTTTTCACTCTCCTAATCCTCTTCCTTCTTTTTCTTCTTCCGCCTACTTTTCTTCTTCTTCTTCTTCTTCTTCTTCTTCTTCTTCTTCTTCTTCTTCTTCTTCTTCTTCACTTCCTTTTCTTCTTTTTTACAGCTTAAATATTTACTCTCTCTCTCTCTCTTAAAAAATCTTCTGTTTTTCAATCTTCTCATTCTTTGTTTCTCCTTTTTCTTGACATCTTTTTTCATATATCTTCATCTTCCTTTTTAGTTTCCACAGTTGCTTCTCCTTCTTTCTCTTTTCGATCCGTTATCCTTCACTCTCACTCTCCATAGTCATAGCTTTCTTCTTTCTCTTTTTCTTTCTCTCTGTTCTTCCATTATTCCTTTCTTTCAATCACGATACATATTCGATGCTCCCTCTGTGTCTTACCTTCCATCATTCTCTACTCTTTTTTCCTCATTTCCCCCCCTCCATCACAAATTGTGATACTCTGAGTCTTATCTCCACGCATCTTTTATCCATTTATCATGTTCCCTTTTTATTCACCTTTTGATATTTTTTTCTTTCCAAACTTCTTTCTTTCTTTTTGTTAATTCTTTTTCGATAAAATGTTGCTAATTTCTTTTCGCCATTTTCCCCTTTTTAATCACCCTTCTCCTCCTTTCTAGTTTCCTCTTTCTTACTAGCATTTCTCTTTCCTTCTACTTCTCTTATTTTCCCTTTTAAGGTACTGTATCCTTTATTTTTGCCTTTTTCACGCCTTTCCTCTTTTATTTTTCCTCCGGCCTCCTCCTCTCTCTGTCTCTTCCTTTGTCGATTTGTATTTCTTTAATGACACCCCCCCAAAAAAAAACGAGCATGAGTTATCTCCCCATCAGTTTCATTTTTTTTTTTCAAGTTAGACTCGAGCATTGGAAAAATGTCGTCGTACTCCACTCGATCTTTTTCATTCCCGATTTTTCTCTTCTCCATTTTTTTTTTTTTTGAGTTTCTTCTTTTACTTATTTTTTGTCTTATTTATTCCTTCATTCTCTTCTTCCCCAGTTACTCATTTCTTCTTTTACCTAATGTAATTTCCACCATAGCAGATAATAAAAAAAAAATCAGCGCAGGGATCAGCAAATGTCAAACGATTGCTGATTTAAGAAATCGGTCACGTGACAAAAACCAAAATCATCGTGTGGCTCCCCCAACAACCCCAAAAAATAAATAAATAAAATAAAAAATAAAATAATATAGTAAAAATTAAGAAAAAAGGTAAAATTCCCGCCAATAATTCGTTCAAACAAGATGGCTGACACTATCGGCCTTTTCACAATTTTCTTTTTTTTTTCTTCTTACATTTTCATTGTTTATGAATGTTTTTGGTTTCTTTTCCTTCCTTTTTTTTTTATCGCAAAGCTGTTTCTCTTCTTTTCACGGTTCTTTCATTTTGGCACTGTTACACTTCCTACGAAGAAAAAAAACTGTTGTATTTTTTATTGAAAATGTAATAAGACTTTTGATGTTTACATGTCGGTGTGCGTGTACAGCGTCGATATATGCGTGCGTTTAAGTCTGTGTAATCTCACTTCCTTTAGAGCACTTGGGGAATTTAAGCAAAATATAAGGAAGACCAAGTAAATTTGAACGTGTTCAGAAACATAATATCGCCAATAAAGTCACAGTGTTCAGATTTGACTGCGTGTGTATACGTGCTCACAAGCACATACGCAAACTAGTGGAAGCACACAGATATTCGCGAAGTTCAGTCTTTACACAGTCAGTTAAAATACGAAAAACCGTTGGGATTTAGAACGATAGAGATTAGATTGCTGTAAAGATTTCCCGAAAATTTTTGCAAAAACATTTTTTCTCTTGAGTGAATTCATAGCCTCGTTTCTCAATCGCCAAAGTAGTTTCCTTGTCTTCCCTTCAGAAAGCTACATATTCTTTTATCTGAATTTTTAAGATGAGGAATTAACCATTATTAAAGCTGATTTAATAAAACATACGTCAATTGCAAGAAGAGCGAATCCCCGGTTCTTAGCAAAAGGAACAGACCAACATTCAAATTACAACAATGTACTAGTATGAAAAAAAAATGGAAAGTAAAAATGGGCTCTAATATATGTATATGCCTGGGTGGATGTATATGTAGTTAAACTAGGTAACTCCACGAAATCGCTAAAAAAAATGGCATAGCATGATAAAAAAGACGACAAACTTGACTAAAACAAAATTTTATCGTCAAAATGCTTATGTTATTATGAAGACAAAAGACCAAAGCTTTTTTTAATTATTTTTAAAAAATTTTACTTCTTTCTTAGAACATTCTAAATTTTGATTAAAAAACCTTGTTTCTCTTTGTATCACCGGAACTAGTAAAATAACATATACAATTTTTAGCACGTTTTATTTTGTATGACACACATTAATTTGGAAAATCTTGCAAAAATAAGAATAATTGTCGGAAGTTAATGAAACTTTCAGAAACTATTCATAGATGATGGAAATTATTATAAATATGTCTTTTTTTATTAAAGTCATGGCAGAAATATTTTTTTTATATTTATTACCCCCCATAACTAATTTTATGAAAACTCTAGAAATTCGATCGCATCGGGTTTAGTGATTACAATAGTTAAAAGTACAAGGCTTTCAGGAATGCAAATCTTGTTTTTTTTTTTAATTGGACCCACACTACCTGAAAACCATCTCTGAATTGTAACATACAAAACTCAATAAACCAAAATATTATTTAATTTCAAATGCTTTTATTTGCTCTTAGTTGTTTTTATGAATATGTTCAATATTTTCTGAAAGGAAAAGATTTTTTCGATGAAAAATGAATTTTTAATACAATTATTTGTTATTTCATTAATTATAATAGATTTTTACATTTAAGTTGTTAAAATATTATAAAATTAGTTAAAAGCCGCATCGGGTTTTCTAAGTGTCCTTATGAGATAGACCGTTTTTTAGGGCATGGTAAATTGTTTAATTTCGACCAATCAGAAAATCCGTAGTAATTAAGAAATGTAATTTTGTGTTTATAATCGGGCGGTAATTATAAAGTACGGAAGACCAACCAGAATACAATTAAGTTGCGTTATTTGAGTTCAGCATTGTTCTCCGCTGTAAAGGCCTTTACTTTTGCGAAACACGTATAGAGAAGTTTATTTGATTTTTCAATTTCAACTGAGAAGGGGACCTACAAGTATCACTATCATCTTATGAAATCTATATGATCTTATTTTTATATTAATCTCAGTTTTGACATTTTTCCATAAATGAAATATCAAAATTAATAATAAAATGAATGGAAATCAAATAACACAGTAAAATGTAATAAATGTACATAAAATTGTAGTATTTTATGTACACTTCTGATAAAATTTCATAAAAAAGGTACCTATAAATTAATTAGATACCTTTCTTATGAAATTTGATCTCACTCTTAACAGTCTTATTTTTTCATTTCTTTATAATATATTTTCTATAAAGCATCGTAAACGTAAAGGTGAAAGCTAAGTACAAAAAAATTAAAAAATTAGAGCGCTGAAAGTTTTCCTTAAAAATAACGAGGTAAATAATTTGTTCACTTAAATCTAAATAATTTCACTTCCTTCCATCCGTAGAAAGAATTATCCTCCCGTAAGTTGTCTAAAAGGCATGAAAATGTCTTTCGTCACCTGTCAAATGACGCGAAAGGTTATGACCTGCTTTGTTTTATATTCATATTACATTTTTTCGGCGCAGAAGCTAAGTTAAGCTTGGTTCAAAATATTTTAAATAAACATTATAATTTCTGATTTTATTAAAATAAGTTTTGAACAAAATGATAATTGATTCCGATTTTCTGAATAGGAAGCAGCGGAGAACCAATCAATCTCTCTAGAACCAGCATCAGAATATCTCGTCAGCGTTCGTTTATTAAAAGGCAAAGTTGACTAAAAGTGCACTTGCCAGAATATGAGGATTAGATTAGAAGCAAAATATTCGTAAGCCTTGAGGGTACAGTTTTCAGTCACCAGAAATTAATCTTAACTAGATTAATATCGAATAATAAATACATTTTCCTCTCTACGATCATTCTGCCACCAATGTGTCGGTCTGACCAGACTGCGATCTTTTCTTTTACCCAAAGCCGGATCTTTTATTACCGACAATCGATTTCGGCCCGTGAATGTGTCGTTCGATGATTGGTCAAGAATCCGGAGTAGGCACTATCGCCATTCGCTTGAAAAGAAGCCGTAAATTTTCTGACATCTTGTCACAGATAGATTTGCATAAAACGCCGATAGTTTTATTTATTGACAGTTAAAAAGTTGCCGATGACATGATAAAAAGACTTTCGTAAAACCATTTCGTAAACTAAGGTGCTTAAAGAAGGCAGTTCTATCCTGGAAAGTGCGACACTGAAACTCGAAGGCGCTTTGGTATAACGAAAGTTGTCTTCCAAAAGCTAAACAAAGGATTAAGAAACAGGAATATTTCCTGAGAAACAAAAAAAAAAAAAAAAAGAAAAGAAAAAATACTGAACTCTTGCATATCAATCCTTCTCTCTGGCAGTGAATGCTAGACAATCTACTCACAGATGAACAAGAGACTTGAAGCAACAGAAACGATGGAGAGATGCTGAGAATACCATGGACTGAACATGTGTGCACGACGAATATTTAAGAGAAAATGTAGACAAAAAGGACACGTATACAGTTGAAATTTCTGAGTTACATCATGAGAAAAGAAGGCTTGGAAAATTTGATACTCACAGGAGAGATTGAAAACGAGAGGGTCGGAGGAAAACAATGCATCACGTAGCGAGCTTGAATAAATATATATATCGGAAGCGTTTTAAGAGAGATGACAAAAGTAGAGCATTTATAAAGCGCTACAAAGAACAGGAAATTGTGGAGAGCCATGATTGCCAACATTCAGAGAGGATACGATACCGAGGAGGAGGAGGAGGAGGAGGAGAAGAAGAAGAAGAAGAAGAAGAAGAAGAAGAAGAAGAAGAAGAAGAAGAAGAAGAAGAAGAAGAAGAAGACGACGACGACGACGACGACGACGACGACGACGACACTGGAAACAACTCATCTAGCGTTATGACCAATTAATATTGCGGTTTAAGTAAACTGAATTAAAAGTATATAGGGTTAAGTCAGGATAGGGTTCTCGCACAGGAGATAGGAATGGATTTACAACTAATGTTGAAACAAGTTACAGCAACATTTTATAGCTTCAGCAAGCTAAACAGATAGGATATAAAGAGAGATAAATAAAAGTAGAGATGTACTTCGTACATGCACGAATTAATAGCCTTATTAAATTTGAGAAGCGTGCCTTGTTGGTTTTGTTACCATTACATATGTCTATATGTAGTCAAACGAGCTTAGCACATTGTATACTTTGGACTGTCTGTATTGTGTTTAATGCAACATTAAGTTTGGTAGAAAAAAATAACCCTAGAGTGAGAAAATAAGACAAGTCCCATCTCGAAGGCACAATGTAGTTGAAAGAGAAAAGAAAAGAGAGACTTTGCGATCTCTTCTTTTATACTGATTATTGGCAATGCCATGTAACTATCGTTAGCAGAAAATCCTTAACAGACAAGTGGGGTGATCCAGCATTACGCTTTTGTATTTGTAAAGAAATAAATAAACTGAAATCGAAATGGTATTTCTTATTAAGAGCTTCAAACAATGCCAACAATCACGATACTGCTTTTTATCGCAATGATACGTATATTACAACTCAAAATATCATTAATGATGCCATCTTTTACTCACGCCGCTATCTTCCTCTTTTTAAACAAATTGTAATTAATCTGTTGTTTTCATACATTATCATACTCACTATTGTCATAAGCAGCTGAATCACTTCCACGCACTTACTGTCACTTCTTCACCGAAGTCACGCCTTCATACAGTCCCTACTATCGCCCCAAACTCCCACCAACAGGACCCCGGATGAGATAGACTAGTATATAAGACCACCAACCATTTGAGCAGAAAACAATTCTCAGTATATCCCTAACAAATAACTATGATGAATTAAACATGTTTCATATTGTACAAAGACCTCAAGCGCCAATCGGCGTTAAATAATGGGTCACTCATTTATTTTGTAGTCGATTTCATCCCAAGCAAGACAGTAAAGCCACTAAGACACAAGGGGTTATTGGGTGTGGAAGAATTAGAAACAGCAACATTACAAATGAGCGGGAAAAAGGAGTAATCAGGGGGACAGTAGACAGAGATTGACAATGCATTTAAATTTTTGCAGATTAAAATTGACTAGAAAACATGGAGTCGAAATTGAGTTTCACAAGCGATAAGTGCGAGAATAGAAACTGTTAGCATAGAATTTACGGTTACATATAGCCATCTCGACTGTAAATTGGTGAGTCGCCAGTTTAGTACTGCGCTTAAATTTAAAAAAATATATCTAGGTACCATAGCGAATAGCAATATTTATTTTGTAACGAATACAAAAATCTGGCACAAGGTCAAAATGTGAAATGGAGAAGGATGGTCTTTGGTCTTATAATTAAACTTAGCTAGTCACAATTACTGACCCAAACATACCACAATAATCCTTACATCAAAGCAACGCATTCTTACTTACCATTCTTACTATAGCCACCATAATATATTAGAATCTCCAAGAATTCCTAACTAGTTTCCTTATGTACATTTCTTGACTGCGTGTGGGGGAATAAAAAAAAATTACAAAACCAAAAACCCAATACATTATGAAAAACAATTTAGAAGAAACTAAATAAAATAGTCTTAGTAATACTCTCGCCCACAATCTTTAATTGTGGCAGAAACATCAATAAATTACGAAATCAATGCGGGACTTTAATAATATAAAACACTCACTGTTCAACCATTCACACAAGCACAGAAACAAATACAAAAATCACACCCAAAATACGAAAGGCGTCCCGCATCCACCAGAGAATTGACATCTCTGGTCACATAATGGGGGAGGGGGATTACACTAAAGAAATAAATAGCAGTAATAAAACGGGCCAATGAGCATACATCCCTTAGCTAAGACCTGGTATTTACCTGACCTCCCCACCAGGCAGGATGTGGCACAGGACCGGTTTTTAGGTAAGGCCCCATCCGAACAATTACCATAAAAGTATTTATAGAAAAGACACAGAGAGGCAACCTTAGGGTCGTGGGAAAGTGACTGAAGCCGAGCTGCCACATATGAACCAATAATATTGCCGATTCTTCTTTAGATTTTAGCAAGGAGCTCAAGGTAAATAGCAGGAGCATCGGACTATATGTAGCAGCGATATTCTAAGCAGGACGAATAGTAGACGTACAGATACGTATGATATATTCTGAAGAGAAAAAATATCTCGCACGGCACAGTAAGAGCGCCAAAAGACGTGAAATGCATAACGTCCCCTTTCTGAAAATCGCACTTTGTCTTCATTACATTCTTGGCACATTTCTGTGAATAATTCGTCTTTTTCTGTGATGCTATTTATTTACTAGGATTTCCTCGTTTACCAAAAACGCGTTAGCCAAAAACATTGGCGTTGAAGGTTTTTAGCAGTGTTTAGTAAATTCAACATTTTTCCACCCGAGAGGTTGGGGTGGGGGGAGTGAGTTGTGATTTATGAGCCATCTAATTCCTGTAAAATAAGGAAATGAATGTTTTGATCTTTAGAAGAGAAAGCTCTGTATATATTATTTTTATTCATTCGACCGGCTTCAGTCATTTGCATTTGCAGATAAGTCGCCGTAGGTAAACGGAGGCGTGTTTCTAAATCTCAGCTTAAGTTTGGGCAGACGAATTTAATTTTCGCATGACTCTTTTTGACTTCTGTTACCTGTTCCCTTTTCTTCTTTTTTCTGTTTTCGTCTTCTTTCAATTCTTTTTTCACTTCTTCTGTCGACTTATTATTCTATCTTTATCTCTTTCTGTATTCATTTTCCTTTGATAATTTCTTCTTCTTCTTCTTCTTCTTCTTCTTCTTCTTCTTCTCATGGCTGTTTTTGATTTATTTAATAAATAAACAGAGCGTCTATTCAAATATGGGTATCCACTAAAAATAATGTTTAAATTGTTAAAAATCTGTCTGATTAATAAGTCAAAAGATCTATCACTTCTTTAAAATGGCTTTAGTCATGTTATAGCACGAAACGGAGCAGATATAAGCATTCGAAAATCTGAGGAGTTTTTGAGCTTATAAGGCACTATTCGACTTTGCATGATCGGTGAGACCCTTCATAGGCGAATTGGATCTAACAACAGCTTCAGCCTCTAGTGCGGCGCAGCAGTGAATCCTGTCGGAAGACGCATCTTTCCTTTAATAAAAAATAAGGCTGTCAGAAGATAATGAATAAATATATTGTTTAAACGGGGCGTCTACTCAAATATGGGTATCCACTAAAAAAATGATGTTTAAAGTGATAACATATGTAACAAGGATCAGTTGAAAAAAGGCCAACATCGACCCTGATATCTGGGAAACCGTTGCTGCAAATCGGCCTTCCGAGGGGAAGCGAGACTTTCGAGACTAACCGACAACATGAAGACGATCGGTGATCAGTCAAGAGAGTCAGACTCGTCCAGCCGCGACCACCCCCGCACTCCTCTGTGACTCCTGCATATGACTCTTCAGGAGTTGATTGGGTTCTCACAGGTATTTCCTGTCACTAGAGGGGGAGAAAGGAACTAAGGAGAGAGGACGACGACCCCGATGCTCGGATGCGAGCGGGTACTGACGACGATGTATATATATATATATATATATATATATATATATATATATATATATATATATATATATAAGTGGACATGGAGGTCAGCACTTAGAGGAGACAGTCTGTTTCATGCTAGTGCAATCGTCAGTTGTCTGACGATTACACTAGCATGAAACAGACTGTCGCTTTTAAGTGTTGACTTCTATGTTCACTTTTATATTTACACACGCTCTATCTCTGATATTGAGCACTTTATCCCATAAATATAGCACACTTTAAGACTATATTTCTTTATATATATATATATATATATATATATATATATGTGTGTGTGTGTGTGTGTGTGTGTGTGTGTGCGTGCGCGTGTGTGTATATATATGTGCCTGTGTGTGTGCGTGTATATATATGTGTGTGTGTCTGTGTGCGTGTGCATATGTGTGTGTGTGTGTGTGTGTGTGTGCGTGTATATATATGTGTGTGTGTCTGTGTGCGTGTGCATATGTGTGTGTGTGTGTGTGTGTGTGTGTGTGTGTGTGAGTAGCCACAAATAAAATTAAATGTTCATACTCACTTATTTTGCCTCTAACCTGACTTTAGTGGAAATTACATACACACTTCAATCAAATCTCTTGAACAGTGGATATATTCTGCGCTGATGTCATCAAATACCGTATGTTTCTCTCTCACTCAGACACAGACACAGACAAATCCCAGAATCAAGGCGGTACTTTTCACTGAACCTGTATTTCCTGCTTGCTACGCCTAGGAGTTTCATATGCCAGACGTCTTTTTAAAGGAACAGCATTATTTCACCTGGCTTACTAGCCATTATTTAAGCAATGCAATCTTGATTAACTCCTTAAGAACAAAGTTTTTATTTTAATTTTTATTTTTTTCAAATCAATTTCGTTTTATAGAATTTTTTGAAAATGTTTTATCAATTTCATTCACTTATTGAAAAATTTGTCTCACGCACAAAATAATTTCTTAATATAATACAAATAAATAAAAAAGAAATATTAAATAAATATCGGACCGAATTTTTATTAGATTGCACTTTTAGCAGAATGGAAACCACTCGAAAACACTTTAGAATTTCAATAAAATCGAATCAAATTGCCCCAGGCGTTGAACCAAATAAAAAGTTAGACCTTTACCGAAGCAGAATCTAATTGGAATAAATCTCAGCATTTTATTCGAGTTCTTTATTTTCTAATCAGTAAGCTCCATTGATTCACCATCGAAACTTGTGGATCAATTCATAGCATTATTGCAATAGCAGTTCTCTCCCTTGTTTCTTGTTTCTTATTAAAATATAAATGTAACACAATCTCATAAAATATTTTGAATTTTATTTTCCGAAAGGTTTATTCAAAACCTCGAATAAAATTGGAGAAATTTACAGTTTTAGATTCAAATTTGTCTCGTGAAGTAGAGTGAAATTTGTTGAACACTTGAGTTTAACCATCACCCCGAGTAGAATTGTTATATGAAAAAAAAAAGTTTAATTGCGGCAGACGTATTCGTCATTTTGGTGAAAAACTAACTTTTTAAAGGAAAATCGATTTAAATGTGTTAATATTTCCCACACTTTCTTTCTTTCTGTTTGTCTTTATTTCTTTGTCTGTCTGTCATTTATTCTTTCTTTCTTTCTTTCTTTCTTTCTTTCTTTCTTTGTCTGTCATTTATTCTTTCGTTCTTTCTGTATGTCTTTATTTCTTTGTCTGTCTGTGATTTATTACTTTTTTCATTCTTTCTTTCTTTCTTTCTTTCTTTCTTTGTCATTTATTCTTTCTTTCTGATTGTCTTTATTTCTTTGTCTGTCTGTAATTTATTCTTTCTTTCTTTCTTTCTTTGTCTGTCATTTATTTATTTATTCTTTCTTTCTTTCTGTTTGTCTTTATTTCTTTGTCTGTCTGTCATTTATTACTTTTTTCATTCTTTCTTTCTTTCTTTCTTTCTTTCTTTGTCTGTCATTTATTCTTTCTTTCTGTTTGTCTTTATTTCTTTGTCTGTGATTTATTCTTTCTTTCTTTCTTTCTTTCTTTCATTCTTTCTGTTTGTCTTTATTTCTTTGTCTGTCATTTATTATTTTTTTCATTCATTCATTCATTCATTCATTCATTCATTCATTCATTCTTTCTTTCTTTCTTTTCTAAATTTTGAATGCTGATTTCCAGGTGGGAACGTTAACCCATCTTGATGTTTGAAAAAAAAAAGTTAAACTAACAAACGAAAAAACCCAAATACAAACATGCTCAGCGGTTAGCAATCAATACATTCGCATACTTTTAAAATCTTGATAACTACGTCCATAAAATTAGTTGGCTAGCATTGAATATTGATATAACATCTGATCTGGTGTTTCTGCTATGTATGAAATGAATCTTGATAAAATACAAAGAAGAATCTGCAATATTCTTGGCTCTGATCTAGCATCTCAGCCACATCCACACTGCTGTAACGTAAGTTCGCTGTGGGTTTTCTATAAATATTTTCATGGTAATTGTTCTGATGAGCAACTACAACTATAGATAAAATGTATTTGAGACAAATGAAATCGTACAACATCCTCTCCGGTCATCCAAGACATCCAACACTGCGGCTGATCGTTGAAGCTCGCTTCGATCTCAGACCTGCCCTATTCCACGTTGTGATGTAATTTTGATCATAAGGAGGCCAAGATCGAATCTTTGCGGTTATTTTCATGTCGGGCTGGTTCAAGCAGAACGAAGACGTGCAGAAAAAAAACCCCAAAACACACTCGAAAAAAATGAACAAATCCTGTTTTTATATCAGTCTTTCGTACAATATTTGGTTATATCAGTGTTCGCATGCAATTAATTATCAGCCCAACCCGCGTCTAAATCGTAAGTGATATTATTGTCGACTTGGGTTGCTGTTTTGGTAAAGTTTGGCACAAGGCTGAAGTCGGAGGATTCTCTTTGACAGGCAACCACGTGGGAGTATCATAACCGGTGGCTGAGACGAACTCTCTGCCGTCTCTCCTCTGTCTCCATCTCTTCTGCCTCTCTTCTCTTTTCTATTCACTAATCAGCTTCGCGCATTCGTATTTATTGACATTTGCTCAAACTGGCGAAATAAGAGAATTTGATAATTCTGTGGAATTCCCTTCTTCCACTCTCTCCTATTATTACATCTCATTAAATCTCCTCAGTGTACGTGGGTGGATATCCATCAACTTTTGGTAATTCAACTCAACTTTCGACCAGGGGAATCAACTTCAAATTCGTTGTTTATGAAAAATGAAATTTTCGCTTTACAGCTTGCATTTTCAGCTGTGTGTCAATCAATATTTCCCCCTAAGTCTGAGTCACTTTTCCATTGTTCAAACTGCTTGACATACAATTCAAGTCGTTTTTGCGTGTGAATTAAGTCCTCAATTCTTCCCACGAGATTTTGGCATTAACTCTTCTCGTTTCAATGTATCTCACAATACTTTCTTTTGTTTTAATAAAAATTTCTTCCGTTTTACCGCGTCAACGGCAAACTGTACCACATCAAGACTTTATGAATTTAAGTGTACTACTAAATTGACATAAAGGTTTCATCATTTTTCTGTTAAAATCTCGAGATGTAACCGTAAGTTCTTTGCTAACAGTTTATTCTGTCGCACTTATCGCTTATGGAGCGCTCTGACGCCATTTTGCATTTATTCCTATTCTTTTATTGCTGTCGCTTCTTAATAATGTTTTCTTTTTCTCATATTCTTTACATTCAGTAATCCCTTGCGTCTTAGTGGCTTAGTTACCTTGCTTGGAGTGAAATGATTAAAATAGGAGTAAATAAGTGCACGGTAAATAATTTTTCCTATTGCTTCATCACGACTACTTTTAGGGAAACCGTTATCTTGAAACTTCATATATATATATATAGGCTTGGACAGAAGCGTCTATCTTTTTAAATTTCGATTTTTAACGTAACTATAACAACAGAGATATTTTGATTTCATTTTTGCCTTGAAAAAGTCGGAAGACGAAACGCGTCGGCAAAATCTAAGATTTTTCAAATTGTCATTTATAACCAATCTATATTGTCCACAGAATTGACCTGGGAATTTAACTGTATTGTCGACATGGAAAAAAAATCACTTACTATAAAGGTAATTTACATTAACCAGAAAAAAGGCTTGGACAGAAGCGTCTTCCTTTTTAAATTTGGATTTTTAATGTAACTATAACAACAGAGATATTTCGATTTCATTTTTGCCTTGAAAAAGTCGGAAGACGAAACGCGTCGGCAAAATCTAAGATTTTTCCAATTGTCATTTTATACCATATATATATATATATATATATATATATATATATATATATATATATATATATATATATATATAATATTGCGTGAAACATGTAATTTATATAGATTTGAAGATATGAGTATTTGTCCTGGGTATGACGATAAAATACATCCGGCAGCAAGGTCTCTGATCGGGAGACTGAAAGTTTTTACGAGTCTTGAACTACCTCTTAATTACTGTTGTTCCTAGGTTCACCCTAACCATATAGTGAACCCCAAACAAACAAATAAAAACAAAGACAATATGAAAGTATAAAAATACATTTTTATAGTAAAAATACCAGCAATACATTTTTATATAAAAAATTACCAACAATTCATATTGATATTTATTGTATACAAATATACGATTATGACACAAGGCCGGAAAGAGGGAATGGGTTGAGGCTGGTCTTCACTGACTATCTTATACTTAGCTAATCCGATTCATGACCCATTCACTCATTACAATTTTCAGATTCACCACAAGAACTCATCCGTCACCAATCAATCCTTCATATATGATAATTCGGCATACTCTCAGTGAACCTAAAAACGCACCCACGTGACATAACAATTTGATGATTATAAAAAAAATTATACATATAAATCTGATGATTTACAATGAGAGGGAAGAGGATGAACCCCCAAACAATCTACATATCAAAACAAAGCAAATAAAGATACCTGATGTTAATAAGACCCATCCAAACCAACAATGCATATTTATAGTAAAAATATACTATTGTGTTGTGTTGTCCTAAGACACGCGATCAATAGCCAACTTCTGCTTGTCTCTTTCTTTATTGTACACTTTATTTCTCTTCTACTTAACATATGCAAATAGGTATTATCGTATTTATCAATCAAATACATTTTATAGCAAAAAACAAAAACAAAATATCCCCAAAAAACAGCAATACATTTTATCTGCATTTGAAGGCGTACAATTGCGTTCAAAATATATTTAGTTGAAGCCATAAAACTGGGTTCAAAATATTTACATTTCGATATTAAATAACCGATAGTGGTTGATATGCCACTAAAAAAATCAACCGACCAACCAACATAGGAATAAAAACTCATAACTCTGAAACAAATAGGACACTTATACTTAGAATAAAAAAAAAATATTTGAAATAGAGATAGTTAATGCGGAAAGAAAGGTTAGAAAATGTGGCGCACACAGGAAATATCGAGCCCAAGCGGAGCAGAAGGAAACGGCGAGTAACCAACTTCGATCTTCAAAAATTTAAATACAATGCCAATTGTTATATTCTGTCTTCATAATTTCTCTTCTCTCCTTAATATTGTTTTCAGTTCTCATATTCCTTAACCCCCTTGCGTTTTAGTGGCTTTATTGCCTTGCTTTGGGTGAATTGATTAAAAAAGTTATATAGATATATAATAAACTTAAGTTAATATCACTGAGCTAAAAGAAAATAAGTCTTTTGGGGAGCCAACTGTAATGACGAATGTATCATTCAAACTGCTGTGGCAGCTAAAAACGATTTTGGTGGATATTAACGTGACTTAGATTTTGCATGACAGTGGCAGCGTACACCGTGGATTAAAGGAAAACGGTTGTTCTCCATGAAAATGCAAGTCAGCATACAGCAAGAATAATACATGAAATAATCTTGGAACTCAGTTAGCCTGTTATGTTCCCAGGGCGATGGGCACCTCAATATGGTGTAATGTTTATCAAGCTTGTCTAGCTAAAATAATTACGACTGAGTAGTGATTAGGATCCTCGGTGGGTGCTCTCTACTTTCAGCCTTGTGCTGCTTGGAAAATCACTATGCTCCACAGACGGTATTTATCTGAACTAACAATGATTACCCTTGTTTTTTTCTTTTGATCGCTGGAAAATGCTTTGATGGGGAGATCTTTTTCTAATGAAAACTCGCATCAAGAGTTCTTCAAAATTTTTTTTAAATATCAAAACCTGTGTAATTTTAGTCAAAAGGTATCGAAGAATTGCTTGATAATTGGTAACAAGTCATTGCAAATAAGCGTGAATATTTAATATAATAAAGCTTCTTTGTACTTTATTTTTTGAACAATAAAATTGACAAAGCCAACGGAAATTATTTATGACTCAAAAATAATGAATGAAATTTTATGTAGTCTAGAAATCTACCTCAGTCCGTATATATATTTGTTTGCTTATCTATCTATCTATCTTTCTCTCTTTCTCTCTGTCTATTTGTATGTCTTTTTTAGCTTCAATCTATATCTTAAGTTTCTTTCTTCCTTTCTCCTACCAATTTGAATGTGCGTATATCTTTGTGTTTATTCGCACTTGGGCATGTCGTGTGATACAGAGAAAGCGAACAGAAAAGTGAAAGAGAGAGAGAGAGAGAGAGAGAGAGAGAGAGAGAGAGAGAGAGAGAGAGAGAGAGAGAGAGAGAGAGAGAGAGAGAGTGAGTGAGTGAGAGCGAGAGGGAGAAAGAGAGTGAGAGAGAGAGAGAGCGAGAGGGAGAGAGAAAGAGAGAGAGAGATCAACATATCTGAAACTAAGAACCGTGGGAAATTTTCTTCTAAACAGACGAATTGCACCTGGGTGACTATATATATATATATATATATATATATATATATATATATATATATATATATATATATATATATATATATATATTGAAATAGTGACTGAGTCATTGAGGCAGTGAGAGAAAGTGTGTGGACATAGGAATCAAATTGCACGATGACCATTCGTTTCATGCTTTAAGAGGTCACTATGTTGATTTAAGGCGTAATATATGTATATATAATAGATTTCTATTGTTATTGTATATATATATATATATATATATATATATATATATATGTGTGTATACGTTTCGTTAAAGACGACTGACAAGGTACTGCGATTAAGTTTTTTAGTTAATTCTTCTTGTGTTCATACAAGTATTTTCTTTTCTCTACACAGTGTGTGCAAAAACTGTCCAAAGTCCTGCATGTCCGAGCACTTTCGGTTGTATTTTATCCATTATCAAGTTGATTTTATTTTTACTTTTAACTGAATAAATGATTTGTGTTATGTATGTATATAGAGTTATAGGAATGTTTTATTTTTCCAAACACGTTAAGCACAATGTGGCCGTATTCATAGTTAATGTTATTGAGTATTGGCATTTTCTTTTTTTATTATTAGGGCTTCCATTATTTTTCATCTTATTTTTTGCATGTGGATGAGTTTATTATGCTTGTATTTTCTACTAGTATGTTCCGGATTGTGTCTGGTAGGTTTTTGCGTGTGTTTAAATGAGTTCTAATGAAGCTGTACTTGAATAGGTGTAACATAAGTCGTCTGGATAAGCATGAGGTAGTGTAGCCGATATAATTATTTATGAGTTTGGATTGATCAGGAACACAGTTTCTTAAGAAGCATTTTAACTCGTAAATAAATAAAAAGCCAATACTCATTAACGTTAGCTATGAACACGGCCACAATGTGCTGACCGTATTTGGAAATTAAAATATTCCTATAACTCTAGATACATATATAATACAACCCATGAATTCAATTAAAAGTAAAAATTAAATCATCCTTGATAATGGGTAAAATTATAGCCGAAAACGCTTGAACATGCAGAGCCTTTGGACAGTTAAACAGACTTTGTGTGCAGATAAGAAAACACTTGTACGAACACAAGAAGAACTGAATAAAAAGCCTAATCGCAGTACCTCCTCAGTTGTCTTTAACGAAACATGTATAAAAGAATCTAACTTCATAATTATATGTATGTGTGAGCCTGCGTGTGTCGTTGAATAAGACTGAAACGTTACCATTATTTATTTTTTGTTATATATTTCTCGTAGGCGTATGATTGTTCTGTTTTCTGAACTTAATGAGAGTATCAATTGTCCATAATTTTGTTGCTTCCGAGCGCTTTCGGTTGAATTATTAGCCGTTGTCAAGTATTTTTAAAAATTATACTACTATAATAAACCGTATGTTATCGCTTTTGAATGCAGTACAAAGGTTACTGAAAGGAGATTTATTCTTAATTTCCAAATATGGCCAGTAGATTGTGACCATTTTCATAACTGATGTCGGTTAGGGGTTGCTTATCTGCTTTTTTATAATATGAGTTTTCATCATTTTAAACGTTTTTAAATATCTCCGTTCAGAGTCAGGAAGTGACAACCGAACTTCCTTGGTCACTTAATAACGAAAGAGAACTTGGAAAACTTAACACTCACAGGGTATATTGGGGGTAACAGTGCTAGGGGAAGGCAACGAGTCACCTGTTTGATGAGCTTGTGTGAATCGATGGGTGACCGGAGACTTAGTAAGAGTAGAAAAAACATCTAATGGCCGCAGAGAATAGGAAGTTTTGGAGAGCTATGATCGCCCATGCCCTGAGGGAACGCGGCACATAGAAGAAGAAGAAGAAGAAGAAGAAGAAGAAGAAGAAGAAGAAGAAGAAGAAGAAGAAGAAGAGAGAGATTCAAGCGACAGCGACTAAGAATGCCCTCGAAAGGTTAAGTGAGAAACGAAGTTTTAAAGAATATAAGAACTAATGGAAACTGACCAGTCCTCTCAGCAAGTCTTACCTGTCAGGTAGGTAAATGAATATCATAGTTAATGGCCACTCCTCTGAGTCATATGAGATCAATGCTGACATTCCCCAAGACTCGCTCCTCGGTCCTACCCTCTTTTTGTATTTATATCAACGCTCTGGCCCCAAACACCCTCAGACCCATCGTAAAGATATATACAGATGAAACCAAAATGCATGGGATGCGCGGCCAAATAAAATGATAACCGGTGCCTGGCAGCTGATCTCTCCTCTGACTTGTCACAGCTCAATAGCGAAAAGACTGGATGATATCATTTGAGAGATCCACAACTGAACTAGTAACATTTCATCACCCCCGAGCAGACCCTAAACATGCACCAATCCTGATAAATGGTCATACTCCCAAAGAGGCTCATTGCCCCAAACGACGAGTGGATCTAAAACTCATTCCCGACCTCAAATGGAACGCGTGTATTCGTACCATCGCTAAAGATGCTGGAAGAATAGTCGGTTCATTGTATCGATCCATAAAATATATAACTTGCCATGCTCTGTCTTTACAACAGTCAGATCAGAGAAAAAATGGAGTAGTGCTGCCCAATCCTCACTGCTCAGCCTCGATAGAGTTCAAAAGCTCTTACGCGGCCTTGTGGGTGATGAATTATTCTCCAACTTGATGAAAAACAAACAAAAATAACTGATGTTTACCATCAGAAAGAGACGGTTGAAATTTCGGTGTGACATGAGAAAAGAGGTCTTGGAGAATTCAACACTCACAACATATGCTGAATGTAACAGAATCTCCTTTCTTCTCCTTCCTTATTTATCGCTTTCACTCACTCTCCTTCATTCGCCGTTGTTATTCCTCTATTCGCTCTATGTTCTCTCTCTCTCTCTCTCTCTCTCTCCCCATTCTCTCTTATCCTTCTTCATTTTGTTTCTCCTTTTCCCTCATCATCTTTCCGTCTTCCTCGTTAAGATTGTCTTGCTTTCTTGTCCTTCTGTCTCAGTTTTGCTTATGAGGAGATATTTGTTTTCCAGATGCAACATCTGTTTCTTATTCACTTTGGCATTTTTCCTTTTGTGCCTGTCTTGCTTGAAACATCTGCAGCAGTTTTCGGACTTGAGTTCGAATCGAGGTGAAGGTTGCATTCCCAACAGGAGCGTGACAATCATGACAGATTTTGTCAGTACGTAATCTGAGCTAAACAAACCCAAAATGCTTTCTTAATAACTTGCACTTGCTGTCAGCATTTGCTAACGTTGGCACGCTAACTGATACAGTATTTAGCGTATGGGGAGGTAGGTTTGTATTACACTAATTTACAAGAGGGGAAGTTACTACCTGCCTCTCTACCCAAAGATATTGCCATTCAAAATCATTACCTTTTACTAGGCTTGAACACCGGCCAAATTATAAAAAAGTATTTTACCGATTAATGCAAGATTTCCAAAAAAGAAAAAATTAACTTGAAACTTGTGGAAACTTTCTCTCTCTCTCTCGGACACACACACAGACACACACACAGACACACACACACACACACACACACACACACACACACACACATTCTCTCTCTTTCACTCTCTTTTTCGCTGGAAAGATGCCTATTGTCGTGCGATAATTAGTATGCGATATTTCTTTCTCTCACTCCCTCTCTCCCTGGAAAGATGTCTACCGCAGTGCGATATTTACTATAATATATATATATATATATATATATATATATATATATATATATATATATATATATATATATATCTCCCTGGAAAGATGCCTACCCCAGTGCGATATTTAGTGTGCGATATTATTTTTTCTCTTTCTCTCTTTACTTCTCTCTCTATCAAGGTGTAAAAAGCATCGAAATCCAAGTTATGGAGATATCTTTTAGAATAAAGCAAGTCAGGCACAAGGCCTAAATGACGAAACACCTAGTGAGCGTCCAACTTCGTATAGTAGTAATGATCTAAGTAACTAACATACTAAATATCGCACTGCATTAGTCGTATTTCCAAATGCATGACTTTCAATTAATTTATTAGAAATATTTGTTCTGTTTGCATTAGGAGGGTTTAGTTTTAACTAAAATCAGTTCGTTTTCACGATCGTATTGCCGTCTATTTGATATTATGCATATAGCTACGATGTATGCATAATGTAATTAATATCGACGCGGAAAGTGGAATCAGCGTGCCGATTTCAAATGCTAGTCTGTAGAGTTTACTTTCGCACAAATTACCTAAAAAAACAAAAAAAAAAAAACAAAACAAAAAAACAAAAAAAACAAAACAAAAAAAACAAAACAAAAAAAAACAAAAACAAAAAACACACCCCCACCCAAATAAAACACGAATCTGCCGCCTTTCCTCCGCCCCAAACTAAAAGTTAAACAGCACGGCGGACTTGGATTTCTAGCCCTAGCAGGTAATAAGTCTAAGAGAAGGACTACCCTGTATTCAAAACCACAGAGAAAGCAACGGAAAACTTTTCCACTCTCTTTCCAAAGAAGTCAGGACAATAAAAAAATTAAAAAAATTGGAATAGTCATGATCGCCCCCAGCCTCAAGGGACCTGGTATAAAACAATTACTTTCTGCTATGACAAAATGATAAGTTATTTGCATGGAAAGTAGAATAAGAAATTTTTAGGAAATTAATGAAAAATATTCAAAGAACGACTTCAACAATAATCATAAAAAAAGAATACTAAACCAATACCTGTAAACAAATGCCGCCATTTAACTAATATGCATTCAGAAGTAACGATTTAGATAAACAGAAAATCCATCAGCGGCTGACGATTCAAGACATAAAACCAATCATGAAGGTATTTATAATGGCTGCACAGGGGAAAAAAGCCTTTATCACAGTATGCAGATTATGCGGACAATGTAATTATGTAGCCCTGGCGAAGGACATACTATGCAGGTAAGAAAAGGATCATTCGTATAGACACGATGATACCGAGTACGGTCGATTCCGACGATAACTACCGGTCAATTAATGTCTGCTTGTCCAATCTTGACAACGAAGGAATTAAAAAATCTATATGATAAATGTGTATAGTCATAGAAAGCTATACAAATATTCGGTTGTCTGGAAACTTCATGCAGATTTTTAGTCATTTATGTTCCAACACCTTAGAACACGTCAAATTTATCGACATATATAATATGCTTACATTTCCGATTGGAGCATACTTCAAACTATTTCTTGAGAAAGAATTTTAAAAATTATTTAATTCGTGTCAATTTTGCATCCCTATGAAAATGGAAGATTATAAGATGCATTTTAGACACTTGACGCTTTTTTATTACCGTAAAGACAAAAATGACTTGCAAGCAACAAAAAAGATAAGTGCTGTGTACAGTGAAGATGCTTTAGCTGACAGAACTGTACGGAAGAGGTTCGCTAATTTTAGAGTTGGTGATTGTAGCCTTATTGATGAAGAACGTTCAGACAGACTGCCACCACAGATGACGACCACTTCAAGACATTGATTGAGAATACCCGGCATTACAAAACGCAGGAATTAGCAAAAACACTAAATGTATCACAATACACCGTTCATGAACAGTTGCTGAAGATTGGGTACTAAAATCACTAAGACGTTTGGGTACCACATGATCCGAATGAAAAGAATCTTTTGGATCGCATTTCTATCTATGATTTACTGTATAAACGAAATGAAAATGCACCCTTTTTGAAGCAAATTATGATGGGGGTGGTGAGAAATGGATCGTTTACAACAATGTTTAGCGAAAAAGACTCAGGAGTAAGAGACAAAAGCCAACTTTAGTCACACCAAAAGCAGTTCTTCATCTTAAGACATATTGTGCATCTGGTGGGATTGGAAAGGAATCCTCTGCTATGAGCTTTTGCCAAATAACCAGCGAATTGATTCTGAAAGAACTGTACGCAACTGGATCAAATAAGGGAAGCAATTCAAGAAAAAATTCCTCGTTGGAGGTTCATGAATCTAATCCCACAAAAAAAAAAAATAGAGGACGAAGATTTGTTCACGTATACTGATATCGTCAACAAAGAATATGAAATATTTAGGATAAAGGAAATGACTCCAGGCGTGTTCAAAGTTTAAGAGCTATAAAGGTTCCTGAAATACGAGGGAAAATTAAACAAAACTATAATATTAACACTGTAAGAAATAGTGGATGATTGTCTGACAATTTTAAGTATGAAACACAATGCTGAAGAAATTCAGAACATATGCATTGGTACAAATGGACAAATGTCAAAAGAGGAAAATATATCCTTGTTCCAGATGTGGTAAATTACATTTTGAAAATGATTGTGCATTTACAAAAGGTAGAATTTTACAAGTGTGGTAAAAAGGGACATATAAAGTCACACAACAAAATCAAACCAAGAAGAAATATCGCAGCAAGAAATTCGTACACAACATTGCGACGGATAAAATGGTCACAGAAAACCAAAGGAAATTAATTTATGAATGTGAATATAAATAATGTAGGTATGAAAATACTACTGGACACTGCCAGTGCTATTTTAATAATAAAACCACATGGAAAAAGTGGAAGTCCTTTATTTAAAAGGACTTTCAAAGTCGCGATTTCGGTTTCTGGTGAGAAATTATTAGTTTTTGGAGAAATGACTTGTAATGTGTCATTTCGTAACTGAAGGTAAAGACTAAAGCTGATGTATTAAAAATGCTACGAATTTATTCGGTACTGACTGGATGGAACTATTTGAACTTTGGGGGTTTTCCGTTAAAAAAAAAGTTTATTGCAAAAATGCAAGTGGACAAGCGAATAATATAAAAAAAAATGTCCGAGCGAAAATCTTAAGGAAGAATTGAAAAAATGTTTTCCAGATATTCTGTCAAATGAACTGGTCGGAGGTTAAAATTCAAGGCGGATTTTCAAGTTAAAAATGTTCGACGCTAGTATTTTAGACAAAATAGAGCGTGCAATTCGCAGCATTGTAAAAAGTTAACGAAGAGTTGGACAGACTCGAAAGAATTAGTGTAATAGAAAAAAAATGAACCGTTGAAAATAGGCTGCCCCTGCGGTGTAAGTAAAGCAAAAAAATAAAATAAGATAAATAAATAAATAAAATAAAATAAAAAAATAAAATAAAATTCGTGCATGCGCAGTTTTCTCGACAGGATTAAACCGTTATTCAGAAACACATAACCAAGTCATAGAAAACTTTTTCGAAGTTAAACGGTGGAAGAATATTTTTAAAGCGTATTTACAAATTCATATCGAAAATGAATGTTCAGAATTAACGACCATAAATACGCACAGAAGATTATATATGTTTAACCGATTTTCTTTTGATATAAAAGTGGCGCCATCTATTTTTCAACAAGCTATTGATATCATGCTTGCGGATTGCGATTTCGCAGTGGCGTATCTGGACGACATTTTAATCAAAAGTGTATCTAAAGAACAACATGTTTGGCATGGGAAAACAATTTTAAAAAAACAAACTCAAACAATACGGATTCAAGCTCAGTGAAGAAAAATGCGAATTGTTTTTGCCGAAAATTAAATACCATTGTCAAATTATTGATAAAAATGGTCGTCAACCAGATCCGTCGAGGGTAAGTGCAATTAAAAATATGCCTCTACCAACAAACGTGACTACGTTACAAGCTTTTCTAGGACTGGCTAATTACTATCAAATATATGTGCATAATATGCATAATTTCAGAGCTCCACTGAACGATCTACTTAAAAAGGGAGGAGAACTGGAATGATAACTGTAAAAAGTCGTTTGATGAAATAAAGGACTTACGTCAGATTTAACATTAGCACACTACGATCCAAAAGCAGCAATTGTAGTGGCGTCAGATGCTAGTGAGTACGGTATTGGAGTAGTGGTTTTACACAAATACGATGGCGGTAAAATGAAAGTCTTCGCTTCTGCTTCTCGTTCGTTTCTACCAGCTGAGAAAAATTATAGCCAGATAGAAAAATGCGCTAGAATTTACATTCACTGTAAAGAAATTTCATACATTTATTCATTGAAGAAATTTTAGGTTGCAAACAGACCACAGCCATTTATAGGGCCAGTGCAGTGCTAAAAATCGAAATAGAAAAAAAAATGTGCAACGTAGTATGAGAGTTACCAGTTACATTGGAAGAAATTAAAAAAAAGTGGAAAATGACGTCTTTATTGCGAAAATAACAAAAAGCATTTGAAACAAA
Organism: Acanthosepion esculentum; assembly: GCA_964036315.1. Classification (NCBI taxonomy): domain Eukaryota; kingdom Metazoa; phylum Mollusca; class Cephalopoda; order Sepiida; family Sepiidae; genus Acanthosepion; species Acanthosepion esculentum. The sequence continues at coordinate 65,650,137 of OZ038486.1, read as the reverse complement.
AAACAAAGAACAAAGTCCAGACTTAAAAGGTTACTCAGTACGCAGCGGTGTAGTAATGATCGGTCAATGTGTTTTAATACCTAGCGTGCTGCAGGAGCGAATTTCTGAAGATTTTTTTTATAGTGATCATTCTGGTATTTCAAGAATGAATGCTCTTATCATAAGTTTAGTATATTGGACCAGGAGGTTGTGCTCTGGCAGCAAATATACCTTTCACAAATATAGAACCTTGGCCAAAGACAGATACGCTGTGGTCAAGATTGCACCTTGTGGTAGTGGATAGTTTCACTAAATAACCGGAAATTTCTAAATGCAAAAATCCAACATCTTCAGTAACAGAGAATTTCGTGCATTAACTTTTTGCGAGATATGGAATACCAGATAGTCTCTGATAACGGAACGCAATTCACGGATAAAGAATTTGAAGACTTTTGGAAGATGTTCTCCATTGGGCATATTACGACCACGCCCTATCACCTAAGTTCGAACAGACAAGTAGAACGGTTTGTAGGAATTTTCAAAAAGGCGTTGAAGAAGGCAAGTCTTGAGAGAGCAAACGAGGAAACAGTTCAGAATTTTCTGAGAGTTTACTGTGTAACACCTAAACCCAATACAACATCAGCCAATGTCGCCGGGGGAATTAATGTTTGCTAGAAATATAAAATCGGTGTTCGACAAGTTATTACCAAGTCGAAAAACACGAACGGTTAACAATAAATCGATAAAGTGTTCTTTAGAGCATATAAGGATTCCAAAGAAACGTGGGAAGACGGCATAATATCAGCAAGAATAGTGAAGATGATTTACATGGAAAAAGGGAAAAGATTTGAACATAAAAAGTACCATAATCATCTTAAAAAAGGTTCATCGGTGAAAGACCAGAAACATTGGAAGAACAAATAAAAAAACGCTACGTGATGTTTTCGATGTGCCATCACCACAACAATCAGTGGAACCTACAACGACACATTCCAGAAAAAGAAAGCATACTGAATAACTGGAAGTGGTCCGAGACGGAAACGTTAGAAAGTCAAGTACGTTGGTAAACTCTCCAGAATTTGAGTGGGGAGCTACTAACACTAATAATAAAATAAAATATGTATAAAAAGAATGAATCTCGAAGTGGAGTGAATAGTACACCCCCGGTGACTATATGAACTAGTCAATAACTATAAATAAGGAGATCCAAGTCAGATGGAAAAAGAAGCCGTTTCGAGTCAAGCAGTTCGCTGCCAGGCTCGCGACAGGCTTGACGAACTCTCTGCCTGAAGGCAGAGAGAAACTCAGACAAGGCTATGCCTACGAACAGTCTCGTCTGGGGAAGTAGACAAACCCGACGCCGTGTATGCGGGGTCTACGGGGGATTTTTGCCAGAGCCTACGGGCTCTGAATCGCTCCACATAAAAACCGACCTTGTGCCACATCCTCCCTGGTGCGGAGGTTTGGTAAATACCGTTTAGAGTCAGGCTGTTCACTGCCAGGCTCGCAGGTCGAAATACCAGAAGCCGTTTGGAGTTAGACTTCAGACTGATTAATAAAGGCGTCACGGGAAGTAGCCGAAGCATTGCGTATATTTTAAGCGCTACGAAGCGCGTTATAATATTGGCGTATTGGAGCGTCTGGTGGTACACTTTGCCATTTCCAAATTTCTGACCGAGTGAATTGCGACATAATGCTCTTTTTCTTACAGACGGTACCCAACTGATCCTACTATAGTGAGCAGTCGACAAAATTAAAAACAATGTAAGAACTATAAATACAGTACATGTTCAGTATCACTTAACATCTGAATTTATGCAAAGAGAACGCATATATTCACTACCTTCGCTTACCCTAGGTCAGAGGTTCTTAAACAGCCCGTCGCTCCTCATAGGTGCAGCGGAAGAGGATAGCAGGTGAGGCGGAATGATTGACAGACAATCAAAGATTTAGAAACAATTTCCAAAAATTCATATGTCAAAAATAAATATGATTTCAAAATTTTAAATATTATTATGGATTACTTGTAATTGCATGCATGATTCCCAGTATAAATAGTTATAAATAATTACTGACCGATTTTATCATTGCGATCGTTTTGGTTTATATCAAATAATAAGAATATAGGAACTAGGGTCCGCAACTTCAAGGAGAGAGTTATCAATGATAATGTTTTGACTTCTAATCCGCGGTTATCTCCCTTTAACACTCTCTCTGAACCTTTTTTTTTTTTTACCGTAGGGCTGCTTGTGCCTTTTATCGGCACATCCTTTTGGTGAGTCGAGAGTAAATTTTAATTTCGAAAATGCGGCCAAGAGAAAAAAAAAAATAACAGTCATCAATCATAATGTGCCGCTACGCTCAAGTTCTCATTAATAGTAAAGCAAAGAATGTCGGAGTTTTCTCGGTGGAGTCTCCTCACTTGGAAGATAGGCGTAACACAATATTCTGACCTACATTTGGCACACAAAGGAAAATATTGTTTTAATCATTTCTCACCAAGCAAGGGAATAATGCCACTAAAATGCAAGCGGTTACTGGAAGTGGAAGAGAATGAGATGACCTTAGTGAGGAGAAAGATAAAAGAACCAGACAAGAGATGGCGACTGACGGTGCATTTAAATTTTTGAAGATTGTAAATGGCAGGGAAACAATAAATCGGAAGGGAGACAAAAGACAAATTATTAGAATAGAAATTACGGTTACATCTTGCTATTTTAACAGTAAAACGATGAGACCTAATGGCCAATCTAGTAGTAGGCTTAAATTCATGCAGTCTAAGTACCAAGGATGAGAGCGATATTTATTTGCAAATATTTACAAAATGTGGCGCAAGGCCAAAAATGGGGAATGGGGAAAAGGACGGTCTTGTTCTGCCTTAAATTTAAACTTAGCTAGCCGCAAACACTGATCCAACCATACCACAATATTCCTAACACCGAAACAACGCATTCTTACTTACCTTTTTTACTACATTCACCATAATACCTCCTTGTCTCTATGGAAATTCTAACTAACTCCCATATGTACAATTCATTGTCTGGGAGTGGGGAATAAAACAACAATTTAAAAACTAGCCCCAATACGTATTTACAAACGAGGAGAGCTCATTAGAAAAGTCAGTCTGTTATGTGCCATGCGTGATACACGCGTAAGCGATCATGTATCTTTCGATACATGACTGACGCGGCAGGTTTTTTTCCCGCAGTAGGTTGCCATTTCTTTCTGCAGTAGACCAGTTGCCATTCAAAGTTATAGAACCCAGTCTGTCCTGCTATTTAACCATAGCTGGGGGGAAGAAGAGGATTCATACCTTTCCCAAGGGTATTATCACGTAAGTGAATATAATGGATTCGACTGGAATTCGAGCTCTGACTCTCCGATTCCTTAATCCGAGCCGCTATCCATTACTCCACCGTCCATGAAAATATTTACAGAAAAGACAGAGGGAAACCATGTCAAGGTGTTGCGAAAGTTACTGATGTGGATATGCCAGGACAGGACCGATAAAATTACAGACCATTCTTTGGATTTTGTCAAGAAACCCGAGATATCTAACCGGAGCTTCAGGCCAGATATGGCTGCAATATTCAATGCAGGAACGAATGGTAGATATATGAATGCGATTCGAAGGGGAAAACATGTCTGGCACAAAACAATGAACCTATTTTCCTAGCAGCAGATCTGGCAATTGATTCAATATAATCACTGTTTTTACTACTCTGGCCAGATAACCGACGAAGTAATAGCAGAATAGAGGTATATGTGTAAGGAGTGGGGGTAAGATTTCTGTCCGATTTAAAGAAGTACAAGGAAACAAGTGATTGCATTAGCCTTGCTCCCATAGCAACAACTAAAGGGTCAGGCCACCACTTAACCACTAAGTCCAAGGAAACGATAAGTAGAGCAGGAATTAATAAAAATCTTTATTTGACAGAACAAAAACAAAACAAAAAACTAAAAGTGAACCACCCGCCGCGTATATATATATATATATATATATATATGTATGTATGTATGTATGTACGTATGTGTGTGTGTGTGTGTGTGTGTGTTATAGGACTGAATTATAGAACATTTGGACAGTTTCTACATACTCTGTATCCAAAAAAGAAAACACTTGTACGAACACAAGAAAAATTGAATAAAAAGCTTAATCGTTGTACCTTGTCTATCGTCTTTAATGAAACATATATATATATATATATATATATATATATATATATATATATATATATATAATTATTTATTAAGAAAATTATAACATAAATATGTTATAAAATTTTAAATAAATAATTATATCTGCTCTACTCTGTATTGAGCACTCTTTTAAGAGTAGTAATTATTGGTTATTGGAATTTATTCTGCATACACCAATCCTATACATGGGTATATATATATATATATATATATATATATATATATATATATATATATATATATATTGCTCTCTCTCTCTCTCACACACATACACATTCACACACATAGACACCATTGTAAGAAAAAAAATAAAAAAAATCGTCGTGCGCGCATCACGCTCTCTCCCCTCTCTCTTTTGCTCTCTCTCTCTCTCTCGCACGCACACACACACACACGCACGTTCATCTCTCTCCTGTCTCTCTCTCGTACAGGTAAAACCTGGCCGCTGTGCCTCTCTCTCTCCTTCACATACACATACACAAGAAAAAACTAAAAGGAAAACCTCGCCGCGTACATCTCTCTTTCTTGGTCTCTGTCTCTCTTTTTTCTCCCCCTCAACACACACCAAGTTAAGAAAGAAACGTGCTTTAAATAAAAGAATTGTTCGGTATTAAATCTTTAAGGGTCACAATAGTTTAATTTTTCCCCTTATATCTTTTCCTTTTTTTCTCCATATCTTACCAACCTGCTTTCAATTCAAATGGCCGTTTTTATCCCATTCAACCAACAAACCAACCCCACCTCGCATGCTATTGTGTTTCTCTATTGTTAGACTGACCTATTCTCAGGTTTAGTCTGATTTACCTGCTGGTTTTCCTATATTTCATTCTGTCGTGGCAACAGTTTCCTATCGCTGTGGTTGCTTACTCCCCGGCCTTTATTTTATATATATATATATATATATATATATATATATATATATATATATATATATATATATATATATATATATAATGTGTGTGTGCGTATATATATATATATATATATATATATATATGTATTTATAAATATATTTATATATATATATATATATATATATATATATAGTGTGTGTGTGTGTGTATATATATATATATACATATAAATATATATATATAGCATGTGTATATATATATATGTATATGTATATAAATATAAAAGTGAACATTGAAGTCAACACTCAGAGGCAACAGGCTGTTTCATGTTTCAGGCCGCATTATATATATATATATATATATATATATATATATATAATTATATATCCATTGTTTTGGTCTCATTGTATTGAAAAAGAAAATGGACATCTGTTACTCTAGCAAAAAGAAAGTCAGAATAACGTCACTTCTATAGAATAGACACAAAATACTAAAAAGAAAAGAACTTCTAATTCCTTAAAATTAAAATCGAGTGATTGAGTGATTTTTTACGGCTTATCAACCTTTTTTTTACTTAAAGCCAAAACATATTTGGGGTTATATTTTTTTTGCGAGTGAATATTGCATTAACAATTTTTTTAAAGAATAACTGATTTTCCAGACACACGCCAAGTATTCAACAAATAGCTGGAGTGGGGAGATGGATTCTTACCTCTTCCAAGGGTATTTGCCTCTAAGTTAATATGACGAATCAGACTGAAATTCGAACTCGGCTCTCCGATTTTTTATTCTGTGCCGCTTGAGATTACATGGTAATCGAGAGATTTAGGACATAACTATTCACATTCAGTAGCAATCCGTAAATACTTTTGTTCTGATTATTTTTCTTTGGTTTGGAGAGCTATTTTGAACTTTGAAAGAGTTTTATAAATTTATGTTCATTTGAAGGAATGAAACAAAGGACCTGCTAAGTTTCGGAATTCTTTATAAAGAAGAGATTTCTTCGTCTGTGGCGCCATAGATGCTGACATTGGGGAAATCTTCAATTTTAGCCGCCCCAGGTTGCTCCAAACGGTCTTTGTCACGCTTATTTTATCTGTACGAGTCAAAGAGGAATAATGTCTTCCAAAGGAAATTCGCTGATTTCATTTAACTTGTATCGAAATGAATATTTTTTTGTTCACAAGACACTGTTTATACTACAAATTTGTGTTTTATTTTGGCATTTTCGCCTAAAGCAGGTTTTTGATTTGTCACTTTTATTCAATTTTCATTGTCAATTTTATTTAGAATTATTATATGAAAATGCCGGAGATTCATAAAAATACATCTCTCATAAAAGAGGAATGATAGATAACAAGAACGAAATCGCGCGTGTCTCCCGTCAAATAACCGCCATTTTTACGACGATAACCGTTGGACTATAGGCATATAAGTAGATTAATGCATATCAACTTTTCTTTTAAACGTCTTTCGTTAAATAAGACGGACATGGAAAATTTTATTATTTTTATTTAAATTTTCAAGCGTTCTTACATTTTCCGCTTGTTGGGAGCGAGGGAGTACAAAACTATTCATGCCGTCCATTGTCCTAAGCGCTTTCAACCATTTCCTTAGCCATTTTCAAGGGGTTATGTTTTTGGTGTTAGTGTCTTGTCATGTTTTTACTGTGTGAGTTGTATTATTTGTGTGGTTTTGAATGCTAGTAGGTAATAATATAGTTTAAAATTTGCCATATTTATGAGGAAGGAATGCTCAGTATCAAATACAACGCAGAATTCAGTCCGATACCACGAGTTCCAAGTGCCACTGCCCGATCCAGGGATTGAACTCACAGTCACTATGTCACCAAATTCACAAACCAATATTTTTACTAAACCATTGCCCTATTGACGAACAATAACTTAGTACTAGGAAATAAATTAACCCTTCCACTGCTAATTACGGAGATCTTCGTTTTTCTTGTCTTGCTCCAGCTGGCTAAGTACGGAAACCTACTACGTTTTTTGCATACCGCTGGTATGAGTGTCTCGTTGCGCCATCTATCGTAAAATACGGAAAATTGTAACTGTTCTATCATGTAAATTGTTAGTCAGCCTCGATTTTTCTCTACGTCATGGTAGTTTCGTATCTAATTGCACTGGGGAAATGAGTAGCAGTGAAAGTGTTGAGAACTAGACGATATCCCTCGATATGAGCAAACGACAACAGTCTACCGTCGTATATTAAATAGCTTAGATGTGCTGGTGGTGTAATGGAAAATGTTTCGAAATTTTGAATCGGAGAGCCGAGTTCCAATTCCACTGGGTGCGTTATATTCACTTACGTGCAAATACAACTGGGAAGGGTATAGATTCACCTCTTCTCTCCCCAACTATGGGTTAATTAGTAAGACTTGTATAACAAAACCATTATTATCTAAAAAAATAAATTACAATCTGAACATATTTTCTGGTTTTTAATTACTTGTAAACGGTTTGATAAGCCGTAAAAAAAAAAACAAATCAACGAACACAATATTCAGGAAGTATCGACTATACGCTAGAAAATGCAGATAGATTATTTTTCTTTATGAAGTCAAAGGATAAATGTACAGGGTGCGATGAGTAAATTGTCGTGTAAATTACGCAAAAATGAAAATAACACATCTCATTTTAACAGATATGTTTACAAAAATTACACAAAAAATATCTTGAAATGCTAAAGAGTAAATTTATTCAATAAGATCGCCATTGGCTTCAACCACGGCCTCCAGTCAACTTCGGAATCTCCTGCAACTCTTCTTGACGGTCTTCTTGTTTAAGTTTAAGGCGAATGCTGCTATAATCCTTGCCTTTAGTTCATCTTGGGTATTACACATTGTTTTGGTGACCTCTCGCTCAACTGTGCCCTACACATAATAATCAAGGGGGTTGCAGTCTGGGGAGATAGATGGTCAGATGTAAGGGGCAATGTGGTCGAAGAAATTGGCTCTTTTTTTCTTACAACCATGACTGGGTACTTCTGCATGTGTAGCGTGGCGCAGAGTCCTGTTGCCAGACATAGGGTCTTCCAACAGTCACCCTCTTGACCTCCTCAAGGTAATTGATGTACGCTACCGTGTTGATTGTAAGGCCCTGTGGGAAGATGAATGGGGGCAGAACGCCGCCATCACTATTGATCACTCCAAACACCATTACGTTGACTGGATATATCATCCAACTCTTTCCGAATCCTCTGTACTGTCTTCGGATTGACACCTAAACACTCGTAAATTTTCGTATTGGAGCTTCAGGCGCGAATGCCAAGCAGTACAGCATACCGTTTCCAAATTTCTGGCGGAGTGAATAGCGACATGGGGTTATATTTCTCATACTATACTGTACAGTCGACAAAATCAAAAACAACGCGAATACGCGAATTTAAAAATATAAAATGGCGACAATGTACCAGTTACACACTATAGTCTTTTTTGATGTCACGGGTAAACTCTACTAATGATAAAATGAACAGAATATAAAGAATGACTACTTTAAGAGCTAAAACATAACCTGGTATGGTTGGAAGAAATGAAATGTTAGTCTTGGTCCTCAATTACGTTGACTTATTACTTGAAGACTTTTCACTATCAATTTTTGGCTCGGCGTCATCTTAAAGTTGCTTTTTTTTAACTTGAAGGTAGCAAAAAAAAAAAATGTAGCAATAAGATGAATAAAACAATCAGCCAAGCGTTGATAGTGAAAATACTTTATTTCAGAATTGTCGGTAATTTAAGCCGAAGACTTGGTCGTTAAAAGCAACAACATAGCGTGCGAGAATTAGAGTGGGAAGACGGCGGAAGGAGTGTAGATTTTTATCACGTCTCGCGATAGGCTTCTGTGGTCTATGTCGCTCTGGCGTCGTCCATGAATGACGTGCTTCCGGGGGGGAAGCGACTTTTCGATTCCGACTTCATGCCGCTTACTTCAGTGGTCTGAGCGCATTATGACAACACTGACAATAGTTAGAGTAGTCCTTTTTTCTGTAATTATCTAAGAGGTTAATAATATGGTTCATGATTGCTTTGGTTAAAGAAGAGATGTGAGTAAAATCACTAAATCGTAAAATTTAGAAATTGAAATCGAATAAACCAACTCTGAGTAGACAATAAATTATATTATTCGGTCGAGCTACGCGGACATTCCCGAGTCTATTACGCCAACCATCACGGTCCTGCATCAAGGTCGGAAGGTCTTTAGGGCGGCTTTCTGTGTCATTACATAGTGGGCCAATGTAGGCGGTTGATGGGTGACCAACCTGTCTTGTTCCGTAGCTAGGTATCCAGAGCAGTATATCACTCGCATGTTATTGCTTTGCTCGCCAGCAGTGTCCTGCAAAACGCATTCTGCATTCGCGTACGATTGTAGCAATATCTGGGATGTGTCTATAGAGCTGTGATTTAATTGGATGTTGTTTCTAAGACATGTTAAGTATAGTTCTCAGCATCCGAGTTTAAATTTTATCAAGCTTAAACTCTAGGGTTTTAGTTAATATCCACGCATGCACTAACACCGCCTCTACAGTGGCTCGAAAGAAACTCCGCTTGAGGTTGTCTGGTAGATCAGATTTCCAGGCGGCCCAGGCATTGGCTCTACCAATTTTCATATCCTTTTCAGTAGAGTTTATTTCGCTTTCTAGATATTGTTTTGTCAGATGGCATTACACGAGAAGACAGTAAAACAATAAGTAAATAAACAATAAGTATAAAAATGAGAAAATGAAATAGTGTAAAATACCTCTGTAACATCCCGGCTCGGCATGTTAAAGTTAACGGTATATTCTGAGTTCAGAGTCTCAGAGAACAGTTATAATATTGGTGCTTCCATATGGCAGAGAATGCTGGACAATCTTATCAAAGGTAGAGAAGAGACCTGAAGCAATAGAAATGTGATACTACAGAAGGAGGCTGATTATACAATGGCCTGGACACGTGAGCAGCTTTTAGAGAAAATAGAAACAAAAAGAACACATATACTTAACATCCGAAAGAGACAGTTGACACATAGGACGCATAATGAAGAAAGAAGGCTTAGCAAATTTGAAACTCACGGGACAAATTGAAAGCCTTACGAACAGAAGAAAGCAGCGTATAATGAACTCGTGTAAATGATTGGCAGAATACGGATTAGAAAAGAAATAACAAAAAGACAAAATTTATTAAATGCTAGAAGAAAAGAATAATAATTTATATAATTTACATTGTTCGGACTATTGTCCTCATCATGATTGTCATGTTCACGACGTTTCAGCCGTTGTATGCTTCGGCCTTCTTCAGGTGATTGGAATTTCAAACTGAACCATTTATTTCGTCCACCGGGGTAGATTTTTCTAGTTTCACATGCCATACCTCATCCAGACGTCTCAGTTACCTCCCTTTAACTCAACTCTCCAAGCTTTTGTTCCCCACTGCCGTAGACAGGTATTGAACTTACAACTCTTTGAGTTAGGTCATTGGATGCAACGAAAGCTTTTATCCACTGAACCACGTGTCCTTGAAATATAGACAGATAAAAAGAGGAAATTGTGGAGAGCCATGACCGGATTACTCCACTAAATTGGTGACGATGAAATATTTCGGTTCAAGGTGAGTAATCATCGTTTTTGCAGAATATAAAGGAACGTTGTATTAAATATAGGCTATAGTTTAGTTTCTTGATTGTGACCTGTGCACCAAAAGAAAACTCTGTGTCAAGAAGAATAATTCCAGGCATTTATATTGTACCATCATCAACTTTTATTTCCCCATTAGCAGTCCAAAACCTTATTCTTTTGCCCGACTGTTGTTTTCTAAATTGCATTGACTGTTTCGATGAAGGAAGCCATCCGTCAGGTCCATCCATTAGCCGTCGCTAAAAAATACTGTTTTGAAATTAGTTTCTGTGTATTTCTCTCAAATTACACGTTTCTCTTTGTGATGTTTACTTAAAGATGGCAGTTTGGTTGCTTTTGTGTCTTTAGCCAAATGTTCTTAATATCCTGTATCGTTCCACTCTGTTTACAATTGAAACACCAGCTGCTTCGTATATTTTCTTGCTGGCCAAATCTAATTTTCTTGCTTATTACTATTTTAATTTTGCCATGTCCAATTTTTTACGCCATTTTATTTTGTTCTTGTCATGTTAATGTTTGCTCTATAATCTCAGTTCTACCCTTTTACAGTTTCCATTGTTTCATTGTGGCAATGTTGTGTTCGTATCGATCAGTAGTTTTACGATATCTTATTGCTTTTTTGATGTCATATATTTTTTACGACACATCGCAATCTTTATAAGTGGACACTGAGGTCATCACCAAGTGTCGACCGTCTGTTTCATGCTTGAACGCAATTTACGGGCCTGAAAATTGCGTTAACGCATGAAACAGACTGTAGCCACTTAGTGTTCTCCTCAGTGTCCACTTGTATATTTACAAACACTCTATCACTGATTGTGAGCACTTTTACCCACAAAAGTAGCATAGTTTAAATCTATCTATCTATCTATCTATCTATCTATCTATCTGCAAATAAGAGAAAGAACAAATGGAGTAAAAATCCACAATTTGTAGCATCTTTTGTGGAAGTATAATCATAATATTGAAACATGAAAGCCTTTGTGTAGCGATTTTAAATGTTTTTATTGTAATAGCTTATAATAAAAACATTATAATATATATATATATATATATATATATATATATATATATATATATATATATATATATTTAGGCAGCAATCCTTCGTTTATGGATGTTTCATTAAAAATGACAGACAAGGTACTGCGGTTAAGCTTTTTATTTAATTTTTCTTGTGTTCGAACAAGAGCTTTCTTTTCTGGACAAAGAGTGTGTAAAAACTGTTTTATAGTTCCGAGCGCTTTCGGCTATACCTTTAGCCATTATCAAGGATGATTCGATTTTTCAGCTTAATTGAGTGTGTGCATTATGTATAAGTTTTAGTGTGTTGTAGTGATGTTTTTTAACATATATACATATGTGTGTATGATGTTTTTTAACATATATATATATGTGTGTGTGTGTGTGTGTGTGTGTGTGTGTATATATATATATATATATATATATATATATATATATATATATATATATATATATATATATATGTTAAAGAAAAACAAAATCAATTGATGGAAACAACGGAAAAATTTCCCAAACCTAAAACACCTATCCAGATATACTCTCAAATAAAAACGACAATGCTGAAAAAGGAAAGAGAAAAAAGGCCAAACTTACTTACTTACCTATTCAGTTAAATGCTCGAAGGTGAGATTGCCTAGATCGGGCAAAACACCAACGTTAAATCATATGAAAGGATGGCTCTAGTTGTAAACAGAGTTTCACGCTCACGAGATCTTCAGACGACTTGAAGATATGTATATACATTTATATATTGTACTTCAAACGTAATTCTAGGGAGCGTTTCTTATTTGAAATAGACGCCACATTTTAATTTATTTATCAGTATGTACTACTGGCAGGAAACGCGAAGGTGCATTGGAATAACAATGATACGTCCCTAAAGATAAACAAAAAATTTAAGAAACAGGAGAAATTCGTTAGAAACAACTAAATGCTGCACTAAACTTTCATCACTAATCCGAAGATGCATTCCAAGAGACAGAACAAGAGTACTGAACTGTTATGGCTTATCTGTCCTCCTATATAGCAGTGAATTCTGGACAATCTCAAAGATGAAGAAGAGACTTGAATCAACAGAAATGTGGTTCTACAGAAGGATTCTGATTATACCATGGACCGAACATGTGATCAACGACGAAGTTTTAAAGCAAATGGAAAGAAAATGTAAACTTATACTTAACACCAGGAAAAAAAAAACAGCCGAAATTTCCGGGGAACAAAATGAGGAATGAGGCCTTGGAAAATCTGATACTGACAGGACGGACTGAAGTCAAGATCGACAGAGGAAATCATCGCATAACATACTTGACAACCTTGAGTAAATGAATGGTGGAACAGGGTTTAGGAGAAATAACGAAATGACACAAATTATTAAGAGCTACATATGACAGGAAGTTGTGGAGAGCCATTATCATCTATATCCTGAGGAGACACACCTCATAAAGAAGAAAAATATCAGCCCTCCTATATGGCAGTGAACTGTTTCTTCACAGATGAAAGGGAACTTGGATCAACAGAGATAGAGTTCTGCAGAATGATACTGAGAATACCATGGAGGGAGTATGTGCGAAATAAGGAAGTTTTAGGGAAAAGGAAACAAAAGGGTACTTAGAATTAGAAATTAGCTTAAATTTCTAACAATCATAATAAAAAAAAACGGTTTGAAGAATAAGGGAAGCAGGACAGGAAAAGAGATTTTGATTAATTGAATGACAAAACTGGTTGGGAGTGTGTTTATGAGCCAGAATAGTCATTTTACGCAATTCACATAAGACATCAAGGAAGCCGGGTGCACTGGGATGGGGGTAGACCTGGGGTTAGTTCCAGTTATCTAGTGTGAAAAGCGTGGGAAGGATTTTGTAATGCACGTAGTTATATAAACAATCACCCCATGCAGTCTCGGGAAATCTATTCAGTTGACAGCTCTACGGCAGCCTCGTCCCATAGACAGACTGAAAGTAACTGACAGACAAATACTGGAGTAAAGAAAATGTCAAATAATGAAGCTTCAAATCTTGAGTTATTTAACCGGAACCATGACTTCGTTAAAGGAGTTAATGACCACGGACACATTCCAAAAGCAGGGCAGAGTATTGCGAGACAGGAGGATTTCTTTGGTAACAAAGAAAAGGATACTGAGCTGTTGCGTGACATCTGTTCTTCTTTACGGCAGCGAATGTTAGACGACTTCCTCAAAGATGAAGAAGAGACTCGATGCGACAGAGATATGGTTCTACAGAAGGATACATTTATAATCCTCGTTTTTTCTCTCCTCGTAGCGGGTGGTAGCGGTGGAGTGATTTAAACAAATAAATGGAAATTAATAATAATTCATTACGTTACCAAATAAAATCAAAGAAAAATTCTAAACATTTTTCTTAGAGTTAGACTTAAACTTTCTTTCTAAGTAAAATAATAATAAAGAATAAAAAAATCATTTACCATATTGCAAGTAATAAAGTAACAGGAAAGAGTTTTTGGTCACTTGCGCGATTTTATGACCCCAATTCCGGAAAGGAGAGAATCATTCTCTTTCTACTGTTCAATAGCATCGTTCGGACGTGTTTTGGGAGCCCTGATGAAGAAGAGACTCGAGGCGACGGAGATGTGGTTCTACAGAAGGATGCTAAGGATATCATGAACCAAGCGTGTGACCAACGGTGTGGTCTTAGAGAGGTTGCAAACAAGGAGGCGGCTTATACGTAACACCAGGAAGAGACAGCTGAAGTTTCTGGGACACTTAATGAGGAAGTAGGGCCTGGAGAATCTGATACTCACAGGTTGAATAGAGGGAAAGAGAAACAAGGGAAAACAACGCGTGACATACCTGGCCGACTTAAGGAAGTGGATAACAGAACGTGGTATGTAGGAGGAAGCAGAGGGAAGGAACTTGTTGAGAGCTGCAAGGGATAGAGGAAGGTGGAAAGGCATGGTCGCCTACGCCCTGAAAGGATATGGCTCATGAAAAGGAAGAAATAAAAAAGACAAATATTACTAAGAGTTACAAAGGAGAAGATGTTGTGGAGAGTCATGATCGCTCACATCCTGAAGGGACACGGAACATAAAAAAAGAAGACCAAGTACGGACCGTTCCAGGAGAAAAAAAAAATGAAGGAAATAATTTATTCCTGTCGGCACTTGTATTTAGTAGACACGAGTATCAAAGTGACTTTTGGCTGAGAATTTGATTGGATTTAAAGAAACGCGAACCGCTGGACGTATAGCCGTGCTAAAAAGAAGCGAATGGATTTGAAGGATAATAAAGGAATTTAAGAACCAAATAATTACGTATTCTCTGCAAAATAAGGAAAATTGTACAGAAACAAACAGGGAAAATGGTAAAAGAAAGAAAGAAATATACTCGTAGCGAAGGTAACATCCGGGACGTTGAGGTTAATGTCTTTCCCGGATGATGTCGACACAGTTTTATGACTCAGCGTTTTCTTCATAGAGGCTGGCAGACATTATTAATTTGATCCTAAAATAGGAAAGGCAGTCATTGGTGTTTAACAGAGACAATGTTTCCCGCCCGAACAGGTTCACCTCTGAACAGATATGCCAGCCGCTTTGCATTGACGCACACTTGCACCCATGAATTGAAACAGTTTAATCATTACCAAGTGAGACAACAGATATATACTCACGTAAGCGCGAGCGTATGGGATATGATTAACGAGCACTGGTATATTGACCTAGATAGCTTTTAAACATAACCGGGGTAATATATAATTTACTGTTGCCATGCCATCTAAGATATTTCTCTGGCCCGTGTACTGCTATTTGGGTTACCTACCGTAGTACTAAAGTTTTCCAGTCGTTTTGGATAAGTTGGCAACTTACCAAAAAGGACTTTACAGTGTATGAGTTACCCTACCGTGGGGTTACTCAGTCAGCAGTCAAACGCCATTAAGCGATTTTGTGTAATGTGTGTATAGATTCTACATTTTGTGCACAGGATATTTTTTTTATTAGCAAAACATAGGAGCAACTTGAGTTTATTATTCGCTCCACTTTGTAGTGGCTTCCGGCCACATCATGTTGTAACACCGATTCCCGTACGATTACCGAAGTTAAGCAACGTCGAGCCTAGTCATTATAGAAATGGATCACCCCTTTGGAATACCAGGATAAGCTCGGATTTGCATGCGGTGTAATGGATAATGGCTCGGAGAGCCGAGTTCCAATTCAAGTTGGGTTTGTTATATTCACTTAAGCGCAAATATACAGTAGCGGCCATAATATAAGGAACGGAAACAACAAAGACATAAATATGTGTATTACTTAAAAAGTAATGCATGATTAGCAATGAAATTCTTACCGAATAAAGATTAGGGTGTAATGCATAAATATTATACAAAGTTACAAAAAATTACATAATAGTTTTTTTTTAAATAAAGATTAAATGAAACAAAGCTACTGTAGCTTGGAAAGGTTTAGATCAACATTTTCTATCTATAGCTATGGGTTAATTAGTAAGACTTACATCGTTAAAACCATTTTTATCTCCTAAAAAACAAAAATAAAATTGCGTAAAAAAAAAAAATCAGATTTTGGCATTAAATAATCCAGAGAGGTGTTGATACGACACTAAGTAAAAACAATCAACCAACGAACAAGTCAAGATTTAGCATTCTGCGATTACTGATTTTTTATACTCTGTGCCTAGACGATCATGACTCCCCACAGATTCGTATTCTTTATGATCTGTGAATTGCCATGATTTCTTGTGAAGGATAGTTCCCTGTTGTCTTTTTTTGCGGTTTAGAATTCAGAATTTCTAATACGTTAGGCTGGTGGCCACCTAAGACTAGACTATTCAGTCTACCCTGCTATTTAAACTACAGTTTGTGACTATAAGAGAGTGATTCATATATTGTCAAAGAGCATTTAGGCAAAAATGAGCCTAAAAAAAAGAAATATAACGGGAAATTGAACACGGTATATTGATTTTCAGTTCCGCGCAAGTCACTATATATTCCTTGTCCGTCATATTTAATATATATATATATATATATATATATATATATGTGTGTGTGTGTGCGTGCGTGCGTGTGTGCGTGTGTGTATGATTGCAATAATTACAATAATATTTGTGCCTACTCGAGTCGATCCTTTTACTGAATAAAAGGATCGACTTTGAGTGAGCACAACTATTACAATTCTTGCAAACACGCGGAAGCTATGCCAGAATGCGGCCGAGAAAAGGCCACTGTCTGTTAAGTTCATGAGAGAGAAAAACTGATATCAGAAATCTTTTTGTGGCCCCTGAATAGACATAACCGAGGAAGCATTCTGGTTCGCAGTATATGTGCAAAAAATATATATATATATATATATAATGTTACATTTGTTAATATTTAATATACAGATTAACCCCTTGAAAAGGAGACATATTCCCACAATAGGAATCGAATCTGCATTCTTATATTAAGAAAAAAGGTAAAAAGCAAAAAAAAAAAAAACAAGCCATAAACAAGCCAAAAACAGCATTTACTTAAATAAATTATATCTATAAAAATAACGTATAAACAAAAAATATATTAAATAATTGTCGGACTTAAATCGATTTTATTATATATTGTCATTGATTACGTAAAGATACGTTTCTTGAGCAGATATGATCGTTCGAGAAAATCGTCGAAGATTGTGTGTTTATGAACAGTAATTCGGTTTGATTCCTGTCGGGGAACGCATATTTTCTACGAAATTTCTCGAGCATTCAGGCCGGTAAATGTAATTAATACTGTTTACTGATATATATATATATATATATATATATATATATATATATATATATGTGTATGTGTGTGTGTGTGTGTGTGTGTGTGTGTGTGTGTGTGTGATGGACTCTTCCGTCGCTTTTGAGTGTCTTTTAGTTCAGTTTTTAATCCTGGACCTGTCCCCTTCGCCTTAACTCTCTCTCGTAACTCTTGTTGCTCAGGAGGAATAGCAAAGAAGGAACACATGTTTTGTAGGGGTGCTGATAACAAGGAGTGCATTTTCTATGCATATATATATATATATATATATATATATATATATATATATATATATATATATATATATATACGCATAGAACATATATATATATATATACACTTAAAATATGAATTGAAACAGTTAAATCATTACCAAGTGAGACAACAGATACATGCTCATGTGAACACGAGCGTATGGGATATATATATATATATATATATATATATATATATATATATATATATATATATATATATAGTCATCCACAGACAGACTGTTTCGCTGTATCACCGTTCATCAGTGTGACTAGATGTCCGGTTGCCTCTAGCTAGAATCGAAATCCGACTGAATTGTCGTCAGTCGGGGATTCTACCACTAAGCCGTTGGCGCACGGCAAGGACGAAGGTGAATTGAAACGTATTTATTTTTAGATAAACACACAGTGACTGTGAGAACTCAATTCGATTTACAGAAGAGTCTTGCATTATTAGCCGTAATAGTCACTGTTTACAGTCTCACACTTCCTCCCCAGAGAGCTCGACCGAAATATATTTTTCAGGTGCATATATATATATATATATATATATATATATATATATTTAAAAGCACAAAAGTAACAACATACCAAGGCATTCTTGCGTTACTTGATGTAGAGAATTTTTTTACTAACGTTTCCGTCTCCGAAACTATTGATATTATCATTAATTCGGTGTATAAAAATAATTTAATTACACCTCCATCAATCCAACACAATATTTTAAGAAAACTATTGCTCGCTGGCACCACTGAGTTCCTTTTTATAACCAGAATGGTACTATTTACGTACAAACGGATAGAGTAAGTATGGGAAACCCTCTCGCGCCGTGCTTCTTATATGTTCGTTATGTAGACGATATATTTATTTTAGCTGAAAACAAGAAAGAAAGAAAAAATCTGGAAGCTACATTTCAACAATATTCCGTCCAAAATTTAGTGAAAAAAATAAATTTCCTTTCTTAGATGTTCTCGTTGATTTTACTAATAATACTTTTAAAACTTCTGTTTATAAATTATTAGATTGAATGAGAAATTATATAAAAAAAACTAAATCAAAGCACCTTGTCTGTCGTATTCAATGAAATGTGCATGAAAGAAGGATTGGTGCCTAAATACACAATATATATATATATATATATATATATATATATATATATATATATGTCCCTGCAGAAACAATCATCAATAATGTAAGTGTAACGTCAATCGCTATCTTCAGTCTTCTCGAATTCCCGCTGGTTTATGGTCCATTCTCCTCAATAAAGTCTTCTCGTTCTTTTTTCACTCTCACTAGCCTCCTTCCGCCGTAGTCACGTTATCGCATTTTTTTGGGAGGGAAGTCATTTAAAAAATATATACTTGTAAAAACGATTAAACAGAAGCCAATAAAAAAACCCAAGAACACTCAGTTTACCAACGCGTCGAATAATAAAAATTCTTCTCCTATCGCCCGCTTAGGACGGTAGTCTGACAGAAAACCTTGTTATAAAATAGCCACCATATTTTTTTTTTAACGGTGGAGGTCGATCGCCTTGTCAGTAAATGACTTAACAAGTACGAACACGTTTTCCCGCGCTGATATTGGTATGTTCACTCCCTACGCCTCAGGACTAAGTCGACACACATTAACAAACATGTACACACTTGAAAATTGACCAGTACACCCGTCTAGACAAAAGCAGTTATAAGTGAAGAAACCTACTGCTACCCAAGCTCATGAAACTGTACGCACACATGTACACAGTCACACAGATAACCACATACCTCGCCAGTTTTGGTACGAACTCTTATCTAATCCCCAAAACGCACATAAAAATACAAAGAAAATTATATGCTTAGAAATTGTAAAAGAAATTGTAAAATTATATGCCTAGAAACATACGCATTGAACATACATGTACGCGTTCATGTGTTCATTGACAAAAACATATGCTGTTCTATATCCATACATGAATAAGTAAAAAAAGTATTATTGACAGACTGATGTATGAGTGTAAACAGAATTACACATAAGCAGACCCCCGTTGTCTTTTGAGTCGGGGACGGTCTTTGATCGGGGGTGGGGGTGTAAGTAGGAAGTTACGCACTAAAATTAATTCACATTATTTTTACAGTGTGTTAGGGTGATAGATTTTCTTCGGGGACGTAGGCCTCTGTAGGCACACCCTTGGCGAAAACTAAACCAAAAGCGCATGCGCGCGCGCACACACACACACACACACACACACACACACACACACACACACACACACACACACACACACACACGGTAGAGAGTCATTCATACAGAATAAAAGCACAGATTTGAGGTCTGCAGCAAGAGTTGCATGGTCGAGCCCAGCTAAAATAGCATTTCGAATCCGGATTTTCCAGGCAGGCGCTCCGCACGCATGAGAGTGATGCAAGATGAACATCAAACGCTCTTCCATTTCGTCCCAAACAAACAGTTTCTAGAACACGCAGACCGATAGAGGTTATAGACACTGTTTAAAGTAAGAAAAATAAATGCGGCGTCTATTTCAATTAGGAATATCTACTATAATAACGTTTGAGCAATAAAACTGTCGGATTAAAAATGAATCCATTAACTCTTGAGAAATTGCCTTGTTTACGTCTCGGATATGAAACTGAGCAGATATGTTTTTTTTATGAAAAACATTTTGGTAAGGAAGTGTGCTTTCCATAAAATGGGAAAACAGAGCCTTGTTATAATGTGATATTCTTCGTGGCTGAGCGGTACAGCACTCCGGATCAAACGATGAGTTGTCATACCATAAACATTCACAAGCACAAACATATATATATATATATATATATATATATATATATATATATATATATATATAAACATATATTGGATAAGTTAGACAAGTTTTATCTACTTATTTTCAATAGGATCCTATAATATTCACGGTCAAGTTTCTTAGTATCCTTATTAAAGGAAGAGGGAAAATTACCATGTTAATACATATTGATTTATTCCAAGTACTTTAAACATTAGCACAATGTCATCATGTAATATACATATGTATGTATGTATGTATGTATGTATGTATGTATGTATGTATGGGTAGATAGATAGATAGATAGATAGATAGATAGATAGATAGATAGATAATTAGCATTTTTGGGAGGTACATAATTGCATACAGGACATACATTTGTTAAAAGAATATGAAATAGGGATAATAAAATAAATAGCTAAACTAGTCGGATACAAAATTACAAAAAGGTACAAAAAATATGGGGGCGAAGAAAAAATTAACCGAGTATCGTCCCCCACACTTCAGAATTCGATCAAATAATTTTTGTGCTTCTTTTGTTTTTATGTGCCATGCCCTTTCAGGACGTAGGCGATCCTGGCTCTCCACATCCCTCTGTCCCTTACAGCTCTCAACAAGTTCCTTCACTCTGCTTCCTCGCCCAGATTGGGTCCTATCGTCCACCAGGTATGCCACGCGTTGTTTTCCCTTGTCTCTTATTCCTCTATTCGACCAGTGAGTATCAGATTTTCCGGACCCCCTTTCCTCATTATTTGTCCCGTAAACTTCAGCTTTTTCCTGATATTAAGTATAAACCTCCTCCTTGTTTGCAACCTCTCTAAGATCTCATCGTTGCTCACATGCTCGGTCCATGATATCCTTAGCATCCTTCTGTAGAACTACATCGCTGTTGCCTCAAGTCTCTTCTTCATCTTTGAGGAAATCGTCCGACATTCGCTGCCGTAAAGAAGGACACATGTCACGTAACAGTTCAGTATTTTTTTCTTTGTTACCAAAGAAATCTTCCTGTTTCGTAGTACTCTGACCAACGTTTGGAATGTGTCCTTGGCCATCCCAATACATCTACGGATCTAATTGTCTCACTTACCGTCCTCTGTCAAGACGCTTACCAGGTATTTAAACTTCCGCCTTTGCTTGATTCTAGTGTTCCCGATCTTCAGACCGCATTTCGGGCTCATCCTCTTAATGACGACCATGCACTCCGTCTTCTTGTAGTTTATGCTTAGTCCTTTCTTCTCACTCTAAGTCGCTACTTTCTGTAAGAGATTTTTTAATTTCATTTCCGTGTCTGCTATCAGTACTGTGTCATATGCGTATCTTATGTTGTTAAAATTGTAGCCGCCAATGCTAAATCCCGGTAGGGTTTCCAATTCTCTCAGGACTGCCTCGCTGTATAGGTTGAACAGGTTGGGTAAGAAGACGCATCCTTGCCTTATGCCCCTTTCTAATTTCATGTATTCACTGAACTCGTTCCCTATGCGCATACATGCTGTGTGCTGCCAGTATAGGTTCTTGTGCACAATCGCCTAAAAAGGAATATGGATAAATCAATACCTCGTATCAGTAATTTAAAGAGATAGATATTTGACTATACACTATTGCTGGATTAGACAGGTGTTACTGGGTTTCATTACCTGTCCATCTCTCAATTCTGCTTCCAAACGAGGCTTAGCCAGTCCTCAGGTTGCTGACTATTTTTTCTGCATCGGTCGCACCTGGAAGAGAATTAACCTTTGAACACGGGCCTAATGACCACGAAGAGGAGTGTAAATGTGTCGCCATTCGTCATTGTTTTGCAGACAATGAGCGTCTTGGAGTTGTGTATGAACAGGTCATGTGTGGCTGGATTTGGTAGAAATCTATCTATCTATCTATCTATCTATCTATCGATCGCAGTTTGTTAATATCTATTACACACACACACACACACACACACACACACACACACACACACACACACACACACACACACATATATATATATATAAAGCGGCCTGAAACATGAAACAGCCTGTTGCCTCTGAGTGTTGACTTCAATATTCACTTTTATATTTATATACATATATATATATATATATATATATACATATATATATATATATATATATATATATATATATATATATATATATATATATATACATGCTATATATATATATTTATATGTATATATATATATATACACGCACACACTATATATATATATATGTATATATATAAATATATATATATATATATATACGCACACACACATTATATATATATATGTATATATATAAATATATATATATATATATATACGCACACACACATTATATATATATATATATATATATATATATATATATATATATATATATATATATATATATATATATATATAGAGAGAGAGAGAGAGAGAGAGAGAGAGAGAGAGAGAGAGGCGTGGCTGAGTTGTTAGAACGTTTGCTTTCTGACCGTGAGAACCGGGTTCGAATCTCACCATGGTCGATTTGGCAGGAAAAAGACTTCCTGATGTTATCGGACTGGATCGAGTCGATCCCAGCGTGCAGCATCTTTGGAAAGTGCCTGAAAACCATACCACGGGCTGACCCAAGCCTTGTGAATGAAATTGGGTAGACTCTTGGGCCGTCGATAGCTATGCAAGCACGAAGTCACAAGTCATCGTGCCCGAGGGCATGAGCGTGCTGGGCTTGTTCAAATTGTTGATCACGCTAGATAACACGCTCTCTCCCAGAAACTGTAACTAAGGTCTGCTCAGCATAGTTGCACTGTAAACCACAGGTGGGCTCTGAGGTTGTTGAGCAAGCGTCTGCAATAAGAATTGGCTAGCCGCAATAGTAGACGGGTATTGTTGCATACAAGTGGTCAGCTATATATATATATATATATATATATATATATATATATATATATATATATATATATAAAATATCCATTAAATCTTTAAAAATTTATGCTTATTTCATTAAACCCTTATTTTGAGTAATTTTATTCACTTTCTACTTGTATTCTAAAATACTTAAATATATTTTTACTTTATCGTACTATACAATAGGAATTCTATATTTTTCACATAGCTCGGACTGTAATGAGTCTGTTACGCCAACCATTACGGTCATGCATCATGTTTGGAAGGCTTTTGGGGCGGCATTCTGTGTCATAATATACCTGGTCAATGTAGGCCGTTGCTAGGTGACGAACACGTCTTGGTCAAATGGCTAGGCGTACAGAGCAGTAGATTACTTGTCAATTCTTGTTTTGCTCACCAGAAGCCTTCTGAAAAACGCATTCTGCGTTAGATTGAAGAAATATTAGGAATGGGTCCATAGAGCTGTAATTTAGTTGGATGTTATCTCCAAGACATATTAAGTATAGCTGTCAGCATCCGAATATAAGTTCCATTAAGCTTAGACACAAGAGTTTTATTTACTGTTCAAGCTATGACATTAACAGCGCTTTTGCAGTGGCGCGAAAGAATCTCCGTTTGAGGTTGTCTGGTACATCAGATTTCCAGATTACATATTTTTTTTATCAATAGTGGCCTACGCTTTAGCTATGTGAATTCACTTCGTAGATTTTATTGATTCAATTATACCTATATATTTGTCTATACATTTGTATATCTTAAGGCATTTTCCAGAGGACTAATTGATGGAGTAATAAAAGTTATATTCCTAAGCAAATTGTCTAGTTACAATACGTAGCAAGCTTGTCTCAATAGATCTATTATGACTGAGTTGTGAGTTCGATCCAGGTTGCTTCCATTTTATTCAAGCTGGCCCAGGATTTAACTATGCGAAATGTCACATCCTTTTGAATAGAATTTATATCGCTTCTGAGGTATAAATCTTTTATACATTTTTTTCACATTTTAATACCGTTTAATAATCCTCTCCTGTGTTTCTCCGTGTCCTGAATACCAACCGGGTTTACTAGGCAGGCTACCCCCTGTTCGCCATTTGTTCTCTACTTATACTTATCTATCTAATTTGGATACGATACTACACTGATGTTAGCAGCATTCAGTACTCTCTTTATAATTTTTTATATTTTAGTACCATCCAATAACCATTTTATATATTTTCACGTCTTACTCTAATTCAGTAACCTTTTTATATTTTTTATTTTATTCTCATTCAATACCTCCTGTTATATTTACTTATTTTATTCTCATTCAACACCTCCTTTTATATTTTCTTATTTTATTCTCATTCAATACCTCCTGTTATATTTTCTTATTTTATTCTCATTCAATACCTCCTTTTATATTTTCTTATTTCATACTCATTCAATACCTCCTTTTATATTTTCTTATTTTATACTCATTCAATACCTCCTTTTATATTTTCTTATTTTATACTCATTCAATACCTTCTTTTATATTTTCTTATTTTATACTCATTCAATACCTCCTTTTATATTTTCTTATTTTATACTCATTCAATACCTCCTTTTATATTTTCTTATTTTATTCTCATTCAATACCTCCTTTTATATTTTCTTATTTTATACTCATTCAATACCTCCTTTTATATTTTCTTATTTTATTCTCATTCAATACCTCCTTTTATATTTTCTTATTTTATACTCATTCAATACCTTCTTTTATATTTTCTTATTTTATTCTCATTCAATACCTCCTTTTATATTTTCTTATTTTATTCTCATTCAATACCTCCTTTTATATTTTCTTATTTTATATTCATTCAATACCTCCTTTTATATTTTCTTATTTTATACTCATTCAATACCTCCTTTTATATTTTCTTATTTTATACTCATTCAATACCTCCTTTTATATTTTCTTATTTTATTCTCATTCAATACCTCCTGTTATATTTTCTTATTTTATTCTCATTCAATACCTCCTGTTATATTTCCTATTTTATTCTCATTCAATACCTCCTGTTATATTTCCTATTTTATTCTCATTCAATACCTCCTTTTGTGGTCATTTTTTACTCCCATTCAATTACTTTATTATATTTTTTGTACATTTTACCCCCAGCAAATAGTCCTTTGATGTCTTTTTCACATTTCACTCGAGTTCGATAAGACGAATATATTTTTCACATAAAAATATTAGGAAGTAAACCCAAAACAATAATTGAAAGAGCGTTAAAAGCAACTGAACTTGAGAAACCTATTTTCCTAAGAAATTGTCTGAAGAGAAAGATTTTCTTAAATTTCAACCAAAAGCAGCACTGGCTACTCGGTCAATGAATGCCAAATGTTTCCTTATAGGAAAACGGCTGATATTACCATTACCATTCAATAGGTCCTTTATATTTCCGACCAGACTTTCCCATTTCCATTATTTTTCAATATATCCTTTATATATTTCGAGGGAATCATTCACGTTTTCGGTTGCATTTCCAAAACCTGTAATGTATTTCCTTATACATGTTCATATTTGCGTCCCATTTCTTAGCCAGCCAGCCAGCACTATTTCCTGTAGCTCTTAGTAAATAAATTCAGTTATACTTTTTGTCAATTCCTTACAAACCTTTGTTCCTGTTGTGGAAGCGGCTATAATATCGTGTAAAAAGCCGTTTAGAGAATCAAAGGTTGGTAAAAGCTATTGACAATTTGTTCAGATAACGTAACAAGCCTTGAACAAGCATTAATACTTGCAGCTGCTGCCGAGGATAATGAGACGGCCAAATGTCTCCATTTGCCCCCCCCCCCCCGAAATGCAATAAAGGACTGGGTATGGTATCCCAATAATTTAATAGGTCAAGGAATCATTCGAATTTGAATCTGCCTGTTTAGCTAGCAGGCAAGTCGTTTTATGGCAGGTAAGGAGGATAGATATTTGATAAGTTGGCATTTTTAGTTTCTCGTCTGTTCAGGTACACATTTGACGAATAGTAGTCTCCTATAACCGGTTAGGAAAAAAAAATCGAGGCTTGATTGTTCTGTATCCTGTCTGTCTACCTGCCAATGTATTTGATTACTTTAGCATTCATTTCTTTAAGGGAAGGGGAAAACTATGCATTGGGGCCCGCAGTAACAAGTAAATGGTGGGAAAGGAAAGTATTTTTTTTCCCCTTAAAATTGCTAGAGTAAAAAAAAAAAAAAGCAGGGGTAGTCAAGATAGACAGCTTGCTTCGGTAGATGAGTTGATATATAGATAGGCGTGTGATTCTTAGCGTTTCACCAAGGGACATTTTTTAGCGAGCTAGTCTCGAAAACAATTGCTGTTATAGTAGTACTATTTTCAAATTATGTTAAAAAAATATGTGACGTTGTAAGTTCTGCGCACGTTCTGTTGTAACTTCTAATTACAATCTAGTCTATCTTGCAGTTTGTGTAACCGAGATAATAGTGAGAAGTTTTGAATACCCGGTAAAAATTCATAAAATTGTTGCCACGTTGTAAGAGAGACGTATAGTATTTTATAATGTATACATTATAATATATATATATATATATATATATATATATATATATATATATATATATGAATTACCCTGAAGATCCGTTTAGGTGAAACGGAGGTAGGTTGTTTCTAGCTCTTTAGGACTTATTTTATTTATCCCAGCTCTACTTAGCGTGTTTCTGTAATCGAGATAATAGTGAGAAGTTTTGAATACCCGGTAAAAATTCATAAAATTGTTGCCCCGTTGTAAGAGAGACGTATAGTATTTTATAATGTATACATTATAATATATATATATATATATATATATATATATATATATATGAATTACCCTGAAGATCCGTTTAGGTGAAACGGAGGTAGGTTGTTTCTAGCTCTTTAGGACTTATTTTATTTATCCCAGCTCTACTTAGCGTGTTTCTGTAATCGAGATAATAGTGAGAAGTTTTGAATACCCGGTAAAAATTCATAAAATTGTTGCCCCGTTGTAAGAGAGACGTATAGTATTTTATAATGTATACATTATAATATATATATATATATATATATATATATATATATATATGAATTACCCTGAAGATCCGTTTAGGTGAAACGGAGGTAGGTTGTTTCTAGCTCTTTAGGACTTATTTTATTTATCCCAGCTCTACTTAGCGTGTTTCTGTAACCGAGATAATAGTGAGAAGTTTTGAATACCCGGTAAAAATTGATAAAATTGTTGCCACGTTGTAAAAGAGACACATAGTATTTTATAATGTATACATTATAATATATGCACATTTCATTAAAAACGACTGACAAGGTGCTTTTATTTAGTTTTTTATATAATTTCTCGTGCGATCTAATAAAGTTTTTCTTTTCAGAGGATAAATTATATAAAAACTGTCCGAATGTCCTTTTTATCCGAGCGCTTTCGAAACAAAAAAATGAATCACTTTATAAAACATACATATAACAAACTATTTCTAATTCTTAACAGTTGAAATATAATCCTTGAAAATGGCTAAATGTATAGCCGAAAGCGCTCGAATAAAAAGAACATTCGGACAGTTTTTATATAATTTATCCTCTGAAAGGAAAAGCTTTATTAGATCGCACGAGAAATTATATAAAAAACTAAATAAAAGCACCTTGTGAGTCGTTTTTAATGAAATGTGCATAAAAGAAGGATTGCTGCCTAAATATACAAATTTTAAATTATAATATATATATATATATATATATATATATATATGAATTACTCTGAAGATCCGTTTGGGTGAAACGTAGGTAGGTTGTTTCTGGCTCTTTAGGACTTATTTTATTTATCCCAGCTCTACTTAGCGTGTTGAGCACTATACGATTTAGTTTTATTACTCGCTTGTGGTTTTTCTTTGGACTCACTAAAGACTTAAGGCACTGGACGATTTTTTTCGCCCTGTTCGGATGTTTCTGGTTCTTTCTTTTTTTTGCAAGTTTTTCCTCAGGTACCAATTTGTTTTGATAGACTTACAAGTTGTGCTATCCGAGGTTTTTTTTTACCAAGTATTACTATTAGGGAAATAATAATAATTATTATTATTATACTATATATATATATATATATATATATATATATATATATATATATATATATATATATACAGGGGTTGGACAGTATAATCGGAACAGTTGCAAAATCCACTCCTATATTTCAAAGACCTATTATATTAAGAAGTTTAACTAAAACTTCGTAATTTCAGGTTATATCTATTCTAAATACGTTTATTTATCTAATTTACTGTCGTTGTCTTATTTATTTTTAGAATTTAGTAAAATTTAAGCTAAATTCGTGACCTCTCCGATTTCGAAAAAGAGGAAATTGTTGTAGCTCGCATGGCAGGAGCTCGATCACTAAGGTTGCTAAACTGTTTGGTTTTTCAAGAGCTACCATATCAAGAACGCTGATGCAATTCGAGAAACAGGGCAATACCTCTAGCAACCGTAGCAATTCCGGCCGGACTTGCAAACTTACTGACAGGGACTGACGTGCATTGAAACGCAATATGGCAAAAAATCATCGGACAAATACAGCCAAAGTGACTGCTGAGTTGAATAATCATCTGAATAGTTCAGTTTCTATTAAAACTGTTCGCTGTAAGCTCCATAAAGCTGCATATCATGGAAGAGCCGCTGTGAGGAAACCTCTTCTCTCCACTCGCAACATTCAAAAGAGGTTGAAATGGTGCAGAGATCACAATGCCTGGTCTGCAGACCAATGGAAGTAAGTCATATACTCAAACAAGTCCAGTTTTTCTCTTTTCTCAACTTCAGGGCGAGTTTATGTGTGGAGGCAGCCCAAAGAAGCTTACAACCCTAACTGCCTTCTTCCAACAGTGAAGCATGGAGGTGGATCAGTGATAGTTTGGGCCGCTATATCATGGAAATGTCTCAGTCCAATAGTTGCCCTGCATGGTAGAATCAACAGTAAATATTACCTGAAAATTTTGGGAGATCATGTTCATCCAGTGGCCAAGACTTTATTCCCTGATGGTGACTGCATCTTCCAAGACGATAATGCTCTACTACATAACGCTCGAGTGGTTAAGAATTGGTATGAATAGCATGAAATTGAGCTAGAACACATGGAGTGGCCTCCCCAATCTTCAGATATCAATATTATTGAACATTTGTGGTGCATTTTGGAGCGACAAGTTATGAGCCACTATCCTCCACCGTCGTGTCTTAAAGAGCTGGAGCAGGTGTTAATGGAAGAATGGCTAAAATTCATCTGGATGAAGTCAGGAAGCTGTATGATTCCATTTCTAGATGTATTAAAACTGTATGTGAGGCTAAAGGAGGACCAACTCCATATTAAATAAATTTTCTTTGAATTTAACAAGTGTTTCAATTATTCTGTCCAACCCCTGTATATATATATTATAATGTAATATTATAATTATATTCTTTTTTAAAAAATATGATTCTATCGCGATACAGAAATTTAAATGTTTCAAAACTAAAACTAAAATTGTGAATTTAATTATAAAAATTAAACTTAAGATCAAAAGTTTCGTTCTATTGTCAAGCGATGCTAGGAATAACTTTCTAAGAAATTTACTTAATTTATAAGCGCAGACAATCTTAATATTTTGACTTGTTATGGTTAAGGGAAATTCAATCTATTTTGATTAGTGGTGTTTGGGTTTTAGTTTCAAATTATAATGTATATATTATAGCAAATTTCTTTCACATGGGTTTACGGTCACGTCAGATTGAAAAACTGTTTCCTGTACGATCATTGAAGTTAAGCAACGCTGAGCCTGGTCAGTACTCAGATGAGTGACCGCTTGGGAATGCCAAGTGCTATAAGCTTGGATGTGCGGTTGGTGTAATGGATAATGATACGGAATTGTTAATCGGAGAACTGAATTCCAATTCCCGTTGGTTTCATTATATTCACTTACGCGCAAATGCCAATGGGGACGGTGTATAAATCCACTACTTCCCCCGTCCAGCTATGTGTTAGTTATTAGGACTTGTATCACTAAACTATAATTCCCTCCTCCCCATATTCTTACAATCTAAAATTATTTCCTGGCTTTAAATAACCTGCAATGGTTTGAAAAACCGTAGAAAACGAATCAATCAAATCCTGATTAGCTACATCGGCATATCTTTTATATTTATTTACATAATCTGGAATATAAAGGTATAGAATGTGAGGAAACCGTTTATATATTGATTATAATATAGAATTGATCCCCCATTTTATATCCAAATTATAATTTCTTGTTTCTTTATCAAATTATGATTAGGTATGAATCCACCTTTTGTCCCCTCATATATGGGTTAATTAGTAAGACTTTTATCACTAAACCATTATTACAATATAAAACTATTCGCTGGTTTTCAATAACTTGCAAAGCCTTGATAACGCTTAGAAAATGAATCAATAAAAACATTAACAGTGCAAATGTTCCCGCGAATTATTTCATTATTTCATCTTAAAGATGGCCGTCCTGGGTATGACGATAAACTACATCCGCGCCCTTGGTAAGACGGTAAACTACATCCAACAGTGGGGCCTCTGATCGGGAGGTTTTGAGGAGCATGGCGCCACCTCTTCGTTGCTGGTGTTCCTGGGTCCGCTCTGACCCGAAATAGTGGCACAAATTGGGGTCCCAGCTATGGGGAAATGTTTAACCACCAAACTGGAGTCAAGACATTGAGAAAATGTAAAAATAAGTTTTAATACTAGAAATATTGTGTAAAAAATTATTACTAGCAATACATTATTGAAAAAAAAATACTAGCTATACATTTATTACCAGCAATACATTTTTGCAAAAAAAATTACTAACTATACATCTAAAAAAAAAATATTACCAGCAATAAAAATCTTGTCGGCATTAAATAACCCATTGAGGTTGATATGCCGTAAAACAAAACAAACCAAAGCAAACTCATGAGATGGGAAAAAATAAAATTGTGTTGTGCAAATATTCATTAATAGGATAGTGAATGCATTGGAGTTTCCTCAAATAAGTGTGTAAACATGTATATACAGAGAATTACGTACAATAAAAACAATACATTTTATTGCCTCAGCAAACTAAATAGAAAGAATGTAGTATTATATAAAATAATAAATATACTGCCTATTTAATAATAAATATAATATATAATATATAGGTATAATAATAATAATAATAATAATAATAATATATATACATATATATATATATATATATATATATATATATATATATATATTGAATTGACAATTTATTTAAAGACATTTATGATATGTTTAACGTTCTTTTTATAGATACAAGTATTTAAGCAAATGCTCTGTTTTATAATAAACAGTATTAAATAACATTTACCGGCCTGAAAATTTCTCGGACATTCAGGCCGGTAAATGTTATTTAATACTGTTTATTATAAAACAGACCATTTGCTTAAATACTTATATCTATAAAAAGAACGTTAAACACACACATATATATATATATATATATATATATATATATATATATATATATATATATATATAAAATATGGTGCCTATGTGAAAATCCTACGTGCGTGTATGTGTGCGTGAAGTTGTTCTCAAAGATTGTAAGAAAGATATGCATGTTTGAAAAGAGTTCTTTATTTACTGGTTTTATTAGATATGCCAGTCGGTATTCAAGGTAGCCATTATTAGAATATCGTTTTGGGTTCAATGCGACACGAGTTTCGCTGTATTTTTGTTTCGTGATTAATGTTGTACAGCACATCTTCGACACCTAGGGACCGTGGATAGAAATTTATATTCGGAAAATTCAAAATTCCGGATAACTGAATAACTAAGTTATGGATAAACAATCAAGAAAATATCATATTCTTAAAGAAATTTAACATTTATATCTCAAATAATATTTAAAAACACTTTTTTCAAGGTTCTATCCAGTTTATTTGTATGAAAACATGCGTCATTTTTTTTGTGTACCCGGCTGTCCCCGCGTTTGTTCTGCCGCTAACTCCTAAAGCCGGATTAAAATAGGTTTGATTTATTTTATGGGATATCAACCTCAAGGTAATCTTTAGGGCCGACAAGATTTTTATTGCTGGTGTTAAATAATAGTTTAGAAGACTGCTATTTTTTACAGAAGAGTATCTTTAATCTGACTTCTTCAGTTTGACCTTAAGGGCCAGATACAAGACAAAATAATGGAAGTCGATTTTGATTGGCTAAACTAGCGTGGGAATGATAGACAGAGAAGGGTTTTCTGGAGTAGAGTCTAAACCGTTATACGATGTAGACGTGGTACTTTCGTGTCTGGGAACTTGTTTCCCATTGGGGTGAGAGAGCGATCCTACTGGCTAGTTAGAGATGTATATGTCGGCGTAAATAAAATAATTAAGATTTATCTTTTATATCCAGACCCAAAAATATTTCGCCGGGAGAAGGCAATGATTATGATCGAATCGACACCGTCGCCCCAAGACTATACAGAAGTTGTAAAAATTTTTTCCATAAATGCATTACTGGTAATAATTTTTTTTTAAATACATTTCTCGCATTTTTACTATAAAAATCTATTTTTACACTTTCATAGTGTTTTCACCCCAGTTTGGCACATAGCTGGGACGCCTAACATATGCTACCGCCCCGGGTCAGGTGGGCCTGGGAACAATAACAAGTAAGGGGTCGTTCTACGCTCAATACAAACCTGATCAGAGACCTTGTTGCCGGAAGTAATTTATTGTCTTACCCAGGGGACTAGTGTATTTAAAAGGGCTGCATCAGGTTGAAAGAGCAAATATAATCTTTGCGTCAGTGCCTGAAATTTAACATTGGGGCTGTTAAAATCTGGTATGATCAGGCTGTGCTAATTCAAATAAAATAAAAATAATGAAGAAATGAACATGAACTGATTTTATCAGTATTTTTCATTAAACGTTTAGGATGATTTTTAGTATCTCAAAACACTTATCTGAGATTTTTGTTAAATGTTAAGATTTCACGTCCTGAAAATCCTGGTACGAATAATCGAGGAAGAACTGTATTGTGCTGTTTTCAATGGGACCTGACGTTCACTGGAGACACAAGGTCCCACAGATGTGAACGAGTTGACATCTTATCGCTAACGCATCTTATGGTTAAAAGGACAAGAACGAGTGAGAATGCTGTTCTCTTTTCTCGTATAAGTAAAGTAATGACTGACCGCTCTTATTAGAGTATACCTGTTTGCTAGGGAGGCTAGGCAATCCCTATTACAGACGCCCGCTCAGGCACAACTGTATTTGTTCAACACCCAAAGAGCCCACCTGTGGTTTATACTACAACTATGCTGAGCGTATCTTCGTTATAGTTTCTGAGAGAGACGGCATTATCTGGCGTGATCAACAGTCTGAACAAAGCTCGTACGCTCAAAGGTTTGGTCACGATGACTTGCGACTTCGTGCTAGTTCAACCATCGGCGGCTCCCAAATAATTTCGTCTACCCAATTTCATTCACATGGCTTGGATCAATCTGTGGTTTGGTTTTCAGGGATTTTCCAGAAGTGTCTATCGTTGGGATCGCTTCTATAGGCTGATGACATCAAGAAGTCGCCTTCCTGACAAATCGACCATAGTGCGATTCGAACCTGGTTCTCATGATCAGAAAGCGAACGTTCAAACCACACCTGACCATTCAGTTTCATTTTCTCATATACTGCTTTGTCAATGCCATCTAGCGGTTTTTAGCAGGAGTTTCTAGGTAAATAAGTGGAACAATTCTGCAGTAGTTAATAATGTGTGACGTACTGTAATATAAGTCGTAATCTATAGTCTATGTACCGTAACAGTTATTTCAAGTCACATGCGATAACGAATAATAAAAGTAATAGAAATTGTCCCTTCATCTGTTTGTTTTATTTTCTTTTATGAAGCTCGAATGGAAATTTAATAAAATTTCCATCACTCGTTGTTAATGTATGATCGATTTTCTTTGTAGGGTTAACGATTTTGCTGCCATTTATTTAATTGACATTTAATTAAAAAATTGAATTGTTAGCAATAAAAGTATGAATAGATTGAGATAGATAAATAGAAACAAACTGAGTCAGGTACATAAATAGACAGGTAGATAGAAAGACACAGACAAATATAGATATATTGACAGACATATGAAATGAATTGAGACAAAAGGAAGCAGACTGAGATAGATACACGAAATGACAGACAGAAACAGAGACAGACACACTCAAACACCCCATATATATATATATATATATATATATATATATATATATATATATATATATATATATATAATAAAAAGACTTAAACACTAACATTCCATGGTCATAATTTATTCCATTGGAATCGTAAGAACGATCCAATTCATCAGACCTACAGATTCAAAAAGAAAACGGAACAACGACTCCGGGAAAAATTGGTGAGAGTATGTGTGAGAGTGTGGGGGGGACCTGTGATCTATATAGAGGGGTAACAGACGAGAGAGACAGGGAGGTCCGAAGGTGGATATATATATATATATATATATATATATATATATATATGTGTGTGTGTGTGTGTGTGTGTGTGTGTGTGTGTGTGTGTGTGTGTGTGTGCAATAAATTTGGGTATGTAATGTTTCGAAAATAATAAATACAATTCTTCCATATATTTTCTACCCATTCTGAAGGATTTCCATCTCAAAACCCGGAGAGTTAAGGCGGAGAATATTAAATGTTAAACGATTTTTTTTAAGTCAATGATTTTCTTTCTTGTTTTTTAGTCCCAAGCAACTCCAGCTTGAAGAAAATAATATAAAATTTAATTACTTTAAACTCACACAAATGCATACACGCACAGCATATTTTTTTCGTAATCCATCTGATGAAGCCATAGAGGTGAAATGCATTATCGGATATTATTTTCGATACATACTTTTATGAAAGTTTTTACAAATGTCAATAACTTAAAACACACACACACACACACACACACACACACACACACACACACACACACACACACACATATATATATATATATATATATATATATATATAAGTTTCGTTAAAGACGATTGAGAAGGTACTGCGATTAAGGTTTTTATTTAATTTTTCTTGTGTTCGTACAAATCTTTTCTTTTCTGGGCACAAAGTGTGTAAAAAAAAAATAATAAATATTCAAAGTTGAATTTTCAGAGTTTTATAGTGTTATCTAATTCAACATTTTAACACTTAACGTTATTTTATTTATGTCAATGTTACTTCTATAACTTCATTTCACCCCAAGCAAGGCAACAAAGCTACTAAGACGCAAGGAGTCGCTGAGTGTTTGAGAATACAAAAAAGAACCCCCCCCCAAAAAAAAACCGACACACTATAAAGGAGAGAGACTAACAAAAGAACAGGAATTAAGAAAAGAGACGATGACGATTGACATTGCATTAACATTTTTGAAGATCAAAGTTGACTGGGAGGCAAAAACCGGAAGAGCGTTCCACAAGCGGGAAGCGCGATAGAAGAAACTGTTAACATAGAACTTGCGGTTATATCAAGCCATTTCAGCCGTAAAATGATGAGACCTTGTCACCAATCTAATCCTGCGCTTAAATTCATAAAGTCTAGGTACCATAGAGGAATGTTCCCATAAAAGTATTTATAGAAAAGACACAGGAAAGCTATGTTACAGTGGTGGGAAAGTGACTGACGCCGAGATGCCAATTTAGTATCGATAACATTGCAGATTCTCTATCAAGAATCTCTACATTTATAGTAGGGGCACCAGACCAGATGTGACAGTACTTGTAGATGTATTCAAAGCAAGGGCGAATAGGAGAAAGATTGTGGCGATAAATTGTCTAGCACGACACAATGAACCAACTTTCGTAGTAAAAATCATGAACCAACTTTCGTAGTAAAAATCAAGCAATTGATTCAATATAATCTTTCCACTTCATGCCAGCAGAAAATTTTAGTCCGAGAATACGCAATGAATCACTCACCTGGAGGTTAGCAACAGTCATTCTGATGGAATTAAAACTATATATATTTAAAGACGATAATTGGACAAACTAAGAAAGCACTTAACGATGCGTTTCACCGACATTCGGTTTCTTCAGGTTGGAATGAAAGGCAAGATTGTGTGTAAGATAAATGCTTTGAGATTTTCGTGAATAAGTGGAGCATTAATTTAAATTACTTTATCATATCTGATGACCAGAAAACAGAACGTTTATTTTTTTATTCATATATATTAGAACCGTTGTCTTATGGATTTTAAATCAGCCCACTTCGAAAAATGCACTGGTAG
The DNA here is from genome assembly GCA_964036315.1 of Acanthosepion esculentum. Classification (NCBI taxonomy): domain Eukaryota; kingdom Metazoa; phylum Mollusca; class Cephalopoda; order Sepiida; family Sepiidae; genus Acanthosepion; species Acanthosepion esculentum. Next base: position 65,613,510 of record OZ038486.1, on the reverse strand, counting down.
TTCACGGGATACATCTGATCAAAATTTCGATTTAATAAATGGCGGTCTGATTATAAACGATAAGGATTCACTAAGAAGAAAATACATTGAAAGTTTGCTAATATCACAATTCTCGGCAATAAACCTAAGACCAGGACATCACCGATTATACCAAATGCAATAGTAGCACAATGCGGTATACGGACTAATGGAAAGAAAAAAAAAGAGATCTACTAGGAGTGGAGTGAGTTAAAATCTAACATGCATCAATTACTCTAATATATATATATATATATATGTAAAGCAAAAAAATAAAAAGAAAAGAAAAATTCTGGTCTGTAGTCGTCAGATCTGATAAGGTAATTTAATTTATTGTCCAACTTATTCTAAAAACTGCCAATGTATTTTCCTTACATACAGTTATTTCTTTCATGCTAACGTGAACATGCCTAAAGTAACATGTCAGCGAAACACGTCGTTACAATGTTTTTTCTAATTTATCGCATCATCGCCACTTTAGTTACGGATACTTTCTATATCGGTTAACATGCATAAAAGTGATAACAAAGATAAACTGCTGTGACCAAGTAAATGGTTAAAGAAATATGCAAACAAGTGTTTCAGATGTATCATATACAAGGTAACCAAAAAAGTTCTGTCCGTTTTTAAAGGAAAAAAAGAAAACGCTTCACAGTATGTGTAACTTATATTTAGTCTTCGAAGTAATCGCCATCGGCATCCAGCACCTTCTGCCAACGTGTCTCCAGCTGTTTAATGCCCTTGCGGTAGAACTCGGGGGGGGGGGGGTTGACGCAAAGAAGTCCGTGGGGGCTTTGCGCAAGTCTGCTTCATTGGTGAAGGATTTCCCACGAAGATGATTATCCAGGGAGTGGAAGAGGTGGTAATCGGATGGCGCAAGATCAGGTGACTAAGGTGAATGGCACCCAAGTTGCTGTATGGTATCCCTGACCACTGGCGCGACATGCGGCCTGGCGTTGTCATGGAGGAAAAGCACACCTTTGCGATTCACCAGTGCTGGCTCCTTCTGGCGGAATGCCTGTTGCATACGTTTCAATTGCTGTGAGTATAGGTCTCCAGTGACCGTTTGGCCCGTTGGTAGCAGTTCATAATGAACCACTTGACGACCTGTCCAACAGACACAAAGCATAATCTTGCGTGGGTGCATAGGCGGTCTTGCGGTGTGAGGGACAGCATCCTGAGGAGACAACCAATGTCTGGAACGCTTGGGAGTTTCGTACAGAACCCACTTTTCATCACTGGTAAGCACTCGATTGAATAAGGATGCGGTACGGTGGCGAGAAAGCAGCGATACGCAGGCTGCCACTCGTTGTCCCTTGTGGACCTCCAACAGCGTTTGCGGAACCCACTTGCTCAGTTTGTACGTCTTACCTAGGCTGTGCAGGTGAAATCTAATTGTTTCATCGGAAACGTTGAACTGTCTTGCAAGTTCACCACACGTTAGACTACTGTTCTCTTCAATGGCCGCCTTCAGGACTCTGTCGAGGCTCATAATGGAGAGACCAATCTCCCGACTTGAATTTTCGAAACCAACGCTTTCAGTACACTCATCCACAGAACTACCCCCAAACGCTTGACATATGCGGCGACTTGGTGCAGCTGCTGATAAGCCCACTTTGAAGTCGTAAATCAAACAGCCCCGAACGAGATCTCTAGACACTTCCATCCTTCTCACAGCTGTCCGGCTTATAACTGATGGCCGGGCACGGTGCGCGTGTTTTTTTTGTAACGTCTGATGTTCCTACTTCCGGCTGTCCGAATTTTAAAACAATTGCTACACGCATTTCATATATATTTCAACTTCATTCAATGACTCATCAAAAAACGGACAGAACTTTTTTGGTTACCTTGTATTAAACAGTAAGTATAACAGAAGAGTATTCCACGACTAGTGAGTGTGTGTCGGTTGACCCAGCGTTCAATCTATTCGACTGTTATATTTACCAGCCTCCCCACGAGGTAGGATGTGGCACAAGGCCGAGTTTAATGTGAGGCAATCAGAGCCCGTAGGATCAGCCAAAGACTTCCCATAGACCTCGTATAAAACGGGGTCGGGTAGCTGTTTCCCGAGACGAGACTCTTCCCTTCGACATAGCCTCGTCTGGGGATCCTCTCTGCCCGGAGGCAGAGTTTGACCATCACAGCCGAACAGATCTATTCGTCTGTTATATTTAACAGCCCACCCCCACGAGGGATGTATGTAGCACAAGGCCGAGTTTACCGTGGGTTTTCCGAGCCCGTAGGCTCACCCAAAAATATTCCCTTAGGAAACGGGTTCAGAGCCTGTCTACCTCCCCGGACGAAATTTTGCCCTTCGACAAGGCCTCGTCCGGGTTCCTCTCTGTTCAAGGCAGAGAGTTCGACAGTACGAACAATCTAGTCGACAGTTCCCACATGGTCTTCTCTCTTACTAATTTTGTAGTAGGCGAAAGAGTCCAACATATACTCTTTAGAGGTAGGACACCACAACAGATATATTGAATTCCGACATTATGCAACTAGATAAGATTCGAAATGTTAATTTCTTTGAATTTAATTGCTGACTTGTTCGTTTTCACTTTATTTCTCTCAGTCCGGATTAAATGTATTTTATTTCTAATTTTCATTTTATTCAGTAGACCTGTCAGCGTGTATTTTTTAATTTCTCTCTTGAAACTTGGTAGATATAAATAGGAGATAAATAAAAATAATATATTTATAAATACTATAACCCTTGAATACGTGAACGCTTTTCTTCTTTATCTGTGAATTGCCATACATTCACGGGAAGAATAATAGAACCATTTTCTCGTTTCTTTCTCGACGGTTTTTAAAACACAGTTTGGTTGCCAATCACGGCTAGAAAATAGACTCTACGCTGCTATTTAATCCATATCTGTGAGGAGAACATATGAATTCATAGACTTTCCTAAAGTTGTTTGCGCGGAAGTGAACGCAACAGCATTTGTCGGAATTTGAACTTGTCTCCCTCTTTCCGACCCGTTGTGCGCCTCCATAGTAGGAAAATGTTTTAATCCTGGATATAGCAATGCCAATTAATGTAAGCATAAGGCTTCGTTTTATTATTAATGACTGAATTTCGATTTTCACACGGCTCTTTTATTTATTTTTATTAAATATCATAAACGCCGTATCAATACATAAATAGGTTAACAAATCAATAATAAAAAAAAATACAGCTTCATTTCGTTTTCGTCTCTAAAATGCATGATTTGAAAAGAAATATTGTTTTAGTTATAGCAACCACTTACGTCAAAAGCCTGTGACGGAAGCCCGTCTCGAATGGATTTCCTGTCGACCAATTTTCTTCAGCGGTATCGGCCATTTTATCTCGCTTTGATTTCACGCTTAATTACTTTGATGCCAAATAGAAAGGACGTCACTTCCGGAGTGATTTAACGAGATTGCAAATCTATAATGGCTTTAGGGTTCTTTTTACATGCTCGCTCATTTTCATGGTAAATATATTTTTTCTCCTCGTTGTTCTCATTTTTTTTTCACGTCAGTGACCTAGTTCCAAGATTAGCAGATTAACGTATTATCACATGAACGTATTACTACAATGAAAACTGTGCGTTTGCGCATAATAGCAGATTAGTAGATAAAAACAAAGCTGCTAAATTGTAACGTTTATCGACACGGAAATCGAATTCAGCAAAGCGAGTTCAAATTTCAGTCGATGCAGTTTGTAAATATTCTTCTGTAAGAATGACATAGATTAATTTCTGGTAGCGCTCTGGTCCTTTATGGGATATCAAATATCAAAATGTTTCGTCACTGACATGTCACGATGGTTGTTGTAGAAGAGATTGGATGAAGGATCACTACTTAAGCAGAAATTTATTGCTTTAACTTTCACCTCATATAAGGGTGCTACTTAAGTGTGGGATCTAGCTTCCCCGTATAACCTATCAGAACAAGGCGTCACTAAAGTATGTGACCAACCAGTTGATAAAATTCTCTGCATTAAAATATACATTAAAAATAGATACATACGGTTTAGTTTGGTTTATTTTGTTTTACGGCATATCAACCTCAATGTGTTATTTAATGCAGACAACGCTTTTAGGATAGATTCATATGAATAGAATATGTATTCTTTGGTTTAGATTGGTTTGGTTTATTTTGTTTTACGGCATATCAACCTCAATGGGTTATTTAATGCCGACAACGCTTTTAGGATAGATTCATATGAATATAATATGTATTCTTTGGTTTAGATTGGTTTGGTTTATTTTGTTTTACGGCATATCAACCTCAATGGGTTATTTAATGCCGACAACATTTTTAGGATAGATTTGTATGAATAGAATATGTATTCTTTGGTTTAGATTAGTTTGGTTTATTTTGTTTTACGGCATATCAACCTCAATGGGTTATTTAATACTGACAAAATTTTCATTGTTGGTAGTATTTTTTTCCAAGAATCTATTTCTTGTTGATTGGTTGGTTGTTTTGCTTTACGGCATATCAACTTCAGTGGGTCATTTAATGCCAACAAAATTTTGAAATAGATTCATAGCGATAGTTTGGTTTGGTTTGGTTTGTTTTACGGCATATCAACCTGAATGGTTTATTTAATGCCAACAAAGTTTTTGTTGCTGGTAATATTTTTTTTCCTTTATAAATCTTATTTTTGGTAATATTTTTTTCTTCAAAAATGTATTGCTGGCAATATTTAAAAAAAAAAAAAGTATTTCTGGTATTAAAATCTATTTTTACACTTTCATAGTGTTTTGACCCCAGTTTGGAGGTTAACTATTTGCCCATAGCTGGGAACCTAACAGGTACTACCACCCGGGGTCAGGGTGGACCCGAGAACACCAACAATTAAGAGGTGGTTCCACGCTCCTCAAAACCTTCTGATCAGAGGCCTTGCTGTTGGACGTAGTTTATCGTCTTACCCAGGACGCGGATGTAGTTTAACGTCATACCCAGGACGGGGATATCTACGGAATAAAGCAAGTTAAAGAAGTCTTTATTTAATATACTATAATAATGTACACAAAACCACTTTAATGGCTGACACAAATTATAACTTATATAAAGTTATCAAAATCTGAAAAATATCATTTAAACAAGATGGAAAAAAATCATTGATTTTAATAACTTTGAACTTTTTCGTATCGTAATGTGTTGAATGTGTTTCTATGCTCTTTTAATAACACTGTATATGTATATATATATATATATATATATATATATATATATATATATATATATATATATATATATATATATAGGGTGACCCCAAAAAACGGGAATTTTTGAAGTGCGTATTGCCAGACATGAGCAAGTGGCAACACTGCGAGACAGTGACCTTGAGCAAGTAAACATTTCGCCATTTTAGTAACGAGAATGAAATTCACAGTATCCCAGCTGAGATGTTGCAGCAGTGAATGAGGAATCTCAACAGCAGATTTCAAGAATTCATTCGTACAGGAGGACGGCACCTACAGTACGTAATTTTAAAAAAAATGAAAATTCCATCATTGTTTCTTAAATGGCATGTTTTAAGGTTTCAATTACTATGAATTAAATATTTTTCCTCCATCACTCTTGGTTTTAATGGATTATTAAAAAGTTCCCGTTTTTTTGGGTCACCCTATATATATATATATATATATATATATATATATATATATATATATATATATGGTAAAATTTTCAGACATCTGTCAATTTCATGAAATTTTGCAATTATCAGTCGGCAAGAAGGAATCGTAAACGGACATATTTTATATTTAACTCACACACACACAAAGGCATACATAAACAAACACACACGCAAACACACATATACATACATACATACATACATATATATATATATATATATATATATATATATATATATATATATATATATATATATATATATATATATGCACACTCAGGCATGGATTAGGAACTGTTTACTCTAGCCTTCTTTTATTTCGCATTCTAAAACACCCAATTAGGCCGAATCTCTTGTTCCAATGAACGCAGTCAAGCATTCTTCAAGTCCCTGGAAAAAAATCTAACCGTATCTATTCTGCGAGGAAGTTGGGATTAGCGTGCTTTCGCCTAATAAATAAATATATAAATAAAACAGACAGTGGGGAAGTCAACATTATTCAAAGAAATTGTGTCGCAGCTGGTAGCGAACTTCCAAAGTTCCCTTAATCACATTCAAATGGTGACACGTTTACGAAAACAGGGCTTTACTTTATCCTCTGAATAAACGCTCGTCCATGTAACTCAAAAGTAAATAAATAAATGAAAGTTCCTGCTTATCAAAAAAAAAAAAAAAAAAAATGTTCTTCCGTCCGTTTATACGTCTTCCATTCCTTCCTTTCCTCATGTTTACGTCTCTTTGCTAGTAATTTCTCTTCTTTTGACAAACCGCCTACCACTGCCGCCAACATTTCTGCTTCCATTAGCTTACTTTTTACAAGATTGTATTTGGAATAGGGGTCAGAGTTTTTGATAATGAAGAACAGTTGGATTATCGTTTTTCAAATAAAAGAGAAAAAAAAGTACACGCTACCATAAGACGTGGGAAAACAAATGTGGAGACTGGTGTATATTAAAAAAATAATAATACATTAATATTCCTCGTTTTTTCTCTCCTCGTAGCGGGTGGTAGTGGTGGTGTAAGTTAAACAAATAAATGGAAATTAATAATAATTCGTTACGTTACCAAATAAATTCAAAGAAAAATTCTAAACTTTATTTTTCATAGATTCTAAATTCTGGGAAAATGAATTATAACCAATAAGTAAAATAATAATAAAGAATAAAAGAAAAAAAATACCATAATGAAGGTAAAAAGTAACAGGAAAGAGTTTTTGGTCCTTTGCGCGATTTTATGACTCCAATTCCGGAAAGGGCAGAATCATTTTCTTTCTACTGTTCAATAGCATCGTTCGGACGTATTTTGGCAGCTCTGATGAAGAAACTCGAGGCGACGGAAATGTGGTTCTAAAGAAGAATGCTAAGGATATCATGGACCGAGCAACGATGAGGTCTGAGAGAAGATGCAATCAAGGAAGAGGCTTATACTCAACATCAGGAAAAAGCAGCTGAATTTCCTGGGACACAATGAGGAAGGTGGGCCTGGAGAATCTGATACTCACGGGTCGAATAGAGGGAAAGAGAGACAAAGTAAAACAACGCACAACATAGCTAGCGGCCTTAAGCAAGTGAATGACAAAACGTGGTCTGGGGTAGGTGGCAGAGAGAAGGAACTTGTTGAGAGCTGCAAGGGATAGAGGAAGGTGGAGAGCCATGGTTGCCTACGTTCCGAAGGGACACGGTACATAGAAAGAAAGACTCATGAATGAGTTATTCGTTCCAACTCAGCGCAAAGCTGAATTGAACTTGATCATTCTTATCCTTACTTAATTCTGAACTGAAAATGAAAACGGACACACCCAAGAGACATTGAGAACTTTGTTTCACTACAGTTACCATAAAAAGAATAAACGGTACCTAATAGAAACAGAAGTGTTTGTATTCTCCACCTTTGTCTATCCTATATGAACATGCGCACACCTTAAATACACACAAACACAACCTTTTAAATTCTATAATTGGTGACCCCGACGCTATCTGAACATCTAAAATACACAAAAACACAAGCTTTTAAATTCTATACCCACTTACCTTGACTTTTTCGTGAGAGAAGAAAAATAAAATATATACCGTCTATACTCGTGTAACACGCGATTTCGCATATCGTGCGACCCGGAAATTTTCACATATAAAAATGATTTTATCATGTGTCTCTTGTATCATGCGAGTTCCTTTTTTGAGAGACCAAATTACAATAGATTAACCACTTTTCCTCTATCTCTTTATCCCATCCTCTAGTTAAGTTAAAAAGTAAAAGAGAATGATAAAATTATCGTTAGCAACACTATACTCGTTGCGTAACGCGTACAGCCATAAACAACCGAACGAGAAACAGGTAAACATCTTATAAAGGCAAACAATGGATAACATGTATATTCGCAGTGTTTGTATTTTATAATACGATACTAATATGTGAATATTACATGTATTATTATTATTGGATACAGTTAAGTAAAACATCACTTTTATCAAAATTATGTTTATTTTAAATACAGCTGTACTTTTTCATTACAGTAAATAGATATATATTTTAGTCAACGGCAAAGCCAGGGCCAACAGTACGTACGCTAATTTTATATTTCGTGTATGATACGACCTCCTAAAAATTAGCTTCAAAATTAGGTCTTCAAAAGTCGCATAATACGAAAGTATATACAGTAAGAATAATTCAGAACTTACTGCACGTAAATTGCCTGTATACGTATAGAAAATTATTTCAGCTAATAAACAAAAATTGAAAGGGGCTGTTATGAATAATCAAGAGTCGTCTCCCCTTGTTTTGTTACTCTCCTGTTTGAGAGAGCTATTTCTGTTTACTGGGACTATAAAAGGACACTATAAGCTAACTGTTGTGGTAGGATCCACCTAATTTGCATAGTGGAGTACCGACGATATAAATATGGTTGGTACCGGGAAGACAGGGAGGCGAATCAAGAGATCCAACTAGAGACTCTGCCCGACTGCGACTTAGTCAACACATTCTCCAGGAACGGTCTTCCCAGGAATATACAAAAGACTATATGTAAATATTGTGTACACTTTCTTGTTATAATACATTTTGTTCTAAGTACATTTTGTGTTGCATTATTATTCCATGCATTAGTTCAAGTTTCAACACTAACCTTGCATTCTCAGTTGAATAAAGCTTTCTGAAAGCCTACGTCTGTGTACTTTTGTCATTACAGGGCCGTAACAGACCGAGGTGTCTTCTCACCGGACCTGTTTTACTTTTATAGTAAAGGGTGGTCTAAGCTAATTAGTTCTACCAGGATCCATTACTAGTTAGTAGACATGAGAAACCTATTTTTCTGAAAAACTGTTTCATTGAGAAAAAGTTTAGCCATTTTGAATCACAAGAAATCGGTAATATATAGCCGATTGCTTGGGCATTTCTGAATGAGTTAGTGTACAGATTAAAACTTAGTGTATTTTGCACTGTTTACTAGATCTATTCAATGTCCATAATATTGTACAATTTACAAATTAGCTTATTTTGCTACACTTAATATATAAATAAAAGGCTTAGCCAAATATGAAAGTGATGAACAAATGAACCTAATCAAACATATCATCCATCAAGGTATAGCTATATACATCACAGGTTCACGTACTTCCCAAAATAGTCACCACATCTTTCAATGGTAGTGTTCCACCTGAGAATATGGGCATGTATTCCAGCATTGTTAAATCTCAGAAGACTAGACGATTCCTTACAGCAGTTTTCACTTCATCATCAAATTAACTTTTGCCTCTCTGTGCCTCTTTCATTTGTTCAAATAGATGACAAATTGATATTTAACTGACCTGTTCAAGTCTCGAGTTAAAAGTTTTCTTTCCCTCATCTCCATATAAACTATCCCTTAAAATAACCCTCAACTCCGCGTTTCCTCCGGGCCTTGTATAGGGTGAAACTAACCGTAAAAAAAACAAAAATAAATCTGTAAACCTATAATCTGGAATTGGTATGAAAGCAGTGATATCACCTATCCTGAATCCATCATCTTTATTTTTATGTGCCGTGTCTTTTCAAGACGTAGGCGACCATGGCTCTCCACTTCCCCGTATCACTTGTAGCTCTCAACAAGCTTCGTGCCTCTGTCAACTCCCCCAGACCACGTTCTGCCACCCACTGTCTTAAGCTCGCTAGGTATGTCATGCGTTGCTTTCACTTGTCTCTTTTTCCCTCTATTTGACCTGTGAGTATCATATTCTCCAGGCCCTCCTTTCTCATTATGTATCCCAGAAATTTCATCTGCCTCTTCCTTATTTTAAGTATAAGCTTCTTCCTTGTTTGCATCCTCTCCAAGACCTCATTGTTACTCCATGATATTCTTATCATCCTACTGTAGAACCATACCTCCGTTGCCACGTGTCTCTCCCATTATACAAATCCAGAATGTCGATTTCGTAAATACTAAACACTTCAAATCCGTCAGTGTGGATCAGTTACAACAAATGCCGTATAGGGGATAAGGAATTGAACATAGAAAAAGGCTGCACTAGAGCTAGTTTTCCCCAACACAGCATGTTGGTACAGAACCAAAACATTGACCTGGAAAATCATGTTTTTAAATAGTCGCGTCAGATTGACGTTCATATGGATATCATGAATGGCGTTCAGAAATATCTAAACTGTTGGCGGTACACATCTGCATTCTCAGATGAATGGTTAAAAATGGCTCTGGGCGAATGAAACCTGTAGGTTTTTAGCGTGGAACATCTTCGAAACGTATACTGACGCTACAGACAAAGGACTGCACCAAATAACAGAAACGACATCACTTGAGAACTACCAACAGCGGCAACAATTAAAATGCATAGCACATGCAACTCGAAGATAAAATAATGGCATGATCAGGATGAGGTTCCACTCTATTTCGAACAAACAGTTAGGAAGGAAACCCCCATCAATACTGGAGAGAGTGATAACAGCTACTAGTCTTTTCTGAAAAAAAAAATTGTTTTAAGAGAAAGATTTTGTAAATTTCAACCGATAGAAGCACTGGCTGTTCGTTCAATAAATATAGAATATTTCCTTCTAAGGAAACGGTTAATATTACCATTACCATGACCATTATTAATATTACCATTACTATGACCATTAATATGACCATTACTATGACCATTAATATGACCATTACCATGACCATTATTAATATTACCATTAATATGACCATTACTAGGACCATTACTATGACCATTAATATGACCATTACCATGACCATTATTAATATTACCATTACTATGACCATTAATATGACCATTACTATGATCATTAATATGACCATTACCATGACCATTATTAATATTACCATTACTATGACCATTAATATGACCATTACTATGACCATTACTATGACCATTAATATGACCATTACCATGACCATTATTAATATTACCATTACTATGACCATTAATATTACCATTACTATGACCATTAATATGACCATTAATATGATCATTCGGTCATTTATGTGTCATACGTGATACACGCTTAGGCGACCATGACTGACGAGGCAGATTTTTTCCCGCAGTAGGTTGCCAATTCTTTCAGTTGCCATCCAAGGCTATAGAACCCAGTCTGTCCTGCTAATTAGCTTGGAGTGAGAAGAGGATCCATACCTTTGCCAAGGGTGTTCAAGTGAATGTAATGGATTTGACTGGAATTCAAGCTCTCCGATTCCTCAATCCAACCCACTATACACTACGCCACCATGCCCCCGTATTACTATGACCATTAATATGACCATTAATATTACCATTACTATGACCCCTAATATGACCATTTATATTACCATTACTATGACCATTAATATGACCATTTATATTACCATTACTATGACCCCTAATATGACCATTAATATTACCATTACTATGACCACTGTCCTTATAAAATATTAAAACAATGTGATGAGCGATATGCACGTGTTCATTTTCTGTATTATATGTCACTATTGCATATGCATGTATTTACTGACACATGTCATTTATACACATAGATGCACTTACACAAGTATTCCCGTCATATGGTCATGCATATGACGCGTCCGGCAGAGGAGGACCGTATTCAACAAAAATCGAAAGTTGCTTTTTGCACTGCAAATTATTCATTATATCATATCCAAGTATTTTATTAAAAAAATAAAGTAGATTACACAATATTTCAAGTTTAGTTCAAGTTTATCGTTCGTAAACATGCAATAAAATGAGGTAACCTAAACCGTAGATTTGTCTGCGGAATATCATTACATTGAATTGTTACATAATTATAGTGAAACCTTTAAGGTTTATTGTCAAAAGCATTTTATTTTTGGTCCTGTGTTATTTTAAAATATTCCTTTTCACAGGGTTTATTTTTGAAATGGAATAAGATCATTCTAAAATTCAGGATCTTGCTACTGCTCATCAAAATGACTGGAAGAAAGCGATCTAAAAACAGCAATGGAAAAGGGAGGTAACAAAGCGTAAACGAAATAGCTCGAGTTTGTTCAACTTCGGAAACTTAGCGTTGCAACCAAAGTATTCTAAAATGCTGCCAATAAGAAAGGAGGAAAGTAAACATACCTGACAACAAATCGAATATAGCATCAACATTTATATTATTTTTAGTTAATTGTTATGTAACTAAATACATAATTACCAACAGTTTCTGTAAAAATTTATATTTCCAGTAATAAATTCTTAATAAATATTATTATTGTTATTATTTGAATTAAGTGTAAGGTAGTCCTCTATTTACAATTCCTTACGGCTAACCATGAAAAGAAATGTTGATCAAACCTGCCGAAAACCTTTAAGCGCGTATTGCCGCAAACTTATCAAATGTTCAATCCTCCGCCGAACGTGTCATATATACATATGCATATGTTTTTTTTTTTTATGCATACGCAATGAAAAGTCGTGCTAGACTTGTGGAACGGAAGGTCAACAGCCAACTGACTTCCGCTAATTTCTGGCTGCCTTCTCTTGATCTCTATGTTTTCTTTATCTTCCGTTTTTATCTTTCTACTCCCCTACCTTCATCCAACCAGCATCAATGACACGGCACAACAACCCGATAGTCTACAATATGCCTAATCGATAGACTTTACAACAAAAGTATCAGAATAGATTTTTCTCTTCCGGGTTGAATGAACATATTTCATGGTCAGGTGAACAAACTTTGCAAGCAACCCTCCCCCACCCCCAAAAAAGCTCGTAGACAAGAATAAAAATTATCGTCGCTGAATTTGTCAGTCGAGAAATGTATTAGCGTGTTTATTTCACGTACCATGAATTACCGTTATGAAACATAGCTAAAGGCGTCTAGATCAGACAGGCGTTGTTGATATGGTTTCCACAGGAAATAGATTCTCTTTACGAAATGTAGTCGCTAGCTCCATTCCCTACCGGTTTAAAATTCAGTGTTTTCTTTCTCTTAGACTGGTTGCCAATCAAGGCTTAAGAGCCCTGTCTGCTCTACTATTTAACTCATAGTTGGAGGAAGAAAAAAAAAGAACTGGATTTACCTAATATTGGGTTGGTGCATAATTATCCGTCGTTTTTATAGGCGAATTTTTTGTTAATAAAAAAATACTATTTTGTTTACTTTTTTAAATAAAAATGTTATTTTATTTCCAGCTTATAAAAATGCGTGTCGATAATCATACACTCCGTAATAATCATTTAAAAATGTTACTGTTGAAGTGTTATGTTTCTTTTTTCATAATAAATTTTGTTTAAAAACGCCTGATAATTATGCACCAAGGTAATGTACCGAAATCACTGGAATTCGAACTCGACTCGAGAATTTCATGTTCAGAGATTCTAACCACTACACCGCTCGCACATGCTCACAGATGGATAACACGGCCTAAAAGACGACACTGAAGCAGTCTTATGAGACCGTTGTCTGTGGCATGTATCCGATAGAAGTCGTGCCATAACTGGAACACACGATCAGCAGCCAGTTAGTCGTCGGTATTCCGTTAATTTACAGCTGCCTTCTCTTGGTCTCTATTTTTTCTTTGTTTCGTTTTATCTTCCCTTTCTACTTTTTACTTCGTCCTACGAGCATCAATGTCACGATACAACCCCCCCTCCCCCACCGATAGTCTGAAATATGCGTAGTCACAACAAAAGTACCAGAATAGACTTTCTGCTTCGGGTTGAATGAACATCTTTCAAGGTTAGGTGAACAAACTTGGGTTCTGAAAAAAAATCTTCGTAGACACGAATAAAAAAATTGTCGTCGAAGCCTGAACGACGGGAAATGTATTCGGGGTGTTTGTTTCGAGTGCTACCGTTACGTACATATCTAACGGAGTATATAGAACAGCAGGGATTCGTATCTGCAAATCATTTAAGACCAATTCAAGGTGTCTTTCCTGATTACTCTTCTTTTTTTCTCGCTCCTTAGTAACTCTTCCGCACCCAGTATAACGGGAGAGAGCTAGGGTAGAAATATTTATTCTACCAATAACGTTTCTCCCATTATGGCCATTATTATATCCGTAATATAATAACACCGTGTTTCGTGGGCGGGAAGGAATGGCTGAAAGGAAAAGGAATGACAAACATGCATTGTTCTCAGATATACTTTTATACAGTGTAACCCGGATATAAAAGACCCGGATATAAGAGAAACCCGGATATAAGAGAGCTTTTCTCTGGTCCCAAATTAGAGCCTGTGTTAATGTATATGTAATAGACCAAACCCGGATATAAGATAAACCCGGATATAAGAGACTTCGTCTCTGGTCCCGACAACTCTCTTATATCCGGGTTACACTGTACTACTAAAACATACGCTATATAAAACTATATATACATATATACACGTCTCCAATGCGGAGAATATATCAGCAAGCAGAGTATAAGAAGAAACAAAAAGGAAAGGTATTACATACATATAATATGAAGATTCTTCTGTATTTCTGGAGTAGCCATGTTTAAGACAACAGATTTAAACGGGCCGTACTACTCTATTATGTCCGAGGCTAGAACATATTCCCCGAACGGGAAACGGCGAGTCTTGGGTTTTAATAAATTGAGGAGTGCGAGCTGGAATTTCTATATTTGAGAAAGATATATCCACCATTGACTTGTAAGCTGGAACATTTGGCAGCAGGCTGCCTCGAGCGGAAGCTCGGGTAGGCGGAAAAAACATGTGTGTCTTGAAACCAGTAAGCTTACTGACTGAATGACTTGTCACTTCCGTCACTGTATGAATGAAGTTATTAAGCGGCCGTCACGTGAACCATGTGACTTATCTCTACCGAAGGGAGATAATCGCTTCCTGCATCCCTACACCAGTAACGCTCAAAAATCAACCTAACCAAATTGGCTGATGGCACTTGAAATAAGATATCTTATAAGTATCTTTCCATTACCAAAACTTAAACTCATGAAATACGCTTGATGATAGCGAGGCAAATTGATGAAGTACAAATATATAGCAATAGATTGTGTTCAGTTTTCTTTTCTCTTTTTTTATGCTTTCGCTTTTTCTCCGAATTACACCTTTCTTTCTATCATTCTTTCTTTTTATTTTCGTTTTTTATTTCTTTTTGTTTTTCTTTTACGTGTCTTCCTTTCTTTTTCTCACCCTTCTCAGATCTCAATCCATCTTATTTCAACCACGTGTCCCCTCTTCCTTCCATTTCACCTGAAAAGTTAACACATCATTAGATAATGTTTCAAAAGGTCAATTGCTCCGTTTACTCTTTGATGAATATGGCGCCTATATCTCGCCAAGCCAGCGAATAAATCCGACAAGAGACTAAGATTAAAACCAATTGCCAATGCGGGTTTCATTTCCTCCCTGTGAAAAGGGGAAATTAAATAACACTCTCTACACATGTGAATTAACGACCACCTCCTGCAAAACAATCAATCAACGTGAGGTCTGTGCCTCAGGTAAATATTCTTAACATCGGCCCATTTTTTGGACTATTTCTCAGTTTTAAATTTTCTACAAGCATATCGCGCATTGCATTCTTAGTTTGGTTTGGTTACGGTTTGAATATGATATTTGTCTGGGTCCATTATTATAATTGTAGTATGTGATTAACGCCAGGAAATACAATATAGTCAGAAACAGATATGTGATTAACGCCAGGAAATACAAGATGGTCAGAAACAGATATGTGATTAACGCCAGGAAATACAAGATGGTCAGAAACAGATATGTGATTAACGCCAGGAAATACAAGATGGTCAGAAACAGATATGTGATTAACGCCAGGAAATACAAGATGGTCAGAAACAGATATGTGATTAACGCCAGTAAATACAAGATGGTCAGAAACAGATATGTGATTAACGCCAGGAAATACAAGATGGTCAGAAACAGATATGTGATTAACGCCAGGAAATACAAGATGGTCAGAAACAGATATGTGATTAACGCCAGGAAATACAAGATGGTCAGAAACAGATATGTGATTAACGCCAGGAAATACAAGATGGTCAGAAACAGATATGTGATTAACGCCAGGAAATACAAGATGGTCAGAAACAGATATGTGATTAACGCCAGGAAATACAAGATGGTCAGAAACAGATATGTGATTAACGCCAGGAAATACAAGATGGTCAGAAACAGATATGTGATTAACGCCAGGAAATACAAGATGGTCAGAAACAGATATGTGATTAACGCCAGGAAATACAAGATGGTCAGAAACAGATATGTGATTAACGCCAGGAAATACAAAATGGTCAGAAACAGATATGTGATTAACGCCAGGAAATAAAAGATAGTCAGAAACAGATATGTGATTAACGCCAGGAAATACAAGATGGTCAGAAACAGATATGTGATTAACGCCAGGAAATACAAGATGGTCAGAAACAGATATGTGATTAACGCCAGGAAATACAAGATGGTCAGAAACAGATATGTGATTAACGCCAGGAAATACAAAATGGTCAGAAACAGATATGTGATTAACGCCAGGAAATACAAGATGGTCAGAAACAGATATGTGATTAACGCCAGGAAATACAAGATGATCACAAACAGATATGTGATTAACGCCAGGAAATACAAGATGGTCAGAAACAGATATGTGATTAACGCCAGGAAATACAAGATGGTCAGAAACAGATATGTGATTAACGCCAGGAAATACAAAATGGTCAGAAACAGATATGTGATTAACGCCAGGAAATAAAAGATAGTCAGAAACAGATATGTGATTAACGCCAGGAAATACAAGATGGTCAGAAACAGATATGTGATTAACGCCAGTAAATACAAAATGGTCAGAAACAGATATGTGATTAACGCCAGGAAATACAAGATGGTCAGAAACAGATATGTGATTAACGCCAGGAAATACAAGATGGTCAGAAACAGATATGTGATTAACGCCAGGAAATACAAAATGGTCAGAAACAGATATGTGATTAACGCCAGGAAATACAAGATGGTCAGAAACAGATATGTGATTAACGCCAGGAAATACAAGATGGTCAGAAACAGATATGTGATTAACGCCAGGAAATACAAAATGGTCAGAAACAGATATGTGATTAACGCCAGGAAATACAAGATGGTCAGAAACAGATATGTGATTAACGCCAGGAAATACAAGATGATCACAAACAGAGGGGTGGAATAAATTATGCGATTAACGTCAGGAAATATTATCTTATAATTATTAGCTTATCCGGTCTTATTGCATAGTTCAGTAAGAAAACCCCACACTGTAACTTCAGAAACTAATTTTGACACATTAGATCACTTTAAAAAAAATCATTTCACCACCCCCAAGCCAGCTGAGAATGTCATTAGTACACAGGGGGTTACTTGGGGTGAAAGAGAG
Organism: Acanthosepion esculentum; assembly: GCA_964036315.1. Classification (NCBI taxonomy): domain Eukaryota; kingdom Metazoa; phylum Mollusca; class Cephalopoda; order Sepiida; family Sepiidae; genus Acanthosepion; species Acanthosepion esculentum. The sequence goes on along the minus strand of OZ038486.1, from coordinate 65,596,066 downwards.
AAAAGACTGTGTATAGGGAGGACTGAGGAAAGGACAAAAGGGATTCAAGTCGACAGAAGATGGCGAATGATGCTGTATTTAAATGTTTGAAGATTGTATTATCAGCGAAGCAAGGAAACGGAAGAGAGTTCCACAGGCGAGAAGAGCGAGAAAAGAAACCGTTGGAGTAGAAGTAGCGGTCGCATTTAGCAATTTCAACAGTGAATTTTGAAATTTAGCTAGTTCAATAGCTAGTTTTGAAAAGTAGTTTCAATCTAGTGGCACACTTAAATTCATGCAGTCAGGGCACCAGGGGAAGAAGCACGTCTGAGTAGTTACCATGAAAATATTTGTAGAAAAGACAGAGAGAAGCTACGTCAGGTCGGTTAGAAAGTGACTGGAGTCGAGATGCCAAGTCAGAATCATTTACACTACAGATCATTCTTTGCTTTTTGTCAAGAACCTCGAGATGAATAGCAGGAACACCAGACAAGATATAGCAGCAGTATTTAATGCACGGGTGAATGGTAGATTCGTAAACGTGCAAGATGGACTCTGACGACAAAACATTTCTGGCACCACACACTGACTTACAGTTCCTTTCACATGAACAGCACACCAACAGATTTTGCCTTTAAGTTGTATTTTTACTTTTCTTCACCTATATTCTTTTTTTTTTCATATATTCAAAGTATAGTCATAAACTATGATCTTGGAAAGGAAAACTCTCATTGCTTTCAACAAAGTTAAAGAAAATACGACTTTTCAGCAAAATGATAAAAATGTATACAAAAACAGAATATATTGACTGAAATAAAATAAAAATAATAATGATACGCTAAAACACATCTTATTTTTTCCATCGTTAAAGTTAGAAGGAGAGACAGAAGGACATTAATTTTGACATGTACGATAATATTGCAAAGATGCAATCCAGAGGGATCATTTTGTACTTAGGATTAAACACGGATAATCCTGTCTAACAACAAAATAGAACGACATTATGAGAAACTAAACATTAGCTTAAAAAAAAAAATATCTTAAAGAAAATTTGTTCTTGTCAGACATATTGAAAAAGAAATGACACTATCTTTCAGAACTGTCATAATACAACAATTCGTTAAAACATTTGTGTTATAAAGTACAAAATCTCCCCTTACAGTATTTTGTAGAGTATTTACAAGTGTCAGATGAAAAGTTCATAGGCAGACTATAAAGGAATGATGCCAGAGCTAGGAAAACTTGCATGCATTAATTTCAACTCTCCTTATTAATAACTGCAATTTTCTTTTCAGGTTTCTTTTTTTTTCATCAGAATAATGCCCCAGCACACAATTACTTGGTTTCAATGGCTGCCGTGGGTGAATGTGGCATCAAACTGGTTTGGCCCGCATTTGACAAAGATTTGTTCACCATCATAAAAAAAACCCCCAAAAAATCACTTGGCTGGGAATCACTATCGCACTTTTTTCTTTTCACGTCTCTCGTTTCACCAGGAGAATGCTCCAGCACACAATGCCATCAACTCTTTGGGTCCTGTCACTGAGTCAAGAGTGTGAGTTCAATACCTGGTGAAGGCAATTGAGAACTTGGAGAGGGTAATTAACAGGAGATAACTGATAACTGACATCCATATAGACATGGCATGTGGAACTAGAACAGTTTACCCCAGTGAGCGAAATAAATGGTTCAGTTCGGCATTCCAACCACCTGAAGAAGGCTGGAGCGTACAACTGCCGAAACATTGTGATAAATATGGCAACGAAGATGAGGATGATAGTCCGAACAATGTCAATAATGAAAAATACACTTGGCTGGAAACCATTATTACAGTGATGATGACGTCATATCCGCTGTTTTTGACCAACAGGATGAAATCTTCTTCACTAATGCGATCCAAACACTGCGACACCGATGGAAGACAATGTGAACTCATAAGATTACATTGAAAAATAAACCTCATTTGGTCACATTAGAGTATCTTGGTCAGCTTATGAACTTTGCAGCCGACCCTCGTATTCTAGGCTTCTATATAATATTTTTTCAGTATTTATTTAATTTTATAATCGCTTTTTTTTGAAAATGGAGAAATAACAGTCTTCTTAAGACACCATCACTTATAACAGTCTTCTTGTGGACGCCAAGAAACTTCTTCAAAAACTTTCCTATTGTTTAAAATTTTGTAAATGTCTGCAAGGCATTTTGGGATCGTTCTAAAGCCTCCAGGATGTGCTGTGTTGTGGTGTAATGGATATCATCTTGGAATGAGAACTCGGAGAGCTGAGTTAGAATTCCAGTGTTAAATAATACTTCAGCAGACTATTATTTTTAGGGAGAATGGTATCTCTACTCGGACTTTCTGAAATTAACCTTTGTGGTCATATGGAAGACAAAATAAGGAAGTCGATTCTGATTGGCTGAACTAGCGTGAGAACGATAGATAGAGAAATGGTTTCAGTGAGTTGGTTCTTACAAATCAAACAATGTAGACGTGTTTTCTTTCATGTCTGAAACTTCTCCCTAATGGAAGAGAGCTACCCCATTGGTTAGACAGTACATGTTGAACGTTAATGAAATAGTTAAATTAAAATTCCCTGTATTGAAGTTCTTTTATCCCTGGGCTCAAAACAACTCGCGGTCACCGACCCGACAGAAGAATGTAACTTTATTATTGAATCAACTCTGTCATGCTAGTCCACCCATGAGGGGGCTATACAACACCAGTTTCAGTTCGTTATGTTCACTTCCGCATAAATACACTTGAATCCATCACTTTTCCCCCAGCTATGGCTTAAATAACAGGACAGACTAGGTTCTATAACTAGTCTACCGCAGAAAGAAATGGCAACTGACTGCAGGAAAAAATCTTCTGCCTCGTCAGTTATGTATCTAAAGATATATGATCACTCAAGCGTGTATACTGTGTGGCACTTTAATGACCCTAAAGCGTTCAGTAATTGTTTTTCATTTAATGTCCATCTCAAGCTTTTGGGTACGACTCCAAAATACATTGTCTATTTTACTTTCCTTTAGGGCGTCCAAGAAGTTCCTGACATTTTCTCTGTTTTTATTTAATTCATTTATTTTGTATGGCTGGAAAATAAAAAAACTACATATACTCTCTGAAAGATTTTTATATTTATGATCACCAGATCTTGTCTTCCCGCCTGGAAAAGGGCGAGACCTGTAACATAACATACATCTTGAATCGGCATCATCCATCATTTATATGCGCCAATCAGTATCCGCGTTTAATTAAAAACCGCAAATAAATCGAGATCCCCAATATACAACACTACAAAATATGACAAAGCGTGTTCTTTTGATAGTATTAACAATAAATCACTTGAACTTTTCGGACATATTAAACGGCCAAAAATTAGACACTGAAACCAATGTCTGGAGGCAGGTATTCCTGGCCAAAGAAAAAGTGAAAAACTAAAATCAAGTTCGAGTTTCAAAATGCTTATAGTCTGGAATCTGGTCCCATATAAATAATGTTGCACAGAATCGAAAAAATTTAAGAAATACATTACTTGAGCTCACAATCTGCCACAGACGGAAATAGTATATAGTAATTCAGATGTAAATTCTTGAGATAAAGCTTATAGACGTATTTTTATCGCGTTAAATTTGATTGTCAGGCTAGAGTTGAAGTTTTATGGGTTAGATTTTAATTTATTGGGTGTTTTGAGAAAATCAGTTCAGTTCCATTACTCATGAAGGGGTGGTTGAGCGTGTGAAATAAGGTTCACATTATTATTATTATTATTATTATTATTATTATTATTATTATTATTATTATTATTATTATTACACTGAGCTATTTCATAATCTGTGTTATTTATACATGGAATCAAGTCCATCGCTTGAATTTGGGTCTACCGTTATTATTATTATTATTATTATTATTATTATTATTATTATTATTGGGAGTTATTTCATGATCTGTTTTGATCAAATATTGAGTCTAGTTCATCCATTGGACTTATGGCTACCATTATTATTATTATTATTTGTATTATTATTATTATTATTATTATTATTATTATTATTATTATTATTATTATTATTTTTATTTTCTTTGATATCTGGCGTTTACACATGTCTTTCCGGCTCCCGCCCAGGGACCTAAGGTTAGAAATGGCATCATGACACTTTCCACTGCAAATAATAATAATAATAATAATAATAATAATAATTACATAGATAAAGCCCTTCGTAAAGTGTGGGTTGTACTTGTCAGAACAATTTTTGTATCTCTTTGAGGCATGGACTTCCAGGGATCCCTTCAATTAGTCTACTGGAATCTTTTACAACCAGTCCAAGGGCTCCAACTACAACAGGGATTGTTGATGTTCCCATGTGCCACAATTTTGAGATTTTGTGTTCGTACCAGTTTCTTTCAGTTTCCTTCCCGTAGGAGTTGCAAATTTTCCAGTGCAGATATTGGCCCACTCTGTCATGCCGGGTTTTATATTCAGTGGGTGCCAATATCGTGCAACCTGATACAACATGATCAATGGTTTCTGGATATTTATCACAGATTATTATTATTATTATTATTATTATTATTATTATTATTATTATTACACTATGTTATTTATTAGCCTGTTTTATTTAGACGGCCAAGTTCATCCCTAGGACTTTTTATTAGTATTTTCATTGGTTTCTGGGGTATACTCATTTCTTTCCGGGTGCCAACCAGAGACCTAAGGTCAGAAATGGCATCATGACATTTTCCACTGTGCAATTTTGAAAAAAAAATCGCACATATTTTATGTAGATAAAGCCCTTCGTTGTGAGTACAATTATTTGTATTTCTTTAAGGCATAGGCTACCAGGGATTCCTTCAGTGAGTCTAATGGAATCTTTTTCAATCAGTCCGAGGACTCCAACTAGAACTGGATTTGCTAATGTCCTCATGCGCCACATTTCTGAGATTTCGATTTCAAGGTCCTTGTATTTTGATAGTTTTTTGAAGATCTTCAAAGATACATTGCTGTCTTCAGAGACTGCCATGTCAATGTGGAGGCACTTTTTTTGTTTGTGGTCTCTAATAACAATGTCAGGGCGATTAGCTTTGATTGTTCTCTCTCTGTGTATTGTAAAGTCTCATAAAATTGTTATAGTTCCTATCTCCGTAACCGGTTCTGGATAGTGTTCATACCATTTTTTTGGCAGTTTCCTTTCCGTAAGTGTTGCAGATCTTCCAGTACAGATATTGGCCCACTTGGTTGTACCGCGTTTTATATTCAGTTGGTGCCAATACAAGCTGGTCTGCTGTTTCTGGATATTTATGACAGAATCTGCATTTTGGACTGAAACAATTATTCAGTATATATGCTCGGTAATTTCTAGTTAGCAAGTATTGGTCCTTTGCAGCAAGAATAAAACCTCCAGTTACAGCTTTTAACCCTGTACTACGTAACCACTGGTGGGTACGGAGTTTGCCTACATCGGCTCGTTTGGTACGGGCAGAATATTGACCATAATGGGGTTTGTGTTGTATCTGGTCTGTTGCATTTACCTTTGCTTTCTTTTTTAAGTATTTTTTAGCTTCAGTCGGTGTATTATGCTTTACTTGTATTTCTTCACCCATTTGAAACTCCATTTTGAATTTGTTGGGTTCCTTTATTACTAAATAAAGTCGCTTACTACTTTCATGTTCTTTGACACAGATCATCTTCCAGTCTCTTAAAGTTTCCAGGTATCTTTGAAGGCTAATTGTTGTAGTTTTGTAAGACAGTTCTAGTTGAACTAATCCTCTGCCTCCTTCGGATCTGGGCACATACAAGTTTCTAGGTATCTTTGAAGGCTAATTGTTGTAGTTTTGTAAGACAGTTCTAGTTGAACTAATCCTCTGCCTCCTTCGGATCTGGGCACATACAAGCAATCACCATCAGGTTTGGGATGGTGCATGAGGTGGCAGATGAGAAGCTTTCTCGTATTGGTGTCCATTCGCTTAATTTTAGCTACGGTCCAGTTAAGAATGTTGAAACTGTATTGCACCACAGGGACTGCCAAGGTGTTTATGGCTGATATTCTGTTTTTTGAATTCAGTTCGGTATTCAGTACCAGACGTACACATCCGTAGTACTTCTTTCTTACCTTCTCCTTCACTTGGGTATGTTGTATTCCATCTCCTTCGTTAATTCCTAGGTAACTATAGGCTTCTTCCTGTTCCAGTTCCCTAATCATTGTACAAAAATCTAAATCTATTGTGTGTATTTCTGTAATTTTCCCTTTCTTGGATGTTACTTTTGCACATTTATCTAATCCGAAATCCATACCTATGTCGTCAATGAAACATTTTACAGTTTAGAGGAGAGCCTTCAACTCATTGTCGTCTTTGGGAAAAAGTTTGATATCATCTATGTAAAATCGGTGATTGAGTACTTTCTTGTTTAATTTGTAACCATAGCTATTATTATTTAGTTCATGCGTAAGGGGGGTTAAGTACATACAGAACAGAAGGGGTGACAGGGAGCCCCCTCGATAGATTCCTCGTCGGATATTAAGGCCGTTGGAATTGGTGTGATTTAATGTGTTTATTATTATTATTATTATTATTATTATTATTATTATTATTATTATTATTATTCGTGTTTGTTATGCTTCCTGATTTGTATCCTGTAGAGCCTGGTCCAAACTATGCTCCTTAGGCCCTATAGGAAAATTGTCATTTAATTGATAGTACTTTTTTAGTATATGGGATGTTCCTAGTAGGGCGATCTTCTGGGCTACTTGTATATTAATGTTACCTGGGAACGCTGTTAGTAAAATTTCCCATTCCTTTTCTCACATGGCCCAGGTCCCGATTATTATTGCGACAGTCTCAGTCTTCATTCCCCACATCCTGTTAATCTCGATTCCCAGGTCATTGTATTATTATTATTACATTAAGTTATTTTATCACCTATTTTATTTTCACATTTGATAAAAGCACTGAGAAAATCAGTTCAATTAATTCTTGCTAATTTCCTCGTTGTTCTTATACAAAGAACATAAATTTCAATTATCACAGTTTGGTCACGTCAGAATTCAACACCTCTAACACCCAATTTCAAACACCGAAGGAATGATTATGTTAGACAAATGTTTAAGCTGGTTACGCTGGCAACCAGAAGCTTCTTTTACGAATACATCTACTTTAAGCCGCGGCTTCAGGAGTTGGAGGCAGATCAACTCGAGGCCAGGCACAAGCAGACAAAAGTGGACGCATTTAAAAAAAAAAAAAAAGAAGATAAATAAATAAAAATAAAAAATAAAAATGAAAAAAAAATGAAATATAAACTGGACAAAATCTTGAACAAAATGTTTGAAAATTTTATTTGATGATATAAATGTTAAAGTTTGTTTATTTTCCCTCAGAAAATAATATTCTTCAGAATTTTTTTTTGTGGGGGGGATAATTTAAATATTCAGTAATCCGAACTTTTGAAATACTGGAACTTATTCATTCTATCCCTGGCCTAAGGTGTCCGGATAACCGAAAAACTGCTGCAGTATTTTCAATAAATATTCATAAAGCAGTATATTTTGTTGCGTTTCTCTGAAAGACCGAGACAATAAAAAGGGACGAAAGTTTACCTTTCTCAAACAATACAGGGTGTCCGAAAATAATGTTTGTTTTGTTTTGTTTTACGGTATATCAACCTCAAAGGGTCATTTAATGCCGATGGCTTTTTTTTTTAATATTATTGTTTTATTAGAAAACCATTTCTGTTTTCCCCATTTTTTTTCCTTTTTCCCTTTAAACGTATAACTTTCTTTTAGATTTTCTGATAGAGGCCGATTTTCTTGAAATACGAAAAAATGATTTGGGGGCTGTTTTTTTCCAATATATCTTTAATATTTTTTTCTTTGTAGAGATTATTTCTTGTTTCTGTGAAATCAATGCAGTCTGTTAGGATGTGTTTAATTGTGAATGGGGTTTGACATGGTATACAGAAAGGTTGATCTTCTCTTTTCAGGAGTTATGAGTGGGTTAAAAATGTATGGCCCGTTCTTATTCTTGCAAGTGTAACTTCTTCTTTTCTGTTTAGCTTGGTATTATGTTCCTGTTTTTTAATTTTTGGCATGATTTCGTATAGTTTGTTTTGGGGAAATCCATTCCAGTAAGTTTGCCATTTATTCCTTGTGTATGTATTGATGTGTCTTCTAAGATCTGTGTAGGGAATTTTAAAGTTTACGTCAGTTGGGATATTTAAGGCAGCTTTAGCTGCTAAATCGGCTAATTCATTTCCTCTGATACCTGTATAGCTTGGAATCCAGCAGAAAATAATTTCTTTTTTGCTTTGGCTGTTTAGTTGCGATAGCTTGTTGAGTAATTTTGCAATTAGAGGATTATCTGTTTTTTTAATTTTTTATTGCTTTTAGAGCAGACAGAGAGTCTGAAAAGATTATGTATTTGGGATTTTTGTTGTTAGAGATTAGATTGAGTGCTAAGGTTATACACTATTTAAATATTAATAGTTAATAATACATTTTTTATATAGATGAAAATATGCAAAACAGATGGATTGGAAGAAGAGGAACAGTTTAATACCCACCTAGATCACCAGATTTGACACCCTTGGATTTCTTTTTGCGGGGCTTTTAAAAGACAAAGTTTACAACAGGAAACCTGCAAAAATTGCTGAAATGAGAATAGCAATTGAAGAAGAATGTGCTCAAATACCAGGGGAAATGATACTGGACGTTTGTAGGTCTTCAAGTTATGAAAAGTGTATTGAACAGAACGGCAACCAGTTTGAGCACTTGATGTGAACTCATCATTATATGAACATTCTGCCCCAAGTAGCTTTTATCTTATTAAAGTGAATTTTCTATGTTTATTTCTATATTTTACTCTCAAATTCTTTAAATGTGTATTCTTTCTCTTGTATTAATCTTATTAACTGAATAAGATATAACGATTCAAAGAGTGTATACTGTGACACTATGAGTTGGATATATGCGCACGCGTGTGTGTGTGTGCGCCCGCACATCTGTGTGTGTGTATATATACACCCCCACATCTGTGTGTGCGTGCGCGCGCACACATATGTGCGAGAAGATTAGTTAGATTTGACCTGGGCATCAAACTTCAAGACCAAATGATTAGATTAGGAATCTAGATAAAAACATATGGCGAAAAGGGTAGATAAGTGTTAAGTACTTGTCAAAATACGACGATAGGAAAAAGACCGGCTCTGGTCAAAACTTAAAAGGGTTTGAATTTAATGTCCCTGAATCGGAGTCAGCTAGGCTAAGAAATATTTTTATGTCCACTTTCTTCAAAGAGAGAAATGGTCATGAAAAAGTTATGGGTTTATTCGTGGGTGTCCCTTGTCCGGAAATGATGAAAGAGGATTCTCCATATATACGGCAGCGCTTTGGGCCACGGGGTAGTTAGACTTAGTTTAGGTTCGAGGAAGGTTGATTTAGGCCGGAGCACGTAACATCGAAGAGCGACCCATTAGCAGCCGGACATTGTTAGTTAAGATATATATTTTTTCCGCCAGCCGAGAATCAACCAAGAGTTATCATCCACAAAAAGGTCACACACCTTCTCTCCTCTTTTCGTCCTACCCAAGTTTGTAGTTGTGTTTTTCTTTTACCTGTGAGCCTACCTCTCGCTCGATCCACCGCACAGAAATTCTACGACGTGGGGTCTATATCTTTGTGCAGCGAGTTGCAGAGGTGGGTAGCCTCACAATACATTATTTTGGGACATCCTGTATTTCTTTCAGTACCCAGTCACTGCCGCGGTTATACATCCCTTACATACGTATATATCTAAGTGTAACGATTATAGGATCGCAGATTAGGATTAGAGATTCGAGTTCAAATTCCAGCCGAGGCCGTTGCGTTCGCTTTCACACAAAACCCTTAAGAAAGATGAATCCATATCTTCTCTACCACAACCAGATATAGATTAAACTTATTTGGAAAGCAGTCTAGGAGAAGGTGGAATTTGAATCCCAAAACTGATATCCCCCATAAAAGCCTACGTTTTACTGAAATTACAAAAACCCTACCTGGCTGGTGAGGCTGTACCCACATACCCCAATGAATTTCTATAGGCTTAACATAAAAAAGTACATATACATAGACATACATATATACATACATACACACAACCATACATACACACATACCCGTTCTGGGTATTGAGATAAAATACATCTGGCAGCAAGGCTTCTATTTTATGAACTAACCCAAATCATCGGAGAACCTGCCCGAGTCCCAGACACGACGAGACATCAGGCGAACCTCTTCGAACTATTCCTAACCTCCTGTCCTGATAAATGCCAATCAAAAGTTTTATCTCTACTAGGCACCTCAGACCAGATTGATGTCAAACCTAAGGCATCGCCTGATGAACCGTCCCATAGAACGATTTTTCCGTTATGCCAAGGCAGACTGGGACAGCTTTCGTTCCTACATGATGGAAGCTCCCGTCCTAACCTTCTTCAAGTATGCTGTCTCCAAAACTACTTCACTTGTCACTAATTGGGTGCTTTCTGGAATGGAGTGTTTCATAGCCCAAAAGAAATTCGAAATTCGAAATTAGTTGTTTTGTACTTTAAATAAGTAAAAAATTATTACATATAGTTAAAAAAAAGTGTGACGTGATTTTTTTTAATTAAAGATTTTATTATGACAAAAAGAAAATAGCATTTTAAGATTAAATTTTGTTCTCCTTTAGCCTTGAGTACTGCAGTACAAATTTTTGGTATTCGTTGCAACATTTTCTCAAAGTATATAGTTTGATAATTGATTCCATTCTTTTTACAACGACTCTAAGAGGTCTTTTTCATTTTTTCACTCTTCCGTCAAGTTTATCTCATGGTAATTCTGGGGTTGGCTTCAAACTTTTGAACTGTAGTGTACATACAGAATTGTGAATGGCCCTTGGATTTCGCTTGAATTTAAAGGATTTTAGCTTTATTTTTGTTCAAGACTGAATCTAATTATTTGTTCCACTGTGATACATTTGTGCCTTAATTTCGTAATTGTACACTATGTTTTTTAATCACTTGACCCCAAGCAAGGCGAAAATTCCACTAAGACGCAAGAGGTTACTGGGAATAAATGAGAATGAATACACTTTAGAAGTAACCGGAAACCCAATCCTAAACAGGAAACAAGCGATAAACTTTAACTCCTGTTAAGAAAACTTGGGAGGAGTGTGAACTGGACGATAGACAAACCTTTCTACTCCTATCGTACAGTTGTTTTCTTGTGTGCTCTTTTATAGCTAATTTGCTTAATTCACATATATGTTTGTGGGTTATATCTCGGTCTCCTCTTTGATCGATACTTGATATTTCTTCATCTCTCGTCAAGTTTGGCTCTGCCAATGCAACTGCTGGCGAGTGTTTTATTATTAAGAATTCTCATTGATCTTTTCAAGTATTCTTGGCGCAGTCATACGTATGTCAATTCATTTCAGCTAGAAATTTATCTGTTGGTATTTCTTTGTTCATCTAATGCCAGACTCAAAGGCCCCTCAAGGTAGAGGATTACTGATGGAAATTGTTGTAAGGGAGGTGGAAAGAGGAAATTAGAAATTAATAGTATGAGGATGATATCGATTAACTCTTGACGTTAAGAGACCAGGATTATAGTTGTCAGGGAAGCATCCTTTTAGAAGTTGGTTTAAAAAAGTAACAGTTCTAGAGAAGAAGCTGTCTCAGCTAAACTTTCAAATTTATATCTTGATTTCTGTATTTGTTATATATATATATATATATATATATATATATATATATATATATATATATATATATACATGCACACACAATAAAATCCCAAATTACCTCATATGGGAATTAAGCTTATTTCAACCGACGAAAAAATAAAATTCGTCAGTTTTATTCAACCCCGGTATAGACTGAGTTCATGTCGGAAATAGAAATTTAACTGTGACAGCTACAAAAAGAAAATAAAGAAGAAAAAAAACAGTCGAAAAACTAATACAGAATTTACCCATTTCAATGTTTCAGTCAGACGAAAGGCACGAGGGTGGTCAGGGGAGGGTGGATGGTATTAGTCTTAAAGGAAAGTGGTTTTATAAAATTTATGGCATTAAATTGTGGTTATATGAAGAATGAAATGGTAATTTGAAACCAAGAGAGGAATAAAAAGGGGTTTCAAAAATCTTAAAATATATCGATAAAGTTATTATTAAAAATACAAAACCATACTTAAAAGTACGGTTCTTGAATGGAGATTGATGATGTAAGTCAGAGTATGAATGTTGATACCATTACTGAAGGGCTGAATGATCTTTTTCCTCCCACCATTGCTCATTTGGGAAGACAGTGGGGGTGACACAATACGATTTTAACCTGGTCTGTTTCTAGCTGGATAACTCAAAGGGATTTCAATGATTCTTACGACAAATGGTATGAAGATGGCGAAACATCTCATTTGACAACCTGGGAAAAAGAAACTTAATTTGTTTAGTGTTTTTTTTTAGATATTAAACATTTTGTGGTATAAACAATTATCGCATGCTATTACAAGATTCGGACAATTTTGCAGTTACACCCGGTAGATATATATATATATATATATATATATATATATATATATATATATATATATATATATATATATATATATATATATGTATATGTATGTATATATATATATATATATGTGTGTGTGTGTGTGTGTGTGTGTGTGTGTGTGTGTGTGTGTGTGTATCTATGCGTGTATGTTTACCTCACTTATTTTTTAATTAATTTTTAATTACCATTAATTTAGTGATTCTGAGAAGAAGGCGCCGTAGTTGAAAAGCGAATTCTTGGTTTCGTGTCTCGTCGTAAGCTATTTCGAATAGACGCTATTTATTTTAATAGCCTTATAATGGATATAGTCATAAAACGCAGATGAAGGAAAATATGCATTATAAAGGCTTATTAGAATTTGGCATCATTTTGATAGATATTTTCCTAATTCATTTAGATATGGATGCGTCAATATATATACATATACATGCATACATACATACATACATACATACATACATATATATATATATATATATATATATATATATATATATATATATATATATAACCTATTTTGTTTTCGTTCTTTAAAATGTTGCTGAATTCATTTTCAAGGATTGTGCTTTGTGTATGTTTATACAACTGTTTTTGGTTAATTCCAGCTTTCCCACGTTTGCTGGAACCAATTTCAAGTCACTCAAGATGGCGTCATTGAAACTGGAATTTTTATGCGTATGCGTATGTATTTTTAATACACACTTCAATATGCGATCACCTGTGGAGAAAGGTAACTTATTTAATGTTGTCTGGTTCACTTGTATTACAGCAATATTTTTGTGTGTCTTTCTTTGGCACTGAGTCCAATATAATATTTTGGTGTTATCTGCTCAAATATGTCTTCAATTTGTGTTAATATTATTTTGTTTATTTGTCACATGTTAATCTATATGTGCACGAATTATACTAAATTTTCACAAATGATAAGTTAACCTACGAGAGAGTGTGGTGAACATGTGGCCAATGTAAGAATTATACGTTGTTTGTTGGTTGTTAATGTTGGCCATTCACTATTCCAAAGAACATAAGAATTCATAAAGAACATTATTTTTACATGGTAGATTTTTGAGTTGATTAATTATTTCTAAGAAATAGATTAGACGTTTTCATTTTTTTTTAAATAGCTAATATATCTAAGGTATTTTTTTATCTGTCTATATATCTGAGATGAGATATTATATACACTATTTACATTATTCGGAGAAGGCCGGAGCGTACAACGGCCGAAACATTCTAATAGATATGGTGACAAACATGAGGACAATAGGCATTAAAATTTTTGACGATCAAAGTTGGCTAAAAGCATGGTGCCGGAAGAGGATCCCACAAGCGAGAAGTGCGAGAAAAGAAATTGTTAGCATATAACTTACGACTACATCTACCATATTCAACTGTAAATTGATGAAGCCTTGTTGACAAACTAGTACGGCATATGATATATAAGTAAATTCTGGAGAGAAAATTGTCTAACACGATACAGTGAATCCATATTCTTAGCAGCAGACCTAACATTGGATTTAATATAATCTTTCCACTTCATTTCAGCCTAGAATAATCTTATTCAGTGAAGGCCCAACGATTCACTCTACTGGAGGTAAGCTTCAGCCATGTTGATGGGAGGCACGATGGGGGTTCTCAGTTTATTAATAAAGAGAAGTTTCGTTTTGAAATCGTTAAAATTAACAAGACATTCCTTGTCCCATTTAACAGACAATTGTAGGTCATTTTCGAGATCAGCTGCCAATTTGACCAAATCGAATTTGTCAGAGTTATTATCGAGATAAGAGTAAATATTTGTGCTATTATCATCGATTGGTTGCTATGATGTATTTATCGAATACTAACTAAATTTGAATGTACGTGAACACACACACACGAATATGGAGAAAGTAAGTACACGCAAACACACGATTTATATCCACATACATGCACACGTGTGCTTATCATGTGTTTGCGCCTGCATCAATATATGCTTTCTTCATTCATATATACGTTTGAAAATGTATATAATTATCAATGCATCTTTGCTTTGCTTGATATTTAAAAGAATGGCGTATGCCTCTGAATTTTTAATAGTTGTAGCAGATTTTGTCCAGCCTGGTGATTTGTCATGTCTCCTTCTGTTCAGTGGAAAGGTGGAGTGACATTTTTACTTCTTGATCTGAATTCCATTTGAAGCCCACCCGCACAAACAAACAAAACCCTCCCCCAAATTTACAGCGACGTTTCAAATAAATGACTTAGCAATGCCGTGCTAAATTAGTGACGGTGAAGAAGCATCCTTGTGGTGATGATGATGGTGGGCGTGGGGAGCTTGCTGCTCTGAAAGTTCTTATCTATGTTTTCGCTTACTTGTGACAGCTTTATTTCCATCAGTTATCTATTGTCCTGATCTTTGTTGTTATTATCATAACGTTTTGGCTGCTGTGCCCTTCAGCAGTATGTACAGCAGTCGAAAAGAGAAGCTTCGAGTTAAGCGAAGGTACTCATCAGTAGACAGATTGAGCTTAAGACCAATCTCCTTCACTCAGATTGTCCCACGGATTGACCTGTGAATTGGCCTGTGGATTTAGTAACTGAGTAATTGTGCTTCATAGCTATGCCTAACAGGCGCAAACGAATGCAATCTCCACCGAACAATAAGCTTAACGAACCACGTGACAAAACTCATCAACCGTATTCTGGTCTATAGAGCGCGCAGTAGAATCATGTCAGAGATAGGACAAGAACAGTGCGGGCTCGTCAAAGACACCGGAACAAGGAACGCGATATTCATGCTCAGAACGTTATCAGAAAGAGCGATGCAGATACAGAAGGACGTGTACCTATGTTTTATAGACTACGCAAAGATCTTCGACAAAGTACGCCGCAAGGATCCGATAGAACTGCTCAGCAACCTTGATATATTCGGGAAAGATATCAGAATTATCAAGAACCTATACTGGCAGTAAATGCATGCTCATAGGGAAGGAGTTCAGTGAATATACAAAAATAGAAAAGGGCGTAAGGCAAGGATGCGTCTTCTCACCCGACCTGTTCGACCTATACAGCGAAGCAATCCTGAGAGAATTGGAAATCCTACCGGGATTTAGCATTGGCGACCACAATCGTAACAACATGAGATACGCAGACACTAATAGCAGACACGGAAAAGAAATTACAAAATCTCCTACAGAATGTAGCGATGAAGAGTGAGAAATAGGGACTAAGCATAAACTACAAGAAGAATGAATGCATGGTCATCAGTAAATGCAATTTACAGGTCGGGAATATTAGAATCAAGCAGGCACGGAAGTTTAAATATCTCGGAAGCGTTTTGACAGAGGACGGTAAGTGCGACACTGACATCCGTAGACATATAGAGGTGGTCAAAAACACATTCCAAAAGCTGGGCAGAGTATTGCGAGACAGGAGGGTTTCTTTGGTAACAAGGAAAAGAATACTGAGCTGTTACGTGACATCTGTCCTTCTTTACGGTAGCGAATGTTTGGGCGATTTCCCCAAAGATGAAGAAGAGACTAGAGGCGACAGAGATGTGGTTCTACACAAGGATGCTAAGGATATCATGGACAGAGCGTGTGGGCAAATATGAGGTCTTAGAGAGGTTGCAAACAAGGAGGAGGTTTATACTTAACATCAGGAAGAGGCAGCTGAAGTTCCTGGGACACATAATGAGAAGGGAGGGCCTGAAGAATCTGATACTCACGGCTTGAATAGAGGGAAAGTGAGATAAGGCAAAACAACATATGACATACCTAGCGGCTTTAAGCAAGTGTTTGACAGAACGTGGTCTGGGGGAGGAAGCAGAGGGGAGGAACTTGTTGAGAGCAGCAAGGGATAGATGGAAGTGAGGATCCATTATCGCCTACGTCCTGAAAGGACATGGCACATAAAAGAAAGAAAAACTAATTGTGACTTAAAACTCTTGAACCCAGTGAAAACGAGGAGAATAATAACTGAGCATATTTGATACATTTAGTATAAGGCATTTAGTATAAGGCATTTAATATTTCATTTGTGAGATGTGTAATTGTCAATCTACTTGAATCATTACGAACTATTGGTCTCATCTTAGTTGAAAAAGATCTAACGTTCTTCATTGATTGGCTTATACGGGATTATTGTAATAATTTGTCAGTTATTGTTAGATAACGATGAATTGGTGTTTCGCAACCTGTTCCAAGGATTAAACTCATGGTAGATGAATAGATGACAATAAAGCATGTATGACAATAAAGCATGTATGGCAATAAAGCGTGTATAACCGATTCCTATATCCGCTGTGCCACCATCCCGAAGAAGAGTGTATTTTTGGAGGCTTTTATATTCAATGTCACATGACTTTTGACATTTGCTTATGATGGCGGGTTTGTAACGCTTTTCGTTATTTAATATTTCATTCATGAGATGAGAATTGTCAAAATTCTTCTATTATTCTGGTCGACATATATAGGAGGCACGGTGGAGTAATGGATAACGGCTTGGATTGAGAAATCGGAGAGCCGAGTTCGAATTCAAGTCGAATCCATTACATTCACTTGGGAAAGGTGTGAATCCTCTTCTTCTCCCTTCAACTATGGGTAAATAGCAGGACAGACTGGGTTCTATAGCCTTGGATGGCAACTGGTCTAGGAGAAGGACAACTCTGAATTCAAAACCTGCGGAGGGTCGTTGTATTCGCTGCACCCGGTCTCTGTATTCGTCCCTCCAAAAAGTATGGATGGCCCTGCACAAAGCCATCACCACTATAATCAAATCTCATGTGTCGGTGTCGGGCTTTCAGTTTCTAGGAACTGATCTGCCTGACCCTCATACGTTGAATTCGACGGGAGAGTCGATCATATATATATATATATACACTGTTATAGACACAATGTTTCGACTCTGGATATTATCAGGTGTTCATTGATTAGCTTGATATGGCATATATGTTAATTATTGTGACTTTTTTGTCTCTGTGATGTCACTTATTGTTCGTACCTGCTCATCAATGACTGGTATCGCAGGGACAAAATATTATGTCTATAATAATGACATCGAAGGTGAGGACAATAGTTCAAAGTGGTAGTATGGTCACTGATGGCCAACGTCCTGAAGTGACACGGCACATAGAAAAAGAAGAAGTAATCTGCATCAAAATGTATCAGAATATAGCCAAGAAAACCTTGTCTGCCACACTGCTATTTAATTCTTAATAATGACTGAAACGGTCTCAAGTAATTCAACAAAGAACACTTCAGTATATAAATTTGGACAGTAAAGAATGAATAGAGTGTTGGATTGCTGTGTTATCTATCCGCTTATATGGCAGTGAATGCTGAATAATCTCTCTACGGATAAGGAGAAAACTGGAGACAGCAGAAACGTGGTTCCATGGACGTAAGAAGTAAGCAACAAGGAATTCATATAGAAAATGGCAACGGATAGAATTCTTATACCTAGGAAAACTCAGCTGGAAATCCCTGGACACATAGTGAAGAAGAAGGTCTTGGAAAACTTAATACTCACGGGACATCTTGAGGGCAAGCGAGGTAGACGAAGGCAGCGAGCCACTTGGAGAAATGGAGAAAAACTGCTAAGAGCCACAAGAGATAGGAATTTGCTGAGAGCCATGATCGCCTATGTCCTGAAGAAACGCGGTACATAGCAGAAGAAGAAGAAGAAGAAGAAGAAGAAGAAGAAGAAGAAGAAGAAGAAGAAGAAGAAGAAGAAGAAGAAGAAGAAGAAGATAATAATAATAAGTGAGTAGAAATAAGTAGACGAGATATCACGAGACATGTTTAGCGGAACGTGAAAACTCTACCCCCGGAGATTGAATTAAGCACAGAGTCTATTATGCTCACTGTCGCGCTGATGGAACGGAATAAAATATGTTCTCAAATGGAAATTTCTTCCCAAATTCTACAGGGACTGGTCTTTTGATACATAAGATATGAATAGGCTCTCTTCAAAATGTGGGTCGAGAAAATACCATTTATTTATAAGAATGCTGTTATGTAATATAATCCAAGGACACAACATTTTTAGACCATCGATTGAATTTTTTCAGTTGACCCATTTCTCAAAATCGGACCGAATGATGAAGCATCAGAATGCTTGAGGGAATGTTTTCTTAGTCAGGCCGAAAGCCTTTCAGTATACCTTGATATATATATATATATATATATATATATATATATATATATATATATATATATATATATATATGGTCTTCAGATCTGGGATGTTGGAGCTCTCGATTGGATTTGAATTTTCAAATAACGCCAAAAATTAACGATTGGGTTTAACTCTGGAGAGTAACTTGGCCATTTCAGGATAGTTAAATGATTTTTAACAAACGATTTCTTCGTAGATTTTGCAGCGTTCTTAGGATTGTTATCTTGTTGGAAGATCCAATCAGGAGGAAGTACAAGATTTTCAACCGAAACCATTAACTTCGCTCCCCAAAAATGTTGATATGCTGTGAGGTCAAAACTGGGCTGCAACAGTCTGTTTCATTATTTGATGCGAATTTTTTGCCCATCAAAAATTGCCTGAAGATCCCGATCACGCTTCAAATCAGAATGCCGCCACCCCGATTTGACCTCATTATCCACTTTTATATTTACATACACTGTATCCCTGATATTGTGTACTTTTGCCCAAAGCTATACCATAACGTAGACATACACACACACACACGCACACACACACGCACACACACACACACACACATATATATATATATATATATATTTGAATTATTTGGTTATTTGAATTAATATTCAAAAGCTCCGCCATTTCTTGTGGCATGGAGCACTTTTATGCAGGAAGGCTGTTTTGGAGGAGACTCTATTCAGAACTGTTCTTTTAAGCCCTGGATTTATATTTATATATAAATGTTCTGAAGTGAATTTGGTTGTCCGGTACTGCTGAGCACTATTTTGCCTTAAGGCTTCAGCTCCTGCGCCGTCGAACTAGTTTCACTTTTAGCGATTTTTGCTATACTGCGAAGTCTTTCCAGCTGGGAAACCTTTTTTTTTGGTTGCTTTGCCATTTTTAGACCTTGGCTGGATTATCTACCCTCCCACAACCTTGCGTTTTTGGTTTGCTTTTCAAATTGAACTCGCCCGATGGTATATAGGGTATTCATTTTATTACCTGATGATTGCGTGAAATCAAAGAAAGCTAATAGTAGCGATCAGTCATTGGCGACCTGGTTATTTGAATTAATATATATATATATATATATATATATATATATATATATATATATATATATATATATATATATATATATATATAAAATGTCCAGAGAATATTTTCATCGGAGGAACATCCACAAAATTTGCTCTTACAACATTTCACAATTCATGGCAGATTTTCTATTATCCCAATGTAGTATATCTAATAACAAAAGTGATGGAAACAAGAAAAAGAATTTAAATGAAATCAGACTGGTGATATATATATATATATATATATATATATATATATATATGAATGGAATTTAAAATTCACAGTATCTCACGTTCGTGCGCCTATGTAGTCGCATTAACGTCGCAAATTTAGTCCGATGAAGTCCTAAAGGTCGAAACATGTCTCGCGAAAACTTTTTTTCCATTTTGATATACATTTCCCCCTACCCCTATATATAATACAGGGTGCGGCTGGTATTTGAGGACAGATTTTATGGATTAGTAAAAAAAAATTGCTGAACAAATGAATACAATTATATTTGATTACAAACAAGTAAACATGAAATTTAGCTATTATTTAATTTTATTCAATAAAACCACCTCTAGCATAAATAACTGCTTGTACACCAGGTCGAAATCGGCTGCAAACTCTGATTAATTTTGTCCTTATTTATGTCAGACATTACTCGAACTATTGCAGCTTTAAGAGTCTTTGGTGATATGAGGCTGTTTATTAACCTCCTTCTCAACAACGCTCCACACATAATAGTCTAGTGGATTGGGATCTGGAGAGTTAGGAGGCCAAATGTTTAGTGTGATGTGGTCGTACATCCATTCTTTTGTTTGTAGAGCCTTGTGAGATGGAGCCGAGTCTTGCCGTTGCAAATGTGGCATATTTCCAAGTGATTCTAGAACCTCAATGTAAGCATCAGCATTTACTCTAAGACCTTGTGGAAAAAAGTGTGGTAGCATAACATGTCCTTCATTGCTAACAACACCCAATACCATAACATTTGAAGGTAATTTTGTGCGCATCACTCTTGGCACCTCAAAAGGATCTAAACAAAGTCATCTGTCATTTCAGCTTTTAAGTTTTTGATCTTGATCAAAATTTTTCTCATCTGAGAAAAAACAAATCACACCAGCTTCTGAAGGATTCTTAAGTTTGTTTAAAAGCCTTTTGGATCTGTTTAAACGGTTTTCTTTTATTTTTTTCAGACATAAATTGACCTCTACGTAGGACAGACACATGCAGCTTTTTGGCAGTTGACCTCATTGATTGACCTCGGTTTTCATCAATTGTCTGATTGACTTCCTGAATAAATACGGATGTTTTCACTTTATCAGAACGTGCAGAATGTCTTTTACGTTTTGATACAGACATTGGGGAACTGTCAACGTCTTCTAACTCTTTTGGTATCTTGTGGACGAAAGTTCTTGCAACTCTGAGGAAACGTCCAATATCCAAATCGCTATAATCAGCCTTTAATGCCACAATCACAGCATGATTTTTCATTTCATGTGTTATCATAGGGTTTGCCATTCTTGATTTCTGAAAAATAAAAGCATTAGAAGTTAGTGGGAAGCAGTCTTAATCTTAAATCTGTATGTCCTCAAATACCAGCCGACCCTATATATATATATATATATATATATATACATATATACATATATATATATATATATATATATATATATATATATATATATATATATATATATATATATATAAGTCATTTTGTAAAATTTCAGTTTGACATGTTTCACCGATGAACTGGTGTCATCAGCAAAAGAATAAAAGAATATGTGTGGCTGTATGTGCGAGCGTTTGTGTGTATGTGTGTGTGTGTGTGTGAGAGAGAGAGAGAGAGAGAGAAAGAGAGAGAGAAAGAGTATGTGTGTGTGTGTGTTAAATTATAAAACATGAACGTTTCCGGTTCCTTCCAGCCGACTGATCATTGCAAAATTTCATGATATTGACAGATATCAGATATATATATATATATATATATATATATATATATATATATATATATATATATATATATATATATATATATATATTAGGAAATGGACTAAGTCTGATAATTATTTTTAATATATTTTCTGATTATACGTTATTTTTATAGATACAATTATTTAAGTAAATGCTCTATTCATAATAAACAGTATTAATTACATTTACTTATCTTAAATATTTGTATATATAAAAATAACGTATAAACAGAACATATATTAAAAAATATTTGTCGGACTTGTCCATTTCATAATATATGATGTCGTTTGTTTGCATTTAGATACGCTTGGAGCAGATATGAGCGTTCGAGAAAAGATCGTGGGAAATTTGTTGTTTAAAAACGATGATTTGACTTTGCTAACCAGACGCTTCTGCTGTAGCTAAATGGCATTGGACGTCAAGCTATCTGACGCGTTCCATGGAGGATACAGGTTCGATTCCACCGGTGGACACATATTTTCTACGAAATTTCTCGTATATTAAGACTGGTAAATGTAATTATTACTAGTTAATATGAACATAGCATTTACTTAAAAAATAACGTATGAACAGAATATATATATATATATATATATATATATATATATATATATATATATAGTATAACCCGGATATAAGAGAGTTGTTGGGACCGGAGAAGTATCTTATATCCGGGTTTCTCTTATATCCGGGTTTGGTCTATTATATATACATTAACACAGGCTCTAATTTGGGACCAGAGAAAATATCTCTTATATCCGGTTTTTCTCTTATATTCGGGTCTCTTATATCCGGGTTACACTGTATATATATATAATTTGAACCGGTTACATCAGCAAAAGAAAAGTGTTTCACGGGAATAAATTTTACATTTATGATGAAAAACGAGATTCCTCTTCTGTTTATCTCTCTCTTC
>OZ038486.1:65508431-65568431 GCA_964036315.1 Acanthosepion esculentum | reverse complement strand
TTTTCTCTCATGCCTTTTCTTTTCTAGCTTTTTTCTTTCCTTCTTTTTTCTGATGTATTTTCTGTTCTTGCTTTCTTACCTTCCTTTCTTTCAGTTTTCTTTCTCTTTTTGTTTTTTCTCGTGTTTTCCCTTCCTTTCTTTCATTCGTTCTTTCTTTCTTTCTTTCTTTCTTCCATCATATTTTTAACATTCATTAATTTATTTTTTTGCTAATTTTATTTGTTTTTCTTTCTTTCCTTCTTTTTTCATGTCTTTCCTTTCTTTCTGTCTTTCACTTCTCTGTCTTGCTCTTTTTCTTTTTCTATCTTTTCCTTTCTTTCTTTCTTTCTTTCATCATCATATTTTTAATATTCATTAATTTATTTTTTGCTAATTTCATTTGTTTTTCTTTGTTTCTTTCCTTCTTTTTCATGTCTTTCTTTTTTTCTTTCTTTCTTTCTTTCTTTCTTTCTTTCTTTTTTATGTCTTTCTTTCCTTCTTTTTTCATGTCTTTCTTTCCTTCTTTTTTCATGTCTCTCTTTCTTTCTTTCTCTCTTTCTTTCTTTCTTTCTTTCTTTTCGCCCATTCACTATATTTCTTTATATTTATTCCTTGACTAATTACACGTCTGGTAGTAAAATTCCTCCTTTCGGCAAACTTTTCGCAAAGTTTCCGAAACCCACCATTCAAACTACAAATAACAACGGGGAAAAACAATAAACCACAAAAATAAAATAAAAAAATATTTTAGAAAAAAACTAAAAATAAGAAACGAAACACAACATACCAAATTAATTCCTGCCAAAATTTGCTTGCAGCTACGTCATTCGCAATTTTAATAATTTTTATATTTGATATGATTCCGCGTTATTTTAATCTAACTGCTGCGACAAACAATAGAATCTATTTATTGCTGAACGGGTGGGCAATTACCGTTTAGTTTTCAATGTGTTTGTGCACTAAATTGATTTTCTACTCATTTCCTTATGATAATAATAATAATAATAATAATAATAATAATAATAATAATTTAGAAGAATCCTGTAAAAAGAATATTAAAGAACTGGAAATCCGAGAAAGCATTGAATATTTCGAAACAACTGCATTTCTAAACTCAACTGGAACACTAAGAAGAGTGCCGTACTATGAAAAAATGAGAAAATACGGCATCACTTAACTTTCAGAGAGTGTCACCACTTATTACTGGCGTGAAAACGTAAAGGGTACAAAAATTAGCGGATTATTATTATAATTAACATGAACGAAACATAAGTTGAAAAATTAATAATAATTGGTAACAGCACAATCAAAATTAAAATCAAGAAAGCGCAAAAATTTAGCCATCGAGGAAGTGGCTTAACAGACGACGGAAAAAGTGACTTCAAAATCCGAACATGAAATGGAATAGCGAAAACTGCCTTCTATATGTTAAACAAAGTATTAAAAACGGAAACAAAGAAAAAAACTGTTGGACTTCTCTCTAGTAGCAATCTTTCTATATGACAGTGAATGCCGGGCAATTTCCTGACAGACGAGGAAGAGATTTGAGGCAATCTAAATTGCTTCCATTGATGGATGCTGAGAATAATTTGGGCGTAATATGTAAGCAAAGAAGTTCTAATGAAAATGGGGAGAAAGGACTTTTAAAGAGATCTATATTTCTCTGACTCATAACGAAGAAGAAAAGCTTCTAAGTGTTGACACTCACACGACATACGAACGGCAAGAGGGATATAGAATAAATGTGAAGTAACATATCTTATGAGCTTCTGCAACTTGAATGGAGAATAGAGAAGGAGAAAATAATAAGGGGACAAAAACTGCTTAAAGCGAGGAAGGAACAGAAATTGTAGTGATATATGATCGTTCACATCCTGAAGGATTGATTTGATTTGTTTGTTTAACGGTATATCAACGCTTATGGGTCATTTAATAACGAAATTGAATTTTCTTGGGATCATTGATGTATTAAATATATGATATATATGTTATTCTGCTTTCACAATTGAATACATGGTAGATGATACTCAGCTTTTGTGCATATAGATATTTGTGTGGATATATGTTATATAGGAATAAAGTGTCGCTGTCGACACTGGAGTTCGAACACAGATCACCAGAGAGAAAATAGTCGATCTCATTTTAAATAAGTAGATCACGTGATGGTAAAGAAAATGTATATATGGGAATTAGCGTGGCGTCTAAGTGATCGCTATGCGGATTGCTATTTGGTGGTTACTTTTCGAGCGAGTATTATCAAGCAAGAACTATTATCGCTAGTGTTATTCGAAGGCGTCTGACACCAGTATTATTTAACGGCGCTACTATAGTTCTATATGCGATTACAAAGTCTCTACTACAACGAGCATTACGAAAGTGACAACGAGTATTCGTTGACGTTACAAAAGTGGCAACGATTGTTCGTTGACATAAAAAAAAATGTTTTTTAAAAATCATTTCACCCCACTATTTCGTTGGGAGTTTATAGAGAGTAGGGGAGAGAGAAAAGATTGCGTATAGTGGAGACCGAGAGGAAAGGGTAAAAGATGAACAGGGTTCAAGAAGACAGAAGATAGTGATTGACGTTGTGTTTAAAGTTTTGAAGTTATCAGGGAATCAAGGAAACGGAAGGGAGTAACACAGGCCGGAAGAGCGGTAAAAGAAACTGTTGGAGTAGAAGTGGCTGTTAGATTTAAGTAATTCAATAGTAAACGGGTAGGACCTAGATGTCAATCTAGTAGCACGCTTAAACTCGCGTAGTCCGGGCCCTAGGGAAAAAAAACAAAAAAAAAACTCGTCAGAACAGATTCCATGAAATTATTTGTAGAAAAAAAAACAAAAAAAACTGAGGGAAGCGATCTCACGTCGGTGGGAAAGGGATTGAAGTCGAGATAATAAGTCAAGATCCATTAGATCGAGCAAATTAATTGAAAACAATTGCTTTAGTTTTCTTTCTTTCACCATACGGTCAGTTTCAGACTCACTTGAGTGACAGGGTGTAGTTGATTTCTATTTTTTTTTTACTCAGTTTAGGTCATTTACAATGGTGTACAGTAATGTGAATCTATTTTCGGGGTGTATGATGAAATTTGTTTAGCCTTGAAAAATATTACGTCATCCGTAATTACATCAGATTTTCATCACGCACAGACATTATTATCTCGACTCACAATTAGTTGTTCTACGGCCATTGTCTGCTATAGACGTTATTTCAAGGAAGCGTACGAAAATTGTAACGCTGTCCGAACTCAATGACAAGCCTTACCAGTGGGCAAATCAAAGTACTATCGACTGGCTCGAAAACTCTGCTGATTTAAATCCAATCTATAATCTGTGGTGGTCAATCTGCAAGTACTAACATGTGCATTGGGACATGTTTCAAAATACGAAAAACGTAAATAATAATGGAATTATTCATTTTGTTTCAATTAATTTGCAAAAGGGTGTATGCATTTTATGTTGTTTTGCTGAAGTTATATTTTGGAAAACAGTTTTTTTAAAAAAGAAATTGTAGGATATCATATCGATTAATGTCCTGAAAGGTCTTTCATGTTGCATGATGCATTGTTGGTAACTTTGCTATAAATATGCATTGTTTGTCATTTTTAATATAAATCTATTGCTAGTATTTTTACTATAAAATCTATTTTTATATTTTCCTAATGTTTTTATTTTTTGTCGGAAGGGGAAGTCATTATTATCACAGAGCCTTGACTCGAACTGGTGCCACCGACCAGTGTCAGGGTGCGTTCTAAAATAACACACCACATAAAAGGAAAATAATTTTAGAACGGTAATAGAAGACACTTTCTTACTTGTATCGAATCTCAATTTTTAAAAAAATCATTTCACCCCCTAGCCAGGCGGTAATGTCACTAGTACGTAGGGGTTTACAGGGAGCGAAAATGAAAGAGAAGACTGAGAATAGAGAGCAATGAGGAAAGGACAAAGGATGAAAGGGATTTAAAAAGACAGAAGATGGCGATTGACGTTGCATTTAAACTTTTGAAGATTCTAAGCAAGGAAACAAAAAGCTGCACTTCGCTATTTAAACAGTAAAATGGTAGGACCTAGTTGCCAATCTTAGTAGCATGCTTAAATGTATTCGGAGCACCAAGGGGAAAAGAGCAGTTTCCATGAAAATATTTGTAGAAAAGACAGTGGGAAGCTACGTTATGTTGGTGAGAAAGTAACTGAAATCGGGATGCTAAGCCAGGATCGATTACATAGCAGGTCCTGCTTTGGATTTTGTCAAGAATCTCTAGATGTACAGCAGGAGCTCTAGACCAGATATCGCAATAATATTCAATTCACGGACGAATGGTAGATTCATATGGGAGCAAGACGGATTCTGACGAGAAAAATTGTCTGACAGTGACCGAACTTTCCTTGCAGTAGACAAAGCAATTGATTCGATATAGTCGCGACACTTCATATCAGTGGTAAACGTGAGGCCAAACAGGCGTAGTGTGTTGCTCTCTAGTGTCATCCATGGCAGGCAAAAAAAGGTTTTCCGTGGTAATTGAATGAAAGCTGTTAAAAGCTTTCAAGATTTCGGAAAATTGCAGACAAAAGAACAAAGTACATTTCCGAAAAATAAATTAAACAGGATATAGAAGAACCTAAAATAATCCATGCTTATGAGACGAAATTATCTAGCCTAACGTGAAAAATATTGTTTATTAAAAACGAATTAATTGCTGCTATCATCTCTTATGTATGTCATTAAAAATCAACAGAAGTAATACGGTAAAGCTACTGAGACGCAAAGGGTTAACGGGGGGGGGTGAAAGACTGAAAGAAAATTACTGGACAGAACGGAAATTAAACAGAACATGATGTCAAGGAGAAAGAAGATCGCAATCGTCGTTGCATTTAAATTATTTCAGACTGTAGTTGACAGGAAAGTAAGAATCTGGAAGAGAATTCTGTAGGCGAGTAGTGCGAGAGAGGAAACCATTAGAATTGAACTTACGATTACATTCAGCAATTTCATCATAAATATGATGAGACCTAATTGCCAATCTAGTCCTACGCTTAAATTCCTGAAGGCACATAAGAGTAAATCTCACCAGAACAATTGCTATAAAGTCACTTGTAGAAAAGGGATAGGGAAATGGCGCTTGCGAAAATGATTGAAGCCGATATGCTAGATTAAGATAGAAAATATTGAAGATTCTTATGGCGGCGTATAAGGATGTCGGTGGAAAATAGAAATAATTTTTTGCTTAAAATTGAATGAATACAACTAATACAGTGGTTCCCAACCTTTTTTGGCCATGCCCCACCTAAGCAGCTCTAAAATCCTGATGCCTCCACGTGACATATAATTCCTATTATTCAAAAAGTAAACTCGTATTCACGTGGAGGAAGCTTAAAAGGTAATTAATTTAACTTTTCTTAAGAACCTGAGACTGCATATTATTTAATTTTAGAATTTTTGTAAAAATATTGTGTTATTAATATACAGGTTGCAAGGGGTAAAGTGTCACTATTTTATTTTTTAATTTCGTTCATGCGCGTATTTGATTTTGTCGATTGCACACTGTAGTAAGGTCAGTTGGGCACCGTCTGAGGAAAAGAGCACCGTGACGCAATTTACTCCGCCAGAAATTTGGAAACGTCATGCTGTACTCCTTGACATTCGCACAGGGAACTCCAATACGAACATTTCAGGGTGTTTGGGCGTCAATCTGAGGACAGTGCAGAAGATTCGTAAAATGTTGGATGAGTCTAATTACGAATGTTGGATGAGTCTAATTACGAATGATGATGGCGAAGTTATACCTACATTCATCGTCCCACAGGGCCTCATACTCGGGGGTACCTACTTCAAGTACCTCCAGGAAGTGGTGATGCCTTGGGTAAAGAAGGTGGCTGCTGGAAGAACCTATGTCTGGCAACAGGAATCTGCACCATGACACCTAAGGAGGGGAACACAGTCATGGCTGTCAGACAATTTCTGCGACCACATCAACTCTTACATTTGCCCACTTAACACCCCAGACTGCAACCCCTTTGATTATCATGTTGGGACGCAGTTGAGCGAGAGACCAACAATGAAATGAAGGCAAGGATTATGACAGCATTCACCAACTTAAATAAGGAGACCATCCAGATGAGTTGCAGGAGATTCCGAAGGCCGCAGTTGTAACGAATGGCCATTTTATTGAATAAATTAACTCTTTAGAATTTCAAGATATTTTTGTATAATTTTGGTAAATATATCTGTTAAAATGAGATGTCAGTGTTATTTTCATATTTACGTAATTTAGACGAAAATTTATTCATTGTATCCTATATATATTGCGTATATTTTGGCAGCATGTTTTCACTGAGACATGTTTCCTTGAATAATTTAGACAAATTTTGTCTACTTATTTTCAATTAAATCCTTTCATATTCGCGGTCAAGCCTCTTGGTGTCTCTATTAAAGGAAAAGAGAAAATTACCGTGTTGATACATGTTGTTTATTCCGAGTACTTTCGACATTAGCACAATGTCATCATCAGGGTGTTGTTTGTTTTCAAGACAAATATTGTAGCGTTCATCATATTCAAAGACACAGATGCTGTGTTCATTTCAAAGTTTAAATTTTTACTAGTGAAGTGAAGAACGCTGAGTTTAAGTAACGCTTCAGGGAAGGTAACTAAGTATTCCGTTGTCAAGATTTTTTTTAAATAAAGTATTAAGAGCTATTGGTAGATCCCTCTATATTTTCTCTCTTCCTTCAATAATGACACCAGACAGCTTGTCCGCCAATATGAAAGGGTCAAATTGAAAATTCTTTTCTCTTTATGTGGCGTGTCCTTTTAGGACTTAGGCGATCATGGCTCTCCACTTCCCCCTATCTCTTGTAGCTCTCAATAAGTTTCGTCTCTCTGCCACCTCCCCAAGACCACGTTCTGTCATCCACGTTCTGTCATCCGCCAGGCATGTCATGCGTTCCTTTCCCGTGTCTCTTTTCCCCTCTATTTGACCTGTAAGTGTCAGATTCTCCAGGCCCTCATTATGTGTCCCAGAAACTTCAGCTTCCTCTTTCTGATGTTAAGTATAAACTTCCTCCTTGTTTGCATCCTCTCTAAGGACCTCATCGTTGCTCACACGCTCGCTCCATGATATCCTCAGCATCCTTCTGTAGAACCACATCTCCTCGAGCCTCTTCTTCATCTTTGAGGAGACCGTCCAACATTCGCTGCCGTAAAGGAGGACATATGTCACGTAACAGCTCAGTACTATTTTGTTTGTTACCAAAAAGATCCTCCTGTCTTGCAAACTCTGTCCAGCTTTTGGAATGCGTCCTTGATTATCCCAATACGTCTACGGATCATACTGTCGCACTTTCCGTTCTCTGTCAAAACACTTCCCAGATATTTAAACTTCTGCACCTGCTTGATTTTAGTGTCCCCGACCTGCCAATTGCATTTCGGGCTCATCCTTTTATTGATGACCATAAATTTTTTTTTTTTTTTTGTAGTTTATGCTAAGGCCCTTCATCTGGCTCTTCTTAGATATCTTCTGTAGGAGATTTTGTAATTTTACTTCCGTGTCTGCTATCAGTACTGTGTCATCTGTGTATCTGTTGTGGTAGGATCCACCTAATTTGCATAGTGGAGTACCCTATCATATAAATATGGTTGGTACCGGGAAGAGAGGGAAGGAATCAAGAGATTCAACCAAGAGATTCTACCCGACTGCGACTCAGTCAACACATTCTCCAGGAACGGTTTTCCAGGAATATACAAAAGACTATATGTAAATATTGTGTAAACTTTCTTGTTTCAATACATTTTGTTCTAAGTACATTTTGTGTTGCATTATTATTCCATGCATTAGTCAAGTTTCAACAGTATCTTATGTTGTTAAGATTGTGGGCGTCAATGCTAAATCCCGGTAGGTTTTTCAATTCTCTCAGAACTGACTCGCTGTATAGGTTGAATAGATTCGGTGAGAAGACACATCCTTGCATTACGTCCTTTTCTATTTTTGTGTTTTCGTTGAACTCGTTCTTTATGCGTTTCATGCTATATGTAGACAAAACTTGTCTATATTATTCAATGAAACATATCCCAATGAAAAAATGCTGCTAAAATATACGCAATTTAAATTACATGATCCAGCAGCTTAGCAGAAAATCAAAACCTGGAATTTTAAATGTAGCCTTCTGAGAAACAAATAGAAATAGCCAAAGACAAATTACACACTCTTAATAGTAGCAAAACAGATATACAGTAAACTAAACATACAACTACACCTGATCAACTGGAAGAAATTACACACAAACTTTCAGAAATTATCAATAAATCAGAAATACAACACCGATTAAAAATAATAAAAAAGCCGAACGCACAATGCAAAAGATCTATCACTTTTCCTAACAAAATCGATAAATTTATTAATATTTTCAACTATGAAGTAATCGTCAAAAAGGTTCGCATATAGTGTCCTTTTATAGTCCCAGTAAACAGAAATAGCTCTCTCAAAGAGGAGAGTAAGAAATCAAGGGGAGACCACTCTTGATTATTTATAACAACGCTATAGCATATCATCGAAAAACTTCAGGACGAACAAATGATCACAACAACACCAGGATTTACGGACTTACTCAAGGCTGAGGCAGTTAACGATAGACATGACAGAAGTAAAATCTTTTCAAAAACATTAACAAAACAACTGCAAATTGCCGTAATCATCAGGATACAATCTTCAAAAAAAGGTGACAAAACTAACTTCTTTGTTGTTTTAAATAAAGCGGACTATAGCATAAAACTGTAACAAATGCTCAATGACTACACAAAATTAAAAAAAAAATAATCTCGAACAGGACTGTTTAAAACTTTCTAAAATAGTGGGTGATTATAAATAAAACTACCCTCTCCCTCCTATTATATCGCAAATTTCCACTTCTGTGTATCAATTAACAAAATTCATAAACCAACTTATCACACAATACCTTCTCAGCAAATAAAGCATGACATCAACTCCTGAAGTAATTCAAATTCTAAAAAGAAAAAGAAGAAAAACCTAACAATAAAGCCTGTGAAAACTTGAATCTCAAGTTATGTCCGATTCGCATTCTTTACTGACGATCTTAAGTGTGGGCCTTAATTTTGTTATAGTAAACGAGTGAGATGAAGATGAAATTAAACAGCCTTGGAAAAGTGAATTATAAATAATATTATCTATCAATAATAGTGAATGTTGATCTTTCGGCAGACCCCGTTAAGATGGCATCCAAACAGAAGACGTGGGGCAATCCACTGAACAAAACGTGTATCAACTTTATTAACGTGAGGAAGGAGGGCCTGTAGAATCTGACACTTACGGGTCGAATAGAGGGAAAGAGAGACAAGGGAAAACAACGTATGACATACCTAGCGGCCTTAACTAAGTAGATGACAGAACGTTGTCTGGGAGAGGTTGCAGAGAGAAATAACTTGTTGAAAGCTGCAACGGATGATCGCCTTCGTCCTGAAAGGACACGGCACATAGAAAATAAGAAAGATACCACGAATCAGGAAGCATCAGAAATTTAATTTGAGATACTGTGGGATTCACGCTACCCCCACCTTCACTTTGACGCACGCGCGACATTTTCACCCCTTCCTCTCACTTTCGGCCGGTTATAGTAGTAAACCGTTGTCTTAGCCGAAGATGAGGAAAAATTCATTTTTTTCGCGCGCTTTTGCGCTGACGTCACGGCAAATTTGGCTTTTAAAATTAGTCGCCCCTAGGTCGTTTGACCTGACCGGGCAGGCTCACTTGTCTCTTGCCGGTAACCACATATATACTGACAGAGACATTTTATTCGGCAAAACCTTGCCTAGACCTCATGGCTCGTCTCGGCATCTTAACGCATACGACACGGTCGTCACTTTGCGATGACAGATTTTTTTTGTCCCGAGGCTAACATCTTTATAGAGCTGCCAACTTCCAGGAACTTTCAAAAACTTCCAACCTGATGAACAAGCATTTTTCATATTCTTCGAACTGTACTTTCTGAATCTGTTACTTTAAAAAGAATTACATACACTCACAATTATAAACTCTCGCAGTGAGTATTTTTTCCTTGCCGTATGTTCACTATGCATTACAACTGACTTTCTGAACCTTTCTTCTCGAAGAACTCCTTCCCGCCATAGCCATCTTGGATTTGAATTTTGGCGCGGAATCTTATCTTGTCAACTACCATATTTCCAGTATCTTACTGATGGTCTTCACTCAAGACAATTAAATTTCATTCTCTACAACATTTCCAGTAACCTTACTGAAGACAATCTACTTGGCCTCTTTTTCAACTACATTTTCCAGTACATTTACTGAAGGTCTTCATTGAAGACAAACTACTTGTTAAACCCTAATAAAATTTATGTTTGTTCTTAACCTTTCGTTGTTTTGCCTGTCTATTTCTTTTCACTTTGTACGTTTGTACGGTGGAAAGAGCACGTCTCTTTATATTTTTCTTTTTTTTTACTTTGTTTGTGGATTCGGTAGTAGTTTGTAGCGTCTGGCACAAAGCCTTATTTTCGTAAGCCAGATCTGCACCGCTATCGGGTCCACAACAATACCACCAACTTCTTAGGGCTAAAGGAAAATAAAGGGAAGATTACATAGTCAGCTTGAAGATTATGGAAAGACTTTCCACAGTAGCAGCAGAGACACAAAACGCGGATATTTGTGAGGCGGAAGAGCGCATGTGCCTCTTCCCAGAGAGGGATTCGTTTCCATAACAGAACACAAAAGATACTGTGAATAGTCACGGTCAAAATTTGGTGTACTCCCCTGACACACACACAAAAAAAAGTAAGATCAGGAATTTCGTCTGAAGAAAACTCCAGATAATAATTGAAACGTCACTGGTTGAATATTCTATTATAGTTTTGATAATATATTCAATATTCTCTTTTATCACTTTCCATTTAAATAATCGTAAACGCTTTCATTTCTTTTTCTCTTTCTTTCTTCATTGTGAAATTCCAAATGGATACACCCCCAACCAATCCCCCCCCAAAAAGAAAGAAAAGAAAAATGAAATGAAGCAAGTGTTGTATTTCCTGGCAAGTTTGTTAGAAGTTTGTCTCGACCTTCCCTGAATACTGTTGGCATTTGGTATTGAACACATCCAGACTGAAAGGTAAGCTTCGTAGCACAAAAGCCAACTGAGTTTATTGACTAATATCTTTGAACATAACGGTCAAATAATGAAGCCAATAAACCATATATTCTGAAAATATCGAGTATGGGCCATAAATTTTGAGCGACACACATTGATTTCTTATTAAAGTCAAACCTAAAAAAATGCTGATACCCACAAAGACAAAAACTATAGCAGAGCCGAAGAGAATGGTGTTCTTTAAGAATAAAAAAAAATGTAAATGATGAACGATAGTTTAACGGCTATCAGTGCGGAAAGGCATGAAGCCGGCCCTTCGTCTACCAGCTATGGATTAAATAACAGAATAAACGGGGCTTCCTAGACTTGGCTGGCAATCAGATTGATAAAAGAAAAATCTTCGAATTCACTACCGCGGACAAAGGAAACGGGAAACCATTTTTCCAAGAATGCGTGGAAATTCGCATTCGATAAAGAAACTTAATCTGTGGAGAGCTATGATCGTCTGCATTCTGAACGGAGATGGCATTACTGCGATTTACTAAGCAGGGCTTAAATGTGGCACAAGGTCGAAAGTATAGAGCACCCAGTGAGGATCGTCTACTAAGCGAAGCTTAGATATGGTACAAAGTCAATATGGAGCACCCGATAAGTGTCGAACCCACTACTCTGACTTATCTAGCGAGATATGCTTACTAACCATTACAGCTGGTGAAACTGCTCCAGATATGACATTATATATATATATATATATATATATATATATATATATATATATATATATATATATATATATATATATATATATATATATATAACCCTTCAAACGTTATTTTTAGGGAATAATCATATTTGAGTAGAAGCTCCGTTAACAGTAGGTTTAGTCACTTTCATCTACCGGCCGAAAACTTCGAGAGATCTTATTGTAGCAAAATTTGCGCTCGCAGGGAAGAATCGAACCTTCTTTCTCCAAGGCCAGAGGGAGCTACCGTTTAGTGAAGATGAGGTCGCCTCCGTGCTCTCCTGTCGCTGGCCAGTTCTCTATATAGAAGGTATGTTCGGAATCCTTACATTACTAGACTATTGTTTGGTGTGTTTTCTTGTTGCTGGGTTACAAATGGCGATTCTCTCACTTTCATTGAGATTGTCACGAGGATCACGTGACGGACATTGAATGACGTCACGGGGGAGATTGACGAGAAGAATTCTCATGTAGATTGTAGTAATTGCCAGAGAAGAAAGACGCATTTAGACCACAGCGGTAGGTCCAACAGGAAAATCACATGGCCTAGCCCAGTTCGTATAGAAGCAGTCGGAACTCCAGTTTTCCTTTCGGGGAAAAGTAAGGTTCCCCTTTCTTACACACTGTTTGTTGAGGCGTATATTATAATGATAATTTATTTGATGGTTTATTTATTTTGCACAATAATTGCTTCTCGGGTATTGTGTCTGTAAAATATTTTGCTTATTCATTAATATTTGTCGGTTCTTTTAAGTCAAACGGTTATATATATATATATATATATATATATATATATATATATATATATATATATATATATATATATATTAATACATGTCTCATTAAATAATATAGATAAGCGTTGTCTATATATTTTATGCAAGTTTTTTTCATATAGTCTGATAATCTTAATAACATTATCATTAAATAATGAAAGAAAATCACAATATTGATACATACTTTTTTTTATTTAATCCGATCTGAGCTTTCGGCTTACATAAGCCATTATCAAAGATGACAATTACACAATATATTTATGCAATACACGAACAAGAAATTGATGATAGTATTATTTGTTTACATGGATGATTTCCAAGCAACGATAAACACGTGCATATAAAACGCTGAAAACGAAAATCGCACGACAGCTCATGACGTCACACATGACCACGCGAGAGTGAATCCGATGAGTATTGAGTATGGAAAGCCGTTGGTATGAACCAATGACTTCTGTTACTAATTATAGGCATTTAAGGATATTTTTGGAGATTTCATAGTTTATTTTGTTCAGGTTAGGTTTCAACTGTTTTATGTATATAGCTTCAAGAATTTTTAGTTTTTGTTTATTGTTTTCATGTTTAAGTATAATTGTGTTTTCGACGAGGATTTTCCGGAATTGTGTATGCGGCCAGGCATGTTGTTTTAAATGTCTAAAAATGTTAGAGTTATCATTCAAATGTAGTGTCAAGCGTCGTGAAAGCGAGTTTGTGGTGTGACCAACATAGATATTATTTAGTTCGTTGGAGATACAATCTCCCAAAGGGCACCTGAATTTGTAAACTATGTTGGTTTTTTTCAAATCGCTAACCGGGGGAGAAGAATCATTTCGAATAATTGAGTTGGATATTTTAGATTTAGTGTAGTATATAATTAACTTAATTCTTTTGCTAGGATCTGTTGTGGATATGTTAGTATTTACTAATTTTTTTAGTATATTTTCATCTTGTTTATAATTAGTATGCATTTGATTACGATATAGGAGATTAATATGTTTGAGATTAGTAGAAGCAGTATTATGTACTATTTGCTTAGTATTGAGATTTCTAAGAAAGCATCTTATTTGTTCATCAATTATATAGTTTGGAAAACTATTATTAACAAGTGTTTGTTTTATATTCTTTAGTTCACTGTAAAAATATATATATAATGAGAAAGAACAGTAAGATTTATAATCCGGTGTTCTTATTAATTATTTTTATTTTTAAAAACAGTGCTCAATACAATTCAGAAGAGCCTGAACATTATAAATTTACTAATTTAAAAATATTATTAAAAAAAAAAAAAATTTATAATATATATATATATATATATATATATATATATATATATATATATATATATATGTGTGTGTGTGTGTGTGTGTGTGTGTGTGTGTGTGTGTGTGTGTGTGTGTGTGTGTGTGTGTATTTTAACCATTTCTCCCCAAACAAGGCGGGAGTGCCACTAGCACACAAGGGGTTAAAGAAAGTGAAAGTAAGAGTAAAAAGTGGTGCTTGAGGAAAGAATAAAGAGAAAGACGGGGATCAAGATCAAGGCATCAGAAGATACCGATTGACATTACAGTTAAATCTTTGATGATTAAAGTTATCAGGGAAGCAAATAAGAGGGAGTTCCATTGTCGGGAAGTGCGAGCGAAGAAGCTGTTGTTGCAGAAGAGGAGGTTGCATTTAACTGTTTCGGCAGTAAAAAGGTGGGACCGCGATGCCAACCTAGTAACACGCTTATATTCATGCAGTTGAGGCACCAGAAAAAAATAAATCGTCAGAGCAGTTGCCATGAAAATATTTGTAGAAAAGACAGAGGGGAAGCCACATCACGTCTGTGAGAGAATGACTGTAGAGGAGATGCCAGATCAGGACCAATCACATTGCATATCCGTCTCCGGATTTTATCGAGAACCTCGAGATGAACAGCGGGGCACCAATCCATATATGACAACCGTATTCAATGCAAGAACAGCTGGTTGATTTGTAGACTTGGACTTTGAAGGATGGACTCAGACGAGAAAAACCTTCTGGCACGACACAGAGACACAATTTCTTTGCAGTAGATGCAGCTATTTATTCAATGTGTTCCACCTCAGATCGGTGGAAAACGTGAGACTAAGAAGGTACATAGAGAGACGCTCTGGTGAAGTTGAGCATCAGCTATGCTGGATGAAAATATGGCGAGTAGAGAGCAGATAGATAAATAGATGCAATGGAATTTTAATCCGTTATTTTTATTATATGAAAAAAAAAAAAGATTAAATAAAACATAGCTCCCTGTGCTGTTTCCAGTGGCTGTGCGGTAAAGCACACTGGTTTAAACTGTGGTTTCTCATAGAAAGGAGGCAGCAGGTTTGATCCCTGACATTGAAACAATTTTCTTTTACAGAGCTTTCTCGAAAGCTCAGTCCGAGAGAAGTAGTATACACTGTTTAACAGATAACATTTATTTAAAAAAAAATTTCAGTATCCACTATAATAACGTTTAAAGAAATATATATGTATGTATGTATATGTGTATGTCTGTGTATTTATGGATATGCTTATGTATATATATATATATATAGATGAATATGTTCGTTTACTACGTTATCACAATTTTGTTTATTGCAATTTAAATTTTAGATTAAGTTTGGAGTGAGAAGTTAGATCATTTTAATACACTTAACTTTCTGAACACGGAAAACTTGATAAGGTGTGTCTTTTATTTTCTGCTGCAACTACTACTGTGTGTGTGCGCACACAAGTCACTGTCTCTTCCTCTCTCAATCTGTGTGTGTGTGTAGTGTGTGTGTAGTGTGTGTGTAGTGTGTGTGTGTGAAAGCGCCTAATGTTTAAACGTCTTTTTTGCATTTTGTTTAAAATTATACATATATATATATTTATTGTTACGAGGATGCATTTCTATAAAAAGATAGTCTCAATAAGGTTAAAAATTTTTAGTAAGGGATTCTACTGAGTCCTGCCTGTTAGTACAAAAAAGTTTTCTTTCATGAAGTAGTTGTAAAATAGAGAAATTTTAAATAGAACGTTTGGAAGATTCTAGATCATTCCAGTATATTCGAGAAGAATATAGATGATTCGAGAAACATCTAGAAATATGCAAATTAGGTGTTAGCCCCTATAAAATAGGTTTTTGGTAAAGGGTTGTCAGTTGGTGTAAAAGGAATTGCTGCCAGTATCAACTCCGGCTTTTGATTCGAGGAATATTATATCCAGCCGAAAGAATCAGAATTTTCTTTTGGGTTTTTGTTGGTCGGCAACTTTTTATCGAGATTCTTTCGGCTGGATATAATAATTAACAGGCAGGACTCCCTTACTAAAATTGTTAACCTTATTGAGACATTCTTTTTATAGAAATGCATCCTCATAACATCATATATATATATATATATATATATATATATATATATATATATATATATATATATATATAAGACAACAGACAAGGCACTGGGATTATGCTTTTTATTTAATTTTTGTTGTGTTCGGATAAAACACCAGCAAAACCAAAATTACAACGAACGAACATTAAATTAAGTTCATTTGTCCTTTAAGTAACTGTGTTCCTGATCAAAGCGAATTCATAAATAATTACATCGGTCACACAACTACACGCCTATCCAGACGCCTTACCTTACACCTATATCTGACCACAGCTCTATTAGAACACATTTAAACACACACACAAACTTATCAGACTCCATCCGAAACATAACAGCAGAAAATATAGACACCGACACATGAGATTTGATTATAGTGGTGTAGGCTTTGTGCAGGGCCATCCACACTTTTTGGAGGGACGAATACAGGGACCTGGTGCAGCGAATCCCACCAGGTCCCCAAACGACCCTCCGCAGATTTTGAATTCAGAGTTGTCCTTCTCCTAGACTAGTTGCCATCCAAGGCTATAGAACCCAGTCTGTCCTGCTATTTACCCATAGTTGGAGGGAGAAGAAGAGGATTCACACCTTTCCCAAGGGTATTAGCACGTAAGTGAATGTAATGGATTCGACTGGAATTCGAACTCGGCTCTCCGATTCCTCAATTCAAGCCGTTATCCATTACTCCACCGTGCCTATATATACGTGTGTGTATGTGTATGTGTCTGTGTGTCTGTAGCTGTGTCTTCTGAAGTTCCAATGAATTTGTCGAGGGACAGAAAAAGCTGCGTTTGAAAAGAGTCCAGTTTTTCGAGCGTCGTGCCACTAATCAAAACTGTCCGACATTTTGAACGCAATTTGTCTGTTTCCTTTCAATATTCCCCCAGCGCCTTACTGCTGCTGAAAGCTGTCCGGTGTTATTCAATGAAATGGTCAATCATCAAAATATATATCTTCACCAATTCGCTTTTATTTGTGCATCTGTTATGTACGTAAATATATGTCGTGTGTATTTCTATCACTGCAACGACTGTATATTTGAGAAATTATCTTACTAAAATATGTTTATCATATATATCAAAATGCCATTAACACAAACAGCATACATATCATTATTTCATAATCTTGGACAGAATTCGAAATGTTATAAATTAAATAAATATTATTAAATAATATATAATCACACATTTTGTATCTATACAAAGATGTCCGTACTTATTGCCATAATTTTTTCCTTATACTTTTAAATGCAAAACGGTTGACAATTAATACTTATACTAATCAACAACATATCGTTTTGTACCACTCGCACCTCTGAAGATGATCTTTGGAAAAGATCGAAAGTACTTAGTAATTGAAAATAAAAGAAATTTAAACAGCTATAGCACATTTCTATCATCTTTTAACATCAATACACGGAAGGATATGCGTGGGTATGAACGGATTTTATTAAAAATTAGCAGACATAATCTCTGTAATTTATAAAATCAGACATGCCTAAAAGAGAATTTGCTGCCTAAATACACACACACACACACACACACACACACACACACACACACACACACACACATATATATATATATATATATATATATATATATATATATATATTACATGAATCATTCATACAAAAAACAGATTAGTGAAGTTAATGATATAAATGGCGAGAATACATCTTCGCAAACAAATTTATTAAAATTACATTAACCTAAGAACCTCTAGATGAATGTTATGATCCCTGTTTTTAATAAATTCGAGCTGTATAAGGTCTCTTTTTCTACTACTTTCATCTGTTCATACAGACATCATTAAGCATAGAAATTGATTTTTTTTTAGTACATCAAGGTAATAACGGGACACGAAATATCAGACTTGAACCAAAATATGTTTTTTTTTCATAATGTGTTATTGTTAACAGTAAGAAATTTTGGAGCGTGCGGTCGCAACGCTAAGGTTGAATTTTTTGAAAATTTAAAAGTGATCGGGTTTAAAACTAATATGGTAATTGGAGAATTCTTTTGTTGTAATAGTTTTTTGTTTTTTGTAATAAAATTTTAAATAAAATGTACATACTTTCATCTTGCTTCGTATGAACACGTAACTACTACAACAAATTTATATCATTAACTTCATTAATCTGTTTTTGTGTGAATGATTCATGTAATATAAATTGAACTGCGCCACATATTTGATATATATATATATATATATATATATATATATATATTCATTGGCTGACGCTGACTGACATATGTCAATAAGAACGGTCGAAGTCCAGCCTTGCTAGTTTATTACTGTTTTTTTTTTTGCAATGTCGCGGTGCGTAGCACGACGCTTTGAAGGAGGCGGCCTGTTTCACCTAGAAACAGGTCGGTGTTGTTGTTGGAGCCGATATGATGCGAAACCCGAAATCGGCGATGAGAACAGTGCATCACTGAAGACCACCCTTGATGTATCTAAAATGTATAATTTAACTATATATATATATATATATATATATATATATATATATATATATATATATATATATATATATATATATATATATATATATATATATATATAAGTTAAAAATAGAAGAACAGCCAAGCACGCTACGTTGGTTTCAGCCTTACGGTATACTCAGGGGATAAGTGCCAAATGATTTGTTAAATCTTTATTATTTATATATTCGTGAAGGGTATTAGAAGAGGAGGAGAAAAGTAAGACCATTTAAATTGCATTGGAGGGGAAGGAAATAAAATGTACATACTTTCATACTGGTTCGTATGAACTCAAAAGTACTTATTAGTATGTATGCATCATGTCATTATTTCCGATCTTTCATTTAGTAGATTTTTTGGGACTGGGCATGTCATTATTGTTAATTTTCCTCCAGACAGTTTGCAAATATGACTACGACTATTTTTGGACTTTTTAAAAAAATATTTTCCAGCTTACAATCAGATCTTTTTTATTTTTCTCTTTTAATTCCCCCACAGGGCTGCCTAGTCTGGTAGAATTCCTCAGGCTTACTAGCGTGGTTATACCATCTCATATATATATATATATATATATATATATATATATATATATATATATATATATATATATATATATATATATATATATATATAAACTATATGTGAAATGGAGCAATCTACATTATTCAGCATGAAACCATAAGTAAATTCTTTTTAGAATTACTTATTTCCCTTCCTTATATATATATATATATATATATATATATATATATATATATATATATATATATATATATATATATATACATAGAGAGAGAGAGAGAGAGAGAGAGAGAGAAATTCCACGAAATAATAAAATACAAAATAAAACGATAAAAATTAATGACAGTGTATATGGTTTTCATTTTCTCTGTTCAAGAACTTACCTTCACAATATATATATATATATATATATATATATATATATATATATATATATTGGTTAAAATTTAATACAAGCCAGGTTTTAAAAGTATTGAATGTTTCAGGCCATTTTTTCTGTTGATCTGTTTGAGCTAGGTCAGCAGAAATACCATCTGTAAGCATTCAATTTTTTTTTAATGCGAGGTGTAATCAAACAAGGCTTTGAGTAAAATCGCATATGGAAGAATCTAACAGTTTAGTTACATCAGCTGCTTGGATTTCGTAGCTTAATTGGTAAGGATGCGAGAATATGTGACAAACGCACCAAGGCTAACGGATACAGTTTTAAATTTCATCGAAAGCAAATTCTTTATTACGGATCTACGTTACCTGTTCCACGGCCATAGAATGTAAAACAAAGAGCATACCGTCAGCAGGCTGCCCATGTTGATTCTTTTTTAGTTTGACAGACGTCAGAAACGCCAAATCAACTTTCTGCTTTCATTTTTTTTTCCTGCCAAATTTCTACTTGGTTAATCAAACTAACTTGTTTGTATTTCTCTTTTTTTTCTTACATATATTTTAATGATTTCTTTCTCTTCTCCATTTCTTTGATAGTTGCGTGTAAGAGACCTTCATTAAATCTTGGCATTTCGATTTTGACAGAATACAGCTCACCGTAGCCCCCCTCCAACTAACTCCATACGCAAAGACAGCGTGCTCAAACAAAAATCTAATCAAAACAAACAGTAGGAGGTGTGGAGAGCGTAGAGAGTTTTATGGAAAGATTACAAAGGCCTGAGTACAACTGCAATCCGTCAGTGAGGTTTTAATACGTTGAGAGGAAAATAAGTAACAAAAACGATACTAAAAAGAAAGAAAAAATCCTGAAGTCACATATGTTCACCATTCTTTAGAAGAGGTGATCGAATGTCGACACATAACATGAATGCTCACACACACACACATATATATACATATATATATATATATATATATATATATATATATATATATATGTGTGTGTGTGTGTGTGAGTGTGTAAAGAGAGAAAGATCTATCTATCTATCTATCTATCTATCTATTTACTTATATATATATATATATATATATATATATATATATATATATATATATATATATATATATATATGTATATATATATATATACAAGTATAGGATTGGTGTATACGGAATAAATTCCAATAACCAACAATTACTATTCTTAAAAGAGTGCTCAATGCAGAGTAGAGCAGATATAATTATTTATTTAAAAATTATAACATAAATATGTTACAAAATCACTACAAAAATAGCCATTTTGTTTTAACACCTCCGGTGTTTGATCAAGTTTCAACATCATCACTTGATAAGACACCGGAGGTGTTGAAACAAAATATCTATTTTTGTAGTGATTTTGTAACATAGTTATGTTATAATTTTTAAATAAATAATTATATATATATATATATATATATATATATATATATATATATATATATATATATATATACCGTGTGTAAGAGCAAAATTTTCCAAATCGTGTAACAGCATAGGATAATTGTCCATCCCACAAAATGTTTCATATCTAAAAAAAACACACTAAACACGTTTAGCCATCTTGACTCCATTTGTTGTAAAAATCACTGAAAACCCATTTGCTAGAATGCGAGTAGGTTAAAACATCTTTGTGTCAGCCCCAATATGTCTTCCCAAATGAGCAATGGTGAGAAGAAAAAAATCATTTAGGCCTTCAGTAATAGTACCAAAATCCATACTCTGACTCCATCTTAATAAATTAAAAAAAAAAAAACAGTAAAGAGGAAAACTAGACCAGGAGGTCACAACACCAAGAGAGGTCACCATTTCATCTTAGAGCTACATGCATTCTTATTGTTCAGAGTCCTATAGTATAAAAACCTAGGAGTATTCCAGTGAGATATATTTAATCATTTCTAAGATACAACGGTTCAAATCTTAATCTAATAATTGGATAAATTTGATGTTAAATCTCGTGCATATATATATATATATATATATATATATATATATATATATATATATATATATATATATATATATATATATATATATATATTAGAATAAGACAAGGAGAGTATTGCAGAACGGATTGTTGACTATGACATTTACGGTAATCTCCAAATAGAGGCATGAAAACTCGTGTATTTTATGCCGTCTACTCACAACCCTGATTACTGAACGGTATGATTAGTGTGCGCATGCGTGAGTGTATTTATAGAAAAGTTAACATCTGACGTCTTCATTCTTGCTGCGGCCTACGTTTGTTCATTTTACAGATATGGTTCGATATTTTTTGTATTGTGACCAATTTTTTACGTCTGCTAAATATTCACAGAATAGAAAAAGTCTGTTACCGAAAAGCCACAACTTAATTTTATCTCATTTTATTTTAATTATTGTTTTTTTTTGTGTCATTACACTAATGGCTGTGTTTTTCTCCATTCTTCAAAAAAAATGTCAGCAAAACAGGTGTATTCGGAAGCAGAAAAGAATGTAAAAAAAAACAGGAAAAATACATAAATACGAAAGAATAAACAATAAATGGACAATAGGTACATTGATCAGATCAGAAAGAAAAAACGAACTGAAAAGCAAATAGACAAAGATGACAAGTGAGAAGAG
The DNA here is from genome assembly GCA_964036315.1 of Acanthosepion esculentum. NCBI lineage: Eukaryota > Metazoa > Mollusca > Cephalopoda > Sepiida > Sepiidae > Acanthosepion > Acanthosepion esculentum. Next base: position 65,546,415 of record OZ038486.1, on the reverse strand, counting down.
GGTTTTTACAATTATTGGACTACCTTATCCCATTCAACGTTGCGGATTTAGTCTAGCAATCTAAACAGGCAAACCTCATAAAGGAAAATTGTTTACTTGATCTGCGCGAACTGATAACCATTGAAAATATAACAGTATCTCTCTTTGTGTTTAATAGAAATATCCTCAAGTCCGCAAAAGACTACGTGATTAAATCCCTGTCGTTTTTAGATATTGAGGTTCAACGGGTTGAAAAAGAACCACATTTACCATAAGTAACATTCTGCTGGCCACACCAGAAAACCGTTTGCTTGTGACCGAACAAGGTCTGAAAAACTTCGGACCGGAGGTGCAGAATTCCAGGTACCTAACTTTCAGATAGAAAATAACTTGACAGCGTTCTTCCAATAGTATGAAGAAACTATAGACTTGAGCTCAGGCTAAATGTGTCAACGAATTTACTGATCATTGCCCCTGTTAGAAGACCGTCATGCTGGTACCGAGGAGACAATTGTCACTTCTCTACAGATTATCTGAGGAAAAATGGTCTACAAGATTAAATAACTTACCCAGTAAGGCACATAATCAGGTGTTCAGTTGATTGAAATGGGTCAAGATCATTAAGTTGGTGATCCGGCAAGACACCTTGTCAACTGTTCAGTCGACTTAAAAAGATCAAAATCATTAATATGTTTAGCCGACAAGACTTTTGTATGGTTTCAAAACATGGACAGTCTATCGTCGCCATATTAAGCTTCTCCAGTAGTTCCAGCAAGGCTGCCATCGGCAAAGGATGACTTCTTGAAATTAAACTAATTTTAATTCTAATTATTTTTGTTAAGAACTGTGCATATCGTTTTGGCTTCTAAATATTTCCGAATTGAAATCCGTTAAACGTTCAAATTACTTTTCAGGTACGACAATACGTCATCAGAAAGAAAGATGTCCTGACGAGAATATATACATATATATAGACACTGAGGTGTTATATAATTTTAAATTCACCAATGTCAGCCTTATTTAAAAAAAAAAGAACATAACTTTTTAAAGAGAAAATATTACGAAACATATTTGTAGCAATACTAATATTGACACAAGTTTAAAGCCCTACATTACGTCACCATTTTTCTACAGACCCGTTCTTCATGAATTTAACTTATTTCTTCCTAACACATAAAAATCAATGAAGATATATAAAAAAAATATACACGAGATATGTTTTAATGAAAAATCATACAAAAAACAATTTCAAAACATCCTGCAACGTCTCACTAACTTTTACACTCTTCAGCGACCAGAATATTTGTCACACATATTTGAATATTATCTTTTACTTCATTACACGTGACACGTAACTAAACAATAAGAAATAACCAAGCATAGCATACGATTAATCTGCGTCTCTGCTTATTAGCATTTTTTTATCATTTCTATCTTGATCTCTGACGAAGCTTTAATAAAGTGAAACATATTAGATTAAGATCTGTTTCCTACTTGTTCTTTATACTATCATTTTGTTGGATTTCTATCCATAGTCGATTTATCAATCTCTCTCTCTCTCTCTCTCTCTCTCTCTCTATATATATATATATATATATATATATATATATATGATGATGAAAATATAGTTTTAAGATATGCCATATTTATGAGTTAAAATGCTCGATATCAGTAACAGAGGTGAGGTAAATATAAAAGTGGATATTGAGATCAAGACAAAATGACTGCATTTTAAGATCAGCGTTCCGACGTGACGCCGACGTGATCGCATTTCAGTCATTTTGTTTTGATCATTCTTATGTCTATCGTCTTTTCATTTTGACTTGAATATCGTATAATTTTAATTATGTTTTAATAACTATGTCTTGAAGAAGGTCTACTAGACCGAAACGTCTGTCGTCGACATTGAAACAACATTAAAAACAGTAAACTTGCATATTCGGATTTTTTGATTTTCCATATTTTTCCTCATATATATATATTTTTTTTTCCTCATATATATATATTTTTTTTTCCTCATATATATATATATATATATATATATATATATATATATATATATATATATATATATATATATATAAATCATTTCACCGCAAGCAATGCAATAGTGAAGCCTTGAAATCGCACCTGACCTCAAATGGAATTATTACATACAATCCATCGCCAAAGATGCAGAATGTGCACTCGGTTCCCTGTAACGCTCCAGTAAATGCCAAACTCTTCATGCAATCTTCTACCGTTACAAGAGCCACATCAGTCCGAAAATGGAGTACTGTTGTCATATTCGGGCGGGAGCTGCCCAATCCTCACTTTCTAGGTTCGATTTACTTTCAATAGTTTCGCCTAGTCCTTGTCAGTTACGAATTTATTTTCAACCCTCCAACCTGTCTCACACACACAGGCGGGAGATGTGACAGTGTCTCAATGTTCAATCATTACTACTATGGAATGTGCTCGGACAAACTACATTTATTGCTTTCCCCAGGTCTAAACTTCACTTCTAGGACCAACCATACCACGTTCATTGTAGCAAACCACCCACATTTCCTCCCTATTATATCGTTAAGAAGTTACTTTCACTCGAACAGCATCTTCCAGCGGATCGATTCCCAAGAGGATGTTTCCTCGATCACTACAATTTTATCCCTTCAAATTTAGGATAAACCGTTTTTCCCTTCCTATCTGTATAAAATGTCCCTCAACATAATTCTCTAACACGAGTGACAACCGGCTTTACTTTAAAAAAAAATGTTGAGGTGTCACTGGATTCAATATAGGCACATGATTTCATGTCAGTGAAAAATGAGAGCCCGAGAAGGGGTAGAGTGTTGCCTGCTTCGAGCTTAAATATAGTCATATTACAATTACAAAAATGTGTAAATTTTTAATTTATCTATATAATAACTGCGAATGTCACTGTGTTACACTTTTTTCAATTAAAGGGATACAACTCTTTAACTTTCAATAGCTCATGTTACAGAAATTTTGGATTCCCAAGTTTTCATTACAGCGATTGTTTTCGGCGATTTCTTACGTGATATTTTATGACTAATTTTTTAGTACGATAACAATTTTTATAACTTGGAAACAAATTTGAGAATAATCGAATTTAATAATCAAAATTAATTGCGAAATCAAGCGAAAGTTACCCATGAAATAAAAAGAATTATTTTTTACGGAAAATAAGGACATATGCACATCAAATTGTTTTTAAATTAAGTGGAGTCAAAAGAATTGTCGTTGACCTTTTAAAAAGTAAGCTTAAATATGAATGCAATACTTAAATGCAGTGATTAATTTTGAGATCTTCTGTAGTTTATTGTTGCGTATTGCATACGGTAGCAGTATGTCACTCAAAAAGAAATCTCTGCCAACATTGGACTAGATTGCAATAAAGAAAGCCAAGGAAAGAAAAGAAAGTCCCGTGCAAATGAAAACCCAGATCCAACGGCAGACAGGAGAGCTTCCAATGCTGAGGATATGCAATGTAACGAACTCGACAGCAATTCGAACATCTCCACCAATTTTACATTCTATGCCTATATCCATTACACTACCCGCACATTTCATATATGTATATATATACGTGCATCCTCAGCAGACGGACGAACGCACACTTGTAGTCATACACTATGAAAAAAAAAACTTGTACCAATGATAAGTGCATTTAAAAAAGAAAAATTGAGGCGTATAAGCAGTCAGTTACCGAAAAAAAAAAACCCTGGCGGGTCCGTCTCCGAAATTCTGGAATCGGGATGCTGAAGGTATGATCAATCAACTAAGTGACAAAACTTTTACTCGTATTAATTATATATATATATATATATATATATATATATATATATATATATATATATATATATATATATATATATATATATATATCAAATGTGTGGTGCAATTCAATTTATATTACAATGAATCATTCATACAAAAAGTAGATTAGTTAATGATATAAAGTGGCGAAATCCCTTCGCAAACAAAATTTTAAAGGGGCATTAATGAATGATTCATTGTAATATAAATTGAACTGAACCAATATTTGATTTAAAAGAACTGATCCGACGTGCAGATTTTCGGGATGACAACTGAGACATTACTCTATTGAATAATTTAGTTCATAAAACATGATAAACTGACAAACTCCTAAAAAATCTCAAATTGTCATATTAGCAAAACAACGCACTCTCTTAAATTTAAAAAAGAAAAATTCAACCTTCGTGTTGCGACTGCACGCTCCAAACGTTTGTCTCCGTTAGCAATAACACATTTCAAGGAAAACATATTTCGATTCGCATTTAATTTTTTCGTCTCGGATGCTACCTGAATTTTACCAAAAACAAAATAATTTCCATGCCTGAAGATGACTGATTGTACAGTTGAAAGTACTTGCGTATTAAAGAAAGAGCTTATACAGCTTATAATTTTTAAAAACAAGGATCATAACATTCATTGATTGATTTGTAGGTTAATGCACCTTTAAAATTTTGTTTGCGAAGGGATTTCGCCATTTTATATCATTAACTTTACTAATCTACTTTTTGTATGAATGATTCATTGCAATATATATATATATATATATATATATATATATATATATATATATATATATATATATATACATATATATATATATATATATATATATATATATATATATATATATATATATATATATATATCTGTGTGTATATAATATTTTTGACCATTGACAAACTCGTTTTACAGAATCATTTTACCATGCATAAAACCATTAAATCAATTTAAGCTACCAATATTTCTGAAAAATAAAATTTTAAAATAAAATACATTTTGAATGTGGTTAGACAATTATTTACTGAGATTTCCTCTCCATTTCTCGAGTAAATATGACTTTAATATTCACTGTTTAACTGCATATGCAAATACTGTAGCCTATAATCGAAAAGCGTAACTGATTCAACTTAAAATATATCCCAGGTACTTAGATTTGAAAGAGCTGCCAAAATGAACTTTTAATTGTGGTCACCAAGAAAATTAGGTTAAAAGTTAAATTATGAAACTGTAATGTCCTACATATTAAAAATAAAAATTCAGAATTCAATTATCAAACCAATCCCTCCCTCTTTCTACCTGGACTACCACAGACAAGATGGAATGAAATTAATTTATCGTTTTAATAACCGAAGGTGAAATTGCTTTCCATGAATTCATTAACATTGTATCGACTTTAGGAAAGAAATGTTTATTTTTTTCTAACAGTAACATTCTGAAAGTAATTTTACGCGAAGTCATTAACATTGATTAATATAGTAATAGCGTATATTTGAATACGTAGATGAGGTGGAGGTTATTTTAGGACTAGAAATTTTGATAAATCTATATAATAGATAGTATATGTCTATATTATATACTAATTATTCAGTTCTACTTCTCTTCGCTCTTTCTCTATTGCTCTTTCTTGTTTTATCGTTCTTTTTCTTTCTTGTCTTTACCTTAGCGTTCATTTCACGTGTTATCAACTATTCCTTATTATTTTTTCCTTTAGTTTTCATCCACCAACTACCCTTCTTCTTCCCGTTTTTTAATCTTACTTTATTCAACATCATTATTATTATGTTTTTTTTAAAATTTTTATATACACATTTCCTTCGGAGTCCCAACCAGAGACCAAAAATCAGAAGAAGAAAAAACCCAAATATCACATACATTTTGCATAGATAAAGCTCTTTAATGCTATACTTTTCTGTATTTCTTTAAGACATGGACCGTCAATGATTCTCTCGGAACCTTTTCCAATCAAGCTGTGGGCTCCAGCTATAACTGGAATTATTGATGTCCTCATGTGCAGCATTTTTGAGATATTCTCTTCAGTATTTTTGCATTTTATAGTTTTTTTTTCTTTTAAGATCTTCAAAGATACATAACAGTCCGCAGGAAGTGACATGTCAATAAGAAAACATGTCTTTTTTTATCTTTGATCACGATATCTGGCCTATTAGCTTTGATTGTTCTTGTTATGGGTCCTTACCTATAACTACAGAATGAACTCTTCCTAACACTATGTATACTACGCCTCTCAAGAGAGAGGAACGAATCGAGTCGAGCCGATAGTAGTTCATTCCAAACCAGACTGACAGTCATACTGTTGAGATGTTGAATGTTTCCACGTGAGTATATGGTAATAACGAACAAACACAGTCGTAAGGAAAAATACTGGTATATTCAGAGAGGTATTTACATCAGAAAGATTAGTAGTAGAACGAACGTAGGTTAGTAGTAACAATAAGTAATAGTAATAAAGTCCAACGGTATCTTCCGGTCGAGAAACGGAAGCGTAACTGATCACTACAGAAGTCTCACTCTGCACTGCACTACACTGCTACACTCCTCACAGTCTCTAGAACTACTGTTCTATTTATAATAACAGGATCAGTCTATTGTGGTTGTGAAGGTGGGTGCGCCCCAACACATACTAACACCTTCCACATCTTGTATTATTATTCTCTGTAATATATCTTCGTTATTTCTACTCTTGTGTTCGTGTTGTTCTTCATTGGTCCTAACCTGGAGCATAACAGTTCTGTCTGTGGGTACCGTAAAGTCCCATAAAACTGTTACATCTCCTGTGTCTATAACCGGGTCAGGTGGTTTCACACCAGTTTTTCGCAGTTTCCTTCCCGTAAAAGTCTGTTTTTCCAGTGCAGATATTGGCCCAATCTGTCAAGCCGGGTTTTATATTCGGTGGATGCTAATAACGGACAACCTGATACAAGATGGTCAATTGTTTATCGCTATTTACCACAGAATCTGCATATTAACATCGTTATTATAATTATTATGATTATTCTGTGGGAAAGCAACACTCCAATAAGATGAAGCCCGAAACCTCTGAAACTATGTGTCACAGATCAGGCTACACGTTGCCCGTCATCCAATTAGCGATATTATGAACCCCGGTAAAATACTGCGTCCGGTGTCGTATCTCCCTGATATTAACAGGGTCACCCTGGTGGGTCTCCGCCTCTTATTTCTCATAGAAGCTGAAGAACTCTGAACAAAATGACCGAATTTCCTTCTTTGTTACCGTCCGCACTGAATGCGAATGCTCTCTATGTTCATGTGTGTCCTTTGACACGAACAATTCTAATCAAACTTATCTGGTGGTGATCATTAAGGATCTATGTTCGACCTCCGTGCTTTCGACTGTGGTCTTTAATGCATTTCAACAGACACAACAGCTACTCTCTTAATGAGATGTCCCATCTGGCACTCATTAATATGTTAATTCCGAGCCGATATTCACACTGACTCACCAAAATTGGTATAAGTTTGGCCATTTCCTTGACGTCACCTATAATTATCTGTTCCTGCTGTTATACCATGACTTTTGGCACAGCAGAGTAGTTACGTAGTATAGGCTCATTTTTTTCATATATACACGCAATCTCATACAAATGTCGGAATAGGTATTCATATTTTTAATATCCATGTAAACTTTCATAGGCTTCATATAATTGTCCAGTGGCTCAAATACACATTGCTGTATTTAAATGCGTAATGAAATGCCGATATCTGAAGGCGCCTATAAAACCTTTTTTCCATAAGCAGTTATATATGTGCGCATGCGCACATACTCAGTTTTTCGTATGTATTATGATTCCAAATAAACGGGAATATTTCTGCTAGAAGGCGAAAAGAAATTGTCGTCAATAAACTGAAAATATATACTATAGTGTCATTTCGTGATTTTTATATTTCAGCTTTTTCTTAGTTGTATAATTTTGCACTTTTCCTTCTTATTATATTTGCATATTTTACTCTTTTTCTTCTTTTTTCTTTTTTCGTCGATATTTCTCCTTTTCTTTCTTTATTTCTATACAATCATTAACGTCTCACTTTTCTTTTCTTTTCTTTCTTTTTTCTCTTCTTTATTAACATTGCCTTTTCTTATTATTTTCTTATTTTCACCCTCCTTTTTTATTTCTTTTTCTTTCATTTGCTGACTTCTTCTTTTTCTTTTCTTTCATCTTTTTCTATTTTCTTTCTTCTTCTTTTGTCCTTTTCCTTTCTTTTTTCGATTTTGCTTCTCTCTCTTCTTCTTCTTCTTTTCCTTCTACTTGTCATTTTTCATTACTTTCTTGTACTTTACGGTTTTGTTTCTTTCTATTTTTCCTTTTCTTCATTTCTCTCGCCCTCTTTTGTATCCTATCTTCGTACTCTTCTATTTCTTTTTTGCTTATATTTCTCCTTCTTGTTCTTCTTTCTTCTATTTATGCTCTTCTGCTCTTTCTCTTTTTCCATTATTTTTCTTTTTCTTCTCTTCTTCTTTTTCTTCTTTTTCTTCTTTTTCCTCCTTTCTTCCTAGTTTTCATCCTTTCTTCATCTTCCCCTCCTTTTTTCTTCCTTTCTTCTTTACGTTTCTTCTTCTCTTTCTCCTGATTTCTATTTCTACTTTTTAAAAAACTTTTTCCTTTTATCCTGCTTCTATTACTTATTATTATTATTATTATTATTATTATTATTATTATTATTATTATTATCACTACTACTACTACTACTACTACTACTACTACTACTACTACTACTACTACTACTACTTTTTCTTCTTTTTTCCTCTTTTTATTGTCCTTTTGCTTGTTTCTAATTTTATCTTCTCTTCTTTTTTATTTTCACTCTTTCTTATTTTCTTTTTCTTCTCTTTCTTCTTTCTCTTTGGTCTATTTTCCTCTTTTTCTACTTCTTTCGCTTTCTTTATTACTTCTTCAGTAATGGTAGCAACATGTATTCTTTTAGGTTTTTTTTTTCGCTTCTGTCGCTTTATTTCGTTTTTTTTTGTACTCAATTTCACGTATTATTATTATTATTATTATTATTATTATTATTATTATTATTATTATTATTATCACAGGTTTTGTTTCCCTCGGAATTCTAGTTTTTTTTTTTGTATTTTTTTAAAATCTAACTCGTACAGTTACTTTGCAAAACCCCGCAAGGAACAACGTTAATTTGAACTTGGCTCTCGCAAAATCGAAGCAGCCGCTTTCAAACCCCTCGCCCTCTGGTGGATAACCACACATCAAGTAGGACATCCAGGTACCATATCTTATTAATATCCAACTGCGATTTCACACGCATGTTATGAATGCTTTATTTTTCTGGCCCCAGAATAAGTTAAGTGTTACCTCAGTAAACGAAGAAATCAAAGAAAAACAGGAGTATATTCGATTTTTCCTGTCTTCTAGTTTCCTAATACAAAAAGCTAACAAAGACGTGTATACTTTCACAAGAGCGTGGGGACTGAAAAGAATGATTTTAATACATAACATCAGAAGGAGGCAGCCGAAGTTTCTGAGACAGATAATGAGGAAGGAGGCCTTGGAGAATCTGATACCCACGGGTCAAATAGAGGGAGAGAGAGACAAAGGAAAGCAGCGCGTGACATACTTGACGAGTTTGAGCAGATGGATGACAGAACGTGGTCTGATGGAGGAATCAGAGGGAAGGTGCTTGCTAAGAGCTGCAATGGATAAAGGGGGGGGGGGGTTAGAGAGCCATGAACGCCAATTTCCTAAAAGAACACGGCACATAAAAGAAAAAAGTGAAAGATGCCTTGAAAAAACTAAACAAAACATTAAGAAATAGGAAAATATCGTTAGAAACATTGTTATAAAACATCGATCCTCCTTTAGGTCAATAAATGTTGGAAAGTTTCCTTCCAGATGAAGAAGAGGCTTGAGGCAACTATAGAGATATGCTTCTGAAGATGGATGCTCAAAATTCTTTGGACTGAGCATGTGAGCAACGAGAAAGTTGTTTTTTGCTTTGTTTTTATTTTTTGTTGTTTTTTTTTTCTTTATAGGGTAACGATAAGGACACTTGGAGACTTTTAGACAGTAAAAACTTCTGGGGCCCCATGATGAGAAAGGAGGGTTTGGTGAAATAGACACTCATAGGGAATCAGCGAGTAATCTAACTTACGAGATTGTGTAAATTGATGACAGAACAGTCACTGGGCTCGATAGGAAGAGAAAAATATTGTTTAGAGCCATAAAGGATAGAAAGTTGTGGAAAACTATGACGCACACGTCATGAAGAAGAAGAAGAAGAAGAAGAAGAAGAAGAAGAAGAAGAAGAAGAAGAAGAAGAAGAAGAAGAAGAAGAAGAAGAAGAAGAAGAAGAAGAAAGAAGAAAGGGAAGAAAAGAAAAGTAGAAGTAAAAGAAGAAAAAAAGAAATAAAAGGACGAAAAAGAAGAAAAGGAAGAAAAAGAGGAAAAAGAAAAAGAAGAAAAGACGAAAAAGAAGTAGTAGAGTTACATTAAATGCTCTTGACATCAATGTCTACTTTTATATTTACATACTCTCTACCCCTGATATTGAGCACTTTAACCCATAAATATAGCTACATCTTAAAACTATATCTTATCATATATATATATATATATATATATATATATATATATATATGAAGAGATAGAGCGTGTGTAAATATAAAAGTGACTGTCGCCTCTAAGTGTTGACTTCTATGTTCACGTTTATATTTATATATGTATATATATATATATATATATATATATATTGTGTTTTCCTAATTAGGTTGCGTACTTACTGAAGTATCTAGCTATCTCGATATATGTGTTTGTGTGTCTACAATTCAGGATTTGGAAATTGAAATATGTTATTATATTTATCTACTTGTCGATATAGATAATTATATTTTAAAATCCACATATCGTTTACATTTATACTGATTGCATCTCATTTCCGTTAAGCGCCATTCTTTTTAATGGCTTCAGCTGCAGTCTGGAAAAAAACAAACTTGAAATATAACTAACGAGCATGTGTAAACAGATGCCAGGACTTGGGCTGAGACGGATAATGACCGGAAAATCATTCCTCCGAACTACAAAGCATAGGAAGATATGGAGAGCCACGATTTCCCACAACATGAAGGGAAAATGAATATTGATAGTACCAAAATTTCCAAAGTAATTAACTTACCAAAAAAATACGAACAATGAATTGGAGATGTTAAAATCAAACAAATACAGAAGTTTAGGTATCTAGGAAATGTTTTAATAGATAGCGAAAATTGTGGCACCGAAATCCGAAGGTGCATTGAAATAGTAAACGGTGCCTTCTAAAAGCTAAGCGGGTATTATAAAAGAGAAAAATTAATTAGAAACAAAGAAAATGAATCTAAATTGCTATTTAATATCGCACATCCTATATGTCAGATTTAGAGGAAATTTGAGTGAGTGTTTGAATGATTTGTTTTTACAGATTATCAACCTTTTGCGACATATTTAAAGCCAGAAATAGTTTAGACTATAAGAATCTTTTATAGATGAGAAAGATTTAGTTTGGTTTGGTTTATTTTGTTTCACGGCATATCAACCTCAATGGGTTATTTAAAGCCGACAACGTTTTTAGGATAGATTTGTATTAATAGAATATGTATTCTTTGGTTTAGATTGGTTTGGTTTATTTTGTTTTACGGCATATCAACCTCAGTGACCTATTTAATGCCGACAACATTTTTAGGATAGATTTGTATGAATAGAATATGTATACTTTGGTTTAGATTGATTTGGTTTATTTTGTTTTATGGCATATCAACCTCAATGGGTTATTTAATGCCGGCAACATTTTTGGGATAGATTTGTATGAATAAAATATGTATTCTTTGGTTTAGATTGGTTTGGACTATTTTGTTTAAGGCTTATCAACGTCAATGGGTTATTTAATGCCGACAACATTTTTAGGATAGATTTGTATGAATAGAATATGTATTCTTTGGTTTAGATTGGTTTGGTTTATTTTGTTTTACGGCATATCAACCTCAATGGGTTATCTAATGCCGACAACTTTTTTTTTATTAATAGTAATATTTTGTTTTGTCAAAAATCTGTTTCTGTCTGGTAATATTTTTCTTTCAAAATTGTATTGCTGGTAATAATTTTTTTTCAAAAAAGTATTGCTGGTAATAGTTAACTATTTGCCCATAACTGGAACCCTAACAGGTGTTACCACCCTTGGTCAGGGTGGACATGGGAACACTAGCAATTAAGTGGTGGTTCCACACGCCTTAAAACCTCCTGATCAGAGGCCTTGCTACTGGATGTAGTTTATCGTCTTACCCAGGACACGGATGTAGTTTAACGTCTTACCCAGGACGAGAAAGATTTAGTAATAAAAACACTACTAATTGTGGTAGAGGAAGTTGATTCATACATTTCCCGTAAGTGATTATAATCGAACCCGCCAGGAATTGAAAGCCGACTCTCCTAATTCAATTCAGAGCAGTTATCCATGACACCAGCTGCACATTCAAGCTTATTGCACCTGGTATTTCAAAGCGATTACCCATCTAAGTACTGGCCAAGCTCGACGTTGCTTAACTTCGGTGATCGTACGAGAACCGGTGTTTCAACATTATATCGCCTTAAGCCGAAGAGACCATAAAGCAATAGTGATGTACTTCTACAAATGCATTCTGTGAAGACTATGGATGGAGTACGTAAGCAGCGAGGATTTATAACATATATAAACAGAATGAGAGAATTGATATTTCTTGAGCGATAATAGGGAAGGTGGGCTTAGAAATTTGGCACTCACAAGACACATTGAAGGAATAGACTGGATTTATTTCGATAGTCATTTTCATGTTTGGTTGGATATGACCGCAAAGCCTTGGCGGTTTAAAATCAGGGTTTTCCTTCCCTTAGATGGACTGTACTGTACTGTCGAGTTCCATCAGCCCGAAGCAGCTGGATAAGAGGCGCCAGTCATCTGCCTTCGCCCATTCTCCGGCTCGGAGCTGCACTTAATTGTCAGAGACTATTTGATGATGAACTTTCTATAAGCGAAACTCTATAAGATGTCCAGACATATTTCCTTATTGCCACATTTGACATCCGAATACAAGATTATTTAACATGTACTATTTACTAAGCCTGGCCACCCAGTGAGGAACGAAATCCCTAATCAATAGTGTAGGTTAATTAATCCAGCTTAACTGTTATAAACACGAAAAACGTAATCGGTATAGTGAGTTCACTTAGCACTAATGCCCTTTCAAAGTCATGAACCCTTTTCTCCCTAATATTTATTATATTGTCTCTTTATATTTCTTTTATATCGAGCAATGTTCTTGTATTAATTTTATTATGCAATATATATATATATATATATATATATATATATATATATAGAGAGAGAGAGAGAGAGAGAGAGAGAGAGGCAGACAGATAGAGACAGAAAGAGAGAGAGTCCTCCAAAATATATATATACACTTCGGGAAAGAAAGTACTTGTATAGATATTGTAATACTAAATTTATTCGGACATTATGAGATTAATACAAGTTACCTTTTTGACTCTACAATCACAATAGATGTTCAAAATGCTATTGTCGCAGTCAGCTCCTCCTCATTTCCTTAATCCTTCAACAGGGTTCTCTCTCTCCCACGAATATAAATACTAGCTGACCTTTCGCCTCTTTCTCTTTTTACGACTTACGCACACGTGCGGCCAGCTGTCTCGACTCAGGCCCCGGGCCGCAAACTCGTGCGTGAGGCGAGGTAAAAAAACTTTCTCTTTTTTTTACTTATGACCTCTCACACATACAGCGTTTCCCATATTCTGGGAACACGCTAAAAACAACATACGAGTTCATACGGACACTCAACACATTCAACATAACTTCTCCATGCAGCACTTTGTAACCCTTCATGTCATTGTAATTTGCTATTAATATATATTTGTTTGCATACATGTATATCGGACTTGTTTGTTTCTTTATCTTCTTTGGACTCCATTATATTCCAACATTCCTATGTAGCTGGACAGGCCAGCGGGAACGTTTAACCCAGAGATATCTCCTCATCATCCACACTTCACATCTTCACACCCCGGTCCACTACACTATTCTTTAGCTTCCAGACATTTATTAGTACGGGAAAACACTGCTTTGGCAACGTTGGCCCAAGTGTTCAGTGGGATCGTATTGCAGTAATTGCAATTTGATAAAACTACGGAGGAAAAGGTTTTGCCTTTCATGAAGCGTGTTACATTTTTTGGCGTACTCTCTATATTTGAAAATTACTTCTCGTTCACATGATACAGTCAAAAACTGGAAAATAACTAATTCAACATATTTAAAATTTCAACTAGAACGTCATTACAGGATTCGAACAAATTTAAATTTGTTTCTTCAACATGACTGGAATTATTCAATAGCTTAAATCATGAAATACGCTGGCATGTACTGCGGATAGTCCTTTTGTATTTTCATTACAGAAATTAATATACCATTTAGAAGAAAAAAATACACACGCCTTTTCTATTATCTTTAAAAAAAAATAACATGTCGGAAATGAAGACTTGCTGCTGAAATATTCCCAACTGTAACCCACCATCAATAAAATGTTTCGGTGTCGGCACTTGTGTTCATTTTACCAGGAGACGCTAAAATCTATTTCATATTCAGAGCACGTGAACCAATCCTTCATTTCAATATGTTCCATTAAACAGAACGGACAGTGAATGTCTGCTTGCGCCTTTGCGGCGAGGTTCTGCTGATGTCTAATAAGGAATCTTGTAAAAGAATCTGTCGGAATCATGTGTCAGGTTCCGAGTACTTTCGACAATCGTTGGTCGATTCCAAATCATTGCACGTGAAGCCAACTTGAATTCAAACTTTAAACTGTTGAACAACGGAAACATTCTACTGGCTCTTTCTACTGGTTCAATCTGCTTTACTTGACACATATTCTCTATTCTTTCTATTTAATAAAAGATGGTTAATCGGAGCATTACTTCTTAAATATGTTAACTACCCCCATAGACACACACACTCTCTCCCCCTATATATATATATATATATATATATATATATATATATATATATATATATATATATATGCAAGTTTCGATAAAAACGATTGACAAGTTGGGATAGATTTTTTTATATATAATTTCTCATGTGTTCGTATTTTTTTTCTTTTCTGGACATAACTTATATAAAAATTGTTCGAATGTTTTACAAGCGCTTTCAGTTATACTTTTAGCCATTATGAATGATGAATTTTTAACAGAATGTATGCATTGTCTTATGCATCTTTCTAGAGTTACAGGAATGTTTTATTTTCCTAACACAGCCAATATGTTGTGACCGTTTTCATAGTTGATATTACAGAGTGTTTTTTTTTCTTTTTTATTAATAATGTATCCATTGTTTTTAGACTTTTTTTGTACATGTGAATGATCCTATTATATTTTCCATTTTGTACTACATTTCCCCATATACAATAATATATCATTATCTCATATATATATATATATATATATATATATATATATATATATATATATATATATACTATATATATGCACTAATGCAAAGCTCTTCAGTAAAATGAATGGAACACTTTGGTTGATTGGCATTTGTTTACATTTGTAAAAACAATACGCTAGATTTAGTTGTTTAAGTCTACCGAGTGAAGATAGCTCTGGCTGACACCAAATTAGTTGTGTTTCAATCCGGGCTTGAGGCATTCGGAAGTCTAGTTGCACTGAGGAGCTGTGATACAGCGAAACAGTACTGTCTGTGAATGACATATATATATATATATATATATATATATATATATATATATATATATATATATACAATTGTTTACAAAATTATTCACCCTCCACATACATAATGACAAATAAAGCTGTAATACCTCAAACTTTATGTTCATTTGGTCACAAATGATGAACTAATGAATTTGAAAGAATGGCGTTTAATGCCAGAACAGAATTTTTATTTTAATGACAAAAGATAATACAGAAACAAAAAAAAACATTTAACACAGGACAAAATTATTGGCCCACTTGCCTTAATAATCAATTTTGTGACATTTATTTTTGATTATTGCCATTAATCATTTTGATGCTTCCTTACAAGATCACAACACACACTCATAGGTATTTTTCTCCATTCTTCCTTGGCAATAGCTTCTAGTTTCCCCAAATTCGAAAGACTTCTTTTTCTTATTTTTTTTTCTTCAAATATGCTTATGAATTTTTAATGCGGTTTAGGTCAATGTTTTGTGCGTGGTACGCCAATACCTTAACTTTCCTGTCATCTAAGTATTTTGTATCAATTCGTGCCATGTGTTTCGATCCATTGTCAAGTCCAGTGAGTCCTTAAAAACAACTTTCTTGCACTCTTTTATATTATTTTTAAGAATAGTCAAATACTGCTCTTTATCCATGATACCCTGTACTCTCATTAGTTCTTCTAGTCCAGAAGCAGCAAAACATCCCCAGAGAAGAATGCTTCCATCGCCGTACTCAATTGTATGGAGAGTATTTTGGGGAGTTTTGTGCTTCATTCACTTTCCTCCATGCATAACGTGACCAAATAATTATAGTTTGATTTCATCAGATCATAAAACAGAGTTTCAATATATACTTATATGTTCTAGATGGCTTCTATTAAGATAATCTGCATTTTATGTATTCGGCCATAAACAAGTGAGTTTTCCTTGGGTAACCAACTCGAAGTCCTGCTCGATGAAAGCATCGAGTGACTGCCTTCGTCGATACATTCAACCCTGATATCTTTACATCATTGACAATATTCTTTGTCGTTAAGTGAGGATTCTTCGAAACATCTAAAAAAAAATTTCTTTTCCATTCTCTCAGAAATAAATGGTTTTCTGCCAGCCCTTAATTTATTCTCAAAACTATGAGTCCCGTTATATTTCTTGATAATTCTACGAATTGTCAATATATGAACATTTAAACGCTTGGAAAAATCGTGTATATCCATCACTTTGTTTGCATGCATCAACTACCTTCATTCGAAGCTTCATCCATCTTCACCATGGTTACATAACGAATGAGTTATCGTGGTACGTGGCTCTCATATATTGCCTTCTTCATTACATTTTAGAATGTTATAAAATCAGGTCAGTACTATTTCATTTTCAAAGTGTGTTTGTACTAAATGTCAAATTAAGAAGAAAAAAACATTACAATTGGCATAGAGCAATGTTATTTCATAATTTGCATAAGGGTGGGGCGAATAATTTGGGACTGCATCAGTTTTTAAAAAAGTCTCTAACTACGAATATAATAGAGCAAAACTTATGAAAATTTCAGGAATTATTCAAAACTAAATAGGGAAGCAACAATTTATGGTAAATTTAGTAAGTACTTGCAAATATTTGCATTTCTTTCTGTCCACAACTATATATATATATATATATATATATATATATATGATGAAAAATATGGAAAAGACAAAGCAAAATTCGAATATGCAAGTTTACTGTTTTAATTTTGTTTTACTGTCGACGTCAGACGTTTCGGTCTAGTAGACCATCTTCAGGACATGGTTATTGGAAACATATTTATATTTAAGTCAACATGAAGAGACGATAGACACAAGACTAGTCAGAAACAGAAAAACTGAAATTTTAAAGTCAGCGTTCCCTTTTTTGGATTCGGTCACGTTGGCGTCGCGCGGGCGATGCTGCGAAAACGTGCTCCCAAGAAAGAGACTTTATCTCAAGTGGAAAAGAGGAATTCTATTTGAATCTAGAGCTTATCAGTACGTTTTTCAAGCATTAATCTTGCCAGGAACGGGGAGATGTTAAAGAAGACGGGTCTAGTATTTACCGTACGTGATATTATGCCTGCCTCATAAATCCGTCTAAGTGTCGAAATCGAAATTATGCTCAGATTTAGCTAGGTGTATATATATATATATATATATATATATATATATTGTCATCCACAGACTATTTCGCTGTATCACAGCTCATCAGTGTGGCTAGACATCCGATTGCTTCAGTGTGTGTGTGTGTATATATGTGAGCATGTCTGTCTACCTGTCTGTCTGTGTGTGTGTGTTATTTAAAATATATAATACATAAATTTATCCCATATTATGGCAAAGGTGCGAATAATATTTTCACTCTAATGTTGATCCCCACAAAACATGGGAACTCGATAGGATCTCTGTCATTGTTCTTAAGAAATATGACCCTAAACTGGCCTCTTTCTCTCCAATATCTACAATAGATGGCTTGCTCTTTCCTGATTTTCAGATTGTTTGGAAAAATCCTTCTGTAGTTCTGGCGAACCCTCTTAACCTTTGAACTATCAGCCTTTTAGGCTTCTACCACTTTTTGGCCAAGTACTAGAGGCACTAATCAACTAATAGTTAAGTATCTCACCTTGCAAATCTTCTTTCAGATAAACAAGCTGGTTTCTCTAGGCCAACCGTCAATATATTGACGGTTATTGCTGAACGTGACTGACAAGCTTCAGACTTGAATGTTGGTCTTCATCACAAGTTAAAGTGACTCTAGCCTATTTAAAAAAAAATTTGATCCAATCTTTCTTATCAAATGGCGTAATGAAAGTTGATGAACGGCCACCGCTCTA
Organism: Acanthosepion esculentum; assembly: GCA_964036315.1. Classification (NCBI taxonomy): domain Eukaryota; kingdom Metazoa; phylum Mollusca; class Cephalopoda; order Sepiida; family Sepiidae; genus Acanthosepion; species Acanthosepion esculentum. The sequence goes on along the minus strand of OZ038486.1, from coordinate 65,528,008 downwards.
GATCATTTTTGCATTAATGTAAGTGTTCCTCAGATTTCTATACATGGAACTACTTTGTTCCTTATTTTCTTCGACGACCTTCCCGACTCGCTATCTATGCTGATGACGCAAATACTATCTCTCGTCTTAATAGTTTGATCGGTTCGATAAAATAAAATTGGCAACTAAACTCGAAAATGACTTTAAATCTGTTGTTAACTTGGGTAAGAAAGGGCGTGTTAATTTTAACGCCTCTAAAACGAAACTGTTCTCTCTTAATCATCTTACATGACTTTTATGCCTTCCATCAGTATGGCTGATGCTAACCTTCAGAAGAGCAATTCATTGCACCTCATTGCGTTTCACTTTTCCACTAACAAAACTTGGAACGATTATACTGGACCAATTGTTAATTCTGTTGCCAGGTTATAGATCATTACCTGGCATCTCGGCTTCAGTTATTTCTTACCGTCGTAATGTATATCCCCTGTGCCTTTTTAATAAATTTCTCACATTAATTGTTCTGACGAGCTTTCTGCTTTGGGATCTCGACTTCACCGTAGTACTAGATTGGCTGTTAGGAAATTGCTATTTGAAACCGGAAGTTCTATGGTAATAGTTCTTCTACCTCGCTTTTTTTTTCAAAGATTTAGATGCAACGTGAATCGCCATCCCCTGTCTCCTTGAATCCTACTCTTTTATTGTTGTTGCTTTTTAATTCACTCTCAGTAAGACCTAACGTCTTGGTTGCTTTAGCCCCTTTATTGGGGGTGAAATGATTAAAAAAGAAAACACACTGCCGAGTCCGATCAATTTTCTATATATTATTCAATCGAGTAAAATACAAATTAGAAACTTTCATCATTCAAATCTTCTGTCCTGATGATGATCAAAGGAACGGTCGAAATTACTTTCAACGAATCCATCGTTATCGTCAACATCATCAGTCCCATAACCGAGTGTGGTCGTAGGGTTGCTGCGCAGATGAGACCACACCACCAGCTACCTCCATATGTTCCCAAATGTAGGAGTTTCTGTGAAAGAGTATATTTCGCCTGTCTTTTCTTCTTTTGCCTTCGTTACCTTGTAGAATAGCCGGGCATGTATTGTTGACCATTATGGTGCTTCTATACTCTTTTAAATTTCTCTTCTTGACGGTGGTTATTAGATATTCAGTTCTACATCAACTCCAGAAAATTCGTTGTTGAATTTCCGTCTAGCATTAAACGTTTAATTCGATACCAAGAAAAAAAATTATCAACAAGCATAATTTCATTTCTTGTCTGTTTTATATAAAACACATGTATACAGGTAAATTTGGACCTAAGTTTGCTTAAAGCATACAGACACACACTCAAATATATGTGTACGTGTGTTTCAGCGTAGATAGATAGATAGATAGATATGAACAGACCGATAGATAAATTGATAGATCTGAACAGACTGTGACAGATAGATATAATCAAACTGTGATAGATAGATATAATCAGACTGTGACAGATAGATAGATAGATAGAGAGAGAGAGAGAGAGACAGACAGTCAGACAAAGACAGACAGACAGACAGACAGACAGACATATAAACAGACCAATAGTTAAATAGATATGAACAGACTGTGACAGATAGAGATATATAATCAGACTGTGATAGACAGATAGATAGATATGAACTGACAGTGATAATAGATAGATATATAGATAGATGGATAGATAGATAGACAGACAGATAGATAGATATGCACAGTGATAATAGATAGATAGATAGATAGATAGATAGATAGATAGATAGATAGATATGAACATATTAATAGATAGAGAGAGGAGAGGAAGAGAGAAAGATATGACAATGGCTTCTTCTATACCTAGTGTCCCTTCAGAACCTTAGCGATAATGGCTGTCCGAATTTTCATGTCCTTCGTAAATCTTAATAAATTTTGTCTTTTTTTTTGCCCCTAAACCCTAGGTTGGCTCGGTAGGTTATGCATTGTTTTCCACTGTACCCCTTGCCTTTAATCTGCCCTTTTAGTATCAAATCTTCTAACCTCTCTTACTTATTAGAGATGAGCGATGTATTGAATTATTCGTACAGACAACAAAACTCAGGTATTTGGAGATGTTCTGCTAAAAGGTAGAAACGAAAGGTCAGTATTAAGCAAAAAAAGTATTATTTGAACGGCTCGATTTGGATCTATGGTGAGCTTTGATGATATTAATTTTCTTTATGGAAGACTGAATAGTCTCCAAACGTTCAATTTACATTTCATTGAATGTTAACACACGGGAGGAATATATGTAGTATTTTAAGTGGAGGACAAAAGTATAAGATCGCCGTCATGGTTCTCCACGATTTGCTTTTTTCTTTTCTTTTTTCCTTTTTTTTTGCTCCAGGTAACTTGATGTCCTTTCAATCCCTTTGTCCTTCTTCGCAATCCGTTAACACAAACACATTAAGGAAGTTAATCTGTTTTCGTAACGTTTTTCTCTTGCATTCCTTATGTCCTAACTTCTGACTTTGCAATCATTAGGAAGAGTAAAATGTTGTTATGTCATTTGTCAATATTGACCCGGGCCAATCACACGATAAAGAATTAAAAGGAAGACATTGTTTAGTCCCTGGCCCGGTCTTATTCCAATATCTGGGATAATCTTAATCTTCTTGGACGCTTTGTGTAATTTATGCTCTGCTGCTTTCTAAAGTGAATTGTATAAACACTCTTGAAAGTAAGGAAGCGAACAGTATAGATCTGATTTGGCATTTTCGTAATAAAACTAACAATTAAATCATTAGACCTTTGATATTATATATACTCAGGCATTCGGATATTATATATATATATATATATATATATATATATATATATATTGACAAAAAGAGCCGAAAGAGAGAAAAAAGAAGGAAACACAATAGGGAGAGAGTATAAGGAGAAAAGAAAATTATGAAAAGAAGAAATAACCACGCCATTCTACATAGACACACAAAAAGAAGAAGAATCGACTTAAAAGGCGCATAAATTATGTTTAACTTAACATAAAATTAATGAAAAAGAGAAAATCGACAGTCAATTGCTGATACCTCCTGACGAGTGGACCGAACGATCACAAAAAACGCCTATGAAACTCTGAAGTCAGCTCAGTGATAAATTTTATAGATGAATTAACCCTATATATATATATATATATATATATATATATATATATATATATATATATATATATATATATATATATATTATAAATTAATAGATTTAAAATATGGTTTTACCGCTACACAGTGATAACCATGTTTCAGAAATGGAAGCTAAAGCCCCTGAATTTAATTTTGTTATTAAACCAAAGACATTAGTTCCATTTCCTCATCAAGCGAATTTTTCTCTGTAAATTTAAATTTACATAGAGCACTATTGTGTAAAAATAAAAATATCTATAAGAACACCGGATTTTATATCTTACTGTTCTTTCCTTTTTATTTATATATACATATATATATATATATATATATATATATATATATATATATATATATATATATATATATATATATATATATATATATATATATATATATATATATATATATATATGTATATATATATATATATATATATATATATATATATATATATATATATATATATATATGTGTGTGTGTGTGTGTGTGTGTGTGTGTGTGCAGATATGTAGAATAATAGGAAAGAACACGTTAGGTAAATAATACGGAGTTCATTAGTAGTTTTGTTTTTATTTTTAAAAACAGTGCCCCATACAGAAGTAGAGCTTAAATTATAATTATTTAAAAAAAATTATTTTTTAATATATATATATATATATATATATATATATATATATATATATATAGAGAGAGAGAGAGAGAGAGAGAGAGAGAGAGAGAGAGAGAGAGCATATCTTGTTGATATATATATATATATATATATATATATATATATATATATATGTATATATAATAAATTTTATAAAAGTATTATATAATCCATAGAATATTTGGATACTATGGCATAATGTTGCAATATGCAAAAAAAGTCATAAAAATCTGTTATATCAATGAAATAATATGTAATTAAAATATTTGGGAGTGAAAAAAGTATTCGTACAACATTATAATATCTATTTAATACTTTGTAGCTTATCCCTTACTCAATTCAACAGCAATCAGTCTCTAGCTTTTAATCGATGATTTGCAAGTTTCCGTTAGTATCTTATTCCATTCTTTGCATATTCACTTTAGTTCCAGGATGTTTTTCGGAGCTCTTTTATTAACTTGAATTTTTAATAAACGCCACAAATTCTCTATGGCCATTTGAGTATATTGACATTGTTTTCAATAACCCATATTTTTTCGTAGATTTAGCCGTATGTTTAGGGTTATTATCTTGTTGCAAAACCCATTCATTTGGGACTCCAAGCTTTACTACTAAGCCAAACAAATTAGAGTCCAAAACATCTTGGTATATTTTTTTAAATAATTCTACCATTTATTATCTCTAAATTACCCGTACCATTAGCAAAAAAACATCCCCAAATCATGATTGTTCCACCACCAAATTTCACCGTTAGAATTGTGTTCTTCGGTGTCAAAACAGTGCCGTTTTTCTCTAAACATGAGTCCTTGAATTACACCCAAATTGTTTAATTTTTGCTTCAGCTGTCCAGAAAACACTTCCCCCAAATCATTCAGGTTTATTTTTATGCTCACGAACAAATTTTCACCGGGCATCCCTATGTTTCTTCAATAGTAGTGGAGTTTTTCTTGGAAAACGCGATCTTATTTGACTTCTATGAAGTTCATTGCTTATTGTTCGCTTCGAAACAATGATACCTGATGGATTTAACTCTTCCTGTATTTCTCACCGAGTAGTCATTGGATTTTTAAAAAAATTTTGCGCTGAATTCTTCTCAGTGATCTAGTAGAAGTCTTTCTTGGTGCACCAAATCTCGATTCGTTCTCAACAGCTCCCCCCTTTTCAGCAATAACGGAACTAAGAGTAGCAAATGGTATATTCAGGATATCTGCTATTTTCCTATGGCTTTTGCCTTCCTTCCAAAGTTTGATGGCCAATTCTTTTTGTGAATTTGATAGTTCCTTACCTTTCCCCATGATGGTAATTATTGTGTATGATTTGTGTGCTGTGATATCCTTATATAAGAAATGAATTGCGGAATGTTCTAGATTGTTCAGATAAAATAATCTCACAAAGAATTATGTAAATAAAGGTAAGATAAGACTTTTGATATTAAAGACATATTTTGTACGAATACTTTTTTCGCCTCTAAATTTTATAAATAACACATAATTTCATTTATAACAAAGTTTTCTAATTCATTTTTGCATATTGCAGCATTATGCAATGGTGCAGAAATATTGTATGGATTTTAAGGTTTTTCATATCTATTACCTCCAGTCTCTCTCTCTCTCTCTCTGATTATATATATATATATATATATATATATATATATATATATATATATATATATATATATATATATATATAATGCTTTCCAGTTCTCTAATTATCTTCTTAATGTTAAGTTGTAATTCATCAAGGAAAGCACCGTAGTTCTTGTTAACCAAGTACTTTCGACCTCTCCCGAGAGCATCCTCAAGGGTGAATTGCGAAGACAAACTTATTGCAACTGTGATCGTTTTAATGGTGATTTTTGTAAACATGTGTGAACGCTTTCGGTTATAATTAGTTTAACATTAATTATTGTGGTTACGATGTTTTGCAACAAGCGTTCCCAATGCAGAGATGGTAAAATGCAACATGATGTTTAATGTCAGTCAACTCAAATGTATTTTAAAACATTTATCCCGAGTATAGTATCATTTCTTTTGAAATAATCCAATCTGTTGATACTTTTTTAAACGACAAATTCAAGTTTCAAAATTTTGTACGGTCTTTTGAAAATCCTTGAATCTCTTATTTCTAGATGACAAACGTCTCCGTACGGAAAAAATGTTCTGTATTCACTAAAACCACTTCGTATTCCTTAATTTAGCCTACAATCTTTCGTGAATTTTTAAGTATTTGATTAGAGATAAAACTTACATTAAGAACGTTTTACCTCAATTTTTATGTGACATTTTCTCCTAACATTTAATCTGTTCAAGCATGATCGAGTAATGGATAGCGGCTCGGATCCATTAATCGGAGAGCTGAGTTCGAATTCCACTCGAGTTCCTCACATTCACATAAGTGCAAATATTCTTGAGAAAGGTATGAATCCACCTCTTCTCCCCCTAGCTATGGGAAGATGGCAGAACAGACATCCTATAGCCTTGGGTGGCAACCGGTATAGGAGAAGGACAAACCCTTCAAAAATTCAAAACCTCTAATTATGGATGAAATAGCTTCGCCAACCCGAAATTGGCATGAGTATGGCTACACAACTGAAAGCAGGGTCAATCAGGCAGGTGTTCCGTCAAAGAAAATCTGGTTTTGGGTGCTTTCATCTCTGGTACATATTAAATTCATCACCGATCCTCTTTTATAAAAGTTTACCAAAAAGCTGGCCGCTTATTAGGATTTACAGAAATTTTCTTTCGATAGTAAATTTTAACGTTTCTCGTTTTAATGTTATACAATTTTCTTTTTATTTCCATGAAATTGTACGAAAATTTAGGAGTAATGCCCAAAAAACTTACAAACACGTCTAATATATTTATTACTGTATATTAGATTACTGCAAGAGTTTGTTTCCGATTAGAAAATTAAAAACAGAATTTTACATATTTATTAGTCTCCACTGCGCAAAGGCCTTCGACACATGGATCCGATGGAACTGCTGAGCAGCCTTGATATATTCTTGACGGATATTAAAATAATCAAGACCCTATACTGGCAGCAAACCGCATGCATGCGCATAAGGAACGAGTTTAGTGAATATACAAAAATGGAAAGGGGCGTCTTTTCACCCGACCTGTTCAACCTATACAGCGAGGCAATTCTGAGAGAATTGGAAACCCCACTGGGATTTAGCATTAACGGCCACAACCTTAACAACATAAGATACGCAGACGACATAGTACTGACAGCAGACAAGGTAAAGAAATTACAAAATTAGCGACGGAGAGTGAGCAGGGACTATGTATAAACTACAAGTAAACAGAATGCATGCTCATCAGTAAGAGGAAGAGCGCGAAATGCGATTTGCAGGTCGGGAACAGTAGAATCAGGCAGACGCAGAAGTTTAAATATCTGGGAAGCGTCTTGACAGAGGACGGTAAGTACGACACTGAGATCCGTAGACGTATTGGGATGACCAAGGACATATTGGAAAAGCTGATCAGAGTATTGCGAAACAGGAGGATTTCTTTGGTAACAAAGAAAAGAATTCTGAGCTGTAACGTGACATCTGTCCTTCTTTACGGCAGCGAATGCTGGACGATTTCCTCAAAGATGAAGACGAGACTAGAGACGACGGAGATGTGGTTCTACAGAAGGATGCTAAGAATAACATGGACCGAGCATGTGAGCAATGATGAGGTCTTACAGAGAATGCAAACAAGGAGGAAGCTTATATTTAACATCAGAAAGAGGCAGCTGAAGATTCTGGGACATATAATGAGGAAGGAGGGCTTGGAGAATCTGGTACTCACGTGTCAAATAGTCTCCCCTTTTTTAACAAGTGTCACTCATCATTATATTAGCTTTTCGTAGTTTATTTTTTTTTATTTTTTCGAAAGATGTTTGTGGGGTAGTTTTTAACTGACTGTATAGAGTGAAATTTGTATCATTTACATTATTCTATAGTGACCTGAAAAAATAAAAATCAGAAGAAGACAAGACAAGGAAATACGGTGGGTGCTCGAGGGTTTCCCATTTCAACTCTTTACCCTTCTGCAAGGATACTGAGCATACTATGAAACGAAGCAACGACCAGGTTTTGAAGAAAATGGAAACAAAGAGGAAACTTATACATAACATGCGGAATAGGTAGTTGAAATTTCTGAGGCGCGTAATGAGAAAGGAAGGCTTGGAAAATCTGATACTCACAAAACAAATCGAGGGAAAGAAGAACAAAAAGTAGCACGTAACTACTTGATGACCTTGAGTAAATGGTTGGTAGAACAGGGTTTGGGGACAAAAAGACAAAACATTAAGAGCTACAACAGACAGGAAGATATGGAGGTCCGTGATCGTCTATGTCCAGAAGGGACACGGCACATAAAAGAAAAATAAGAAGGTCTGTTTTGCAACATGCGATATCGCGTTTTCGATGTAAGAAATGGCACCTTCTTCGATTTACTAAAATCGGCTGGTTTTCTTGAACCCAAATCACTTCAAATGACGAAAGGCAGTTAAGATATCGATTTTCAAACTCTTAGTGATCTCTTCTAATGGAAAACTTCAATTTATTCTCGACGATGGCAAGCAGGACCTCGTCATCCACGTCAGAAGGTTACCCTGGGCACGGTTGATCTTTTAAGTTAAAATTACTCCGACGAAATCTGCCAAAACCACTTTTTGACCGTTAGATGCGCTGGAGCAGAATCCAGTTAAGCCTTCTGAATGCTTTTAGTGACAGTTCCAACGCTTGCTCCTTTCTGAAGTTCATAGAACATAATATGGCGAAAGTGTAACTTTTCATTCTTCATCTGTAAGGCATTCATTTCTGGACAAAACGTCAACATTCAACAAAGACTGGCTCGGAACTGAACGATGCAAGTTTTTTCTTCAAGAAAACACCAGTAATCGGCACTAAAACAAACAACATCGGCAAGTTGCGGTCATTTTATTTTAACAAGAAAACTCGGACACGCATTTTTGTAATGATTGGATATATATTATTATATGCTGCTATCACCACGTTGCTTTTTTGTGTAGTCGCTACCGAGAACGACGCAAGTGTGTGTGAACTAACGTTACTGAGGCCAACTTTCTTTTTCTTCTACGTGCCATATCAATTCAGAATATGGGAAATCATATACTTAAAAAATATACCTGTCCTTTGTAGCCGTGAGTTAGATTTTTCGTTTTGCTATATCTGCTGATCCTTGTTCTGCTAAACAAAAACACAATTTCTCTAGCTTCCTCTGCCTCTCTTGCACTCAAAGTGTCCTGCGAGAGACAAATTCTCCAAGATATCTTTTCTCAATTTATGTCCTAGTTTTTCTCTGATTCTAAGTTAAAAATGTCCTCTTGGTTTTCATTTTCCCCAAATCTTCCTCGCTACTCACGCATTCCACCCATAGTATTCTCAGAATATTATTGTAGAAGCATATTTCTATTGCTTCAAAACTCGTCTTTATTTGTGAGGAGATTGTTCATCATTCACTGCCATATTGGATTATTGGTATTACATAGAGTTCAGCACACTTTTCCTTATTTTTCAGGAGAAAAATTTCCTGTTTGTTAATACTTTGCTTAGCATTTAGAAGGCATATTTCGCTATTACAATGCACTTTTGCATTTCGGTATCGCATTGTCGAATAAATATCGGATAAATATCATTTGAAAAGAAATTGACTAAGTCAGGAATATTTAGTAGATGTGGCAAAATATCAAAAGCCTATCCTTGAAGTTTTGCCAGGATGTCCAATGTGAGCGTGTGATATATATATATATAAATATAAATATATATATACATATATATATATATATATATATATATATATATATATATATATATATATAAATATATATATATATATGTGTATGTATGTATGTATGTATATATATATATATATATATATATATATATATATGCGCGTGTGTGTGAAAGAGAGAGATTATACACAGACATACACACAGACATACACACACACACGCATATATATATATATATATATATATATATATATATGCGCGTGTGTGTAAAAGAGAGAGATTATACACAGACATACACACACACGCATATATATATATATATATATATATATATATATATATATATATATATATATATATAAAATTCAAACATAGTTGCATTCCACATCACGTGACGTCCGCGTCTCACGACGAACGCTGTAAACAAACTGCCAAATACAGTAATATAGTAATTCAATTAATTTCTGAGGAACGACCGAGGTGGTCTGAAATATTAAATATATATAAAAACATATAAATAAATACTTTCGCAAAAAAAACACTCTATCTTTTTTCAGTTGTTTTATCCATATTATATACATATCAAGAAAGTATACGTGGCTTCTCATTCTGCTATATATATATATATATATATATATATATATATATATATATATATATATATATATATATATATATATGTAATAACTCGTCTGAAGTTATTATGTAAATCACATAATTTCAGAAGCAATATTTGTCAAATTTAAACTCGTCCATTTCATCCTCAAATTAAATTTGTACCCACTTTTAATGGTTATATTTAGAGACATTTTAATGGTTATATTTAGAGATATTTTATTGGTTGTATTTTGAGATATTTAGAATTTACGAAAATGTACTGACCAAGGTTCTTATGCATATTAAGGTAATATTAGTTTAAGGCTTCTGAAATCTAATAAGACTTTTTTTCTTTTTTCCATAATATATATTAAAATATTGGTAATGAAAATGATCTATCAAATGCCGATAAACAGAAACTAACGAAATTATTGAGTCAGACAATGTCCACAATTAACGATATCAAAGGAGCTTTGTAGATATTGTCGAAGGATAAAGACGACTGTTGAAAACTAGTAGCAAAGCAAAAGGATTTAAACTAAAAGCGACTTGTAGCGAAGCAGTTTTGACCAGTGTTCAGATCTTGGAACAGGCTGGAATTGAGGGAGTCAAGAAAGACAAAACGTGCAGAATACTTCGCAAATTGGGATATGCCAAGAAATCTCCTAAACTGACTTCACTCAGTAAAGCAAATATTTTAAAGCGTCAAAACTGGGCCAAGAATTACAAGAAAATTGACGTTTATACAGAAGAATTTTGGGACCAATCTCAGGAGACATTCGACAAACCTGATAGATGGGTTAAAATAGATTATATTCCATACACATGTGCTTGTGGCTGAAAGAAAACAGCAAGAAGGCGGGAGTGTAACTATATCGACTGGAATTGTTAACCAAACCATTACTAGACCAAAGTTGATGAAGGTGTTAAACTGAACATTGCTATTATCATTTCATAGACGATATTTTCTTTGAATGGCACATGTCCCAGACTTGCAGTTTCAATGTGAAGTTTGCATTTATTCACGACAATGCTCCTCATATATCTAAGATTACCCGTGAATTTTTCGGGGAGAAAAGAGGATAAAATCTATGCATAATTATGAAAGTTAAATAATATGAATATGGAAAACAATATAACAGCAAAGCAGAACCCCGGGAAGCAATTAAAACCTCCACATCAGATGTAGAACGTGTGGAACTTGACAATAGATAAATAGATAGATAAAATAATAGATAAAAGATTGCTGGCTCTTATTGAGAAGATTAAATGCTTCAAAGGCATCATATATTTGTTCTTTATTTTATTATAGGTTTTCGTTTATTGGTAATGATTTTATTCATATTTCATTGAAGTAACAAATGATTTTCTGGTTTTGCAGAATAAACATCAGACTGCAGTTTTTTATATAATAAATACAATAGTTTCAATGAAACATGTCAAAAGTACCTAAAATTATTGTACCGTCGAAATCGTTAAAACTTTAACAAAAATAATTCAAAGCCAATTCGAGATATTGAGCTTACTGTGACTTGCATAATAACTGAAAATGGACTGTATATTATAGCCGTCTGTGCCTGTTCAGTTCCGAATCAGTCCACTAAAGACTAGAAATATATATATATATATTTCTAGTTTATATATAACCTCATGTATGTATGTATGTATATATATATATATACACCTGTGTGATAGAAATTATTTTTAAATAATCATAATTAAGTAATTCATCGAGTCTAGAAGAAACGTCAACAGAAAGCACTGGACGGCCGTTTCGTCCTATATTTGGGACTCACCAGCAGGGCGCATCCGCTACCAAGAATTGAAACCCGGACAGTTACATTATCATGCAAACGTCATACCGACTGTACAAACGGGGCTCGGAGACAAAGCGGTCGCGAATTAGACTCGATATAACCCCGCTCGATCACATATTCTGTGGTGGAACTCATCCGAGATTCTCCTTACCTAGGACTGTGCCCCCACGAGCACACACACACACACACACACACACACACACACACACACACACACACATATATATATAGTTTTAATTAGGTACGTCCATGAAAATCAATAAAAAGAGCATAGCATGACAAAAACGGCCTTAAATTTGATGAAAATGTTTTATCTGCTTAAGTATATATATTATTATTAAGAAGAAATACCAAAGCATTTTTTGATTATTTTAAAATTTTTTTACTCATTCTTAGCATGTCCGAAATTTTTGTTAAAAACCTTGTTTTTTTTTGTCAGCGGAATTACTAAAAACAACTCGATATTAGCCATTTTCTTAAAAATTTTGTAAACTAAGTTAAAATCCTAGTTTAAATTTCGTCCAAAAATCAATTATACGTTTTTCAAAATTTATTTGACGAAAATTAGCAAATTTAAAGATTATTTAATATATTTTGAAAAAAACTTTTGCTTACTTTCTTCGCAAAAAATGTTGTTTAAAATAAAAAGGAGGCGATCTTAACATCGTTGGCTATTGACAGGTGATGAGTGATGACAGCTAACCTGAGATTCGAGTTATCATACGGAAGGACATAATTGACGTAACGTTTTTTTTACGTGAACCAGCTTATGTAGTACCTCGTAATTATTAAAGTAAAAAAAACAAACTTTCAGCATTCCAATTTCTTTTATTCTGTTTTTTATTATTACTGTAGCTTACACCATAAGTTTGTTGATACTATCTGTAGAAATTATAAATACTATAAATAAATTAAAATACAAGTGCTGCACAGTTTTTTGAGGGCAACTGTAGCCCCCTAATGACTTAAGGCTAAAGTCAATACAGATCTGTCATGATAAAATATTTCTATCCAAAGTAGAAATCATCACAAACATATGAAAAGTTATTTTGTTACACTACAGGCTATTTGCTCTGAAAAAAATATTGAAAAATGACTTTCGTCATCATCTGAACAAAACATCAAGGAAACTTTTGATCTGCACACCAGGAAACTAGGTATTTCCTGAAAGCAAAGAAAGCTCTTTCATTTCTAAGTGAAATTGGTTGGTGTAAATGATTATAAAAATTTTTTTCTGGGGATAAAATATGAAAAAATAGTTAAAATTGCTATTCCTGAACACTGGAAACCAGGATTTTTTTTAATATGTGTTTTTTATTTTTATTTTTATTTTTAAATCAGCGACAAGGAAAACAGTGTTGAAATTAAGCCAAAATTGACTTTGACAATGCTGGGTCAAAAGCCAGCCGCCGACAATACCAATCTGTCATAACCTTGTAAAAAATACCATTTTTTAAAAATCTATGTTTGAACAATGGCTTGATGTATTTTTGTTTTTTAACACGTTTTGCGCAGGTTGATGACAACAACACTTAAGGAATGATTATGAGCTGCAGGCAGAATGGACCGAGAACTGAGAAATGCTCAACATGTGTTTCGCACGAAGAATTTGCAATAATGAAATCGACGTTCAGCGGAGAACGCTTACACTGAACCCACGAACCCACGAGACGTTTTAATGCTTGTGACCTTCCGTACTTTTTTAATTAATTTGTCCATATTCTTAATTAAACTAAAAGCAAATAAAAGCATTGAAATTAAATAATATATTTGTTTTATTGAGTTTTGTATGTTACAATTCAGAGCTGAATTTCTCATAGGTGGGGTTCAATTAAAAACACAAAAAAACATGATTTGCATTCCTCAAAGCCTTGTGCTTTTAACTATTGTAATAACTAAACCTGATGCGATCGAATTTCTAGCGTTTTCATAAAATTAGTTGGGGGAGGTAATAAATAAAAAAAAATTCTGCCATGACTTTAATAAAAAAAACATATTTATAATAATTTCGATCATCTGTGAATAGTTTCTGAAAGTTTCATTAACATCCGACAATTATTTTTATTTTTGCAAGATTGTCCAAATTAATGTGTGTCATACAAACAAAAAAACACAAAAAAAACGTGCTAAAAATTGTATATATTATTTTAGTAGTTCCGGTGATACAAAGAGAAACAAGGTTTTTTTAATCAAAATTTAGAATGTTCTAAAAAGACGGTAAAATTTTTTAAAATAATTAAAATAAAACTTTGGTCTTTCCTCTTCATAATAACATAAGCATTTAGACGATAAAATTTTGTTTTCGTAAAGTTTGGCGTCTTTTTCATCATGCTATGCTCGCAAAAGTTTCATACGCAATAAGCATGATTTAAATAGACAGTCGTTGCTGGGTGCTGACTTCAATGTCCACGTTTGATGCCAAATCGGTTGGGTTTCGATCCTGGCTTGAGGCAATCAGATGTCTAACCGCACTGATGAGCTGTGATACAGCGAAACAATCTGTCTGTTGATCACAGAGTTCAGTCCTTTATGGACGACTCGGCTAGACGGTCGAACTCTCTGCCTCTGAGGCAGAGGGGAACTCTCTGCCTTTGGGCAGAGAGGAACTCGGACGAGGCTCCGCCGAACGGCAGAGCCTCGTTCGGGGAGGTTGACCGGCCCGATCCCGCTTATACGGGATCTACGGGCTATTTTTTGGCCGAGCCTACGGGCTCGGGTACCCCACTTTAAACCCGGCCTTGTGCCACATCTGTCCCTCGTGGGGAGGACACTAAATACTGTCTGTTGATGACAATATATACGCCGCCAGAAAATTTGTTTCCGGTCGAGCACACTTGGGAAAAAAACGCAAATTTGTAAACAATGACTACTATTGCTTATACTGCAAAGGCTCTTCCATGAAATTAGCCCTCTCGGTCATTGGCGTGTTTTTTCGAAGAATAAGTATGTAAAAATTAGCTTTCCTCTCAACTAGGCGCTGATAGATAAGGTATAAAATCTCCGACTGATTGGTCGGGTTTTGATCCCGGCTTGAGGCAATCTGATGTCTAGCCACACCGATGAGTTGTGATACAGCGAAACAGTCTGTCTATGGAGGACAACACACACACACACACACACACACACACACACACACACACACACACACACACACACACACACATATATATATATATATATATATATACATGTGAGATTAGTGCAATCTCTATACATTTTCTTCGTAGTGAATTATTTTCTCTCAAGATCAATTTAGCATTAATTTAGTAGCAATTGTAGTCCGATGCGCTACAGTGAACCACCAGTGCGTTTAAAGTGTTGTCATGCAGCACATCACTGTGATGCACATCACTGCGATGCATATATATATATTCCAGGATAATTTAAATTGAGAATATAACATAAAAAATAGGTTGTGTAAGTTCAATATAGATAATATCGAATCCTCTGAAGGCATGCAGAGAAAATTTGATTTGCTATTTCAGTTTTTCCTCTTTCACTTATCATTATGATCTCTTGTTAATCTTTCAAATCAATGTCAGTTGTTGGGCGAAAAGTGCTTGATTACCTTCAACAACTGGAGATATTACACATTTCTCGGCTAATTAATCAGTTTAAGAAAATCCTAGCAAAAATAATGTAAATATATAATCTTTTTCCCTGTAAGAATAAGTCGGTAATTTCCGTCGTCTCATTAACGTCAAATTTAATTTAACAGGATTTTTCATCAGTGATTATGATGGAAAACATTTGAATGCAAACCTTATCGTAGGAAACGACTGGAACAAAAAGAATGTCGTCAGACATATTTATGACGTTTTAGAATTTCTTAGAGTAAACTAGAAAATGGATTATCTTGATATATATATATATATATATATATATATATATATATATATATATATATATATATATATATATATATGTTATAAGACAGAAATATTACTCAAAGTATAAGCTGGAAAATATTGAAAAAAAGCCCCTGCCTCCAACAACATTACAAAAAAAAAATGCCTACTTTGCCCACACGAAAAAGTAACAATAATTTCTCATACACAACAAAAGAATTTACTAAACATAAGATCAGAAATAATTTCCAAACGTAGGCATGAAAATAAATACATATTATTAGAATTTATGCCAAACGGATAAAAAAATACCAACAAACACTACTATAGAAAACACCATTGACCCTATAAACATGAAAAGAGAAACCACTAACACCATAACACCATAACACCATCAATTATTTTCTAGTAAAACTACCATTATAATAATTACAATTACTGTTATTATCATCCCACTACCTACGATCACTTCTACCACTTTACAATAACTATTTGTTGCTATAATTGTTATTATTATCACGCACCCACCATTACTACCACATCTCAATTACTATTGCCGTATTAGTCCACAATTACTGTTACCGTACCAGTCCACAATTATACTTACTTCTCCCTCCCCAGCAAAATTAATTCCAAACCATATATACTAATAAGTATTACAAATTGGAATTTCTACCATCTATATATGCGCAATCGCCAAAAACAAACAAATAACCTGTTTTAAAATAATAACAAAACAGCCTTAAAAAATTAAAAATAATAGCAATTTCTACCTATCATAGTCTTAAAAAGGCCCCATCATACGTATATAGACGCGTGCGAGAAAACATTATTCAGCAAACATAAAATAGAAAAACGGTCTGCGCGTTGACAGGGCAACAAACAATAAATATTTGCTACACAATCCAACATTGAATACAGCGACCAAATGCGTACGTATGTGCGCAACAACACATATATGAACATATATGCCCAGTCCCACACTGTTCACATATGTTTATGATTTTGTGAGCTCCGGTGAGTGAGCCTGCGTGTTTGTATGTCTGCGTACGTCAATGAATGCATGCGCGTGCGTGTATGTTTGCGTAAGTATGAGTGGCGTCCTGACGACAATTTTTTCTCCCACTTCCATGAAAACATCGATCTATGCAAACATATATAAATCCAAAACTTAAAAATTAAGTGTTTTGTCACAAACTCAAATCAATCCAGCTAAATATATATATATATATATATATATATATATATATATATATATATATATATATATATACTCGACTCTCCCGTCGAATTCAACGTATGAGGGTCAAACAGCTCAGTTCCTAGGAAACCGACAGCCCGACAACACCACATGAGATTTGATTATAGTGGTGAAGGTTTCGTGCAGGACCATCGACACTTTTTGAAGGGCCGAATACAGAGACCTGGTGCTCTGAGTGCCACAAGGTCTGCAAACGATCCTCCGCATGTTTTGAATTCAGAATTTTCCTTCTCCTAGACCAGTTGCCATCCAAGGCTATAGAACCGAGTCTGTCATGCTATTTACCTATAGCTGGATGGAGAAGAAGAATGGCATATATATATATATATATGTATATATATATATATATATATATATATATATATATATATATATGCCATTCGCAGACAGTACTGTTTCGCTGTATCACACCTCCTCAGTGCGACTAGACATCCCACTGCCTCAAGCCAGGATAGAAATCCAACCAATTTTGTGTCAGTCAGAGCATATACCACTGAGCTATTTTCATCCGGCAGAGTGAAACAGCTAAATCTAGCGTATTGTTTTTTTACGAATATAAACAAATGCCAATCAACCGGAGTGCTCTATTCATTTTACTGAAGAGCTTTGCGTTAACACACATACATATATATATAATAGCTGGCCACTCCTATTCGAGGATGCCCGTCTACTAGAGCGGCTAATCAATCCCTAATTCAGACGTTCGCTCAAGGAAATTTTTGTTTGTTCAATACTCACAGAGCCCACCTGTGGTTCATACTGCAAATATGCAGAGCAGACGTTAGTTACAGTTTCTCGGAGAGAGCGTGTTATCTAGCGGGATCAAAAATCTGAACAAGGCCAACACACTCAAACGCTCGGTCGTGGTCATGTTTAATTGGTGTAACTTATCAGCTATCTCAGCAGTGGAAAACTTGGAGAAGGGGAATTAACAGGAGATAACTGATAAGTGACACCCATTAAACGTGGCACAACAGAACAGTCTACCCCAGTGAGCGAAATAAAGGGCTCAGTTCGACATTCCAACCACCTGAAGGAGGCCAGAGCGTACAACGGCCGAAACGTTGTAATAAATATGGCGACAAAGATGAGTACAATAGTCCGAATAATGTAAATAGTGTATATAGATATCTCTTGAGAATTATTCAATAACCGCTGCTTACTAGTAATATTACTGTAAAAAACGTTATTTAAATAATGTAATCTAACATACCACATATGCACATAACATCTAAGATGATAATGGTAATATTAACCGTTTCCTTGTAAGGAAACATTTGACATTCAGTGACCGTATAGCAAGTACTGCTGTCGATTGATATTTACAAAAGTTTTCTCTTAAAACATTTTTTCAGGAAAATAGGTTATCCCAAGTCAGCAGTTACTGCTCTCTCCAGTATTGATGGTGATGCCTTCCTTAACCAGCTGTTTGAAATGGTGTTGATCGTCAACAACTTGATGATGTCATAATTTTCTCTTCGAGCTAGATTTGCTATCCTTTTTAGTTGTTGCTGCTGTTGAAAGTCCACTAATGATGGTGTTTCTTTTATTTGGTACAGATGTGCGATGGACAATTATCCAATGTTTGTACACGACTTGTGCAATTTTGCTGTTAAACATGGTTTGTATATATAATTTAGTGAGAGAGAGAGAAAAAGAGAAAGAGAGAGAAAGAGAGAGAGAGAAAGAAAGAGAGAGAAAGAAAGAGAGAGAAAGAGAGAGAGAGAGAGAAAGAAAGAGAGAGAAAGAGAGAGAAAGAGAGAGAGAGAAAGAAAGAAAACGTGAGGGAGGTACACATATATAATATATAGAAATTTATACGTGAGAGTGAGATGGATTGATAGGTGGACAGAAGCTTGTGCGCACAAACACAAACACGCACACACATGTACATACACACGCATATATATATATATATATATATATATATATATATATATATATATACATGTATGTATTTGAAGAGAGACAAAGAGAAAGTAATGCATGACTGACACCTATATCCTTCTGTTTATGCCCGCGTATGCACGCAATTATACACATATAAATATATATATATGTGTGTGTGTGTGTGTACACATACTCCCCTGACATCCAAACACACACACGTGTATGTGTGTTTCTAGATGATTTTATTTTTAATAGTCAATAATATCTATCCATTGACGGCAAAGGTATCTTCCCAATTGAAAGGCGTTCATTACGAAAAATATTTCAGAAACTTTTCTTTCTTCTTTTTCATTATTATTCAAAAGCAGAAAGATTCGCTTTCTTGTCTTCCCATTGACAAAGAACAAAAACACTCAGCAGTTCGTTTGTTATATTTGTTCTTTAACAAAAAATCATTATGGTGTCTTTGTCTTTTAAAAAATGACCTCATTTACCATCTGAGCGAATAATAATAATAATAATAATAATAATAATAATAATAATAATAATAATAATAATAATAATAATAATAATAAGTAGAAGAAGAAGAAGAAGAAGAAGTATAAAAAACAGGAATAGTA
>OZ038486.1:65498431-65503431 GCA_964036315.1 Acanthosepion esculentum | reverse complement strand
GGCCAGGTCACTTGTTACTGGAGCCATGATCTGATGAGACTTCAGATGTTCCTTCTTAATTCCCTTCATTTCTTGTATGTAACAAGCATACCGATTCTTTTTTTTGTCATTTAAACCAAGAACACTACGAATGTAATCAATTCAAAGACATTATGTGTTTGGAATCCCATATTTTAAGTACTGTTTTGACCCTTTCATTACCTTTTGTTTTTGAAAATAAGATAACTTGTTCTGGAGTCACTAGCTACAGTTTAGTTTGGCCCAAGGACACAATGGAGATCAAACCCGTTAGACTTGCAAATTGATCAACGAGATGAGATTATAAACTACTATAAACTAATCTCCCAATCAGAAATACTCATCGACCCTGCTACTAAAATTACCTTCTTTAGCTGACTGATAACGTCTTAATATAATTCAGAAATTTTATTTCTTTTAGACGCAACCATATGTAACTAAAACATATTTATCTGGATTGCCGTAATGACGACATATAAGCAAGAAGAGAAACGTATGTATACACACAGACACACACACAGATATATATATATATATATATATATATATATATATATATATATGACGTAGGTACATTTATGGGTTAATCAGGATAAAACCCACAAGCCTCATTTTAATTTTGTTTTTTTGTTATTTACTTTTAAAATTTAAAAATAACTTTTTACTCACCATATATATATATATATATATATATATATATATATAATTTTTGTTTACTTTCTCGTTAACACAGTTCACGGATTTCATAATGGCCATTTGAAAACGTTTGAAGATCCCTAGCTCTAGTGTTCTTTTTCACATTTTTAAAAAGAGATCCGTCAACACGTCAGCATGTCGACAGTTCTAAAAATTCTTAATTGCATTTGTTTCTCTATCGATTCAATCTTGAATTCTATGAATTTCAATTTCTCTCCCATATATAGATTGTAATTTCTTCCTCCGCTTTCCTTCATCTTCTTTTTTTTTATTATACCCCATTCTACAACTGTTTTTTTCCCTGTCATCTTTAGTCCCCGTATGTGATTAATATTGTTTTAGTTCTATATATTCATATTTGAATGGTAGCACATTGGTATGCATATCGTTCTTGAAATTCATTCTCGCTTGTTCTGATGTAAATCAATTCCTCCCCTGGGTTCTCCTTTGTTGTCACTTTCGCCTTATCCAACACATGTTCCTCTAAGTAATTTCCGTGCATTGGATATTGGGTTTTGATTCTACAATTACATATTTGTTAATGGTTTTATATAGTCGTTATTTACTATTTTGTTAACTTTTCGGTTTATTATTTCTTCCATGTTATCCGCGCAGCTGGAACTAATTGTTATGGTGTTTCTATCAAATATTTTGTTTAATGTCTCTGATTTATGGAAACGTCTAAATAATTCCTGTATTCCTATCCAGATTCTCATTTTATGTAGAATTAAGCCGTATTATTTTGTATATCTATTTTTCTATTTATTTTTTCTGATGTTTTGATATAGACTCTAATTTCATTTTTAATCTGTAATTCCTTGTTGCAATTGCATATTTCTCTTAAATTAAATGTTCGGTTGTCGGAAGAACTATCTGTAGTTATTGTACTTATTATTTTTAGTATATTTCTCATATGACTAAAGGACAATAATAGTACAAAGTGTTCGCACACACACACGCACACACACACACACACACACACACATATATATATATATATATATATATATATATATATATATATATATATATATATATATATATATACGTGTGTGTGTGTGTGTGTTTGTGTATGTTTGTGTGTGTATGTGTGTGTATGTATTAATTAATTAAGTTTCTTGACGAAACGTGTCCTGGTTATGACGATAAACTACATCCGGCTGCAAGGCATCTGATCGGGAAATTGGAATTTTTGAGGAACGTGGAACCACCACGCTGTTGTTCTCAGGTCCATCTTGGTCGGGGTGATATCACCTGTTATGGTCTCAGTTATGGCGAAATTGTGAACCCCAAACAAAATACTATGAAAGTATAAAAAAATACATTTTATAATAAAAAAATACTAGTATTAGTATGGGGTGTACCAGCTAGCCACAATTTAAAGGCTATTTCGTGTTAGGAAGAATAAAACGCTTTAGCCTTCCAATAACCCGACACCGATACAAATATTGGCATTAGTGCAGCCACTGATACACTAACACCGAATGAGGATACAGAAAGACGAAATACGGGACCGTACCCAACAAGACATTTAATAATGCAAACAAATTATATACACATATTAAAAAGGTTTACATATTCCAAACACAAGATTGTTCATATAGTCCAAAGGACCGAGGGTGTTTAACGAGAACAGAGAAATGCCATACCAACTTTAGGGCCGTTGACTGTCCATAGATGAGTTATCAGGACTTTCTCCACGCTAGGCTGGGTACCTGCAGACCAATTTCCACGTGTGTGGACTCCGGTGGTCGCAAGTAAAAAAGGGCAGAGCTTCCTAAAAACGGAAGTGACGAAAGGGAAGAAGGGACAGGAGAGTTCTCGTCTCTAAGGGGCTGAACTTCCGTTAGCCCGACCGAAGGGAAACAACTGTAGTCTCCCTACACTAGCAATACATTTTTTATATAGTAAACTTATATACAATACATATGTATAGTCAAATGACCAACGATACGTTTTATCTGCAATTGAAGTTACATGAGTTAAAAGTATATTTATTTGAGGCCATAAAATACTTTTCAAAATATTTTAATCCCGGCATTAAATAACCCATAGAGTCTGATGTGCCCCATAACAAAATCAACCAACATGAAAGAAGTCTTTCATAACATTAATTCATATAATAACTTCAGTCAGTTATGCGCCATGTGCTTAGGCGATCATGTACCTTTCGATACATGATCGATTTTTTTTCCCCGTAGCTTGCCATTTCTTTCCGCGGTAGACCAGTTGCCATCCAAGGCTATAGAACCCTGTCTGTCCTGCTATTTACATATAGCTGGGAGGAGAAGAAGAAAATTCATACCTTTCCCAATGGTATTAGCACGTAAGTGAATGCAATAGATTCGATTGGAATTCGAACTCTGCTCTCCGATTTCTCAGTCCGAGCCGCTATCCGTTACTCCACCGTGCCTCCTCTTGCCATAAGATCCTACAATTTCTAAAAGAAATCAAGCTGTATTCCAACATATATCTTCAGCAAAATTACAACATATACACGTATATCACTGCCTCCAGTAACTATGTCCTCACAAACATGTATATGCACAAATACCAATAATGAAAGCAGAATAACATATATCATATTTGTATTACTACAAAGCTTCCAAGAAAATTCAATTTAGACATTAAATGGCTCAATAGGAGTTGATATGTCGTTAAAAAAACAAATCAATGAATCATTCTTGATGACACAGGTGGCTGATGTGATGATATTGCGACAGAGATGAGCGCTTACCTGCATTCAGGAAATTACTAGTTATTATCTGCAGAAGGTAGAGTGACGGTAAGAGAGATGAAAGGATTATACATCAATTGCAAGAAGACAGAATGCACGGTGTTAGTAAATGGAACAGTCTAGCATGCATATTACAAATTAGAGACACCATAATAAAAAAAAAGTACAATTTAAATATCTGGAAAGTATTTTAACAGAGGACGGAAAGTGAAATCCGAAGAAAGCATTGTGACAGCGAATGATGGCTTCCAAAAGCTAATCAAATTATGAAGAAACAGGAAAATTTCATGAGGAACAAAGGAAAGAGTAATAAACTATTGCTGAATAGCATTCCTCCAAAATGGCAGTGACTGTTGGACAATCTCCTCACGAATGGAAAAGAATCATATGACAACAGAAATATGTTTCTAGAGAAAAATGCTGAACATGCCATGGAGCGAACATATGAGAATCAACAGATGTTTAGAGAAGATGAAAAAAGTATACTTAACATCAGAAAGAGATAGCTGAAATATCTAGGCTAAATAATAAGGAAAAAGGACATGGAAAACTTGATACGCACAGGACAGATTGAAGGCAATAGGGACGCATGAACACATTACGTACCTTTCCTAGCTGCCCTTATGTGCTATAGTGAGCTTCAGTAAAAGGATTGCAGTGTGTAAGAGATACAAAAGACAAAATTTATTAAGGACATAGGACACGAAATTCTGGATAGACATGACCGCTCAAGTTCTGAAGAAACACAGAAGAAAAAGAAAAAAAAAACACATCGATCCTAGTTCGAACCCGGTTTAGAATAGTTGATCAATATTTTTTTTAAAAGTCTGTTACTTCATAAAAAACATTTATTTTCATGAGTTGTGTTTTATTGCATGTTGCTTAACACAGGCTTCCCACGAATATTTTTTTCAATCGCTGTTTGAAAATCGGACGTTGTAACTACTTTCTGTTACAATAGCTGAAAACTGCTGACAGAGAGATAATAAAATTCGTATTTTCTATTATGTTTTTATACGAAAATATCGACTTTGCAGTAATTTATATTCGTGTTTACAAAGATGTAGCGATAAAAATTGCTTTGATGCATTCAAAGTTGATATGTTTACAGGGTGACGTGAAAATGGGCCAGATGTTGGGGATGATAAACACGGCCTCCCGTTTCCCCGCCTCCGGAAGGACAACAACTTCCCAGATAGAGGGGAAGACAAAGCTTATTTCTAATGTTCGCTCATAGCGCGGAAGACTCTCATCTGCCATTGTAACTGGCATCAAAATAACTTCGACAAAATACCCAACTCCTTCTAAAAGCGTGTTTCATAATTGGTACGGAATCTTTGCGTATTATTTTTAAGCAAATTTGGCTGTAATGCACGTGTCTGGTATACACGTATTCTTGGCGTTCACAATCTTAACGACATCGGATATGTAGACGACATAGTGTTGATTGCAGGCACGGAAATGAAACGAAAGGAGCTCTTACGGAAAGTAGTAAAAGAAAGCAAGAAGAAAAGAACTAAAAATCAATTATAAGAAAACGGCATGTATG
>OZ038486.1:65320931-65493431 GCA_964036315.1 Acanthosepion esculentum | reverse complement strand
ATAAAAATACATTTTCATAGTACACATTTCCAGCAGTAGATTTTAATAGTAAAAACAAAAACAAAAAAAAAATTGCCACAGTTCTCAAGGAAATTAAATGACCCATACGGAGTTGATATGCTGTTAAACAAACCAAACCAAGAATACTCGCTCAGACACACACACACACACACACACACACACACACACACACACACACATATATATATATATATGTAAAGTGAACATTGAAGTCAACATTCAGAGCCGACACGCTGTTTCATGCTAGAAGCAATCGTCAGGCTGCGAGTGTTGTTTTTTTTTCAAGAAAAATCCAGCTCTCGCGGCCTGATGATTGCTTTTAGCATGAAACAGCCTGTCGCCTCTGAGTGTTGTCTCCAATGTTCACTTTTATATTTACATACGCTCTATCTCTTTTATTGAGCACATTATCCCATATATATAGCATACCTTAAGACTATATTTATTTACATATTATATATATATATATATATATATATATATATATATATATATATATATATATATATATGTATATTTATATATTCGTATGTACTCGCCGTTTGTTCCACCAAATCTTTTTAAAATATAAAAAGAATCGATATTCTTGTTATTTCTTCATTCCATAAAAATAGCGCAATCATGAAATATAATATCGCTTGTTGTCGACGTAGTCTTACTCTGTAGTAAGGATAGAAGGCTCGCTTCTAGCTAGCTCTCTTTTGACGATTCTCTGCGTCAGTATATATGTTTGGACGAGTTCAAGACATATTCTGGAGCGATGTGTTCATCTCCGCAACAATTATATATTTTATAAATCGATAAAAAAATACTCTCTATTGTTGAAGATGAAGCTTATCATTAAATCAGAAAATTACCACAGATAGAAATCTGTGTTAATTTTCTGCACCCACTATTTTTGTTTCTTCATCAAATTCATCCCTCTCTCTCTCTCTCACTCTCTCTTTCTCATCTTTATCTCTGGCTCCTTTTGCATTGTGCAACAAATTGAGGAGATATCATTTAATTAATTTTTGCTGACGAAGATTTCTCCCAGAGTGGAAATTACCTGAATGGTAAATGTGTCGTCATCAATTCTGCAATAGAACCCCATACGTGAAAAGATTTAGCGATATTATTTTAACTGTGAAGGCCTGTGATTACAATTAGAAACGACTCACTCGATAGATTAAGCAAATTAAGTAATAACTTCTAATGAAATACAACGAAATACTAAGCATATTTTTTTTTCTTTATTCCGTCATTAGTCACTTTTCATTCATGTTTTTCTTTCTTTCATTATTAACTTCTTTATCTTGGGCAGAATGCCTGAACGTTTGCATCGGATGCAAGATAGATAGATAGATAGATAAATAGATAAGAACAACTTGCAATAGATAGATAAGAACAGCTTTAGATAGATAGATATGAACATAATAGATAGATAGATATGAACATAATAGATAGATAGATAAGAACAACTTGCGATAGATAGATAAGAACAGCTTTAGATAGATAGATAGATAGATATGAACATAATAGATAGATAGATAGATATGAACATAATAGATAGATAGATAGATAAGAACAACTTGCGATAGATAGATAAGAACAGCTTTAGATAGATAGATAGATATGAACATAATAGATAGATAGATAGATAGATAGATAAGAACAACTTGCGATAGATAGATAAAAACTGCTTGAGATAGATAGATAGATAGATAGATAGATAGATAGATAGATAGATAAGAACAGCTTTAGATAGAGAGGTAGATGAGAACAGATTTAGATAGATAAGAACAGATTTAGATAGATAGATAGATAGATAGATAGATAGATAGATATGAAAGATCGAGAAAGAAAGAAAGAAAGAATATGATTTTATTGGTTGGTAATTGCAGCTTTCTGGATCGAAATCATTAATCCAATAATTGTTTGCAAGAATCAGCTTGTTCTCTCGCACTCTGTGGCAGGCGTTCCAGTTGGAAACTAAGGGTGGTGTCCATGAATCACAATAAAAAGTAAGCATATCAGATATTACCTCCACCATGTTTCAGACGGACTGCCCGGATCAATTATTATTTTTGGAGAAATATCGATCCTGGACACCCTTATTCCAACCTATCTTTATGTTAAATATTCAGGAACTTTCTTCTCGCGCCTTAAATTAGGCTACTAACATTTTAGTAAAAAGTCTGCCATTAATAAAAATTATATAAAAGTAATTAAAAATTTAAGCCGTCTATTTGATCCAACTTCCTCGTCTATTTAAAACTCAAATATATATATATAATGGATAATAAAGAAAAAGTTAACAGACCCTTATTTAAAATCAACCCCCTTTTTCTTCTTAGATCAGGTAAGTTTCTTAAATTTATTAAATACCCGGTGGCCTCACAGGTAGTTATTCA
Organism: Acanthosepion esculentum; assembly: GCA_964036315.1. Lineage (NCBI taxonomy): Eukaryota > Metazoa > Mollusca > Cephalopoda > Sepiida > Sepiidae > Acanthosepion > Acanthosepion esculentum. Next base: position 65,491,017 of record OZ038486.1, on the reverse strand, counting down.
GTGTTCTGATACCGTAGCTACACCTGCATGTAAGGCGGGAAGAAATCTTTTATGTAATGAAAGCTGAATGCCCCCAAATTGGCATATTTTCACAAGCAATTTATATTCACGGGCCTCTAACTAATATCTTTTCATAACGCGTTCTTAATTTTTTTTCCTTCCAGTGTTCAATTTTCAAAGAAAATAATGCGAAAGGCAACTATAAAATATAAACTGGTGAGAGCGATAAAGAAACTATAAAAAGGAGAGCAAGAAAGATGGCGCGCGGAGCAAGAACGAATGAGTTGAGAGTAAGAGAAGGAAGACTTAAACGTTTTATATGAATGATGGTCACTGGACGACCACGAGGGAAAAATTAATATTGTTAGTTTATTTTTTTTTAAATGAAATTTAATAGAGTCTGAAATTAGCGCGAAAATGATTGCCGGATTGTAAAAAGTAATATTGTTTTTTATTTTCATGTTTTAAATTAATTTTAATCTTTTTTTTTCTTCTTTTAATATTTCGAGCATGAGTCTTTCGCTTATTGTTTTACTATCTCTAATTACAAGCAGTTTGAAAATTCGTTTCTAATTCAAGTGGGTTTGAACACCTCGGAGTCCGCTTTCTGCAGCAGTCGCTCCCAGCATAGTTCTAAACAAGAAAAAACTATGACTCTTTTATTGACCGTTTTTGCGCAAAAAAATAAATCATCTCTTTTTAACAGAGTTTCGACTCTTAATGCCATAAAGTGGTTGTTGCGAATATTGAATCAATTGTCAAATTATCGAGCTCATGATTTCATCTGCGCTCCACTTTGGCACCAATTTTGGAACTGCCAAAAATGTCCATACTGTCTGGGATTCTATCATAAACACTAGAAAATAACTTTCGCTGAGTGATGGTTAACAAGCCTGCGTTACAAAAAATTGCCAGTGAGTTTATCGATCAAATCCTCATATTTGATTGCTCGAACGTTTTCTTCCTTAAAAACAAGGTGGGTCTGCCACAATAAAAGTTCATGCGCGATGAAGTAAGATCCTGCGTAAAACTGAGGCATAAAATTGACTTCGCATTCTTACGTTGGATTGGTGCTATACATTAGGTTATCTCTCTCTCTCTCTCTCTCTCTCTCTCTCTCTATATATATATATATATATATATATATATATATATATATATATATATATATATATATATATGATCTTATACACGCACACATATATATATTTATATATATATGAGTGTGTGTGTGTGTGTGAGACCAGACAAATGGAAAACCCTTTATACCAACGCCTTTCGTTTTTTGACTCTTTCACTTGCCTTGATAATATTCCTCAACGAACAGAATTCTTTCTTTACTCTTTATGTATCTTGCCCTTTCAGGACGTAGGCGATCATGGCTCTCCACTTCTCCCTCTCCCTTGTACCTCTCCATAAGTTTCGTCTCTCTGCCACCTCCCCCAGACCATGTTCTGTTCTGTCAGCCAGGTATGTCATGCGTTGCATTCCCTTGTCTCCCTTTCCCTCTATTCGACCCGTGAGTATCAGATTCTCGAGGCCCTCCTTCCTCATGACGTATCCCAGAAGCTTCAGTTGCTGCCTCTTCCTGATGGTATGTATAAGGCTCCTCCTTGTTTGCATCTTCTCCAAGACCTCATCGTTGCTCACACGGTCGGTCCATGATATCCTCAGAATCCTTCTGTAGAACCATATCTCCGTCGCCTCGAATCTCTTCTTCATCTTTAAGGAGACCATTCAACATTCGCTGCCGTAAAGAAGGACAGATGTCACATAACAGCTCAGTATTCTTTTCTTAGTTACCCATGAAAACCGCCCTGTCTCGCAATATTCTGCCCAGCTTTTGGAATGCGTCCTTGGTCACCCAATACGTTTACGGATTTCAGTGTCGCACTTACTGTCTTCTGTCAAAACACTTCCCAGATATTTAAACTTCCACACCTGCTTGATTTTAGTGTCTCCGACCTGCAAATCGCATTTTACTCATCCTTTTACTGATGACCATGCATTCTGTCTTCTTGTAGTCTATGTTACTCGCTATCCTTCGCCACCTTCTGTAGGAGGTTTTGTAGTTTCTTTTCCGTGTCTGCTATCAGTGCTGTGTCATCTGCGTATCTTATGTTAAGATTGTGGCTGCCGATGCTGAATCCCGGTAGAATTTTCAATTCTCTCAGAATTGCCGCGCTGTATAGATTCAAGATCCGGTGAGAAGACGCGCCCTTGCCTTACGCCCCTTTCTATTTTTGTATATTCGCTGAACTCGTTCTCTAGGCACATACATGCTGTTTGCTGACAGTATATAGTCTTGATTATTCTTATATCTTTCCCAAATATATTAAAGTTGCTGAGCAGACCCAAATGATCCTTGTGGGGTACTTTGTCGAAGGCCTTTGCGTAGTCTATGAAACATAAATAAGCATAGTTCTTCATTTTTATTGCTCTTTCTGATGACATTCTTAGCATAAATATCGCTTTCCTTGTTGCGGTGTCTTTAACGAGCCCAAACTGTTCGTGTCCCTATCTCTGGCCTGATTCTGCTGAGCGCTCTATTCATCAGAAAACGGATGATGAGTTTTGTTACGTGGCACATTATGCTTATTGTTCGGTGGAGTTCACATTCGTTTGCGCCTGGTTTCTTAGGCCTTGCTATGAAGATAGATCTGCTGATGTTTTAGATTTCATTTATCATTTCTGTGATCGTATTTATGCCAAAGTCATCTAAGGCTATCAGCATTTCCGTTACAATTCCGTCTGGCCCTGCCGCCTTGTTTCTGTTCAATTTAGCCAGTGCAGCTTCTACTTCGGTTTTAAGAATTTCATGTCCGTCGGTTGTTCTGTGTATTGCTGGTTGTTCCCTTTCGTCGTGGAAGCGTTCTCCAATATACTCGTTCCAGCCATGAAGAAATATTTCCTTTTTTAATATCAGCGTCCTACCCTATGGTTTCATGCAGCCTGTTGACGAGCATGTCTTCTGTTTTATTTTTTGTGCATACCTCCTTTTTTGGTAGGACTCAATCTCCCTAATCCAGCACATTTTTTGTTTAGCCACACTTCTTTAGCTTGCCTGCAATTGGTCCTTATTTCATTGTGTAATTTTCTGTATTCCGTTTCGTATCTTGGCAGAGTTTTCTGTCTCCTTTACATCATGTCGAGAATCTCATCAGTCATCCATTCGTTCTTTTTCTTCTTCGTCCCTTCTTATTTTTGGATGATATCGTTTGCTGATGTCACTAAAGCGTCTCTTAGTGCGCCTCTTTTCGACTTTCCATTGTGTTCCTCGTATTTACGTTTCACATCGTCCATATATTTTGCTTTCAGGTTCGAGTCACTCAGATAGGTAAAATATAAAGATAGAAAGAAATAAAGAAAATAAAATAAACAAGAAATAGATACGTACCTAGACATTTAAATAGAAAGAAAGAATCAAAGAAAGAAAGAAAGAAAAAAGAAAGAAAGAAAGAAAGAAAACAAGCTTAACATGAAAAACGCACAAGTGCATAAAAGATAAGAACCTAAATATGCAAAGTGAAAGAAAGAACGAAATAAGAAAGAAAGAAAGAAAGAAAGTAAAAAGAAAGAAAGAAAGAAAGTAAAAAGAAAGAAAGAAAGAAAGAAAGAAAAGGAACTAAAAACAGTAATATATAAGTCCCAAGATATATATTTTTATAAGCATTTCGTTAGCGGTACTATTTCTGCACTCTTATTTAGCTTGCCTGCATTTGGTCCTTATTTCATTATGTAATTTCCTGTATTCCGTTCCGTATCTTGACAGAGTTTTCTGTCTCCTTTGCATCATGTCGAGAATTTCATCAGTCATCCATTCATTTTATTCTTCTTCTTTCCTTCTCCTTTGGGATGATATCATTTGCTGATGTCACTAAAGCGTCTCTTAGTGCGCCCCATTTGGAGATTCCATTGTGTCCCTCGTAGCGTCTTTACCCATTGTCCATATATTTTTCTTTCAAGTTCGGGTCGCTCAGGAGTTTGTTGTATTGCAATCTAAGTGCTGCGTTAGGCTTCTTTAATTTCCGTAGTTTTACACTTTACATATAACAGGGCGATGGTCGCTTCCGCAGTCGGTGCTTGGGTAGGTTTTGCTGTGAATCATTGCATTTCTGAATCTTTTGTTGATAGTTATGTAATCAATTCGGTTTTTAGTTTCTCCTCTTGGGCTCCTACATGCACATAATAGTCTCAGCTACTCTTGGAACCATGTGTTGGCTATTACCTGGTCATTGGCCAGGCACCATTGGATCCATTTTCTCCACATTCATTTAAGATTCTTAGTCGGAATCTTCCTGCTATATCCCCTGCTCTCCCCCTTTATACTTTGGTGTTTAGGTCTCCCGTAATGATGACTTCTTGTGATTTACAAAGAGTCTTCGCACTGTCTAGCATGGAGTAGAATTCTTCGATTTCTTCTTCGTTAACATGCGCTGTCGGTGCGTACACTATTATGCTGGCGAGGTTGAAAGGCTTTCCTTTGAGCTTGACTACAAGCATTCTTTCGGATAGTTGGTAATATGTGAGAACGCATTTCATAAATGTTTCATCTAGTATTAATCCTACTCCTTTGTCGTTTTCTCTCCGCCTGCATGAATAAACCTGAGCTTGTCGCTGACAAAATCTCTGTTGTTTGGCCATCTGGTTTCACATACACCTAGGATGTTGATTTTAACGGAATAGGTTGCTATAAAAGATTGTCCTTTTGTCTTTTCTTATCTCTCTCTCTTTCCCTCTCTCTCTCTCTCTCTCTCTATATATATATATATATATATATAGAGAGAGAGAGAGAGAGAGAGAAGGAGAGAGAAACGCCCACATATTGGTAGTGTGACATGAAAATTTGTGTGTGTGTGAATGTGTGTGAAAACTCACATATAAATATATCTATAGAGAAAACGTAAATAAAAGACCAGACAAGTGAGAAACATTTTATGCCAACGCGTTTCGTTCCTTGACTCCTTCACTTTGCTTGATAATGTTCCTCAACGAAGTAAATGCGTTGACGTAAATGATTGACCGTTTGTCATTTACACCTGTCTTTTATGCGCACGCACACACACACACACACACACACACACACACACACACACACACACACACACACACACACACAGATAGATAGATAGATAGATAGATAGACAGATATTATGTTTGTGGCACCAAATTTGGAACTGCCAAAAATGTTCACGTTGTCTGGGATTCTATCATAAACATTAGAAAATAACTGTCGCTGAGTGATGGTTAACAAGCTTGCGTTACAAAAAAATTGCCGGTGAGTTTATCGATCATATCCTTATACTTGATTGCTCAAACGGTTTCTACCTTAAATACAAGATGGTCTGTCACAATAAAACCTCATACGCGATGAAGTAAAATCCTGTGTAAAACTGTGTACACGCTTAGTTGAAAAAAGTTCTTTACATTTTTTTATATTTCAGGCAATTTTTCTGGTTTCAGGAAAATATTCAACGGCAAATGTTCCAATGACTGAACATTTCTAGCTTTCATAATCAATTAGCAAAGATTTTTTGTTTTCTTCTGTGTCGTTTTCATGTTTTTTGCAAACATCGCTACTTGTCTGTTATATTTAATAATATATAATAGTGAATGCCCGCCTACGATATAAATTAGCCGTTATAAAACATAATCCATCGCAAACAAATTATATCTTCTTCCAAAACCATATTCTATAAAGAATTACATAACATTGCTCAAACACTTGTTAATAATAGATTCCCGTTATCGTCGCATAACAATCTTCTATATCAGCATAACAAAATATCATCTTTGATGGTGCATATCTTTGATTAAATGTCCATATAACCACTCTGAAGATGGCTCATGTTGAGTCGAAAGATTGGACCGGGAAAGAACATAATAAAAATATCCAAATATTGGACAATTTTAGTCTTTATCTATACAAAGCCTAGAACGGCTTACGATCAAATATAACAGCCATTCACTTGAAAATGGGACAGAACTAGGGACTTTAATTTAATTCTATAATTGAATTTGAAGTTTTTAGCTTCTGTTTTTGAAACATGGTAATTCCTGTGTAGCGATCGAATCATATTTTTGAATGAGTAAATTTATAATATTTATGCTCTGTAGATTTGCATTGAGCACTGTTTTGTAAAAAAATAAAAAATAGAATTATTAATAAGAACACCGGATTATATATCTTACTGTTCTTTCTCTTTATTACAACACACACACACACACACACACATATATATATATATATATATATATTGACACACGTGCAACTTCGTTCCCAATAGTCGTTACATATGACGTCACGCTAGACCATTTCAAATGTCCAGCTTATCAAAGAATTGGAGGATGTAGACAAACGAATTTTAGCTATTGATAATGACTGCTAAAGTCGAAAGTACTTGAACAAAATAATAAAAAATTATTAACTGCGGAGATTTTATCCGGAACTTCGAGGACAATATTTAACACATTATTCAAGAATTGGCAAAATGCAGTAAAAGATTTTGTCGGGTATTTTTTTAATCAAACTTGTTTAGATAGATAGATAGATAGATAGATAGAGAAAGATAAAAGAAAAAATATGGATAGATAGATTGATTGATTGATAGATAGATAGATAGATATATAAGCCGATTGAAATAGACAGACAGATGATAGATAGATAGATAGATAGATAGATAGGAATAGACAAAGTTAGATAAAGAAAAACGAAAGAAAGAAACAGGCAAAGATAGATAGATAGTTAGATAGATAAAGAATGATAAAAGGAAAATATGCATAGATAGATAGATAGATTGAAAGAAATATGGAGAGATCGATAAATGGATAGATAAAGAGAGATAAAAGGGAAAATAGGCATATAGATAGATAGTAATACGCAAAATCTCGGTTAATCTAATGCGTGAAATCGCTTCTTTAGACAAACAAAACATGGTCATGATCTAAATTTCTTCACACTGACCAGGTCAGGAATCGTTTGTTAGACCAACTAGTTCCACTCTTTGAACACAGAACCAACATTGAGCTAATATCCATCCAATTTTCCGACTAATTTCTTTAACTTCTCTAATATGTATTCTCTTCGACCAATTGCCGCTCTTGTTAGCATTTGAATTGACGGATTCATTACATTACATCTACAGTCCCGGACACTTTATTAAGTAGCAAATTTGTTGATCAATTTGATCGTCTCATCAATTTCATGATTAAGCCAATGCGTTGGTCAAATCTTTCAATTTCATCAATGCACGAGTCAACATCAGCCACAGATCAATGAATGGATCAACTTTGTTCTGCAGTCACTGGAAATGATAATTGAACTGTTTAACTGATCAGCATTTTAATTAACTCTTGGCAAACGAACATAAAACCTATTTTGTTTGCGTCGTGATTTTAGCGTGTTACAATTCTTGTTTTCAGCCTCTCCATTATATGAACTAATGTCCCAACTCCCGAGATATGGCACTGAATTTTATTGTTATATTTGTCTGATTTCTAGAAGAGAATATTTTTCTGTTTGATTTGGCGATGAGAATAGCGTGACGATCAATTCGGTCCAATGCAACCAGTTTCGCTATAAACCGTAATAAAATTCCCGACGGCTTGTAACATTAAATTTTAACGTCCATGATTGCCATTGTTAACGATGACAAATTAGGAAAAACTAACCTTCCTTTGTCTGACCATATTTTTCGAGGATTTCATAACTGAAAGACTTAAAACTGACAGCCTGTGGAAGCTCTCTGTTGTTACGAAAATACAATAATTTCTATATCTGTCTATATTCCTGAGATGGGGTATTGCAATTATTTACACTATTTACAATGTTCGGACTGTTGTCCTCATCTTCGTTGCCACATACACGACGTTTCGGCCGTTGTACTCTTCGGACTTCTTCAGGTAACTGGAATCTCGAACCGAAGCTTCTATTCCGCCCACCATCCCATGCAGCTGTGGTAAGAAATATAATGGAGAAACGGGCCGTCCCTTTAAGATAAGACTGCAGGAACACGAGGCGAAATAGAAAAAAATCAGGCGTAGCTGACCTCATATGGTGGAAAAAGGGAGATCACCCCCCCTGGTATAGGGTTGAAATAATAGAGAGAAAACATCACTGGAAAATATGAAAACTTAAGAAGGCCGGAGCGTACAACCGCCGAAACATTGTGAAGATGGCAACGAACAATGTAAATAGTGTAAATAAGTATTTATCTAAAATGGATGTTCATGCGCTGTATTGATTGCGAATTTCAGTCGAACGCCTTTCATTAATTTACGAAAGGCATGAATCCATTTCTTTCGCCCACTCCTCCTCATGGGTTAAATAGCAGGGCAGATTGGATGAACAAGACGTGGTTGGCAATACAGTCTAGCTGAAAGACAACACTGAATTCAAGACCGTGTGCAGCCCTGGTGTTCCGCATACGCTGCGCCCCTCGACGAGATAATTGAGTTCAGGATGTCTCCGTAATCTCGACGTCGGTCGGACTACGATTGCATCAGTGAATTGTTATATTTATTATTATTTCTTTTGATTTCTCTTGTATACTCGTTTCCTTCGAGGTCCCAAACAGTCAGAAATGGCATCATGACATTTTCACTGAACATTTTTGAAAAAAAAAAAAAAATAAAACAACCGAAGAGCAGACACGTTTTATATTGTTAAAGCCCTTCATAAGGTGTGAGCTGTACTCTTGGGGGACAATGTTTTGTATTTCTTTAAGCATGGGCTCCCAAGGCTCCCTTCCATGAGTCTATCGGAACCTCGTCAAATCAAGCCGAGCGCTCCAAGCACAGCTGGAATTAATGATGTCATCATTTAACGCATTATTATTATTATTATTATTATTATTATTATTATTATTATTATTATTATTAATAATAATAATAATAATAATAATAATAATAATAATAATAATAATTTCCTGGAAGTCCATGCCTCAAAGAAATACAAGAAATTGTTCTCACAAGTACAGCCCACAATTTACGAAGGGCTTTATCTATGTATTTTTTAAAAAATTTTTTGTCAGTGGAAAGTGTCATGATGCTATTTCTAACCTTAGGTCTCTGGGAGCGACCCAGAAACAAATGCATACACGCCACAAATCAAAGGAAATAAAAATAATAATAATAATAATTTATTGTTATTATTTTATTGTCTAGCTTACTCCCGTATCACGTTTAAATACCGATTCTTAAGATCACCGAAGTTATGCAGAGTCGAACCTGTTCAATATCTAGATGGGTAACCGCTTCAGAATAGGAGGTGGTGCAAGCATTGATGTGAGGATTTAGGACCGACTTCCAATTCCAGTTGGGTTCGTTATATTCACTTACATGCAAATACACTCGGGAAAGGTATAAATCTACCTCTTTAGCCCCTGGCTATGGGTTAATTTACAGGACTTGTATCAGTGGATCATTATCATCTCAATCTAAAAATATTTCTGCCTCTAAATAACCTGAAAGAGGTTGATAAACCGTAAAAAATTCTAAATATTATTGTCTAAAGATGAAAATAAAATATTAATTTATTAAATGTTGGTCTCAAAACGTACTAAATTCCGCTCGTAAGTATGGTTAATAATTATTGCGAATGCAGTACCAACGAATTTTTTATTGAATGATTCAAACTGCGTGACAGTGAGAAAAGAAACCGCTTACACCACTTATCATAAGTACTTAAAGGAGTTGATTTTTTTTCTCTTTCTTTCATTAAGACTAAACATTGTCGAAGCAATTTGTTTTGTTTCATGAACCAAATCGGGTTAACGAAGAGGGAAGGTACTAAATAGCCCACCCTAGATACGATCAATCAGAGCAAAGGAAGTTAACGCTCTGCTCGTTGATCACAGGAAAAGTCTATTTCATTACAGCAGAAGAAGAAAATAAAACGAAAGCAACGCACTTAATTTGTCAGGTCAATTGATAAAGTCTTAATAGCAGGAAGCTACCCAAGACAAAAAGCAACTACTAAATGCAACTCTTAGATAAATTTTCAATAATAAAAATCGTCGGCAGCAGTAGCAGCAGCAGCATCCATTACTAGTCGATTGGAGGACAAAGACGATTCCCCAAAATTTCCATGACTACCAAACATTCTGCCATTTTTTACCGCCAAATTTTCAGTTTGTGACTCTAACTCAGAGTATATATTTATTAGTAGTATAAATTTTAGCTCTGTTATTTTATATCGAGCACTGTTTTATTAACAGAACTCATATACGCTATTTCATATTTGATTTATAAAATCTGCACCACTTGAGTATCTTCGAATTTTGATAAATAAATCTTTTCTATTTCTATTTAATTTCGTTTGCCTGAGACAGATAGTCACTTAGATATTCACATTTTAAAAGGTCATTTTTTGTGGGTGACACACACACTATATATATATATATATATATATATATATATATATATATATATATATATATATATATATGAAGAAATATAGTGTGATATATTTATGGGATAAAGTGCTCAGTATCAGAGATAGAGCGTGTGTAAATATAAAAGTGGACATGGAAGTCAGCACTTAGAGGCGACAGTCTGTTTCATGCTAGTGCAATCGTCAGGCGACTAGTGCTGTTATTTTTCTCGGCTATTTATATAAGGGTCACTTATATAAATAGCCGAGAAAAATAACAGCACTAGTCGCCTGACGATTGCACTAGCATGAAACAGACTGTCGCCTCTAAGTGCTGACTTCCATGTCCACTTTTATATATATATATATATATATATATATATATATATATATATATATACACGGTGTTCATAAAGTTTGTGTTCACTTTAAAACATTTATAACTTTGTTTGTATTTGCGATAGAAATAATCAGTAAAAAATGTTATAATGTTTAATGTACCTAGTTTTAAGTATAGCTAAAATAACTAATGTGATTTCAGGCATTACTGTAAATCATATTACCCTTTGTATTGCTAATGATGGAGGACATGTAGAAACTTAAATAAAATGTCAGTAAAACCTTAAAAAACATAAATTTACTTCTTTCTAATGCTTTTTACAAATTATTTCTATCGCAAATACAAATAGGTATAAATTTTTTAAAGTGCACACGAACTTATGGACAACCTGTATATATGTGTGTGTGTCTGTAATACATATATATATATATATGTATATATATATATATATATATATATATATATATATATATATATATGTGCGTGTGTGTGTGTGTGTGTACGTGTGCGTGCGCGTAATTTTTATACATATTATTTATATCTTATATATGCGCGGTACTTATTGGAAAACGCTCAATATCAGTGATAGACATAACATATTTAGTTAGATTGATGTGAGTTTGTGACCCTGGTTTTCGACAATTTCTTCTCCTCCCATCTATGGGTTAATTAGTATGACCTGTATCAGTAAATCATTATTATCTTGGAAAACCTTACAAAATATTTATGGTTTTAAATAATCTGTAAAATGTCGATAACCCATAAACAAACAAATCACTCTATTATTATGGTTATCTGAAAAAAAAAACACATCCCTAACATCTGCTGTAGTGGCTTCTGGTGGAATTTATATTTTAGAAGCTCGTAGCTTTGTAAAATATTTCTAGGTTATTCTTAACTTCTTGCCGCCTATATTTTGGTAACTATTTTGGTAATAATTCTGTCTTTCAGTGCAAGCAACAGTGGTGTATGTTTGGAGTTTAGAAATGATGATAATGCAAGATCTTTATTTCCTGATAGATTGTTTTACTCTTTCGAAAATCATGTTACTTTTTTTTTTCGAATTTTGTTGCTGATTTTGATTCAGCTTTTTTGAATTTCTTCTAAGTAGTTTGGATTATATTTCTCTGGTTCATCTGTTCTTGTGCCGACTTTGAGTAATTCTGTTTATTGATATTTTTTTCCCTTTACTCTTGTATTTACTGCTGCTTCTTATTCTTTACCAATTTCCTATTCATATATTCTATGTTATTTTAGGTTATTTCGCAAAGATTGGAATCTATTCTTAGTTTCAACCGAAAATTCCGTGATGCTCTCTTCAATTCTATGAGGAGGATTTCTTACTCTCAATTTTAAAGACAAACTTGATTTTGAACCTACCATTCTATGATTGCTTTCTGTATTAAATTTTCTTTTTATTACTGTTACAATATTAACGACACTGGCTTTGTCAGCAATTACGATGTCCGTTTTTCTTTTTTCCCCATTTCTGCTTAACCGACTTCATTTACGGTCTCTTTATTTAAAAAAAAAATACAAATATTCATAATCGTCAGTTTATGTCTTTCTTGGAAATGCTACTAACATTTTGCCTTTCTCATTTCTCGTTCCTATTCTAAATTTTCTTTCGCTAGCTTTTCCGTTTGCTTGGACCTACTTTTGTATTGAAGTCGCTCATCAAAATGCCGGAATCCGTTCTCTCTTCTCAATAATATAACTGCTGTCGTCATAAAACTCCTCAATTCCCTCATTCGAATATTTTGAAACTGGTGCACATATTTGAATTACTTTTTTATTACTATTTAGGGAGTATTTTTTTTATATAATCTGTTTACTGTCCGAACTTCTGTAATATACATCTTTGTACAAAAATGCACCGAGTAAATGACCAAGAGCCCCTCAAGTTAGAGATTTTTGTTTATTTTATTAATTGATTCGTTTTTTTATGGCGTATTCACCATGAGGTTATTTTTAGCTGTCTATATTACTGAGATGAGGTACTGTAATTATTTACATTGTTCGGACTGTTGTCCTCATTTTTGTTGTCATACTCTCGACGTTTCTGCCGTTGTACGGTGCGGCCTTCTTCAGGTGATTGGAATTTCGAATTAAACTCCTTATTTCGTTCACCAGGGTAGATTGTTCTAGTTCCACCGAGGGTACATTTTTCTAGTTTTACGTGCTATGCCTCCTCCGGGTATCTCATTTATCGCCCATTAACTCAACAAGTTCTTGTTCACCACTGCAGCAGTCAGTTATTGAACTCACAAATCTTTGGGTCAAGTCACTGGATCCAACCAACGCTTATATCCACTGGGCCACGTGTCCTTGAATGTATTTAGGACTTATAAACTTAATGCCTCAGAAATCATTTTTTTTACCAGAGCTCATATTATAATTTTGTTGTTATTATTGCTTTTCTCTCACACTCCATATTACCAGTTCGTATACTGTATTCATTTCTATCCTGAGCTAGCATAGGAGATTTTTTGACCTAGCATATGTTCTGATTCCTTCTTTTCGTATTTTCCAGTGATGTTCTCTGTTTATTATTTCATCCTCATCCTACAAAGGGCGGTGATCCCCCTTTTCCCTGCATATGTGGTCAGCTGATCACATATGTAGGTATTGACCATCTCGACGTTGCTCAAGTTTGGTGACCATACGGGAACCGGTGTTTCAACGTGATGTGGCCATAAGCCAGACTTACTATTAACATGGTCAGGATTGGTTGATTCTGTTTAGCGGCATATCAACCTCTATGGGTTATTTAATGTCGAAATCTAAATATTTTGAACGCATTTGCATCAATAGGTATTGTTAGTAATTTTTATATATATAAAAATGTATTGTTGGTATTTTTAATATAAATTTGTAATTTTATACTTTCATACTGTTTTTTTGGGGGAGGGAGTTCACTATTTGCCCATAACTGAGACCCTAACCGGTCCTACACACCGGGTCAGGTTCGACGTGTAAAGAACAGCAATTAAAACGTGGTTCCACGCGACTCAAAAGCTCCGATCTCCCGATCTGGGGCATAGACACCAGATGTAGTTTATCGTCATACCCAGGACTATATGAAAATGGCAATAGTTCCGGAGGTTTGTATATGAATGAAAAAGAAGGTGATAAGTAGTGAAGATTATGTGGATAAAGTGATAGATAGCGATTGATTATTAAGATTATGAGGATAAAGATTATGAGGATAAGGATTATGAGTATTATGAGGATAAAGCGATAGATAGCGATTGATCATTAAGATTATGTGGTTAAGTTTATGAGGATAAGGATTATGAGGATAAGGATTATGAGGATTATGAGGATAAAGTGATAGATAGCGATTGATCATTAAGATTATGAGGATAAAGATTATGAGGATAAGGATTATGAGGATAAGGATTATGAGTATTATGAGGATAAAGCGATAGATAGCGATTGATCATTAAGATTATGTGGTTAAGTTTATGAGGATAAGGATTATGAGGATAAGGATTATGAGGATTATGAGGATAAAGTGATAGATAGCGATTGATCATTAAGATTATGAGGGTAAAGTTCATGAGGATAAGGATTATGAGGATAAGGATTATGAGGATAAAGCGATAGGTAGCGATTGATCATTAGCTTGAAGAAGTTAAGATTGCAGTGTTCATAGAAGCACCCAAGCAGGAATGTAAAAAAAGGCAGATCTTGGAAAAGAGCTGTCTGAGTGAAATATTTTCTTACCTTTGTATGACGTATCCTAGGTGTAAGAGTCTGAACTGTCGAACGTTATCCGTAATGTCACCATTGACTAAACATCTTCGGTTACTAAAGTTTTATTTATTTATTTTTTTAAAAATTATTTCACCCCAAGAAAGGCAGCAGTGCCACTAGCACGAAAAAGGAGTTGATAGAGAGAATGAAAGTGATAAAAAATAGGTATAATAGGGTTGAGGAAAGGATAAAAAGAAGGGGTATTAAAGGAACTGGAGATGCTGATTGATGTTGCATTGTAGTTTTTGAAGATTGTAGTTATAAGAGATAACTTGCACTCAGTGGAATAATCTTTTAGCGATAATATTTGTTACCGATACAAGTCTTACTAATTAACCCATAGCTGGGGGGAAGAATAGGTGGATTTATAGCTTTCACCAATGGTATTTGGATATAAGAGTATACGCTAACAGGCAGTTTATACGGATAGGAAGGGAAGATAACAGTTAACCCTAGACTTGAACAGGATAAGATTGTAGTGATCGTAGAAACATCCTCTTGGAAGTCGGTTCCACAGAGCAGTGGTTTCCGGAAATAAACTGTTTGAGTGGAAATTACTACTCACCGATGATATACGGACACAATGTGGGTGATTTGCTATAATGTAAGTGGCATGGCGAGTCTTTGCGGTGAAGGTTAGATCTGGCGGAACCAAGGAATGTAGTTTGTCCGGAAATTTCTATGGTAGTAACGACAGAGCAGCGAGAGGCTTGCCACATTCCGCCTGTGAGAGAGAGGTTGGAAGGTAGAAAATAATGCGTCACTGACAAGGACTCAGCGACGTTTTGAACTTTACCGAGACTGGAAAATTAGGACTGAGTATCTCCTGCTCATATATGACAACAGTATTCCGTTTTCGTCCTAATCTCGTCTGGTAGATTAAAGCGTTGGTTTGTGAATTTGGTTACATTGTTATTGTGAATCCAATCCCTGGGTCGAACAGCTTGTACTTGAACTTAATGGAAACGTGAGCAGCGGAATGAGAACATTACCTTATAGCATGTAGTGTAACGCTTATCTTCATTTGGTTAACTAAATTTCTCTCCAAACTCATCTCAATATAGATTTACTTCAGTTTCATTAGAGTTTCATTAAATTATTGTTTATACGATTAAATTGGTTTATACGATTTTGCTCTAAAACCGGTTTCATAGAATTTTAAAATATTAGGCCCACAACCCGGGTAATTCTGAAAAGAATAAATTTATTTCCTTTTAATAATTGTTTCATTATTTCATCTAGTCTACAATTTTCAGGCCTTGAGATAAACGTCATCTGAAACGGCTTCTCTAAATCATTCTACATTAACAGTTCTCCAGGGATATATCCTTGGTTCTACATTGTTCCCAATTTTTATCAACGATCTTCTCGTTAATATCATTTCTTGCCTCGGTATCTGTGATGACGACACATCTATTTACTCCTGCCTTAATGTTAGGTGAAAGATTCGATGAAGTCACATTGGCAGCTAATCCCGAAATGACCTTCAATCTGTTGTTAACTGGGGCAATAAATGGTTTGTTACATTTAACGATTTCAAAACAAAAGTGCTTTCTTTTAATCTTCTTAGAGAAGATTTTTTTTGTTTTCCATCAGCATGGGTGATACTAACCTCTAGGTGAATGATTCATTGCGCCGACTTGGCCTAACGTTTTCCACTGACATCAAGTGGAATGATTATATCAAAACAATTTATAGGCCCGCTGTGAGGAAAGCTGGTTCATTATACCTTGCTTGACAATTTCTCTCATCAGAATAAATCTTGCCTATTTGTAAGTGTACCATTAATCCATGCATTGACTATTGCTGACACGTCTGATCCGTGTGCGACGTATCTAAATATATCGATAAAATCCAAAGAATAATCTATAATGTCATTGGTCCTAACGTGGCATCTTGGTTTCAGTGACTTTTCCACTGTTATGATATAGCATCCCTGTGCTTTTTCTCTAAATATTTTCATTGCAATTTTTTTCTGATGAGCTTTCTTCGAGTTCATGAATTTAAGCGCAGCACTGGATTGGCAGGTAGGTCTCATCATTCTACTGTTGAACTTGCTAGATGTGTTCGCAAGTTTCACGTTAATAATTATGAGTATTATGAGGATAAAGCGATAGATAGCGATTGATCATTAAGATTATGTGGTTAAGTTTATGAGGATAAGGATTATGAGGATAAGGATTATGAGGATTATGAGGATAAAGTGATAGATAGCGATTGATCATTAAGATTATGAGGATAAAGATTATGAGGATAAGGATTATGAGGATAAGGATTATGAGTATTATGAGGATAAAGCGATAGATAGCGATTGATCATTAAGATTATGTGGTTAAGTTTATGAGGATAAGGATTATGAGGATAAGGATTATGAGGATTATGAGGATAAAGTGATAGATAGCGATTGATCATTAAGATTATGAGGGTAAAGTTCATGAGGATAAGGATTATGAGGATAAGGATTATGAGGATAAAGCGATAGGTAGCGATTGATCATTAGCTTGAAGAAGTTAAGATTGCAGTGTTCATAGAAGCACCCAAGCAGGAATGTAAAAAAAGGCAGATCTTGGAAAAGAGCTGTCTGAGTGAAATATTTTCTTACCTTTGTATGACGTATCCTAGGTGTAAGAGTCTGAACTGTCGAACGTTATCCGTAATGTCACCATTGACTAAACATCTTCGGTTACTAAAGTTTTATTTATTTATTTTTTTAAAAATTATTTCACCCCAAGAAAGGCAGCAGTGCCACTAGCACGAAAAAGGAGTTGATAGAGAGAATGAAAGTGATAAAAAATAGGTATAATAGGGTTGAGGAAAGGATAAAAAGAAGGGGTATTAAAGGAACTGGAGATGCTGATTGATGTTGCATTGTAGTTTTTGAAGATTGTAGTTATAAGAGATAACTTGCACTCAGTGGAATAATCTTTTAGCGATAATATTTGTTACCGATACAAGTCTTACTAATTAACCCATAGCTGGGGGGAAGAATAGGTGGATTTATAGCTTTCACCAATGGTATTTGGATATAAGAGTATACGCTAACAGGCAGTTTATACGGATAGGAAGGGAAGATAACAGTTAACCCTAGACTTGAACAGGATAAGATTGTAGTGATCGTAGAAACATCCTCTTGGAAGTCGGTTCCACAGAGCAGTGGTTTCCGGAAATAAACTGTTTGAGTGGAAATTACTACTCACCGATGATATACGGACACAATGTGGGTGATTTGCTATAATGTAAGTGGCATGGCGAGTCTTTGCGGTGAAGGTTAGATCTGGCGGAACCAAGGAATGTAGTTTGTCCGGAAATTTCTATGGTAGTAACGACAGAGCAGCGAGAGGCTTGCCACATTCCGCCTGTGAGAGAGAGGTTGGAAGGTAGAAAATAATGCGTCACTGACAAGGACTCAGCGACGTTTTGAACTTTACCGAGACTGGAAAATTAGGACTGAGTATCTCCTGCTCATATATGACAACAGTATTCCGTTTTCGTCCTAATCTCGTCTGGTAGATTAAAGCGTTGGTTTGTGAATTTGGTTACATTGTTATTGTGAATCCAATCCCTGGGTCGAACAGCTTGTACTTGAACTTAATGGAAACGTGAGCAGCGGAATGAGAACATTACCTTATAGCATGTAGTGTAACGCTTATCTTCATTTGGTTAACTAAATTTCTCTCCAAACTCATCTCAATATAGATTTACTTCAGTTTCATTAGAGTTTCATTAAATTATTGTTTATACGATTAAATTGGTTTATACGATTTTGCTCTAAAACCGGTTTCATAGAATTTTAAAATATTAGGCCCACAACCCGGGTAATTCTGAAAAGAATAAATTTATTTCCTTTTAATAATTGTTTCATTATTTCATCTAGTCTACAATTTTCAGGCCTTGAGATAAACGTCATCTGAAACGGCTTCTCTAAATCATTCTACATTAACAGTTCTCCAGGGATATATCCTTGGTTCTACATTGTTCCCAATTTTTATCAACGATCTTCTCGTTAATATCATTTCTTGCCTCGGTATCTGTGATGACGACACATCTATTTACTCCTGCCTTAATGTTAGGTGAAAGATTCGATGAAGTCACATTGGCAGCTAATCCCGAAATGACCTTCAATCTGTTGTTAACTGGGGCAATAAATGGTTTGTTACATTTAACGATTTCAAAACAAAAGTGCTTTCTTTTAATCTTCTTAGAGAAGATTTTTTTTGTTTTCCATCAGCATGGGTGATACTAACCTCTAGGTGAATGATTCATTGCGCCGACTTGGCCTAACGTTTTCCACTGACATCAAGTGGAATGATTATATCAAAACAATTTATAGGCCCGCTGTGAGGAAAGCTGGTTCATTATACCTTGCTTGACAATTTCTCTCATCAGAATAAATCTTGCCTATTTGTAAGTGTACCATTAATCCATGCATTGACTATTGCTGACACGTCTGATCCGTGTGCGACGTATCTAAATATATCGATAAAATCCAAAGAATAATCTATAATGTCATTGGTCCTAACGTGGCATCTTGGTTTCAGTGACTTTTCCACTGTTATGATATAGCATCCCTGTGCTTTTTCTCTAAATATTTTCATTGCAATTTTTTTCTGATGAGCTTTCTTCGAGTTCATGAATTTAAGCGCAGCACTGGATTGGCAGGTAGGTCTCATCATTCTACTGTTGAACTTGCTAGATGTGTTCGCAAGTTTCACGTTAATAATTTCATCTCACATTCTTCTCTCCCGGTGTTAATCTTCTCCAGCTTCTTGATTTCCTGCCAACTACGGATCTTCAAAAATTTAAATGTAACATCAATCGTCATTTACCGCCTTCTTGAACCCTGTTATTTTATTGTCCATTCTCCTCAAAATGGTTTCCTTAAATTTCTTAACGTTCGGTAAGCCTCTTGCATCTCATTGGCTTTATCGTCTTGTTTGCGGTAAAATGATTCAAAACAGTTGGAGACCTTATCGGGCAATCAGTTCTCATAACTTTAAAAAGAATATATATTTACATCATTCTCATATCAGTTTCCTTATTCTTCTTAAAATTCGATTTATAGGATTGAAGACGTTACTTATATACGAAAATTATTAATTTGGAAGAGAAATCTAATTAATTCATTTTAATACCAAGCCAAATATCAAGTAAATTTTTCATCGTAATTAATAAATATTAGGTATTTACTGGAAAATTTAACAGATGAGTACACGCGAATGTATATTTTTTGAAAGAAGAGAAAAATATTAAAACGTAATTCGCCCAGACTGAGGATATTAGATTACAATCTATCTACACTATTTACATTATTCGGACTATTGTCCTCATCTTTGTCGCCATATTTATTACAACGTTTCGGCCGTTGTATGCTCTGGCCTTCTTCAGGTGGTTGGAATATCGAACTGAACCGCTGGGGTAGACTGTTCTAGTTCCACGTGCCATCATTAATGGATGTCAGTTATCAGTTATCTCCTATTAATTACCCTCTGAAAGTTCTCCACTGCCATAACCGGATATTGAACGTTGTAATAAATATGGCGACAAGGATGAGGAAAATAGTCCGAATAATGTAAATAGTGTACATAATACCTCATCTCAGAAATATAGACAGATACTAAAATCTATCTGCCATGGAGCTGTCACGGTACTGTTAGAAAGTTGTCTACATACATAAATATCTAGCGCTGTCTTAAAAAAATGCATTTCTGAGATATTTTAGACTTAAAATTAATAAAATTTGTTTCAAATCACATTAATTATGAATTAAATCAGTTAATATTTGAGGAATATTAGCTGATTTAATTCATAATTAATGTGATTTCAAATAAATCTTATTAACTTTAACTTCAAAATATCGCAGAAATGCATTTTTTTAACACGCCGATAGATGCTTATGTATGTTCCAGAAAAGTATATTTTATTTTTGGAATATTTTTTAATAAAGAGATTTTTATAAAAGTTTGCTAAAAATGGTGCGAAATTCAAAAGTTTTAGAAATTTCGAAATGAAAACTTCTTCCAATCAATTAAAATTAGTTTTTTAATAAAGCATAGTTTTTTGGTTATTGGAAATAGTAAAGTTAATCTATCAGCTGGAAATTTAAAATAAAATAAAAGCTTCAAGAAAGATCTTTCCTCATAAAAGATTCATTTTAAACCTTAGGTATCGCGTTTTTGTGGAGATACCTAATATATATATATATATATATATATCTATATATATATATATATATATATATATATATATATATATATATATTAATCCTTTCGGAATATACATCTTATACATTCTTACTAGAATAATATACACTAAACAATGGGTCTATATAGAGATGATGGTTTTATTTTCATACCAAACAGCAATGGCCCACAATCATCAAGCCTACAGAAAAATCATAAATCCTTTAATATTCCCTGGGATTAAAATAAAAATTACATCCAACCTCAAAATTGTTAATTTTCTAGACATAACTTTTAACGTCTCTATAATATTGTTATGGCCCAAGGTTAGGACCAAGGAAGAACAACACGAACACAAGAGTAGAAATAACAAAGATATATTACACAGAAATAATAATACAAGATGTGAAAGGTGTTAGTATGACTGTCAGTCTCATTTGGAGTGAACTACTATTGGCTCGACTCGATTCCGTCTCGTCTTTTTTGAGAGGCGCAGTATTTATAGTGTCAGGAAGAGTTCACTCTGTCTTTATAGGCAAGGTCCCATAATATATATATATATATATATATATATATATATATATATATAGTTTTAATGTGTGCTATATTTATGTGATAAAGTAGCGTATGTAAATATAAAAGTGAACATTGAAGTCTGGCTTGATGATTGCGTCTAGGATGAACATGAAACAGCCTGTCGCCTCTAAGTGTTGACTTCAATGTTCACTTTATATATATATATATATGTATATATATATATATATATATATATATATATATATATATATATATATATATATATATATATATATATATATGTATATCCGGCCTGTTGAGTGTTTTATTTCGTATGTTCTGCTTTTGTTTTTGTTGTTGATTTTTGGTTTGTTTTATGGTTTTGTTTGTGTGTGTGTGTGTGTGTGTGTGTGTGTATGTGTATGTGTGTGTGTGTATGTGTGTGTGTGTTTTATATTCCATTCTTATTTCGGGGTTTATCCGAATACTTTTGGCCGTCTCACTCATTATCAAGTGTTATATATATGACATCCCTTATATGCTACGCATATATTTGAATTTCAATTGTAGTATTTTTAAAAAAATACCAGCCTGGAGCAACGATAATTCTGTTTATCATACTGAGAACATTTACGGATTTACATAATGTCGGAAACAGTCGATAGTACTCCAAAACAAAACCATAAAAAAAAAAACATGAAATTTACAGAGTTTTATCAAAATTATAATTTAGATGCGCAACAACTTATTCGAAAATTGGAAAAATAACATTAACGTAAAAGACAGACATTGGTTGTCGGTTGAATTTAATAAAATTTGTTTAAATGAATACTTGCAGCTTAAATATACATTATATGTGGCTCGAAAGTAGAGTAAACACATACACGCACACATGTATGTGCGTTTCTGTCTTGGTTTGTGTATGAACGTCTGTATGTGTCAGTGTGACACAATAGTCAGACAAACATTTTTGGGATACAGACTGAAGTCGTTTTGACCAGGAGATAGGGTAGGGCGAATAGACATTAGGGCGTCAACTGAAGATGGTGGTTGACTAATTTGATACATATGTGTCGCGTATATAGTACATTTCTATACGAACATACACGCACACACACACGCATATATGTGTGTGTGTGTGTGTTTTATATTAATAATAAAATACGCGGAAATATGCTCACAGACGCCAATATAAATATATTTACACACACACACACATATATATATATATATAATTAAGTAATTCATTGAGTCTGAAATAATTTCTATCATATATATATATATATATATATATATATATATATATATATATGTTCATATATTCATATGTGTATATGTACAAATTGTCATGGGTTCTCTTAATTTAATTACAAACATATTGACAAACATATGCCCATGTACTTCTCAAGATTGCACAAAATAAATAATGGAATGATACAATTTCTCGTATTATGGCATTGAGGTCAAAAGTTCATATGTAAATCGAGGCACACGCACACACAGCCATATATCGAACATTAATGTATGGTAAATGTGGTCATGTTAGTTTATTACATTACGCATACATATAATAGTAGATTTTTTTTTTAAGTACATAGATATATATTTCAACAGACAGCAACAGATAGATAGATAGATAGATGGATAGATAGATAGATATGAACAGAATTGGATATATAGATAAATAGATAGATATATAGATATGAATTGAGTTGGATAGATAGATAGAATAGATAGATGGATATAACATAGATAGATAGATAGATAGATATGAACAGAATTGGATATATATATATATAGATAGATAGATAGATAGACATGAACAGAATTGGATATATAGATAAATAGATAGATATATAGATATGAATTGAGTTGGATAGATAGATAGAATAGATAGATAGATATAACATAGATAGATAGATAGATAGATAGATAGATAGATAGATAGATATGAAATGAACACACTTAGATAGGAAGGGAGGGAGAATTAATATGCTTATTGTTAACTGTTTCCCTATAAGGTAACATTTGGCATTTATTGACCGAGCAGCCAATACTGCTTTCGGCTAAAATTTATAAAATATTTATCTGAAAACAATTTTTCATGAAAATATGTTCCTCGGGTGAAGTATCTATTATCACTCTTTCCATTATTTGGGACTTCATTCCTGACCTTGTATTTGAAGTAGTATGAAATGTTCTCTTCGACTGACATGCGCTATCCATTTTAGATGTTACGGCTGTTGATAGTCCTCAGGTGATGTGGTTTCAGTTATTTGGTACAGTTCTTTATTTGGGATTCTGCAGCGTCAGTCCACAAGGTTCGAAGAAGTATGGTTTTCGCCAAAGACATTTTTAACAACGTATCTGAGAAAGCGGTTGTTTGTTTAGCGGCATATCAAACCCTTATGGGTCATTTAATGCCGAAATTGAATTTTATTGGTAGTATTAGTAATTTCTTTTACAAAAATATATTGCTGGTAATATTTTTTTACTATGAAAATGTATTGCTGATATTTTTACTATAAAACATATAATTAACTATTTGCTCATAGTTCGGACCTTAACAGGTGCTACCACCTCGGGTCAGGTTTGACCTGGGGACAAGAGCAATTAAGAGGTGATTCCACGCTCCTCAAAACCTCCTGATAAGTGGCCCTGCTGCTGGATGTAGTTTATCGTCATATCCAGGACACAGAAAACGATTGTATACAGTTTAAATATTTCTGGGTGGGTTTGTGATCAGACAGGACATTCATATGACATTTTCGAACTGATGAGGTTATTTAAGAACATGCCACTAGATTTCAGGTTGATGTTCTGATTTTGTCGCGATCTACGGTGTTATACGAAACTATATCAGGCGTAGTGTGTTCCATGTTTAATATCCTTATCTCCAATGCTAAATTTGTTATAACTGGGCGGCATTTGAAGTGTTTAGTATTTACTAATTCCACATCCTGATTTTTTTATTATGGATTTAGGGTAAGTGCCATCACTGCTTTCATTCCAATTCCAGATCATAGTTACTTTTTTAAAAAAGTTTTATCTTGAGTCTTATTTCTTGGAACACTTGGTAGATTATGTTGATTTTTCTCTACAGGATCATTCTTACCCAAAATATGAATAGCCATGTCATCAGCATAGCCTCCTCCTCATCATCAATACATTGGCCTGTGTAGAGAAAGCAGGATCTTTGCCTTATATTGGTAGATTCTATCGTATGTAATGCTTGATAGATCAGTGTATACATCTTCACACCTATGCCTGTATATACGCAAGGCGTAGACTAGGAACAGATAAAACAGACTGGGAAACTTATTTTTCATCCTTGTGCTCCTGATAAGGTTTGAAAAGCTTTCGTACCAGACTTGTAAGATTTCGTAGGTCGATACAGTTCCTCCATTAAATCTTTGTATTCCGTGAGTTTCGCAGCTTGAAAGGCAGCTTCAAGAGGGAGTCTCTGTTGATGCAGCAATATACTGATGTGAGGACAGCATAGCAGGTATAAAATTTCCTATTCGAGAGGTTAGCAATTTCTTGGAGTTGTTCCATGACATATATGCTGCCATTACATCCCTTGCCAGAACGAAGCTTACAGCCATATCGAACTGAAAAAGCAGTTGCCGTACGATTATTTGAAGTTAAGCAGCGTCGAGCCTGGTAACTGCCTAGATGGGTGACCGCTGGGAATACCAGGTTGGTGTAATGGATGATGGCTCGGAATTGTTAATCAGTGAACCGAGTTTCAATCCCAGTTGGGTTCGTTATATTAACGTTATATATATATATATATATATATATATATATATATATATATACAAGGGTTAGACAAAATAATTGAAACACTTGTTAAATGAGGGGGCATACAATATTCGATATTTAATAATCACATAGGCATTGACACGTCCTAAAAATAGCCAAAAATCTAGAAGCAGAAATTTGCTGCTTTTCCCTACTTCACTTGCCTTCCATATACTTGTGAGTCTAAATTCTTCATAATAATCAGATTGAGATAGATAGATAGATAGATAGATAGATAGATAGATAGATAAAACTGAGATAGGTAGATAGAAGCGCAAACTGAGATAGATAGATAGATAGATAGATAGATAAAACTGTGATAGATAGATAGATAGATAGGAGAGAAAACTTAGAAAGAAAGAAAGAAAGAAAGAAAAATTGAGATAGATAGATAGATAGATAGAAAATAAAATTGAGATAGATAGATAGATAGATAGATAGATAGATAGATAGATAGATAGATATTTGTTTGTTTCAGTGTATGAAATTGATGAGTGGTGATAGCGATTAAAGTTTCTTGTCTGTTTTCCTTCCGTCCTTTACGATCAAAATGGCGCCGCGTCGAACTGCCATGTAAGCTGCAGAAAATGAAAACAACAAAAGATGTTCCAGAGAACAATTTGTCTGCACTTGTGCATGGAAGCAACTCAACAGCCGCATAAAAGCATTCGAAAGCGAATCCCCCACCTGACTGTCCCTTTCAATTCCGTCTCTTTTATGGGATGGCGCTATACACGACTTCGAACCACTCCTAAAAAGGAGGAAGGGAATTGTTTAAATCGATACATTTTCTTTTGTTGTCATTCCAGAGATTTTAAATATTTTCGTTCACTATTGCAGATCACGTACAACAGGATGTAAATTCGGACATCTGAGTACAACTGGCTAATACACAAACACACACACACACACACACTCACATATATATATACATATATATATATATATATATATATATATATATATATATATACACACACATCGATATATATATATATATATATATATATATATATATATATATATATATATATATATATATATAGATATATATATAGATATATATACCGGATGTAATTGCAAAATATTCCAAATCGTGTAATGGCATAATTATCCATCCCACAAAATGTTTAATATCTAAAAAAAAAACCCACTAAACTAAATGAGTTTCGTTTTTCCAGATTTTCCAGTAAAATGTTTAGCCATCTTCATACCATTTTTCGTAACAATCACTGAAAAAAACTTTGAGTTATTCATCTAAAAAGTGTCCAGCTTAAAATTGTTTTGTATCAGATCCACTGTCTTCCCAACTGAGCAATGGTTATAGAAGAAAGATCATTCAGACCTTCAGTAATGGTACCTATATTCATACCTTGGCTTTCATCTTCAAAATCCATTCAAGAAACAACAAGAGAACGGCGAATAAGTTTAAAAAAGAGGGAACATTAGAGAGGAAAACTGGATCATGAGGTTACAATAGCAAAAGGGAACATCATCTCAACTTAGAGCTAAAGCGATAAATTAGAAAAAAAAACAACTCAATCCATAAGACGTTCGGCACGTAAGAGAGGAGTTCCAACTATTACAGTGCAAAGAGCAGTTGAAAATACTTGAAAATGAAATCGAACGTGAAATCTGTGGAGTACTTTGTTACTCCAGGACAGAAAGTTAAAAGGTTAGAGAGGACGAAGATCATCTTGAATAAGTTGGAAAATGATCCTGGAATAACACACACACACACACACACACACACACACACACACACACACACACACACATATATATATATATATATATATATATATATATATATATATATATATATAGATATATTTAAATTTTTCATGAGCTTCAATCCCTAATTAATTAATGATGAACATGTCATTTTTGTTTATATATATATATATATATATATATATATATATATATATATATATATATATATATGCATGTGTGTGTGTGTTAAACAATTACACAGCTTATCTGTAAGAGAAGCCAAAAGGATCAACCTTAGTATACCCGTTACTCTTGTTATATAAATTTAATATTTTAGCGTTGTGTGATTTAATTATTTTTTCTAAATTATTTGTGCAACTGTAGCTATGTTTTAGAGTTGAAAATTTTCCTCGGAGAGCACTTTTTAGGGAAATGCTTTTCAATAATTCTAAGAATTTATGTACTTATTTAGAGCGCACTAATTGATTGTATCGAGCTCCCACCTGATGAAACATTAAAGAATTTTTTAACATTGAAACACAATGTGCAGTTTTGTAGTGGATATGTGCATGTTCTAATGTAACACTGCATAATAAACAAATATTTATTGCACTTCTTTTGTATTCAGCCCTGTTTTAAATTAATGTTTTGAACGCTGAAATCTTACTCTTCGTTCTTTTACATTTGTGTATATATATATATATATATATATATATATATATATATATATATATATATATATATATATATATATAACCAATCGAAAATTGTTTGGTAAAAGTTTGTTACTGGTTCGTAAACTGACTTCGTATGATGTTATAAAAAATACCAAAGTGTGGTAACAAATAACGCTGACTTATTTTTTTATAATTTCACACCAAGCAAGGAAATATAGCCACTAAGACGCGAGTGTTGAAAATATGAGAAACATACCATTAAGGAATGGGAAAATAATAAAACAAGAATTAAGACAGAAGATAATCATTGACAAAGCGTTTAAATTTTTAAGATCACTGTTGATTGGGAAGCAAGAAGCCGGAAGAGACTAACACAAGCAAGAAGTGCGATAAAAGCAACTGTTAGCATAGAACTTACGGATACTTCTAACCATTTCTATTGTAAAATGACGTAAACTTGCCGCCAAACTAGTACTGCGCTTAAATTCATAAAATCGAGGAAACTTCATTAGAACAATTACCATGAAAATATTTATAATAAAAGCACAGGGAAGCTACATTACGATAGTGGGTAAGTGACTGAAGCCGAGATGCCAGATCAGGACCCATAATATTGCAGATTCTTCTTTGGATTTTATACAAGAATCTCTTAATATATAGCAGGTGTACCAGACCATATGTGGCATCAATACTCGACGATTGGCTGAATGGTAGATTTATAAATATGTAAGATAGATTCTGGAGAGAAAAATTGTCTAGCACGATACAGTGAACCAACTTAGATATTGTGTAATTATTCTATTATATTATTTAAATATTTAAATATATTTCATAGATTCTGGAGAGAATAATTGTCTAGCACGACACAGTGAACCATCTTTCCTACCAGCAGACCTAGCAGTTATTTTAATATAATATTTCCACTTCATTTCAGCAAAGAACCTTAACCTGAGAATACGCAACAAGTCATCCTCCTGGAGGTTAGCGTCAGCTATGCTGATGGAAGGTAGAAGGGGATCTTTCAGATGATTGATAGAGAGCAGTTTGGTTTCGAAGATGTTAAAATTAACTACCCATTCCTTGCCCCAGCTAACTGCAGACAGTAAGTCATTTTTTTTAGATCAGCTTCCAATTTAACAACATCGATCGGATTAGACTTACTAAAAAACGAAGGCAAATCCCAATATGTAAAAGGTCTGAGAGCTACTCGAGGTGGAGTGTTATAGAGTAAGAGGCACAGTTTAAATGGATGTGTGGGAAACATAACGTTTAACCGTAGGCATTTAGATATTTATAGCTTATCGAGGAATGTTTCCAAGTTATTCCCATTTAGTCTCCTGATGTTTGCTTGGTGGTTTTTGGTTCTTTTTTTTATACAATCTTTTTCATATCTCCTTTGAATATTTTTTCGGGTAGCAATACTCAAAATCATATATCGCCCAACCAACAGTTGAAATCGCACAACGGTGGGCGATATCGGCCATGTTGGAAAACCCTGCGATAGATTTTCTTTCATTCCTACTCCATACCGATAGTCATGCTTTCATTTATCAGTTTATAGATTGATTCTTGCATATTCTTTCCGTCATCAAAAAGGGTTCAGGAGATCGGCTCTTTGCCCTTTCTCATTAACAAACTTCCAACTACTTCAAAAGGCTGTCTTTTATTTGACTCAAAAGGACTTTTTTCTTATTCTTTTAATCGTCATACTTGATGTTCTAGTTAATTTGAAGAAATCATAATCGTCTATTCTCTCCGTTCAGCAGGTATAAATTTACGAAAACTTTCGAATGTAAAGTGGCATCGATTATTTTGGTCTTAAGCACGGTTCTAACTGGTATCTGGAGAGCTAAATGAAACGACTGGAAACCAACTTTCTCAAATGCAACTAAAACAGCTACCGAAAAGGTAATCAATACATATTGAAGGCATATCGATATTACATCAAATATAAATGCTCGTTTCAGTTTTCCTGGGAGTTCTTTAGCTGTAATCATAGTTATTTCGGCAAAAGACGCTGTGTCAAAAGCTATGTTTTTCCCTTGTTGCCGCTATTATTTTAACTACCTTTACTTTTCGGTAATGTCTATTATTTTAAAAAGCAATGCTTAGAATTGTAATAAAACCTAAACATATAAAAGTGATTTTTTAAATTGTTTTCTTTGTTCTCGAGAATTGACAACTAAGATAATAAGCACTATTTATCACTGCTTACTAGCTTAAAAGCCGCCCTATCGAGCAGCATTTAAGCTACATACTGCGGAGGGATCTTGATTGAGCCTTTATCACAATAGCTAGCGAGGAGTAGACGCGATAAACAACAATAAACTACAGAAGAACTAAACTTTAATCGCTCCATTTAAGTATCGCATTAATATTTAAGTTTACCTTTTAAAAGGTAAACGATAATTCTTCTGTCGCCATTTAATTTAAAGACTATTTGATGTACGTAGGTCCTTACTTTACGTACAAACAATTATTTTTATTCCATGGGTGACTTTCACGTAATTTCGCAATTAATTTTGATTAGTTCTAAATTTATTTCCCAGTTACAAAAATTGTTATCGTACTAAAATTTCGTCGTAAAAAGATCACGTAAAAAATCGTTGAAACAATCGCAAAAATGAAAACTTGGAAATCCATAATTTCAGGAGTGTGGGTCCGGATCCGGCCCGGAATGTTTTCAATTTGCTCATAGAGTTGGCCTGATTCCCAAATGGTATAATATTTTGGGCTACGGCCTCTAGGAGTAAAGTTGAAAAAAATGTGATACAGTGACACACTGACATTCGTATTTATTATATAGGTAGTAATGGTTGGAAAAAAATTTGGTTATTTGCCAAATGATTCGAACATTATAAAATGACAAATAATAAGGATTTCCTTATACAGTTGGTTCAAATATTTTAATAATTCATAAAATGTTTATAATTCATGAATAAACAATTATTTTTATATTTACTTTTTTATAGATTGGTAAATGATAAATATTTAATTTCATTAATTTGAATTGTATGTTGTAGAATGTGGTAAATATAAAATTATTCTTGCAAATAAACACAATCTAATTTTATTGACTTGTGCATTCGCGAGTTTTAGCAATGAAAATATTCCTTCCGGCAAGGTTCGAACCTGCGACCCTTTATAGTACAAATCCCCGTCATGTACGGTGGGCTTTAGATAGCACAGCAATGGAAAATTTTCACAGCCAAGAATGGTCAAAGCACATAAATTTACAATTTTTTAAAAGAGGAAGAGCCCTCGTTATTTCATTTTTTTTTATAAGTCCCTCGAATGTAGAGGCCGGCCGATAAACATTTACAGAGTTAAAAAAAACAGAAATCTCGACGCCAACACGGGGATTCAATAATTATAATTTTAAGCAATAATGCCGGATTATAAATAGAATCTATTAAAATCCATCGTTATGTGAATTATATATATATATATATATATATATATATATATATATATATATATATATATATCTGTGTGTGTGTTAGCCGAATTGCCCACGCCTTTCTGCGTGTCAGGCATTTTTTCTAAGAAAATCATGATTGATTTTAAATCAATGTTATAATTTATAGAGAATAAAGATTCATTTCTGTAATTCTCAATGAGCTTGCCGATGTGACCTCCTTCTTCTGGTTTTCTCCTTCTATATTTTGGATGAGAGTCATTCCTTTGTTCAAATTTAAATCAAAGGGAAAAAAACAGTGTAGGGTTTGTGCCCTACGGGTCCCTCCTTTGATCAAAATGAAATATACTTATCCAAATTACCCTGGGTATTATAGTTTACGAATATATATGGTTATGGCGGTCGATCTCCAAAACCCTAGGAGTTCGATAACAAAAAGAAGCTACAACTTTATATATATATATATATATATATATATATATATATATATATATATATATATATATATATATATATATATATAGTCTTAAGGTGTGCTATATTTATGGGATAAAGTGCTCAATATTAGAGATAGAGCGTGTGTAAATAGAAAAGTGAACATTGAAGTCAACACTTAGAGGCGACAGGCTGTTTCATACTAGACGTA
The DNA here is from genome assembly GCA_964036315.1 of Acanthosepion esculentum. Taxonomy (NCBI): domain Eukaryota; kingdom Metazoa; phylum Mollusca; class Cephalopoda; order Sepiida; family Sepiidae; genus Acanthosepion; species Acanthosepion esculentum. Next base: position 65,459,590 of record OZ038486.1, on the reverse strand, counting down.
ATCGTCAAGCCACTTATATATATATATATATATATATATATTTATATATATATATATATATGTGTGTGTGTGTGTTTGTGTGTGCGTCTGTGTGTACTAATATTCTCATCTTTGTGGTTTTCGTTGCAATAATTTGATTGGTTCCTACTTTGACCTTCCTAGAAGTTTTTAAAACGAAACAGTAACTTTTTACAGGAATTAATTGGAAAATAATTTCATCTTTTATTTTTACCTTAAATTTTGCATTAAACGCAAAAAAAAATCATCTCCTCTCTGACTTGTCTCTAACACGTTAGCAATGAAAAAGATATCTCTTACGGTTGGTTTTAGTTATCGCCAAAGGTTGGAGCGAGCCAGAAAAATCATATAGGGTAACTAGAAGTGCATAATTAATACTTTCGCTTATCTACTCTATGTACCTTCGGTCTAACGTCTTCATCTTTCTTTTTATTATCACAACGTTTCGTCTGTTCTGTGTTCCGGCCTATTTTTGATGTCTTTTGACCCGAGTAACCGTCTGACATTTTCTAACTAAACCCTTTATTAAATCTACTATATTTATGTTATTCTCGTTCTGCTGTCCGTATCTCGGTATATCTCGTCTTATTGTTTATGAATCAACGCCCCAACCTACTACGCCATTGTTCGGCGGGTTTAAGGCATTTCTTTCTGAATTTGGTGACCAACTAAAATATTGTCTTTATGACAAAATGTAGAGAATAACAGTCGAAATAATTCCTGGCATGGATAAGAAGTTTCGGAAATACTAAATAGTCCAGATGTCGGTATATTACTATCTAAATAACAAAGACGTGAAACGTAGTTTGTGCAAGCATAAGGAAATGCAGCACAGTACATAACGTTGGGTTAAAGGTATTTTATCCAACACCATAAGATGCTCGGTCAGTTAAGTGCCATACGTGATACACGCTTGGGCGATCATGTATCTTTTGATATATATTTTTACCCGCAGTAGGTTGCCATTTCTTTCTGCGGTAGACTACTTGCCAACCAAGGCTAAATAACCCAATCTCTCCTGATATTTAACCCAAAGGTGGGGGAGAGGAGAGAAGGGATGGATTCTTATCTTTCACAAGAGTATTTGAGCGTAGGTGAATCTAACGAACTCGATTGGGATTCGAACTCTGCTCTCCTAGATCTACACTTGGAGCCGATATTCATTACACCACAGCACACATCCATAAGATGCTAAAAAGGTTAAATGTTTGTGTGAAAACACGAGCCATGTACTTAAATAGCCAAGACTTTAATATGGATGTCATGCAAGGCGCCCAACCTGTTATATCTACTGTACATAGTCGTTTTCTCTATGGCTAAAAATGTCATCAAGCGACTGAAAGGATTAGATATGAAATAAGACAATATTTCATCAGAACGTATATTGTGCTATAAAATCATAAACAATCTTACCAAATAACGAAAGACACATCGCTTGAAGACTTTTAACAGTAATAATGGAATAGGACAGTATCGCAAATCGCTACAAAACCAGAGAGTTAACTTAAAATAAAAACTCGAGTCACGTCCTTAAATAGCTAAACAGATGAAGACTTTGCTATGGCTGTCATTCGTGGCGTCCAACCCTTTTTGGAAATGTCTAAACTGTCATCTGTATATAACCGTTTTCTCAGATCAATGACCAAAATGTCTTCAAGCGAATGAATCCATTAGATCTGAAAGAATTCGATATTTCATCAAAGCGTATAGAGTGGTGCTAAACCTTACCAAATAACGAAAAACACATCACTCGAAAAATTCTAACAGAAACATGAGAAAAAGTGTAGCACATGAGAATAGGAGAGAGAATAATGATATAACCAGGCTAATAACTTACCATACTATCAAAAGAGAGAAATTTAGGAAGGAAAATCGAATATATACTAGAAATAGAGATAAAAGATAATGGACTTGTGAAGTATAATTTTCTGCAGATCAACTTTAAGAAAAAGACTTTATAAACTCTATATTTGCTTGGTTATAAATTACTTTATTTGCTGGGTTTTAACATGGTAGACTTGAAACTTCTCATTTCCTGGCAAACAATTTTAAGGAAATAATTTTAAAAATTTCAACCGACACAAAAAAACTAATTGTGCCTCAATGAATGCTGTATATTTCCTATTTGGAAACGGTGAATGCCACCATATAAATTTATTATATGAATGTTGAGAGATTTCGTCCCATCTCTAAGAACTGTGAGATTGTACTTTATGAATTACTGATATATTTTCTATATATATCTTGTTTTTTGTATTTTTTCGTTGTTTTTTTTCCCAGTATCTGCTTGGCATTTTTAGTATAGTTGATTTCCTGTCGACTCGTCTTACTCTACAGTAGCGGCTAGGTGCATTTTTAAGACTAAGCCGATCGATGTCACTTTCCATTCGAAAGTTTTCGTGAATTTATACCCAGCATCCATGTGGTTTTTGCGTGTACTCGATAAAAGTCGAGTTGGCAGAACAGAAGCAAATCTGGTTGATCGACTTTCCAAGTTATTTTCTTCGACGTGCGCATGCGCCATGGAATAAATTTTGAGACGGGTAAAGAAAAGAAAAAGAAGACATGCCAATCATCTCGACGGATTTATTAATCAAATATATCAGGTATTGTATACATTGGCCCAGTTTGGCTTATCTTTTTTTGGTATTTGCTTTTTAAGACTTTCTTGTTGCTTAGAAATCATTTTTAGCTTTTCTGTATTTGGTCGGTTTGTAATAATTACTTTTACAGCATTTTATATTTGATGTTTCGCATTTTCTGTTGTTTCTTTCGTCTACTTCTTTTGCTTTTCTTGTTTTATATGTTTTTGCGAGATTTCTTTTCGTTTCACAATGTTTTTATATCTAATGTTTTCAATATTTTGTACACAATTTTTTCATTTTAAAAATTTTTTGTATCTATTTCTTCCTTCGATCGTTTGTTTTCTTTCATGTTTCTTTTCGATATCATTCTTTCTTTTTCATTCTTTCCTTCTTATCAAGGCTTTCGTTTTATACTTTACATCCTTTGATCTATTTTCTTTCACTTTCTTCCACTTTCATTTTTGATATCATTTTTTCTTTTTCATTCATTCCTTCTTATCAATGCTTTTGTTTATATTTTTTTGTTTCACTTTCTTCTTCTTTCATGTTTGATATCATTCTTTCTTTTTCATACTTTCCTTCATATCAATGTTTTCGTTTCATATTTTTCATCATTCGATCTTTTTTGTTTCACTTTCTTCTTCTTTCATTTTTGATATTCTTCCTTTTTCATTCTTTCCTTCTTATCAATGCTTTCGTTTTATATTTTTCACCCTTCGATTTTTTTGTTTCACTTTCTTCTAAAATTTTTGATATCATTCTTTCTTTTTCATTCTTTCCTTCTTATCAATGCTTTCGTTTTATATTTTTCACCCTTCGATTTTTTTGTTTCACTTTCTTCTAAAATTTTTGATATCATTCTTTCTTTTTCATTCTTTCCTTCTTATCAATGCTTTCGTTTTATATTTTTCACCCTTCGATCTTTTTTGTATCAGTTTCTTCTTCTTTCATCTTTCATATCATTCTTTCTCTTTCATTGCTTTCCTTCTTTTCTATGTTTTGTTTTTATATTGTTTATCCTTCGAACCATTTTTCAGTTCTTTCTTATTCATTCTCTCCTTCTTATCAATGCTTTCGTTTCATATTTTTCATCCTTCGATCTTTTTTCTTTCACTTTTTTCCACATTCATTTTTGATTTCATTCTTTCTTTTTCATTCATTCCTTCTTATCAATGCTTTTGTTTTATATTTTTCATCGTTTGATCTTTTTTGTTTTACTTTCTTCTTCTTTCATTTTTCATATCATTCTTTCTTTTTCATTCTTTCCTTCTCATCAATACTTTTGTTTTATATTTTTCATCTTCGATCTTTTTTGTTTCACTTTCTTCTTCTTTCATTTTTCATATCATTCTTTCTTTTTCATTCTTCCCTTTTCATCAATCCTTTCGTTTTATATTTTTCATCTTCGATCTTTTTTGTTTCATTTTCTTCTTCTTACATTTTTATATCATTCTTTCTTTTTCATTCTTTCCTTTTTATCAATACTTTTGTTTTATATTTTTTATCCTTTGATCTTTTTTTCTTCACTTTCTTCTTCTTTCATTTTTGATATCATTCTTGCTTTTTCATTCATTCCTTCTTATCAATGCTTTCGTTTTATATTTTTCATCCTTCGATGTTTTTTCTTTCACTTTCTTCCACTTTCATTTTTGATGTCATTCTTTCTTGTTCATTCTTTCCTCCTTATCAATGCTTCGTTTTATATTTTTCATACTTCGATCTTTTTTCTTTCACTTTCTTCCACTTTCATTTTTGATTTCATCCTTTCTTTTTCATTCTTTCCGTCTTATCAATACTTTCGTTTTATATTTTTTATCCTTTGATCATTTTGCTTCACTTTCTTCTTCTTTCATTTTTGATATCATTCTTGCTTTTTCATTCTTTCCTTCTTATCAATGCTTTCGTTTTATATTTTTCATCCTTTGATCTTTTTTGTTTCACTTTCTTCTTCTGTCATTTTTCATATCATTCTTTCTTTTTCATTGCATTCCTTCTTTTCTATGTTTTGTTTTTATATTGTTTATCCTTCGAACCATTTTTTCAGTTCTTTCTTTTTCCTTCTTACTTTTCTGAAATCATTCTTTCTTTTTTTTAAATTCCTTTCCTTCTGTTCTGTGCTTTGTTTTCTTTGTTTGAACTTTTCTCATTTTCTTCTGACTTTTTCATTTTTTCCCCCTAATTTGTCCGATCTCTCGTTTTCTTCTTTTATTACTTTTCTTATACGAATTTAAAAAAAATTTCTTTACTGTGATATTTTGTTCTGTTTTATATACAGACTGTAGTTAACAAAATCTGTGAAATAAAAGAATGAATGAGGTAGTAAAAAAGAATAAAATCATGAACTTTCTTTGCGATGTACGCCATTAAAAAATTAGGAAAATACAATATAAAAAAGACAAAACTTTACAACCTTGCATTTGGAAACAAGAATTAACCAACATGTACCTTCTAAAATACGACTTCACAAAATAGATAACATGTGTTATCTTCCCTCTACAAATATGGAATCGGCTATTGCGCAACACCTCGTAGAAAATACAGCCTGTGCCAAGTCGTATACGAAAGAGTGGTTCAAAATTATTCACATAGCTGTTTCCAACAATCATTTGAAGATTTTGGAATCAATCTGCATAGGATTACGGAAACCTTCTCTTTGCCGGCAGAAGGATTTTTCCCCCTTAATTTGTTGGGGGATATTTTATTTTAACTGTCCCTCGCTAATTATTTACACGCAATTTCTCCTCCCCTCGTTATAAGTATATACACTTATACTTTATTGATTTTAGCGTGTTCCCCCGCTTTTTTTTGCTGTTCTTTTCGTTTAATTTATCAATTTTTTCCAACGATTTTCTCCTGATGAGATGGTGGACGAAAAAGCCTTAGGGACTATTACCATTAATAAATTCCTTGTTTTTAAAATAGTACACACACACACACACACACACACACACACACACACACACACACACACACACACACATATATATATATATATGTTAGGATAAAGAACAAGTAGGAAATAGAGTCTAGCATGCTTCACTTTATTAAAGCTTCGTCAGAGATAAATTTTTTTATTTTGATCTCTGACGAAGCTTTAATAAAATGAAACATGTTAGATTAAAATCTATTTCCTACTTGTTCTTTATACTATCATTTTGTCGAATTCCTATCCATATTTGATCCCCCCTCTCTATCTCTCTCTGTGTCCCTATATATATATATATATATATATATATATATATATATATATATATATATATATATATATATATCAAGGTGTCTTTCAATTATGTGTTTTCTTTTCGGACATAAAAAAGAAGACACTGTTTTCATTGTTTTGTATTATGCTAATGTCATGTGTGTGTTTTAATCTGAGAAACATTGTCGCTCCGAGTAAAAGCCTGATAAACGCAATCATTTAGTCAATTAATAGAATTTAAAGATAAACGCGTCTTTTAAGTAAATATTCCAACTAAGTGAATGTTTATACATCTTTTTAATTTCACCGTATTTGACGAATTGCATAAAGCTCGTTTCCAAAATTTTGCATCTGAAATCATATAATGGGAATAATGAATAATTTATCACCAATTCAAATCGCGTTTGGATTGTATTTATTGAACCTATCCATCTCCAATCTACACTCATGACAATACGGGGAATTTTTGGCCGAGCCTACGAGCTCGGACACCACACATTAAATTCGGCCTTGTGCCACATCTGACCGCGTGGGGCGGTTGGTAGATATCCTGCAGTTGGAGACTCGTCTCTAGCTATGCTGGTCAAACTCTCTGCTTCCGGGCAGAGATGAGGCTATGTCGAAGGGCAGAGTCTCGTCTCAGGAAACAGCTACCCGACCACGTTTTAACGGGGTCTACGCAGAATTTTTGGCCAGGCATACGGGCTCGGATACCCGACATTAAATTCGGCCTTGTGCCACATCTGACCGCGTGTGGCGGTTGGTATTAGGTTGGTGCAAAAATAATGTCGTTTTCTCACATGAAGTTGAACGTCAAAAAACGACATTATTTTTGCACCAACCTAATAGATATCTTGCAGTTGGATATTCAATGTGAAATTCATTTGACTCACTTCTAACAGTTGACTACTTCTTCTACGCGCCGCTGGCGAATCTTATATGTGTTGTTCTTGTCCTAAGTATTATCGTTCATTACCAACCTTCCGTTTGATTATTCTATTCAGTAACCTTCCCCAGGTTACAACAGAGATGGAGGGTAGAAGTTGTCTTCAGCTGCGCAAAATGCGTTAACTGAATAAATGATGAAGGGTTTCTTATTTTCTGAGAAAGAGTCTTTTTCAATTTTCTGCTGATTTGCATCACCTCTAACAGGGCGCTGTGACATGAATGGTTAGCATACCCGATTAAAAGTTTGCTGCAGATGGTGTTCGCTTTTCCAGCGAAAGCTCATGGGGAATCCCAATTCACTTGTGATCATGAACAGCCGAACCTGACACATTAAGTAAATCCCTAGTGCTCTGACGTGAATCCAGTTCGATAATGTCTTCCTTCAGCGTGGGTCGTCTTCTACAGCGTGATTTGTTAGATATATCACAGTTTCTATGTTAAACCACAGATTAATGCTTATACTTGATCATAAGTAGGCATAGTTGGCGCTCATCCGTAAGTCTATAGTTAAACATAGGTTGCGTTTATAGTTGAGTATATCGGTTAAATAGACCGCCCTTATTCAAATCTGAAGCATCTATTATGTAGATGTTTCAGGAGGATAGCGGTTTTACCGTCTTAACAGGGGATGCAATCATTGTATTCTAGACCCCGTCAACAGGACTAACTTTCTCTGTCAAAAGGCACAAAATAAAAGGAAACATTCTTGAGATAAAAATGAATCATAATAACAAAGCTCCGATTTCATTTAAGTTTTTAAAGTGTCACACACAGAGTTCATTTACTTTTCTAAGCTAATAAAGCTTCGGGTCGGGATTATGATAGCTCAAGAAGAACGCCGCGAATAAACAAAAATGGCTTTTGAACGTGTTAACAACCACATAATTTAGTTTAGTTACGCCTGAAAGAATATGTATATATTTTCTTTACGGTCATGAACGAGTTTTCTTTATTCTCTGAACCCGCATACACCGCACAAATATTTTTAAATGACTATGTATCAATATCTGTCTATATTTCTTTGTTGCCAAGCATACAGTGTAAAAAAGGGATAGTCCGCTGCCTAAAATATCGAGCAAAAGTCATGTCTGCACAGAAACATATGAACAAAAAATGGTCAGTATAAGCAGTACCCTACAACGTAACAACTGCCTTGACTGCAGCAGCTACAATAACCTGGAGTAGGATACAAGAGGATAACCAATACTCAGAAAACAGCCTCGGTCTGCCTACCCTCGGTGAAGAAAAAAAACACACAAAAGATCTATAATCCATATAACTTCAGAATGACCTTCAAACGTGGTACAACATTTTGCAGACACCTTTTCCATGTAACACCTCCCATAGAGGAGAACAGGATTAAGAACTGCGTGTACGCTATCCCGTGCAGCTGTGATAAGAAATACAAAGGAGAAACGAGCCACCCCCTTAAGATATGACTGCAGGAATACCACAAAGCCGAAACACGAGGTGGAATAGAAAAATCAGGCGTAGATAGCGATATATGGAGGGAAAAGAGAGATCACTTCCCCATGTGAAATGAAGATGAAATAACATCCAGAGAACAGCACTGGAAATACAAAAACTTAAGCAATCAGCGCATATGGTAGGTTACAAAATCTCCTAAGCCGGCCAAGCATAGAAATCAATACAATATGGGAACTAGTATTACGGAGTGTTGGAGAAAAACAATAATAACAACAAAATTGTAATATGAGCTCTGGTAAAAAACAAAAACAAAACAGGCACTGAGACATTAGATCTATAAGCCACACTGATATACACTAATGTACACTGATGTCCTCAAGGACACATGTCTCGTTGGTTGAATTCAGTGAATTGACAGAAAAATTTCAATGCCTGGCTACAACTGAGGGGAGCAAAAACATGGGGGATTGCGTTAAAGGAAGATATATGATGCTGAGACACCTCGAAAAGGCATGACACGTGGAACTAGAACAAACTACACCCGCTGGATGAAATAAAGGGTTAGTTCGAAATTACAATCTCCTGAAGAAGGCCGGAGCGTACAACGGCCGAAACGTCGTAAATATGGCGACGAAGATGAGGACAACAGTTCGAACAAAGTAAATAGTGCAAATGACTGTAGACTGACTACCTATTCGGGAAACATACTGTAAGCAATGGTGTTGCTTTTATGAAAATTATTATCCATTACTCGGTTAAACTCTCAAATTCGCTATAAATGATACAAAGAAGCATATGATTCTTAACATTTAATTTTAATATCTATCTATCTATCTATCTATCTATCTATCTATCTATCTATCTATCTCAGTCTCTTAACTATTCCAATCTATCTATCTATCTATCTATCTATCTATCTATCTATCTATCTATCTATCTATCTATCTATCTATCTATTATGTTCATATCTATCTGTCATATAGAAAGAGGCTCGAGCGTGAGACTCTGGACTTATAAATATATGTTTTCTGTCAGGTGTATAAATAGCAGTGTCAGGCTACTGACTGGAGTGATTATTGAGTGACTATAGAATGGAACTATTCAGTCGAATTAGTGCGAATTATTGTGCGTCGGTGTTTTGGGTTTTGATTTAGGATTTACCGGACGTTAAACCGAGCCACGCTACTAACAAGGTATTCACTGAAATGGTTAATTACCTTTGGTTAACTTTTACTTCTTTGTTCTTGTTAAGTATTTATTCGCGGTTATAATTAAATACTGTTTTATTTTAACATTGAAGTCTTGAGTTATTCTTAATTATTAACGGCCACCGTACGTCAATAAATATCTATCTATTATGTTAATATATATCCATTTCAGATAGCGATGAATTACGTCATTACATTCCAAATACTTAATATTTACATTTTAACTTATGTGCATATTCTTTTATATTTCAAATCATCTGCATCTCACTTATCATATGTACTGATTCTTCTATGTGCCTTGGCACTTCAGGACGTTTTCTCTAATTTCCTGTACTTTGCAGCTATTAATATATTTTGTATTTTTGTACTCTATCCTAAGACAAGCTCCGCGATCCATTTACCTAAGTTCATTAGATTAAATTATGCGTTCTTTTCCTCTTGCCTTCAATCAGTCCTGTGAGTACTAAGCCGACTTTCCTTATTATGTGTCTGAGGAAATTTCAACTGTTTCTTTTTTATGTTAAGTATAAGTGCCCTTTTTATTTCCATTTTCTCTTAAGATTCGTTGTTGCTCAAATGTTCGGTCCGTGGTATTCCCAGCATCCTTCTGTAGATCCATATTTCTATTGCTTTAATTCTCTTCTTCATCTGCGCGGAGATAGTTCAACTTTCACTGCCATATATGAGATCAGATATTACGTAACAGTTCAGTACTACGATAAAACAATGTAAACACTTTTTTGTGCAGATCTTATGCTGTAAATATGGACAAAACGATGCAGTCACTGGGAACTCATCATTCATATCAAAAGAATTAATGAATTAGCATCAAGTGATTAGGAGTTACATTTAGTTTTTGGAACAAATGGTAACATTAACCGCTTCCTGATATGAAAATTTTCGTCATTCATTGACTGAACACACATTGTTAGCTGCGATTGAATTTATAAAACCTTTCGATTAAAACAATTTATCAGGAAATCAGGTTTCACAAGCCCATCAGGTGTCACTGCTGCTGAAAGCTTTCAGACGCTGAGATTTCGGTCATTTGGCACATGTCTTTATGATAGATAGATAGATAGATAGATAGATATGAACATAATAGATATAGATAGATATGAACATAATAGACAGGTAGATATGAACATAGATAGATAGATATAAACATTATATATATATATATATATATATATATGTATATATATATGTAGATAGATAGATAGATAGATAGATAGATAGATAGATATGAACATAATAGATAGATGGATATGAACATAATAGATATAGATAGATATGAACATAACAGACCGGTAGATATGAAGATAGATAGATAGATAGATAGATAGATAGATAGATAGATAGATAGATAGATAGATATGAACATGATAGATAGATAGATAGTTAGATGGATATATATTAGCATAAGATATAGATAGATACATGAATCGACTATGATTGATCGATAGAGAGAGAGAGAGAGAAGAAGGAATAATCTATGATATCTAAAGAGAGAAATAGAGAGATAAGTCGACTATGATAAATTGATAAAGAGGGGTGTCGTTTATGATAGATAGATAGATAGATAAAGAGTCGACTATGAAACCGAAAGAGTGGTAGAGGGCCAAGTTTGAATTGAGTCGACTATGATAGATAGATAGATAGATAGATAGATAAAGAGTCGACTATGAAATAGAATGAGTGGTAGAGGGCCAAGAGTGAGTAAACTATGATTGATTGATAGATAGATAGATAGATAGATAGATAGATGATGAGAGAGCGGAAGAAAGTGCGAGAATGTCCAATCGTCTGTATATAAGTATATACATGTTGATATTTATTTTTTTCTGGAGGAAAGCCCAGCAATTCCTTCGTTTCTAATGTCTGACTGGCTCCAGGACGCTATTGACCAGAGTCCGTGCAAGAAATCCCCGAGGTCGGTGGCACTGTTTATTCAACCTAGACAACGCCAATAATGGCCAACAAGTTTAAGTATGATTTATTTCTCTCAAGACCTGACCCGACCAATGCTCGGCTACGACTGCCTGCCACCGACCGGACATGTTCTTCCGGCTAACAGTTGATTCAAGTTCGTCTTCTCTGCTTTTCCTCCTGACAATCAACGCGACCAATAACAACAACAACAGCAACAATAATGATCGACCACTTAGAGAGCGCAATTAATTTTTCGACTCGGTTTTCAGTAGGGCATATCTGATCACAGACTTCTCATGGTATCATGCTTCTTGCTTCAGTCGATCAGAGAAAATGACATTTATTTACTTGATCTCATATATGGAAATTTAAAAAACGAACATAAAGATACAAATTGAAAACTATTCCGGAATAATGACATGGAAACTTTTTTTTTGTTATTTTTCCTAAGCAAGGCAACAAAGCCATTAACACTGAGTGTGAAAGAATATACAGTGGAATCCCTGACAACCGGAGTAAGAAGGCCTTCCGGATAAGAGGGGTTATATTTAGGTTAATATAAAAGAACTGAAATTAGGTTTAACGTTTATTTTCAATATTTTATAGTAAATAAAATAAGCTAATGGTGAATGAAATATAACGGAACTGATTTTAAGGAAAATTAAATAAATTATCTAATGTTAATGAAAATTCATTAAATTAAGTATGCCACGTATGCAAAACAAATAATGTAACGAGGTTGTTTTAATCGCTGTTGTAAGATGATTCTTTCTCTTCTAATGTCATTCTCAATTTTTACGCATTTCGTTTTGCTTTTGTTCTTGAAATTTTTAAACGAAAGACACTTTTTAACTCTTATTGCGTTATTGCAATCGTCATAGCTGAAGGCTGGTTTTCCTTCCAGAAAACTGACAACATTTCAGTAACTTTTTCAATTTCAGTCCAGGTTTCATCGCAATCATGTTTTTTTTATTTCCTTATTCATTGTGACAGTGTGAACGCTGGAGAATAGTTTCTTTGGAAGATTTTATATCATACAATGCTGACTTTCCTTTGTTGAACTCAGCAATTTGTTACAATGAACTTTCACCGAACTGTTTAAAATTTCCACTTTTTTGGGATAACTTGAAAGTTGTTCTTTTCCTCTTATTCCCATCATTTTTTACACCAGGACAAGCCATTAGGCTGAAATAAGCATAATTATCGAAAGTGAATTTCCTGAAAAACAGAAATTTCAGATCAGTTAAATATCACCGAAATAGGTCAAATATATACATCCAAATCATGTCCGGATATGCGGGATGCCGGATATGAGGCACTCCAGATATGCGGGATTCCGGATATGAGGCACTCCAGATATCAGGGATTCCGGATATGAGGGATACCGGATATGAGAGAGTCTACTGTATATACAAAAACATTATTGAGGAGTAAGAACAATAAAATAATTGAAATTAAAAAGACAAAAAAAAATTGACATTGCATATCGATTTATCAGGATCAAACTTGACAGGAAATCAGGAAGCCAGAAGAGAGTTCCACAAGAGTACTGAACGGATATCTAACTTCATATATGGCAATGAATGCCGGACATTGTCCTGAATAATAGACTTGAAGCAAAAGAAATGCGCTTCTACAGAGTGATGCGGACGACAAAAATTTAAAGAAAATGAAAAAAAGGACACTTATACTTAAGATCAGAAACTGACAGTTGAAATTCCTAGAGCACATAACGAGGAAAGATGGGTTGCAAAAGGACATGAAGAGAAGAGGAAATCTATACATAGCCTACCTAGTAAGCTTGAGTAAATGGATAGCAGAACAAGGTACAGGAGAGATAGCAAAAAGACTAAATATATATTAAGAGCTAAAAGACACAGTTGAAATTTCAAGGGCACATAACGAGGAAAGATGGGTTTCAGAAGGACACGAAGAGAAGAGGAAAGCTATACATAGCCTACCTAGTAAGCTTGAGTAAATGGATAGCAGAACAAGGTTTAGGAGATATAGCAAAAAGACTAAATATATATTAAGAGCTACAAGAGAGAGTTGAAATTTCAAGGGCACGTAACGAGGGATGCAGTCTTGCATAATCTGCTACTTTAAGTACAGATTGAGGGTCAGATAGTGGAAAACAATCGCGTAATATAGTGAGCTTGAGTAAACGAACAAGGTGTAAGAGAAATATTATCTCTCTGTGAAGATAATTTTTTCAAGAACTCCAAAATACAAGAAATTGTGAAGAGCCATGATTGCCGACATCCTGACGGGACACAGTACATAAAGTCGAACAGAGTGAAGTTTGTAAGTAGCAGAAGCAGCACAGAAAACAGGAAAGGTGTCTGTTTTGAAGTGGAAATTCTCAGGCGGTTAGACGAAGACAATCATTTGGAGGATAGCCAGTCTGAATGTCAAGAATGGACGGTCACTTGTGGACCTGTAAGCATCATTATAATAGTTTGGTTTGGTTTGTTTTACGGCATATCAACCTCAATGGGTTGTTTAATGCCGACAAAATTTTAATTTATTTGGTAATATTTTTTTTTCAAAAATGTATTGCTGGTAATATGTTTTTCTTCAAAAAATCTATTTCTGGGAATATTTTTCCTTCAAAAAATATATAGCTGGTAATATTTTTTTAAAAATGTATTACTTGTAATACATTTTTCTTCAAAAATCTCTTTCTGGGAATATTGTTTCTTAAAAAAATATATAGCTTGTAATTTTTATTTTTTCAAAAATGTATTGCTGGTAATAAGTTTCTCTTCAAAAATCTATTTCTGGCAATATTTTTCCTTCAAAAAATATATAGCAGTAATTTTTTTTTCAATAATGTATTGCTGGTAATATGTTTTTCTTAAAAAATATATTTCTGGGAATATTTTTCCTTCAAAAAATATATAGCTGGTAATATTATTTTTTTTCAAAATGTATTGCTGGTAATACGTTTTTCTTCAAAAACTATATCTGGGAACATTTTTCCTTCAAATATATATAGCTGGTAATATTTTTTTCAAATATATAGCTGTTTGTATTGCTGGAATTTTTTAAAAGTACTGCTGATCATAATTTTTCCTTCAAAAATTGTTCCTGGTAATAATTTTTTTGCGAAGTATTTCTGGTATTAAAACCTATTTTTATACTTTCATAGTATTTTGACACAAGTCTGAGTGTTAACTATATGCCCATAGATGGGACCCTAACAGGTGCTACTACACCGTATCAGGGTGGACCTGGGAACACCAGAAATTAAGAGATGGCTCCACGTTCCTCAAAACCTCCTAATCAAAGGCCTTGCTGTTAGACGTAGTTTATCGTCTTACCCAAGACGCGGGTGTAGTTTATGGTCTTACCGAGGACGCGGATGTAATTTATCGTCATACGCAGGACGATTATAATAGTAAACTAAAATGAAGTTAAGCTGAGATATGCTGAAAAACAAAGTCCTGGAAAATGGAGGTGGGTACAAGTTTAATTAGGGCTGCAGTTCTTCTTTATGCGCCGTGTTCCTTTAGGACGTTACTGATCATGGCTCTCTACAATTTCCTGTTCTTTGTCGTTTTTAATAAATTTAGTGTTTCTCTTATTGCTCCTAAATCTTATTCCGCCATTTATTTAGTCAAGTTCACTAAGTCGGTCATAAGTTGCTTTCCTCTGTCCCTTGGGCCTTCGTTTTTGTCTTGTGAGTATCAGATTTTCCAAGGCATCTTCTCTCATAATGTGCTCTTGAAAATTCAACTGTTTCTTCCTGATGTTATGCATAACTTGAAATAATGTCTAAAAAGAAGGTCGGAAAAGTGGTCTGGATGCGAAGCCCACGTGGAAACAAAGACAATGAGAATGCCAGGCAGTGGTGAACTAGTTTTATGGAAAGAGTACTGCTATTTTAGAGAAAGAAGGTCTGAAAATGTCCTGATGAGTTGCACATGTGCAAAGTGAAAGGCTTAAGAGAAAATGGTGCTGAGAAAATTGTAAAGACAGAAATTTAATAACCGGATACTTTTGGCACGGATATATACATATTCTTTACGTAAGAGAAACCTTCCTCTTATTTATTCTCTATTTAACATATTTAAAAGGGCTAGGTCTCTGCCATCGCTCCGCTTAAAAAGAGGTCTCTGCCAGCGCTAACATAAAGGGCCTAATCCTCTGCCACCGCTCAAATTTGTTTTTTTATCCCGTTTGCTTATTCACATATCCTTACATATTTTGTTCTTCATCCAAACTTGATAAAAATGGACACGAATGCAGCAGCTAAATTTGGCATTTTTCGACTAGAAGAGAATGAGAAATGGAATGAAAGGCACTGTGCGAATTTTGATTTAATATATGACGGTTAGTAAAAACATATCCATTCTTTCGTCATATGTCTTTAGGTTTGTCATACAGCTTTCTGATCATGCTGTACTTATAGTTGCTATTATTGTGGTCACCAGCATTCAAGCCATGTTGCTGAAGTCATAACTACTCTGGGCAGGCACGTCTCCAGAATGGGGGACCACCGTCTGCCCAAGATAGCCCTGTATGGCGTACTCTCAACTAGCCACTGTGACAGGCCACAAAAAGGTGTAATAAGGACTCCCTCAAGACGTTACTAGGTACCTGCCGCATTAACCATCGTCAGTGGTCGACACTTGCTGCTGACCGTCAAGCCTGGCGCCGCACCGTCCAATATGCCGTTTCCTCCTTTGAGGGCTCTCGCGCGAGGAAGGACTGGGAAGCCTCAGCAGCTATACAAGACCAGACATTTAATTGCAGTCGCTATGACCAGACTTGACTGTCCCGCATCGGCCTGGTCGGCCATCAGCGTGCCTGCAGTCGATGTGGACGGCCCGCTTCATAAATCTTCGTTCGCGAAGCCAGGCCAAGAAAAAGAGAGATTGTGGTCGCATGATCGAAGATCGCGCCAGTTTTCTTGCTACTGTTACAGTATAAACATGGACGTGTCACTAGCAGTGTGCACCAAATAGAAGCAAAAGGCAGTGATCCAAACTTGCGGAGAGAATGCTACATCATCGATGATAACTCGCCGGTTCGTCATTACCATCTCGCGAACTTGCTGAATATTCTCGCCAGTGGTGGAGGTTGACGAGTGTCCTGCACCTTCTTCGTGCATCACGCTTGTCCAGCGGCCACTTTTAAACTTCTAGTTCCACCCATAAACACTTCTACGCGGTAGTTCATTGTCGCCGTATTCTCTAAAAAGCCTCCGATGAATTTCGACCCCTGACTCAACTTTCGGCCAAAGAAAACGGATTATTTCTCTTTATTCCTCCTTGGTGCCCACTTCTCGCGGAGCGGCCATGTTTGCACTGTAACAGCAGCAAGAAAACTGGCGTGACAAGCCCAAACTTCGATCACGTGACCATAATAGAACCAACTATAAGCACGCATGAGCAGAAGACAATGTTATAAACCTAACGATATGTTATGAAAGTGCGGATCCTTTTTTACTTAAACTCATACAAACGGGATGTGTGGCCAGTCCCCTATTTAAATAGCTGTGTATTGCTCATTTCCGGTAATAAAGAACCAAATAAAATGTTATAATAAAAGTAAGCGTATCGAATTCTGACTTCCAAAGCTGCCAAGCAAGCCTCAATATTAAACAAAAGTCTAATCTAAACAAAAACAAAAGACATGGTATACAAATCTACAGTATGAAATCTATAAATTAAGGAAAAATTCTTATTCAGCAGTGGATGCAATCCTAAACGTACCCAAGCGCTGACTGAGGGAGCGATCATCTCCTAGACGCCTGTTAACATTACAAAAATTAAAGAAACTCAAAGAAACACTTAAGTTATTAAAACACCAGAGCGACGTAGTTTTGTAAAATGCAACAAAGAACTAATATAAACATTTGGAAAAGATTAAGAACTCAGACTTACCACATTGAAGAGAGCACTAGTGACAACAGTGAAAGAGATTATATGAATCGAAAATAACCAACAAAATATGAAGTGGATGACGGCTAAAATTCGCGATTGATTGAATTTTTGACGGTTTCTCAACCCTTTGTGGATAGTCTAAGGTCGAAACATATTTTCGGATGTAAGAATATTTTTTTGCAAGAGAATATTGCTTTATTCAAGTTTATGAGATTAACAATTCACGTCCTACTATTTAATCCATAGCTGGAGGAAGGAGAATGAATCACACCTTTCTCAACGGTATTTGCGCATAAGTGAATGTAACGAACCAGACTGTGATTTGAACTCGGTGCTAAGACTTCTCACCCGAGCCGCTACCTATTACACCAGCCGCACCTTCTCTCTCGATTTACTTAAAGGAAGACGGTCGATAATGTCATTAAATGGCGCACATTATATGGTGTTAAAGAAAACCAATCGAAATAATTTGCAAGACAGCAGACAAAAAAAAAACAACAAAAAACGATAGAAATATACGGTAAGCGAAAAGCTGCAGAATCTTAGTATAAAAAGTTATTTTTTTTCTGCGTGCCATGTCACTTCAGGACGTGGGCAATCATAGCACTTCTCGACCTCCTGTCCTTTGCAGTTCTAAGTAAAGTTTGTCTTTGTGCTATTTCTAAAAATGCGAAAAAAATCATAAATGAAAAAGGGAATATAATACAAAACTGGAACGAATACATCGGGGAGAGGTTTTTCTTTATAACACAGGAGAGAAACATGCAAGAACTGCTTAAAAACATAAAAGCGAGGCTTAACATCAAATTCTGATGTTAAACAATGAAAAGAGTACTGATCTGTTATGTAATATCAGTCTTCCTATATGACACTGAATGTCGGAAAATCTCCTCACAGATGAAGAAGAGACTTGCAGCAACAAATATGTGGTTCTACAGAAGAATGCTTGAGTTATTAGTTCTTTTTCAAATATTTCCCAGTTATTTAAAGCCAGAAAATACTTTTGATAGTAAGATTTTGGGGGAGGAGATAATAATGATTTAGTGATACAAATATTACTAATTAACCCATAACTGGAAAAGAAGGGGCGAGTTCATAGATTTCCCAAGATTATTTGCGCGTAAGTGAATTTAACGAAACCACCTGGAATTGAAACCCGGCTCTTCGATTAATAATTCCAAGTCATTACCCATTACACCATCCCAATATCCAAGTTTACTACACCTGGTATTCCCAAGCGGTTATCCCTGAGATCGCTCTGTCTTTTTTACAAATACTTTCACGGTAATTGCTCCGATAAGCTGCTTTCGCTGGTTCCTAGGCCTCATGAATTTAAACGTCCTACGAGGCTGGCATCCCGTTCCCACCCCTTCACCGTTGAAACTGTTAGATGTAGACGTCTCTTCTACTCAAATAGCTTCATGTCTCGCACATCTCGCCTGTGGAACTCCCTTGCTATTCCTGTTTCCCTGACAAATATAATCTCCAACTATTTAAGTGTAGCGTCAATCGACATCTCCAGTTGCCTTGATCTATCCACTTCCCTTCTCCACATCCTTTCCCCTTTCATTCCTATCTGCTCTCGCACCAAATCTTCTGTAACCCCCTTGCCTTGATCGATCCACTATCTTTCTCCACATCCTCTCCTTTACCACTCCTATCTGCTCTTCCTCCAAACGTTCTGTAACCCCTTGCATGATACAGGCTTCCAGCCTTGCTTGGGGTGATAAGCTTAAAAAAAGAAGAAGATAATAACCAGTCTCTACGTTGCTTAACTTCGGTGACCGTACTGGAAACGGTGTATCAACGTGATATGACCGAAAGATTGAGCATGGCTAATGCTAATCTCCAGGAGAGTGACTCGTTTCGCCTTTTCCGCTTAACATTCTAGGCTGACATGAAGTGGAAAGACTATATTGGATCCATTGCTAGGTCTGCTACTAGGAAAGTTGGTTCGCTGTGTCGTGCTAGACAATAATTATCTCCTGAATCAATCTTACTTATCTATATGTCTACCATTCGTCTAAGCCTCGAACATTGCTGCCACATATGGTCCGATGCTCCTGCTATATATTTAGAGATTCTTGATAAAATCAAAAGAAGAATCAGCAATATTATTGGTCATGACCTGACGTCTCGGCTTCAGTCATTTTCCCATCGCCGTAAACTTGCTTCTCTCTGCCTTTTCTATAAATACTTTCGTAGTACGTTCGTATGAACTGTTGACTATGGTAACTAGTCTTTATGAATTTAAGCGAAGTACTAGTTTATCAACAAGGTCTCATCAATTCACAGTTGAATTGGTTAAATGCAACCGTAAGTTCTATGCTAGCAGTTTCTTTTCTCGCCCTTGTCGCTTCCGGCTCCATGCTTTCCAGTCAAGTTTGATCTTCAAAAGTCTAAGTGCAGTGTCAATCGTTATCTACTGACTTCCGGATTTCTCTTCTATTGTTCTTGCTCTTCGGTATATTTATTTATTATACCCCCACTAAATCAGGTTATGATACAAGGTCGGTGTTTAACGTGGGGACCCGAGTGTCTTCACTCGGGACGCTGGTCTTAGCTGGTCATAGCTTGTCCAAGCTAGTCTAAGCTAGTCGTAACCGGTCTGAGCTGGTCCAAGCTAGTCATAGCTGTGGTACTACCAGCGCAGGGACGGATCCTGTGACCGGTAAGTATCAGAATATGTATGCCACTCGTTAGTTTGGTTTACAGACTCTTGTTCTTGCTCCTCAGTAAGGCTTCTGTCTTCTAATTCTTTCATACCTAGTAACCCCTTGCGTCTTAGTGGTTTTACTTCCTTGCTTGAGGCGAATTCGTTCAAAATAGTTTACCTATCCTTCGAGAACTATGCATACCTACATAATACTGTCTGTTTTTTTTTAATCCCCGTTTTAATTGCAGGCAAATATACCAAGAAATCTTGAAGTGCCAATTAGTCACATAGACTCGAGTCGCGTATGAATAACGCCAGTGTCGCCGGAAATCTTTTTTAAAAAACCATCAATTTATGATATCTACAATAACGAATGACGGTTAATGTTTAAACACAGAAGCAAATCTATAACGGAGTTCTGTTGTTATATCTGGGATGGAGCTACCCAGTCCTAACATTCCAATCTCGATATAGTCCAGAAGCGTCTCCGAGTCCTTGTGGGAGACGAATTGTTTTCCACCTTCCAACGTCTTTCTCACAGGCTGGTTGTGGCAAGCCTCTCACTGCTCTCTTGCTAATTCCACGGAAAGTGATCGAACGAACTATATTCCTTAGTTCCACCAGTTCTAACATTCATAGCTAGGACTCGCCGTGACACTCATTTTCGTCGTCAGTCCATCTCTCTCGGCTGAAGTTAAATATTAGGGCAGACTACATTATCTAGCCTTGCGTGTCAACCAGGATAAGCGAAGGACAATTCTGAATTCGAAATTATGTAGAAATAACAGGGAACTATTCCATCATCTTTTCGAAAGATATGGTAAGCGTCTCATTGCTATATCGCTATTTCCACGGATAATGCTCCAACGAACTACATTCCTTGGTTCCACCAGTTGTAACATTCATGGCTAGGACTCGTCATGCTATTCGCATTGTAGCAAACCAACCACACCCCCCTGTTTTCCATTGGTGAGAAGAAGCTCTATTCAGCAGCTTCTTCCCGCGAACCACTGCATTGTTGAACCGACTTCCAAGAGGATTTTTCCCTGAATACTACAATCATAACGTGTTCAAGTCTAAGGTTAACAATTATCTTTGTCGCCTATCAGCATAAAATGCCCCTTAAAGTAACACTCTACCTGGATTGGTTCCCGCGCCTGGTACAGGATTGACCTCTCTGTAAAAAGAAAAAAGAAAGATCTGTTATGAAACAGTGGTAGTATCTTTTATCTCCAGCAAGCATTACACATTTTCAGATTGCCATTAGGTGTTTGCGTTCTGCAATGCCATTTTCTCGCCGACGCCTACAAATCTTAACGTGAGATCATTATATTACGCCGACGGATAAAGCTGTTTCTTATTTGGCCTCTGAAGATTTAATCAGACATTTTGTTTGTCGATTCTCGACAAGCAGGAATAATGTTTCACCAAAAATTAAAAAAAAAAAAATCAAAAGAAAGTTTGCTTCTGAATAAAAATCCATTGCAATAACAAGAATGAAAGAAAGCCAATTTCGATAAAGATTCCATAGAAATTGTCTCATTCTTTTTGATTTTGAAAAAAAAAAAGGAATAATTTAAAAATAAAATATTTATCTTATTTAAAAAATTACCCCTTCCTCTCTTGCAGGAATTGAATCTTTAAATTTAAAATACTCTATGTTTCCGTTATTCTTTACACTAACACACATAAGCTTATCAAACACATACACAAACACACACACACACACACACACATATATATATATATATACACATTCGTGTTGTAATATATCATGATGTATGTTGTGAAACATCTTTAGATTTAATTCAGAATAGTCTAGTTTTTTTGTTTTTCTTTACGCGCACACATATAAACACATCAGACATACACACACACATACACACACACAGACATACATATATATGTACATTCGTGTTCTTGGAATATATCTTGATGTCTGTTGTAACACATCTTTAAATTTAATTCAGAATATTCTATTTTTTTTGCACAAACGCACCACACACACATACACACGTACACACAAACGCACACACACACACACATATATATATATGCATGTATATATATATATATATATATATATATATACACATTCGTGTTCTTGTAATATAACTTGATCTCTCTTGCAACCCATCTTTAAATTCAATTCAAAATATTCTATTTTCCTTCTCGTTTATACGCAGACGTCACTCTCTCACATACACACACACACACATATATATATATATATATATATATATATATATATATATATATATATATATCGCACACTGAGTGCTGCTACTAATGAAAATATAATAATTTATATTAATAAAACTATATATTTTCCTCACCACTAGTACAACGCAATACAAAACTCAGAGTGGTGCTACCGGTGAGTTATATATATATATATATATATATATATATATATATATATATATATATATATATATATATATATATATATATATATATATATATATATATATATATATATATATATATATATGCTCCATTTATCAATTAAATAGTATATTTATTTATTTTCATCTACTTGCCTGAATATTAGAGAAATACGATTACAAAAAGAAAGGGCTCCCCGCCAGAATTCGATCCTGCACCCCATCCAACGGGCAGGAGAAACTGCCATTAGATCAGACGCGCTTTAGATCTCTCTGGGGACGCAGATTCGTTTAAGCAATAAAATATTTAGGATTAATAAATAAAATCCATCACTTCATTCAAAGTGTGTGGTGTGTGTGTGTGCGTGTATGTGTGTGCGTGTGTGTGTGTGTTTGTGTGCCGCGTGCGTGCGTGTGTGTGTATGCGCGTACGTGTGTGTGCCCATATCCATTTGTGTTCCTGTAATATATCTTCATTTCTCTTGCAAACCAAAAATAAGAAAATACTGTATTATCAGAATAAGGGGAAAAAAACAACACGGGGTAAAATCGGATTAAAAACAAACGAAAAAGAATTGGAGCCAAAAGAAAAAAAAAAAAAAAGGCAAAAGAAGATTAATATTTGTCGAGCGTAAATTCAATACAAAAATGTCTCGATTATTTACTGTCATGGAATCGAAAAAGAAACATACTTTTATTAATACAACGTTATCTCTTGAAGACGATCCACGTAAATCATCATCAGTCCCTTGACTGCTTCACGCGTCTAGCTTTATGTAAGGTCAGAAGAAACAGATAACCTCCTCCGGGCTGAATAGTTGGCAGTGGCTCTCAGGAGTTCCGGCATTGTCATGTCCGTACACACTTTGATGTTGTATGACCATCTCTTGCGTTGCTGTCCCCGCTTGCGGACGCCTGTGCGTTCCATGATGGTCTTGCAGAGGCTGTTATGACGTGTGAACTGGCCAAACCATGCCATCTTTCGACCCTTAATAGTGGCGAGGAGAGATTCCTGCCGGCCTATGAGACCTTTGACCTTACTGCGTCATTTCTTTTATAATCCCAGTAAGAAAATGAGGAGGAGCTTTCTCAAGCATTTCTTCTCGAACGCCTGCATCATTTTTCCTGCCTCAATCAGGAGTCTCCAAGTTTCTCACCCGTAGATGGATCCATAGGATGTGATGGTAGTATAACGGATATCGGCAAAAAAAAAAAAACGGAATCGGCGAACCGAGTTCAAATCCCAGCCTTGACAATCACATTCACTTTCACACAAATGATCTTGTGAAAGGCAGGGACTCGCATTTTCTCAACAGCTACGGTTTAAATAGCAGATTAAATTGGGGATCTCTAGCCTTTGCTGGAAACTAGTCTCAGAGAAAGAAAAATCTGAACCCCCAACATTGAAGAAGGCATCTACAAACCACACTTTCCGAAGAAGCAATGGCAATTCCCAGTAGAAGGTATGAAATACTACACGGTATTAAAGTTTATATAAAACAATTAATATAAAAATAATAATTAATTCATTAATAATAATTAATAATAATTAATTCATCGAATGTAAAAGAAACCTCTACAGAAAGCACTGGAAAGCCGTTTCGTCCTATATTTGGGACTCATCAGAAGAGAATTGAAACCTGAACAGTTACTATATCAGGTAAACGTCTTATCAACTGTCGGTGACGAAGAGGTAACGAATTAAAGTCGATATAGAACCGCTCGAACACATTATCCGTGGTGGAACTCATCCGAGTTTTCCTTACCCATAGGACTGTGCCCCCACGAGCTACGACTACTGTCCCGAAGCCGCTCCATTCAGAGCATTGGAAGCCGGTTCAAGCAATGATATACAAACGATAGAAATTATTAGGAGGATTTGAGATAATTTCATAAGTAATTCATTGAGTCTGAAAGAAACCTCAACAGAATGCAGAAAGCACTGGTCAGCCGTTTCGTCCTATATTTGGCACTCATCAGCCGTGCGCATCCACTATCGAGAATTGAAACCCGGACAGTTACGATATCAGGCAAACGTCTTACCAACTGTATCAACGGACCTCGTTGTAATGTATTGTAATATAATGAGTAATACAAAATAGGTCAATAAATTTCGCCGTCAGTCCATATCCCTCTGCGGTAGCTTAAATAGTAAAGTAGACTGAATTATCCAGCCTTACCTGTCAACCAGGATAAGCGAAAAGCAACACTGAATTCTAAACTGTGCCAAAACAGCGGGAAACTATTCTACTGTCTTTTCGAAGTATATGGCAAGCCTCTCGCTGCTCTTTCGCGACTTCCTTGGAAGGTTTTCGGACGAACTGCATTCCTTGGTTTCGCCTGTTCTAACCTTCACGGCTAGGAGCCGCCATGCTACGCGCATTGTAGCAAACCACCTTTATTCACACCGTATTTCAATTGTAAGAAGTAAGTTCCACTCGAGCGGTTTCTTGTCGCGAGGCGCTGCTTTGTGGAACCGACTCCCAAGAGAATGTCTCCCCGATCACTACAGTCTTAACTTGTTCAAGCCTAGGCTTAACCGTTTATCTTCCTCCACCTATCTAAATAAACTGCGCCTCTACTTCGAGTCGTGCCCGAGCCTTTTTGCAGGGTGAATCTCACCGTAAGAAAAAAATGCTTCGTAATTTTCAGACAATAAATAAAAAATATATATCGAGAGTCATAAAAGCCTATATCTTACAGTGCACCTGAACATATATCGTTGTTGAATGAGGAGGTTTTGACTGAGACGAGGATCTCCAGGAACGAGATTTGATTCTTCTATGCTATGTCTTGCCTGTAGATGAAACAAGATTGCTATTTATTCGCCTTTCTTCAAGGTCAAAATGGGACAAAAGTTTGTTTTACTAATCGTAGTTATGCCGCATTTAAAATAAAACTATGTCGGTCATGCAGGAAGAATAACTCCATCTGTTCATGTGAAAGCATTATATTTCGATGAATAGTTACGTAGAAAATGACAAACAGACATTACTTTCAACACAGAACTTATATATATATATATATATATATATATATATATATATATATATATATATATATATTTATATATACAGTTGTGGGTGGAAGGAAGGGAGAGAGTTGCTGCTAATGGCTTGAGGAATTTGAACAGCACACACGATCCCACAGCGGTAATACATAATTTTGACAGTATCCTTTGGGAGCAGTAACCCATTTGAGATCTCTCCGTGTATGCTGTTGAAGACTACTTCGAAGGAGACTGTGGAAATTGGATATTAACAAAAGTAATGTCTTTTCAACGTTAAATTCCCAGGACTTTTGGAGAAAGAAAGAAAGAAAGAAAGAAATAAAGAAAGAAAAATGAATTTATGTATATGTTATGTGCTTGTATATGTGAGATTTGCACGTTAGGATGAAGGATATTTCAAAACGTGTGACCCAAAGTGTCAGGAAATTTGACCGTAAAAATAAAATCGCAAAGTTTTCACCGTGTCTTTCAAAGTAGGTCACTTAACTGTAGTTTGCACCCTGACCCACACTGTTACCATATTGCCGATCAGGGTTCATGAAGAAACTTGTAGTCTCCTTAAAGTGGTGCTAACGTTCTATATCTCGAGATTCTTGAAAAATCCGAAGAAGAATCATTTTTTTTCTCAATCATTTCACGCCAAACAAGACCAGAATTAAAGGTTGTGAAAGGGAATAAGAAGATTTTAGCGAAAAGTGCAGCAAAGGATTATAAAGGAACAGGATTCAGGAAGACGGAAGATGGCAATTGACGTTTAAAATTTTGAAGATTGTAGGTAGCAAGGGAGTAAGAAAACGGATGAGAGCCCCACATATGAAACATTGCGAGAAAAGAAACAATTAAAATAGAACTGGCGGTTGCATCTAACTAGTTCAACAGTAAAACGGTGAAATCTCGTTGCAAATCTCGTAGTACGCTTAAATTCGCGCAGTCGAAGCACCAAGGATAACAGCTCATCCTTTACAGAGGGAAGTCACGCTAAGTTGGTGGGAACTTGCCGAAAATCGATATACCAGGCCAGGATTGATTATATTATATATTTTAGTTTTTTCAAGAATCTCGTCTGACCTGACATTGCGGCTTCAGTCACAGCCGTAATGTGGTTTCCTGTATTTTTTTTTTTAATAAAAATATTTCCATGGCACTTTTTTTTCTAATGGACTTAACTTCTTGGTATCCCCTCTTCGTGAATTTAAGCCTAGGACTAGATTAGGAACTTGGTCTCATCATTTAACGGTTGAAATATCTAGATGTAACCTTGAGTTCTATTCAGATAGTTGCTTCTCTCGCCTGAGGAACTCTCTTCCGGCGTCGTATTTTCCTGTTACGTGTTCTTTTATTGTCCTCTCTCCTCACTAAAATGTTCTCATTTTCTTTCACTCTCACTAACCCCTTGTGTCTTTGGTGCATTATTTTGTTCTGCTTGGGATGAAATGATTCTAAAAAAGAAATATGTGTATCGCTCCTTTAATACATACGCGTGCTGTTCAAATTCTAAGCACACATCTGTAGCGTCTCGTATATACGTGAATGAATGAGATAGAAGGGAAGAGAATGCCTATTTCGTGATGTATCTGCTTGTCTAACATTTTCTTACTTGTCTATGTTTACTGAAGAGAGAAAAATAAATTGTCAACTTGACAGTTTCACATTGTTCATACGGCCTGGAAATGGGTGTTAAGTTCGTGTAAATTACTTCATATTTTAAGTAATGGGAAGACTTTACTCGTTTTCGCTTACATACATACGAGGAATGAGTTCATATGATATCGGTCTTTAAGCAAATAAAACATAAATAAATAGCCGAATGCACTATAAAATTAATTGAAAGAAAAAGGAAGCTACCACACTATCTCGTATTATAACTTGTCCCTCGTCTGGTCGAATTGACTTTCGAATTTACGAAAAGTCACTTTGACTCGTATATTAATGGATAAAGTCGACGAAACGCAATATATTTCCAATTTTTAATTCCTGATCGTAATATTATTAAACTAAAAACTAAAGCTTTTCATTTTGATAATTAGGATTTAATATATATTAATAGAAACAAACGTTATGAAGGATTTCGTTTGCCTGTCACCACGTGCGTTTCGTTATCTTAACACACGAACGGCCAGCGCTATAACATAGATAGATAGATAATGAACAGACGGAGATAGATAGATAGATAGATAGATAGATAGATAGATAGATAGATAGATAGATAGATAGATAGGGAGTCTCTGTTGATCCGGTAATTTGCCGCTTTGAGAACTGGCTAGAC
Source organism: Acanthosepion esculentum (assembly GCA_964036315.1). Lineage (NCBI taxonomy): Eukaryota > Metazoa > Mollusca > Cephalopoda > Sepiida > Sepiidae > Acanthosepion > Acanthosepion esculentum. The sequence continues at coordinate 65,432,062 of OZ038486.1, read as the reverse complement.
TTTCCCCTGGTATTTGAGCGCATTATATCAACTTTTAGCCCAGTCTGGTAAATCGAGTTTTAAAGTATTTAGTAATTACAAAATAATAACGTATATACCTTATATATACAGCGTTGTAACCCAGGGAAGGCTAATGAATAGAATATTCAAACGAAGGTTGGTAATAAACGATAATTCTTAGGACACAAACAACACATTCGCCAGCGGCGTGTAGGAGAAACAATCAACTCCTGGAAGACAAGTGAAAGAAGTCAAGTAAATTCCACAATGAATCTCCAACTGCAGGATAACTACCAACCAACCCACGCGGTCAGATGTGGCACAATTTAATGTGGGGTACCCGAGCCCGTAGGCTTGGCCAAGAATTACACGTAGACCCCGTATAAAACGAGGTCGGGTAGCTGCTTCCCGAGACGAGACTCTGTCCTTCGAGACAGCCTCGTCTGTGGATCCTCTCTGCTCAGAGGTAGAGTGTTTGACCAGCAAAGCTGGTGACGAATCTCCAACTGAAGACCAACATACAGTATTTACTACTGTAATGTGAATGGGGACATACCTATTATCGTCCTTCAAACGTAATTATAGTGGGCAGACGTATTTGGAAAAAATAAAAATATCGGATTAAAAATAAATCCTTTATTTAGAAATAGTCTTATAAAACAGTGTGTAAAAGGTAAAAGAATCATTTTCCTTCATGTTTACTAAGGGTCTATTAGTATTCCACGTGATTTACTTACAGGAGTATTATCCCTGGCAATTCAAGACCGTAATGCAGACTATCATATTGAAATGCACAGAATACAAGTGTAAGTACATAACTTCAGTATCATCATGAAAATGATGATATTGAAAATAAGGCATGCCAAAGTTAGGAGCAACCTTGACACTAGTCAAAATCAACACCACCCTACGCAGTCAAGTTTAGGATCGAATAGAGCTCTTATAAAATATAGCGCCTTCAATATTTTAGCTTCAAAACGGGAAAAGTGAATTAGGAAAAAAGGGTCTGTCTATATCTCTGAGATGAGGTATTATGTACACTATATACATTATTCAGACTATTGTCCTCATCTTTGTCACCATATTTATTACAACGTTTCGGCCGTTGTACGCTCCGGCTTTCTCCAGGTGGTTGGAATGTCAAACTAAACCTTTTACTTCGGTCACTGGGATAGACTGTCCTAGTTTCACGTGCCATGTTTAATGAATGTCAGTTATCAGTTATCTCCTGTTAATTCCCCTCTACAAGTTCTTCACTGCCTTAACTGGGTATTGAACTCACACTCTTGGGATCCTGTCACTGGATCTAACAAACGCCTTTATCCAGTGTGCCATGTGTTCAGTGAGCGAAATAAATGGTTCAGTTCGACATTCCAACCACCTGAAGAAGGCCGGAGCGTACAACGGCCGAAACGTTGTAATAAATATGGTGACATATATCCTGTCACTGCACCCCGAACCAGAACGAGGATTACAGCTATATTAAGTTGAAAAATTGGTTTCCGTACGATCATGAAGTTAAGCAACGTAGAACCTGGTCAGTACCTGGATGGGTGACCGCTTGAAAATATTAAGTGCAGTGAGATGTGTGGAATTGTTAATCGGAAAGGCTAGTTCCAATTCCAGTTGAGTTCGTTATATTCGCTTAGACGCAAATATCCTTGAGGTATAAACCTGCCTCTTCTGTCTTTCCAGCTTTGGGTTAATTAGCAAGGCTTGTATCAGAAAATCATTATTATCTCCCCACCAGCCATGAACATTTTTTTTACAATCTAAAAAATATGTCCTGGCATTTAAATACCCCGTAAAATGGTGATGCGCCATAAAAAGCGTATTAATCAATCAAAAAGCAAAGAATGAGTGAACGTGAAATTGCGAATGAACTCGGAATATCAAATCATGTTGGTATTAGGAGCGTTTTGGAGGCGAAAAATACTGATAGACCTTCAAAATCAGACAACAGAGATCAAAGAAAGTTGGGAAGGTTATCCGTATCCAGGCCAAAATTAACTGCTTGTCAAGTAATGTATGGAAATAATATTACTGCAGATGTGTTAATTCATGTAATATATAGGATTTTTTATTTGGTAGAGAAAAAAAAACCTTGGAAAAAATAGTTCAAGCAAATGTCTGAGGTAACATTTAATTTATAAGGGCGCACAAGAAAGACAGACGACACGAGCCAAGTTAAAAAAAACCCCCAAAGAACAGACGATAAATTTATTGTTAACACATAAAAATGAAAGAATTACACAAATTAAGTTAATTGTGTGCCATATGGTAGCCAATTTTACATGTATGTAAAAATAACCACAATGGAAATTTAGAGATACAGGACATTGTTCACATTTTAAAAGTTGATGAATTCAAAAAAACTCAATCAAATGGTTTCTAATGTGCATATTAATTAGAAATCATTTCAAGTCATATTGAAACAAGGTGTTTGTGCGTGAGTATATGTGGGGATACCTTCCAGAAGTGTGTCATCACACAATGTCACAATAATGTCATATTTTGTGGTAAACCCGGAAATTGAATTTGCCTCTTCTGTCTGGTAGCCCAACTAGTTAAGGGGTAGTTGTTGCCGTTTGATTGGGAATATTTCGGCAGCAATCATTCTTTTATACATGTTTCATTGAATGTGTCGGATAGGGAAAAAAAACTTTATCATTTTTTTATTCAGTTTTAGTTGCCAAATTTGGTAGACCCAAGATAAAAAAAATACTTGATGTACCTGGGCATTTAATATGTAGGGTTAGATTAATTTAAAAAATTATAAATTTTTTGTGACATTTGATACTAAAATATTTTTTTTAGTTAAAAAAAAACTCTACGTAAAAAATAGTTCAAACAAATATTTGAGGTAACATTTAATTTATAAGGGCACACAACAAAGACAGATGACATGAGCTGAGTTCAAAAACACAGATGATAAATTTATTGTTAAACACACAAAAATGAAAGAATTACACAAATTAAGTGCTTTGTGTGCCAAATGATGGGCAATAACATGTCTGTAAAAATAATCAAGGCAAATGAAATCTGCCTATTTTACAAAAACATTACAATGTTGCATAAGGTCCCCCAGAAAAGGTAAAGAACATAAAAAATGAAATGAAGAAAGAAGAAAATATTTCTCTGAATAGTTTTCAAAGAATACGTACAATTTTCGAAACAAATTTCGTGGTAACACGGAAGAATAGAGCAACCACAACAGCCGAAGAATTTTCCTTGGTGTGAGCGCGACTTTGATGTTACTTTCGATTCTTGTCTGGTTGCGTCAAATTTCTTCTCTGTCGTTTTCCTTCTGGGCCGGAGCGACCTGGTTTCCTGCAGCAGCTGTTCGTCGACTTCTCTGAATTAAATGTAAAACCCTCTTTTATTATTTACAGATATAGGTTCCGGATTCACTTCTCGGAATTTGGAGGGAAAACTTTTGATTGGTTTCGGATTGAAAAACAAAAACAAACAAAAACAAACAAAAAAAAACTTTTTTTCCCACAAATCAAAATGTATCAAAAATATTTTTGAAATTCAAAGTTTATTTAAGCAAGGGCCCAACGTAGCGTCTGCTTTATCTCTGAAAAGCAGATGATACAAAAAATAGAGACGAACTTATGTAGAAGATGTTGGAAACACGGGTTTATAATAGAAAGCGAACGAACTTGAGAAAAGATTTGAGTTTAGTCTCAAAATGTATGACAGAACATTTCTGATGAAACAATCTTACACGGAATGACCGCAGATACACCTCATGATAAATAGATAGATAGATAGATAGATAGATAGATAGATAGATGCAAGACATTTCATGATAGATAGATAGATAGACGGATAGATATATAGATGCAAGACATTTCATGATAGATAGATAGATAGATAGATAGATAGATTGGAACACAGAGAGATCTGAACTGACAGATATATAGATCTGAACATAGATAGATAGATAGATAGATAGATGCAAGACATTTCATGATAGATAGATAGATAGATGCAAGATATTACATAATACATAGATAGATAGATTGGAACACAGATTGAGAGATCTGAACTGACAGATAGATCTGAACCGACATAGATAGATAGATAGATAGATAGATAGATAGATAGATAGATAGATAAGAGAATGCTGAAAAATATTCACTACGACCGAGCACATTCTGCACAAAATTATTCTGTTTGGTCATTTGGTCAGATATTGGGACAGGGTTCAAAGCAAGAACTTTTCAGCCTAAACCCGTATATAATAAGGCGATTATGCGTTTTATGAGCGATCAAATAGCTAGATTCTCAGCTTGAAAATTAGTTTCTGAGTGTATTTTGACTGTAGATTGCCCTCCCGAATTACTGATCGCGCCTAACTAAGCAAATGTTTGTCTGCAGATAGATAGATAGATAGATAGATAGATAGATAGATAGATGTTTTCCTAATGATTTCACTCCAAGCATAGTGATAATGCCACAGAGAGGAAAGGATTTATTGGGAGTGAAAGAGAATAAGACTTTAAAAGGAACCGAAAACCCAATACTAAAAAAGGAACAGGTAATATTTCTGTTCAATAGACGAGGAAGGAGATAGATAGATAGATAGATAGATAGATAGATAGATAGATGAGAGGATAATAAGAATGATTCGTTATGATTAAGAACTCATCTCCTCCACCTCAAAATCATAATGTAGACGAACAGACGGAGATAGATAGATAGATGAACAAAAGGGGATAGACATACAGATAGATAGATAGATAGATAGATAGATCGATAGATAGATAGATGAGAGGATAATAAAAATGAATCGGTATGACTAAAAAGAACTCACCTCTTCCCCGTCAAAGTCATGATGTTTGGTCCTTTCGTTAGATATTGGGTTATTGCAAGATCTTCTCAGCTCACACTCGTACATAAATCCGCCGATTGTTTGTGATTATGCTTTTTTATGGGCGGCCAAATAGCTAGGTTCTGATGCTGGAATTTATGGAGGTATCTTGACTCGATGTTGACCATGAGACATGTGGCCCTAACCTTTGGGGTCAAAAAATCTCGCTACAGATCTATTTTGCATCAAAACTGCTATTTCCGTCCAAATTGCAAAACCAAACATCTTTTTACGCGACAGCGTATAACCCGAAGCGCGTTAACTGTAGACGTGAATATAAATATTTCTTTATTTATCGAGAATACCATTGGCTTTGCATGTAGCCGAGTGGTTAGTAGCGCAGAAAAGGGAAATACTTGTCGAGTTCAAATATCAACTGCGATTATCTGCCTTCACTTTGCACAAATACCCCAGGGAAAGTAAAAAAAAAATAATAAAAAAAACAAAAAAAAAAAACAAAAAAAAAAACAAACAAACAAACCCAGTAACAAGTGATGCTTTTAGCATTGAAAATAACTTCCTCAATAAAATTGCTTGGATATAGTAGCTATATAAAAATAATATATGAAAAATGATTTTCTTTTTTTTTTCCCGGAGAACTTAAGAAAAAATTAAAATAGAATTAATTTAATTAATTTGTTTATTTATGGTTATGTTTTTGCGAATGTTTATTTATCACTCGTCCTCTGGGGACCTCAACTCCATAGTAGAAGAAGCAGGAAATTAACCTTTCCTGATCAGCAGTGAAACGGGGATTAATTCAAATTAAATTACCTTTTTTTTCGTGTATACTTTTACAAATATGTACATATATACATATCCATATTTATTTGTGCATATATATATACACGCACACATACACGGATATACATATTAAAAAGACTTTTAAAAAAATAATTATGGCGCATATATATATATATATATATATATATATATATATACCCAAAAATATTTAAAAAATATCTTTTAAAAATATATATGCATATATATATATATATATATATATATATATATATATATATATATATATATATATATATATGTATGTATGTATGTATGTTTGTATGTATGTAAAAAAGTCTAATATATGTATATTCCGGGGTGGGTGGGAATGTACAGTTGCGGCCAAAATGTTCAGAACGGCATTGTTTTCATCAGAAAAGTAGGTAAAATTTTTTTAGCAAAGTTGTTTTATATTCTATAATTTTCACAGATAATAAATACGATATTATTTGCTATTATCGGAGATTTTGGTGTAATTTGAGAGGATAATACAAAAGTTATGGATGATTTAGTGATTTACGGCAAAACCCATAGCGGCCAAAATGATCAGAACGGTTGCTTTTACTCCGTGTTTTAGTATATTTAACCAGCGAACTCTAATTTATTAAAATTTGTTTACGTGACGGTTCGTTTACTAAACATTAGTAAGAATCTCTGCAGTGTACTTTGTTAATATAATGCCACTTACTCCGTTGCCAATTCGTCAGCAGATTATTAAGCTTCGAACAAAGGATAATTTAAGTATTGGGTCTACTACAAAGATTGTTAACAAGAATAAAAGTGTTGTTCACATTATTCTTAAGGTCAACGATGATTGTGGCTCGTGTGAAGCAAGAAAGTCTACAGGTAGGCCAAGAAAAACGACCAAGAGAGAAGATCGTGCTATGGTAAAATTGGTTAAAAAGCACAGATTTAAAACTGCTGTTTCTCGGGAAATGAGCATTGTACTGAAGAAAACTTTAACTGGAAAAACTGTGTCTGGTCGTTTCGTTGAACATGACCTACAAGCAAAAGCACCTGCAGTGAAGCCACTGATCAGCTCCAAGAATAAAAAGTGCCGTCTTACCTTTGCAACCGAACATGTGTTGTGGTCTCAAGAAAAATGGCAAACGGTGCATTTCAGTGATGAATCTAAGTTTATGTTATTTGGCTCAGATGGAAAAAGGTACATTCGTCGAAAAGTAGGTGAAAAATTGTCGCCTAAATGCCTTAAGACTACAAAATCACCATCATGATGATCACAGTTACATTAAGTGCGTTTTCGCAATTCACCGCTGAGGATGAATCTCGGAGGAGATCGAAAGTAGACAAACAATTCAACCGCTTATCGTTGGGTCCGCAGAACGAACCATCAACAACTTATTTTATTACTTACATTATTCGAACTATTATTCTTCTCTTCATTGCCATTTTCACAACGTTTCGGCCGTTGACCCTCCGGCCTTCTTCAGGTGATTGGAATTTCGAATCGAACCCTTTATTTCGTCCACTCGCATAGATTCTTCTCGTTCCGGGCTTCCTTTATTTCCCTTTAACTCAACAAGTTTTTAAACGCCTTTATCCATTGGACGATATACCCTTGAAAAACATTGTATGAATTTCTAGGACTTATAAACCTAATGTCTCAGCCACATTTTTTACCCGTGCTTATATTGCAATTTTTCTGTTATTATTATTCTATTTTTTTTTACCAGAGTTTATATTGCAATTTTTTGTTGTTCATTGCTTTTCTCTGGCACTCTTTATTACTGGTTCCCATATTGTATTCATTTCTATGTTGGGTCGGTTCAGGAGATTTTTGTAGCCTAGCATATGTGCTGATTCCTTAAGTTTTCGTATTTTCCAATGATGTTCTCTGTCTATCATTTCAACCTCATTCCACGGGGGTGCAGCGATCTCCCTTTACCCTCGTGTTACCGCGTTACGATGTTCTTGCAGTCTTACCTTAAGGGAGCGGCCTGTTTCTCCTTTATATTTCTTACCACAGCTGCACGGGATGGCATATATACAGTCCTTAGTCATGTTCTCCTGAATGGGGGAGGGGGGTCTTACTCGGAAGAGGCGTCTGCAAAGTGTTGAAGCACTTATTAAAGGTTGTCCTGATGTTATATGGATCTGTTTTATTTTCTCCGATAATCCCTTCACATAGGGTAGGCAGACCGAAGCTGTTTTCTCACTGTTTTTATCCTCTTGTACCCTTCTGTTCCAATTTGCTGGAGCCGCTTATTCTATCGTAAATTGAATTGATAAAAATACTTAAGTTTCTCGCCGCCTGTAATATTATCATATAAGTATACTGAAACTGTACTTCTATCTATAGCCGTGGTATGGATTTAAAACTTACTTAAAAGATTGATTGATTGCTTCGTTTTCTACGGCTTATCAACCTTTTGCAAGTTATTTGAAGCCAGAAACTATTTTTAGATTTTAAGTTTTTTTTTTGTTTAGATAATATCGATGTAGTGGTAGAATTGTTATTAATTAACCCATAGTTGGAGAGAGAATGGGTTGATTCGTACCTTTCCCTAGGGAATTTACGCGTAAGTGAATGTAACGAAGCCAAATGGAATTAGAACTCTGAACTCCGTTTAACAATTCCGAATCATTATCCATTACTCCACCCGCATATCCAAGCTTATATCACCAGGTATTCCCTAGCGGTCAATCTTCTAGGTATTCACCAGGCTTGACGTTGCTTAATTTCGTTGATTGTACGTGAACTGGTGTTTTAACTTGATCTGGCTGTTGGCATTGTTTAAATGAAATAGGAGAAAAAAACACTATTGACATCGCATATCTGAATCCATAAAAGATTTTGTCTTTTAGCATTTGAAAGAAACTCTACGATACCCAAGAAAGACAATAACGTGAGAAGACCTGGCTGAAAATGCAGCTGTTTTTTTTTCTCCTTCGGACGCCATGTTGATGACCAACATCTGATCTACCAACGACTCTGATTAAAAATTCTGAATTTGAATAATGGAAAAACTATCAGGAATTGCTCAGTTTAGTTCTAATAATGTTTGCTGGAGATAGTCAGTACATTTCTCTAAATTTAGCAACAGACACCTACATAAATATTCTGGCGTTTGATTGGCCAAATAAATAGTATACACTTCCGGCAAAAAAAAAAAAAATATGTTTCTTTATTTGATGGAACAAGGCAAGGCTGCATTATCAGTCGATAATTTTTCTTACAGATCATTCGTTGGGATTAATATTTTAAAATATGTATATAAAAACTGGTAGATCTACCTTTCTTCGTAAGAGGTGAGAAACGTGTTAAAAAAACAAAAATAAAAAACAACTTAGCGATTTTAAATGATCAAATTTATAACGGAATAGTAAATAAATACTGTGAATAATTAGACAGCAAGTCTATGTCTATCTTTATATGTTTGTCTTTTGTTTATTTTCTTTCTGTCCTTACTCCAGCTCGCTTTTTTGTTTTCATTTTTCTCCCATCTTCAACGTTCCGCCAACGTTGTTATTTACAAACTACTAGGTAATAACGACATATATGGGAAGGATATTCGAATAATCCAGAACCTATACTAGCAGCAAACCGCCTGCATACGGATAGAAAATGGATTCAGTAAATATACAAAAAAAAAGGGTTGTAAGACTAGGATGCGTCGTTTCGCCGGACTTATTTAACCTATACAGCAAGGCCATTCAGAGGGAATTAGAAGTCCAACCAGGATTCATTTTTTGTCGGCCATAATCTTAGCAACATAAAACATGCAGATGGCACCGTGTTGATAGCAATTACAGAAAGGGAACTACAAGATCAGAAAATATTGAAGGAAAGCGAGAAGAAAGGACAAAGTGTCAATTGCAAAAACACTGGATGTATGATTGTTAGCAAAAGCAACAGCTCAACATGCAAACTACAAATTGCAGACACCGAAATAAAACAGGTGCAAATATTTAGATATCTAGGAAGTGTATTAACAGAGAACGTAAAGTGTGACACCGAAATCGGAAGGCGCATTAGGATAGCAAAAGATGCCTTCCAAAAACTGAGCAAAGTATTAAGAAATAGAAAAAAAATGTCGTTAGAAACTAAGAAAAGACTACTGAACTATTATATAGTATCAGTCCTCCTATATGGCAGTGAATACTGGACAATCTGCTCACAGGGGAAGAAGAAACTTTAAGCATGACAAATGTTGTTCTACAGAAGGATGTTGAGAATGGCATGGACCGAACATGTGAGCAACGACGGACTTTCAGCGGTTATGGCAACAAAAAGGACAATTATGCTTAATATCAGAAACAGACAGTTGAAATTTCTAGGGCACATACTGAGGAAAGAGGAATTAGAAAATTTGATGATCACAGGACAGTTTGAAAGCAAGCGGACCAAATGAAAAAAAAACTGCCTGTCGAGTTTGAGCGAATGGGTGGCTTTGGTAGAGATGGCAAAAAGTTATTAAGATCTACAAAGGACAAGAAATTGTGGAGAGCCAACGTCCTGCAGAGATAAAGAACGTTTCCGATTCTGTTGCCGTATGAAAATGTACAGCTAGGCTGTTGTTGACTATCATGAATATATGTGTGTGCCATGTTTGTCGGTGTGTATTTTGTGTGTGTGTATATTGTATTTATGTCTTTCTGTGATGTGTATGTATGTGGACGTCTGTTGGCTGTGTGTATGCTATGTGTGCATAACACACACGGAGCTTAAAGTTGTTAAGCGGATGCAAGGCATAATTAGATTGACTTGACATTTCATCTGGGTATTGAAGGCAGATAAATAAATCCGTCATTTTAGATGGATTTTTTTTTCTTTTCTTTTTCTTTCTGCTTTTGAATTTCAGCATTCGAAATCTCCGACATTTTATGTAACTAGCGGTATAGTGGGGAATGCTGAGAGTAAAGAAAATTATAACATCCCGAAGTATGATAGGGGCTATTTTGCAGACATAATGAAGGCAACAGGAACAAAGGAAAGCAATGCGTAACCTTCCAAAATGTTTAATAAAACAGGGATAAGGAGAGATAACAGAAAGACAAACGTTACTAAGAGCTACAAAGGACAATTGTGGTGATCCCATGACTGCCAATACCTGGAAGAACACTGTACATAGAAAACAAGTAACAATTATTTATACTTTTAATATTGTTCGAACTGTTGTTCTCATCTTTATTGTCATATTTCCGATATTTCGACCGTTGTACACTCCAGCCTTCTTCAGATGATATACGTTGGAATTTCGAATCGAAACCTTTATTTCGTCTCCTGGAGTATATTGTTCTAGTTCCACGTGCCATGCCTTTTCTGGATATCTCAGTTTCAGTTATTTCCCTTTAGTAACACAACTCTCCAAGATTTTTTTTTCACTTCCTCTGTGGCCAGGTATTGAACTCAGAACTCTTTGGGTCAAGTCAATGAATTACTTCAATCAACGATTTTATCCTCATGTTCCAGTGGATAAAAGCGTTGGTTGATGTAATCATGCATAGTAGGTACTACAACAGGGCTAAATACAGCTTTGAATTCAGAGTTATTCTCCTCCTAACCAGTTGCCAAAAACTTAACTTAACCCATAGTTGGGGCGTTGAGAAGCGATCATTTATCTATATGTATATATATATATTATTTATCTATGCTTATGATACAGCTAGTTAATCATTTCTTAACAGTAAGTCTAATCAGTTAAGATATGAAATTGGCAACTCATCTAAAGAATGACCTACAATTGTGGACTACTAGTTGAACTATTAAGGATGAATTAGCGGAGAAAAGGAGAAACCTTGATAATTCTTTGGAGGCCCCATTTTAAAATGGGCTCGAATACACGAATCGGTTGCTCGTAATTACTACTAACTACTTATGTCTTCATATACCTTCTCCTATCAGGACGTTTTGCGATCACGGCTCTCCACAACTACTTGTCCTTCCTCGCTCTTCATAAATTTTCTCTTTGTTATTTCTCCTTAACCTTGTTCCACCATCCATTTACTTAAGCTCAACAAGTATGTTATGCGTTGATTTCTTCCGTCTCTGTTGCCTTCAGTCTGCCCTGTGATCATCAGATTTTCCAAGCCTCTTTCCTCATTATATCCCTAGACATTTCAACTGTCTTTTCCTGATTTTAAGTATGTTTCTTTCTTATTTAAAAAGAGGTTATACTTAAAATCAGGAAGAGTCAATTGAAATTTCTCGGATACGTAATCAGTAACAAAGGTTCAAGTGCGAGAAAAAATGGCTTGTTAATTTTAACTCACCAAACATCAACTGTTCTCTTTTAATCTTTTGAGAGAACCCCTTTTTTCCTTCGATCAGCATTGCTGATGCTAACATCTCGGAGTGGGGGCTCATTGCGCCTTCTCTGGCTAGCATTTTCCACTCACATGAAATCGAAAGATTATATTGAATCAACTGCTAGGCATGTTGCTAAAAAATATGAGTAATTGAAAAATGGTTCAAATATATATGTATACATATACATCTTTTTTTACCAAACTATTGCCATGAATCTATTTCAAAATTTTGTTGGTATTAAGTGACCCATTGAGGTTGTTTTGGCATAAAACAAAACAACCAACCAACCAGTGTTAGTAACGACACTTTTTGCCTATACAACACAATCTTAGTAACTTATTGTTTCAGCTTGTTTCGTAGATTAAATATTTAGCAACAAAATACCGATGTCAGTGGTTGAAGTTCAATCCTAGGTAAAGCATATCGAATGCTCATTTTGAAGATATCGTTGGTTTTTCATTTAGCTATTTTTATTTGAATCAATGGAAAATGGAAAGAAAATTGCGTGTTTATAATTAAAAACAGAAAGAGAAAAGTGAAATTTCTCGGACACAAATGTTTTGAATAATTGACACCCAAAGGACATCTTGCTATCAATGAGTGTCAAATTTTCTAAGTCTTCTTTCCTCATTACGTGTCCTTGAAATTTTAAATGTCTATTTCTGATTTTAACTATAATTGGCCTTTAAATAAAAATAGAAACATACTTAAAATCAGAAAGCGACAGTTGAAATTTCTAGGGCATATAATGAGGAAAGAAGGCTTGAAAAATCTAATACACACAGGACAGAGTGAAGGCAAGAGGAACAGAAGAAAACAACGCATAGTGAACTCGATTAAAAGGATAGCGGAACAAGGTTCAAGAGAAGTAACAAAGAGAAAAGTTATTAAGAGCTAGGAAGGAGAGGAAATTGCGGAGAGCCATGATCGTGAACGTCCGGATCGAACAAGCCATATAAAAAAGAAGTAGTAGTTGGTAGTAATTACGACCAACCGATTCGTGTATTCAAGCCCATCTTAAACCAACGCCTCCAAACAATCATTAAGGTTACCACTTTTCTCCGCTAATTCTTCCTTAATAGTCCAACCAGTCGTCCGCAATTCCTGTTAACTTTCTGATAAACCAATGATGGCAGAAACTATGATTAATTACTTGACTTGAATAAACTAATCAGAAGACCCACGCCAGACTACCATGGAAACAGCTAGTGTCTCAAAATGCGAAATCGACCAACCATGGTTACACACATCGTTACTAGTTAACCGATGCCTTAAGTTTAATTTCTATTGACAAAATGAAATCTATAAACGATTAATCTAACATGTTTAAAGCAGCTGTCTACTTAGTTAATCGGGAACAATATTGACCGAGCTAAGCCCTCGGCTAATGTATCACTGAGTCGTCGGCAGATTGAGTTGCAGAATGTAATGATCGGATAATGGAGACTTATACTTCGAGTTCCCCAGCCGTTTACGGGAACATGATAACAACCGCAGCGATGCAGAAGGGAAAATCACTTTATTTAATTTGATTTCAGAATTGAATCTGAACCTCCAGGATTTGATCAACGTCGACATTGCCGACAAACTAAAAGGATCTTTATTTGACCTTCTTTTTCGTCAGTGTCACCGTTCTGACAGTAATCACCGTCATTGGGGATAGTCACTAATTTTACACTTGTCTGACACAAGGCAACAGGAGTAGGGCACGCAGAGATGATCGAATACAGTACTTTGGGCCTCGCGAGAAGAGTTCGTCAGTCATCGCTCTCTGGCAGACGCCTTATTCATCGCTATTTTTTGAATTCTGAAGGGGCAAATCAATATTTATCTCCTTCTATTCATTGATGTACAGATAGCCAATAGGCAATCGGTGGCGATTGTGAGATCGGTGAGCCGAGTTCAAATTAGAAGCTAGACGATTGCATTCATTTTCGCAGAAATGCCCATGAAAAAGACATAAATAAATTCCCGTCTATACCTCACACCCCAGCTATAGGTAAAATAGCAGGGTAGACTAGACTCCCTACTTCAGGAAAAGAACTAACGTGAATTTGAAACCATGAAGAAGATAACAGAAAGCCACTATCTTTCACAAGAAGTCATAGTGTTGTGGCCTGTTTATGGACCAGAAAGAAAGACACGGAAGACGAAAAGGTAGGTTGAACAAGTGTATTGAAATAACAGATATATACAAAGCAAGGGTGTTAGTAATAAGCAGATAGAAGCCTACGTCCGAACGGTAGGTTAAAACTGTGTCTCCGTTTCCCAACCGACTGTCCTATGCCACTTGCTAGGAAGTCTCGCAGTTAGTATTTATGAGAGGAGGAAGAGTTCATTCTACTGTAGGAGGGTTTACCACAACGCATAGCGCTGCTCAGATAATGAAGGGGGACGTGTGGAGATCCATTATCGCCTACGTCTTCACTGATTTAACAAAAATATTGAAATGAAATAAAATGATAATTTAAAAGAATTTTCGATCATACCTAATACCCGAAATTCAAATTTCTCAACATAACAGTGGACGGGGTTGTTGACTGAGTCAAAGTCGAAAGTTTCGAGGCTAATAAATGGGCAAGACTTCTTGACGAACACCCTTCCTACAATTAATTTCATTTATCTTTTTTGCCGACTTAAGCTAGTCTTGATAAATATCTGCATTTATTAGTTGAGCTTAGTGTGGCACAAGGATACGAGGAGGTATTAATCGGCTGGAAAATCAAAAGTATGTCTCCATTATTTGATCATTACTCGCTGCAATTTACTCTACCGACGATTCATTAGTCTGACACGCAATTGAACGATGAAAGCTTTCAATCTAGAACACACCAGAAATCGGCACCAAAACAAACACCAGAATTTCTCATTTTATATAAGGTGACCCCAAAAAAACGAGAATTTTTGAAGTGCGTATTGCCAGACATGAGCAAGTGGCAACACTGCGAGACACTGACCTTGAGCAAGTAAACATTTCGCCATTTTAGTAACGAGAGTGAAATTCACAGTATCCTAGCTGAGATGTTGCAGCAGTCAATGAGGAATCTCAACAGCAGATTTCAAGAATGAATTCGTAAAGGAAGACACCATCTACAGGACGTAATTTTAAAAAAATGAAAATTCCATCATTGTTACTTGAATAGCGTGTTTTAAGGTTTCAATTACTATGAATTAAATATTTTTCTTCCATCACTCTTGGTTTTATTCGATTGTTAAAATGTTCCCGTTTTTTGGGGGGTCACCCTACATTAACAATGAAAATCAAGCACGGATTTTGTAATGATGTGATAGTTACTTTCATTTATTTGACCACACCCGCTTCTCCTCGGTAAGTGACAACACCCAGGTACTTGAAATATATGAATAGCTTATTTAAATTGACGCTGGCGATATGAATTGCGTCGGAGAATCTTGACAACTTTCGTTAAATTATTTAAGCTGATTATTTCTATTGATCGTAATTTTTTGAATCATTTCACCCGAAGCAAGGTGGGAATGCTACTAATTCGGAGGTGGGGGGGTTACAGCCGTGGGGTGGGGTGGGGTGAGAGAAAAGACTGAATATAGGAAGAATTGAGGAAAGGACAAAAGATGAACAGGATCAAGAAGACGGATGACGATTGACGTAGCATTTCACTTTTTGAAGATTGTAGTTATCAGAGAAGCAAATAAACGGAATGGAATTCCACAGGCTGGAAATGCGAGAAAGAACTGTTGGAGTAGAAGTGGCGATAGCATTTAGCTATTTCAACAGTAAACGGTTCGAAATAATAAGACAACTTACAGAAAATAAAGGAATTAAAAGATTTTAGTACATATTTTTATCGATAATGATTATTAAAAATCAAATTTCATATCTTAGTAAATAATTTCTTTTTTTTTTATTTCAAACATTCGAGTTTAAACAAATGATCAGATGAGGGGAAGAGTTTTTTGTTTTTACTTTGAAATATTCAGTTGTTTTTTTTTCTTTCTCAGACTGCAAGCGAAGCTAGAAAAAGCTTAACACTCCACAGAAATGCTACGTAATCATTGTAACTGGAATCGAGATTTGGATTTTAAATCGTAATTACATTTGTCCACAAAACAATAAATAAATAAATATACTTTTAAAAAATGCATTTAGATTTACAAACGCTGGATTGCACACACGCATGACCGCCAACAAGTACCCGGATATATATCGACAAATATAACAGACAACCGTAACTTACATAAGAGTGCTTCAAACTTTTGAATTGTAATGTACCTTAAGCTAGATTTATTTATTTAAAACAATTGTATTTTTCAAAGCCACTTAGTAGAAAATGTTATTGAATAACCCAATATTAAGGAAAATGATTTTGTAATTTTAATTCATAAAACAAATAGCAGCAGAAGCCTATATATACAATTTCGTCTACAACGAAAAGAGAAATGATTTTCTAAGCGTAGATGTGGCTCAAGGCCGAATGGGTGTACCACCCATTGAGGATCGTACTCACTATTCAGTTGTAATAAGCTTGCTAACCATTACACCACGTTGAAGTGCCCAGAAATGGTTTTCTAAGTGGAGCTTAGATGTGGCATAAGGTCGAAAGTGTGGAGCCCTTAGTAAGGATAGAACTTACTACTCAGCCGTCACTGATCTAGCAAAACCAACCTCAACAACCGAATTGAAAGGAAACATGGCTCCAACAAAATAACTGTAAACTGGGAAATGGGAAGGGTCATAAAAACTTATTTAAGCTGGCAATCTACAGCGGTGTCTGGTAAAAGACGCGGACTGTTCCAAGTCTGCTGTGCGAATATAAAAGGAATGGGATGTTTAAAAAAACAATCTGGTAAACCAAGAATAACAGTAATAATGAGAAATGGATCAAAACAGGATTCAGTTTTTGTATGAGAACTGTAAGAAATCAGCTGAATGAATTAGGATTAGCATAAAGAAAAAGCCAAATGAAAACCAGCAACTAACACCCAAACAGAATTAAAATAGAACCAAAATGCACTAAAAAACATGCCGTGTGGACTGTTGGATGAAGGTAACATTCAGTGATGAATCTAGAATCTGAATTGGTCATGATGATGCTGGAACTTTTGTCTGGTGCCGTTCAAATGGAAAATATAAAGATGACTGCCCGAAAAAAAAAAGTTCTACACTGTCGGACCTACGAGACTTACTAATTTCATATTTTTACCGGTAACGCCCACATTCTGGGAAGTCATGCCGTTAAGAAAATAATCCCGAGGTCGAGCGTATTGAACATTGAAAGTAAAACGGCTTTTGCTACTGTTCCTTAATGATTCTTCCGGGTTGGATAAACATGTCCTTCATTGATTTCTACCCCTACCTAATGACGACGACGAGAATAACTAGAACCAACTGAAATATTTCAACGTTGGATAGTTCCAACAAAAATGCTATCGGCTTGCGTAACAATTAAAAAAAGGAAAGTTAATATGAAAGAACTGGAAAAGTTTTATAAAAGATTAAACATAAAGAAATACTCGATCAATTTCAATAAATCTCCATGATAATGGTAATGATAATATTAGCTGTTTCCTTATGAGGAAACCATTTGGCATTCATTGACGAACATTATTTAACAGACTCGGTCACAAAGAAGTTTTGCCGATCAAGCAAGTTCAGCACGGTGCCTTTAACCGAAATCCTTCTCGTCATAGATTATTCGAAGTTATCATATCAGCCCAGTTTTGTATCCATACGTTAATTTTCTAAATAAATTATATATATATATATATATATATATATATATATATATATATATATGGAGAGAGAGAGAGAGAGAGAGAAAGTTAAAGACGAAAGAAATGCAATAACATTGTTGGAGCGAAAATGTCAAAAAATCAGAACATGTGTTACTTCAAGTCCCGCTCATCATCAGCACCAATTTTAAATGATTTCTTAATTATAACTTTCTATCAAGTCATCCCATAAGTTCTGTCCGAATTTTGAATAAAGAAAACAAGTGACCAAATGTTGCATTTAATTACAGATTCAATCAACAATGTATTTTCCCTTATTATCTATGATTCCTTCCATCTATTAACAAGCTTACTAATTCCATTACTATAAAATTCTTTTGGCTTTGATTTGAAGAACTCACAAATGTCAGTTTTAACTTCTTCCTGTGTTACAAAAGCTGTTTCTTCCAAATGATTCTGTGAGCTACGAAAGAAATGGTAGTCTGAAGGAGCAAGGTCGGGAGAATAAGGTGGGTGAGGAATTTTCTCCCAACCAAGTTCTTCGATCTTTTGTGACGTGATTCTTGCAGTGTGTGGTCGCGCATTGTCCTGATGAAACATAACCTGTTTTCGATTCACGAGAGCAGGTCTTTTTTTCCTCAATGCTTGGTTCAAACGCTCTAATTGCTGACAGTATATTTGAGCATTAATTGTTGCATTAGGTGGTAAGAATTCAAAGTGGATTATTCCTTGGCAATCCCACCAGATTGAAAGAAGAACCTTTTGCCCATGAAGTTCCCTTCTCGGCTGTGTCTGGGGTCTTTCCCCTTTACCAAGCCACTGTCTACGACGCTTAACATTTCGATAAAAAATCCATTTTTCGTTGCCAGTCACAAGTCTATCCAAAAAAGGTGAAACAAGTTGGCGAGAATGGAGAGAAGAGCAGATGTCAACTCGGGATTTGAGGTTGTTTTCGGGCAATTCATGAGGCACCCATTTTCCAAGTTTAGGAACTTTTCCAAGTTGTTGAAGATGACGATGAACAGTTGTATGGTTGGAACTGAGAACCACTGCCAATTCCTCAACTGATAAAGCAGGATTTTCTTCAAGGGCTGCTTCAAGAAGCTTTTCATCAAACTCAACTGGACGTCCGGTTCGATCTTCATCTTCAAGGGTGAAATCTCCACCTCTGAATTTTGCAAACCATCTTCTGCAAGTTCTTTCATTCACATATTCCTCTCCATAAACTGAGTGAATGTTTCTAGCCGCTTCGGCTGCTGAGTTTCCTTTCTTGAACTCATAAAGCATTATGTGACTCAAATGATTCTTGGGTACATCCATGTTAGCAGGGTTTTAATCAAACAAAATTTAATTTTATTGTTCTTTGAAATAAAATTTGATCAGTTTAAATGCATCTAAACATAAAAATAATGTTCAGCTCCATTAGACACTATAAAATACTCTTTAAATTTCGTTCATTTTAACAAAAAGTTAAAATTCGGACAGAACTTATGGGATGACCTAATATATATAGGTTTGGTTGAAAGGAAACGAACATTCTTTTAGTTTTGCTTATTTCATTTTCAGCAATTCTGCCAATTTTTTTGTTTTCCGAAAAAATTTGAACATAAATTTTCTAATCTTTTCAGAGCGCTGTCTGTTTACGTAAGATTTTTATTTTTACTCTATAGGGTTCTGTGAGTGTGTGTGCACGCGCGTGTGTGAATGTGTGTGTGTGTGTGTGTACGTGTGTGTGTGCATTGGGTTTTTGCTTGAGTTGCTTCTTCATGCGTTGATGAGTGACATGCCGATTATCTTAATTTTTTTTTAAATATATTTTTTCTTTTTTTTTAAGTTTGAGAGTAAAACTTGAGCATAAGATAACTGTCCAATCTCTTATGATCAGTGTCATGTCGGTTTTTCCAAATCTCGGAGTTTCACGACACATTCATTGAACACGTGACGTGATGACTAACATGGACGCCTAACAGGGTAACGCAGGTTAGACTCCTGCTGAAGAGCGCACATTTTTCTTTACTAAGATTTCTTGAATATCCATTCTAGTAAAAGAAAATAATTAAATATACTGTTGAATAAATAAACGGACCGTCTATTCAGATACGGAATCAACTAAAAATAAAGTTTAAGTAATATATATATATATATATATATATATATATCCCTGACAGAACATCCGACATGCCTCAGACCGTTTTGACAAGTGATTGGGTCAAAGATCAATCAAATTTGAATAATGCCTTAGAAACGCTGGTTTCTCCTGCCACGTGGAACGCAGTTTCGACTACTGCCGGAAAGCGCATATATTTCTTTAATAATATTTCTCGAATATTTAGGCAGGTAGACGAAAATAAATAAATATTCAATTTATTAAATAAAATCCAACATATATATTCATTAAAAGTAAAGTTTGAATAATACACAAAATTATCAGTGTGGCGAGACATATGATTGCTTCAAGCCGGGATCTAAATTCGTCCGATTTGACATCAGTCAAATAATCTTACCACATTATATATATATATATATATATATATATATATATATATATATATATATATATATATATATATATATATATATATATATATATATATATATATATATGTCTCTGTGTGTGTGTGTGTCTCTCTCTCTCTCTCTCTCTCTCTGTGTGTGTGTGTGTGATAGAAATTGTTAGGAGGATTTGAAATAATTATGATTAAGTAATTCATCGAGTCTAGAAGAAATCTCAACAGAATGCAGAAAGCACTGGACGGTCGTTCGTCCTCTATTTGGTATGCCGTTTGCCTGATAACCTAACTGTCAGGGTTTCACTTCTCGGTAGTGGATGCGCACTGCTGATGAGTCCCAAATATAGGACGAAACGACCGTCCAGTGTTTTCTGCATTCTGTTGAGATTTCTTTCAGACTCAATGAATTACTTAATTATAATTATCAAATCATCCTTATTATTTATACATATATACGGAAAAGAGTATGAAGGTATATGTATCAATAATTAATGGAACTATATATATATGTGTGTATATATATATAATTTTTAAATGAAAAATGATGATTCCTGCCTGACGAGTTGGTAGAACAACGAAACTTTATGTTGCCCTTCGAAAGTAAGTATCTGTATATTTATTAATATATATATATATATATATATATATATGGAAAACAGTATGAATGTATGTGTATCAATAATTTATGCTGACAATTTCTTTCATGTTTAAATGCAGTTTTCATTCAGTGCTCTCATGTATGTTTACTTTTCTGATATTCACAAACCATCCGTTCCTGACATTAAGAAGTTTCCTACAATAAATATAGACTTAAAGACTATATTCTATCGTATATATATATATATATATATATATATATATATATATATATATTGACTTATTTGCTTTTTACGGTTCATCAACATTTGGCAGGTTATTTAAAGCCAGAAAATATTCTTAGAGAGTAAGATATTTTTTTATATATTAAGGATTTGCTGATACATGTCCCACTAATTAACACATATCTTTAGGGTGAAGAAAAGAACTCATGCCTTTCATAATAATATATACGTGCACGTTAATATAACGAAACCGACTGGAATTGGAACTCCGTTCCTGAGCTTTTCTACAATACTTTAAAGAGAATATTCTATCGTATATATATTGAGTGATATGTTTTTTACGGATCTTTTGCATGTTATTTAAAGCCAGAATATATTCTTAGTGAGTAAGATATTTTTTAAATAATGATTTACCGATACATATCCTACTAATTAACCCATAGCTTTAGGGAGAAGAGAGCAACTCATACCATTCCAAAGAATATTTGCGCGTACGTTAATACAACGAACCCGACTGGAATTAGAACTCAGTTCTCCGATGACCAATTGCAATTACACAAACTGTACATCTAAGATTTAAAAGAATAAATTCGCACTCGTCACGCCATTGCCACTTTGTGCCGATAACCGCTACGCAACATGTAATTTATGGTCTTACCCAGGACGCGGATGTAGTTTATCGTCATACCCAGAAGGCGGATGTAGTTTGTCGTTTTACCCAGGACGCGGATGTAGTTTGTCGTTTTATCCAGGACGCGGATGTAGTTTATCGTTTTACCCAGGATGCGGATGTAGTTTGTCGTTTTTATCCAGGACGCGGATGTAGTTTATCGTCATACCTAGAACGCGGATGTAGTTTATCGTCATACCCAGAACGCGGATGTAGTTTATCGTTTTACCCAGGAATCGGATGTAGTTTATGGCTTACCCAGTACGCGGATGTAGTTCATCGTCTTAAGCAGGACGCGAAGAAATGGTTTCATACGTTTTCAAAAATGGTTTTCAAGCGTATTTATTTTGCCGATGATTTTCACACTATCAGTGTACATAACCATTACAATGTTATTTCCCCGGACATGAAAGTTTTCAATTCGATTTCATTGTTTTTTCTCAGGAAGACATGCATGCATGCCCCCAAAGTATTAATATTTGCTTATCTTACGAAATAAAATAACAGGACAATTTTATTCTTTAATATATTTTTTCACATAAAGAACAAGAATTTTTAGTAAAGTTCTGAAATATCAACCAATATTCATTTATTTTAACATTTCCAATGCACGTGTCTTAAAGGAATTCACACAATCTTGTAAATGTTTATTTACAGGCATTCACAAAGGCGAATCTTTTTTTTATCACTAAAAACTTGTATATTGATTTATGTATTGATTCTTTACACCTCTTGCCGATTTGAAAGTGAAAACGAGAATGTCCTTTCTTGAATTACACGCTAAATTTTCTTAATCGAAATGTTTTGCGATAATCATCTTGCATGAGGTGATTTTCTAAGCGTAGCTTAGATATGGCCGAAAGCATGGGACACCTGATGAGGATCGAACACACTTTTCAGTCGTGACTGATCTAGCCAGACGACCTTGCTAACCATTACTCCA
This sequence comes from Acanthosepion esculentum, assembly GCA_964036315.1. Taxonomy (NCBI): domain Eukaryota; kingdom Metazoa; phylum Mollusca; class Cephalopoda; order Sepiida; family Sepiidae; genus Acanthosepion; species Acanthosepion esculentum. The sequence goes on along the minus strand of OZ038486.1, from coordinate 65,409,476 downwards.
TTCCCAGGTGCCAAAATGACCTTATATGAGCATAATCATATATTTTTAGTTGTCCTCACGAACACATGGCCCAGTGTATAAAGACAAATCATTGGTTAGATCCAGAAAGAGTTGTGAGTTCAATACCAGGCTACAGCAGTGGTGAACCAAAACTTGGAGAGTAGAGTTAAAGGAAAATAACTGAGATATCTGGAAGAGGCATGGCACGTGGAACTAGAACCATCTAAACCGGTGGACGAAACAAAAGGGTGGGTTCGAAATTCAAATCACCAGAAGAAGGCCGGAGCGTCAATGGCTGAGACGTTGTGAATATGGCAATGAAGATGAGGACAACAGTCCGAATAATGTGCTTAATGCAAATAATTAATAATTGAGTATCAACAATAGAAAAAAAGAAGATATATATGCCTTCATGATATAGCCAGTAATCGTTTTCCAACATCTGACACATTTTAATACACATGACAATATTTAAAATGTCAATATCTGATTAACACTACAAGACCGCCGCTCTGCGCCTGCTTGGTCTTACACTATCCGCTGACCCGAAGTGGAACAACTTCATTGAATCTATAGCATGATCTACTGCAAGGAAAGTTGGCTCTCTGTGTCGCGCCAGAAGGTTTTTTCCCGCCTGAGACCATCCTTCAAATCTACTAATCAAGCATTCGTCCTTGCATGGAATACTGCTGCCATATATGCTCAGGTGCTTCCCCTGTTCATCTCGAGCACCAGGAAAAAAATCCAGAGACGGATAATGCAACGTGATAGGTCCTGATCTGGCATCCCGTCTACAGTCACTCACACGTTCTGTGGCTTCCCTCTGTCATTTCTACTAGTACTTTCATGGCAACTGCTACGAGCTACTTTCACTGGTTCCCAAACTGCGTGAATTTAAGCGTGCTACTAGGTTGGCATCTCGGTCCCACCATTTCACTGTTGAAACGGCTAAATGTAGTTATCTCTTCTACTCCAACAGCTTCTAATCTCGCACATCCTGTCAGTGGAACTCCCTTCCTATCCTTTGCTTCCCTGATAGCTATAATCTTCAAATATTCAAATGTAATGTCAATCGACATCTTCTGGTGCCTGGATCCCTATCATTCTCTTTGTCCTTTTTCCAAACACTTCTCTTTACTCTTACTCTCAGTCTCTGTAACCTCTTGGGTGTTAGTGGCACCGCCGCCTTGCTTGAAAAAAATTAAAAAACTACATGTCCCAGGCAAATAAAATAAAACAACAGGCGGAACATTCACCAGTGCCTCAGTGATTCTGTGCTTACGTTCTTCTAGGCTTGTCGGAAGAGGTGGATATAGACGTGTCTTTTCACATAGCCTCATAGAAAAAAAAATCACAAGTCGTCAAGTCAGGTGAATACGGTAGCCATTTCAACAGAAGATTGTCATTATCACTGGCACGCCAGATCCAACTTCCTGGTAGATTCTCATTGACAAGTCCGCACTGAAACAATGGAGAATGCTATGCAGCACGTGCTACAGCGTATTTAGCAGAAGTTGGACTACCGACTTGACGTGTGTCGTATCATGGGTGATACGTATATTGGTCATTTGTGAAGCTTTGTGAAATCGGTAACTTCCGTGATCGTACGAGAACCGGCGTTTCAACGTGGTATGGTCATATTCATAGATAGATAGATAGATAGATAGAGAGATAGATAGATAGATAGATAGATAGAAGGATAGAAATTCGCACTCGCGAGGTCAATGCAATCTTTTGTCACTGTAACTGTTGCACATCTCGAACATTCCACGTTTAATAAAACGCCTGATTTTGGTTCTAATCACGGATTTGCCTGCATATGTGAGAATTTACAGCAAATTTCTTTTACCCTTAAATCTTGAGTAAATTGAAACACATCTTCAAAGAGATACTATTTTCTTTCTGTCTACACATACGAAAATATATATATATATATATACACACACACACACACACATATATATATATGGCATGTATACAAGACAAGTTAGTAAAAAACTTTTGTTGTGACATGTTTTGCCGATCAAACAACGTCATCAGCAAAACAGATTTTTATTTTAACTGAATCCACATTTAGCGTGTCAGAAGGGTGGATTTACTTAAAATAAAAATACTTTTTTCTGATGAGGCTGTTTGATCAACGAAATGTGTCAAAACACAACTTTTCCAGCTTGTGTGGTACATTTGCCATTTTGTCAGATTCCCACCCAAATTGAAATCACACACACACACACACACACACACACACACACACACACACACACACACACACACATATATATATATATATTAAAACAATATATAATTTTGTATAATTTTATATATCAACAGCCAGTATTTAGAAAAATATGACAAACTGGAAAATTTCTTGAAACAGCAAGAAGTGTAAGCAAAAGACTATATAAACACAGAAGGGACATGTTAAATAGCACAACACAAAACACATTGGTTGTTAATGTAACAAAACGGACCACAATTTTAACATAGGGAAATCTACTTTGATTAAAATATAAAATAATCCACTGAGACGAAAATGTATGGAAAATGCCTTGATCGCTAGTTCAGCCATAATAATTTTACGTCCAGGCTCTTACAATATGTTAGCATCCTTGGTAGATTTAATATTGTCACTGTGCGAAATAGGGAAACAGGTGATGGAGAGAAAAAAAAAAGAATATACATGAATTTGGCGAAATTAAAAAAAAAAAATTATTATTTAAAAAAAAAAAGAAATTAAACTACCAGACCTTTTGACCTTTGATTTTGAGCGGAGTCTCTTAAGAAAATAAATATTTGTTAAATCTTGTGCACAGCAACCCCACTATGACAAAAAAGGTTTCTAAGTGAGGACGAACTAGAAAACAGAAAAATCCCGACTTCGAACATCCGTGCCTGAACAGTGATATTTTATACACTAATTATTTATTTTATTTACTCTCATCTCCTCCTATAAGAATAGATAGGATCGCCGATCGTCCGGTTCACACTCCTCTCCTGTTTTTTAAACGGCGGTTTAGATGTTTATATCTTATTTTGCTGTTTAGGATTCGGTTTCCGATTCCTTCTGAAGTCTACTTCAACACTATAAACCTACACTCTTCAACTGAGCTCTGGCTAATTATTTAATGTCTTCTTTCCCAATAGAAGTAGATAGGTTCGTCTATCATCCAGTTCACAATCCTCCTCTGGTTTTTTTTGTTTTTTTTTAACAAAGGGTTTAGATGTTTATTTTTCTATTTTCATGTTTATGATTGGGTTTCCGGTCCCTTCTAAAGTCTACTTCAACTCTGTACTCCTACCATCTCAAACTGAGCTCTGATTAATTATTTACTTTCTCCTTTCTCAATAGTAGATCGGTTCGTCTACCGCCCGGTTCACACTCTTCTTCGTCTTTTGAACGGAAGTAGAGTTTTATCTCTTGATTCCTGTTTGAGATTGGGTTTCCGGTTCCTTCTGATGTCTACTTCCACATTATACTTCTAATATCTGCGCCTGAACTCCGAAGTGGTATTCACTAATTAAATCTTGATCTCTTCATATCTAGATTTAGCAGTTATCTTTCCTGCATAACCTCCAGAACTCCACTTCTTCCCTTTTCTTACGCTAATACAATACCACAGAGTAACCTTCTCCCTTGAGTGTCTCTTGGGCCTTGTATTGGGTGAACATTAGTATATAAAAAAATTACTAAAGAGCGAGAACAATAGAAGAATAATCAGGAAGACTGTAGAAAGCGATTGACATTGCATTTATATTTTGGAAGAATAAGTTGACTGGAATAATATGGAGCGCCGGAAAGGACTCCCACAAGCGAGAAGTGCGAGAAAAGAGACTGTTAATATAGAACTTAGGGTTACATCTAGCCAACTCAACTGTAAATTGATGAGACCCTATCGCCAGTCTAGTACTGCTCCTACATTAAAAATTCTCTTATACCAGATTTCGTATATGGTACTTAAAGAAAAGTTATTTTTTTAATGTCTTTACGAGATCGGGCAAATCCACACTTTTTTCACTTGTTTCTTGATCTCCATATCCCTCCCACCTCAAAAATGGTTATAGTCTTTAGAGTTTAATGGGGATGTGAGCTGATAGATTATTCTTTTTCTTAATAGGCGCAAAAATTTAAAAAAAAACATCTGTAGGTGTTCAAATGGATGCAAAGATTCTGATCAGGTGTACGGATTAAATTACAGTTTAATCCAGATTGGATAAGCCAAAGAACCACGGATAAGTATGTAAAAAAGCTGGTATTTTTTAACGCCTTACTTATCTTCCAATTTTATCATTTGTACATCTGTATTTCAGTTATGCCTGGGGATTTTTTAAAAATTTATACTCATGGGAAATATTTAAATAGAAAAGTAACTTTAGCTTCATCTCGGTTCAAGGAATAATTTAATGGTTATATCATCGTGCTAGAAGCGAGAAGCTCTTGGTTCATTAACATATTGCCAAATAAGATCTAATGTCAGCGTTTCCTCTTCTTCGTGCGCATGTGTAGTCGTATCAACATCACTTTAATCCGATGAAGTACTAAACGACAAAACGAGTCATACGATAACATTTTTTTCACTTTGTTATAGCTTTTAAAGTGATTTAATTAAGTAAATGACATTAAAATTTTAATTCTAATTCTTATTTATACATTTTCTAGATCACGGTCATATCTCGTTGAATAAACCAGTTCTCGTCCTATCATAGTACGATTTTTGTGACGTTAGACATTAATGTGTTATAAGGTTAAAACTTGATTAATAATGGATTCCTACAGAAGGGAGCGAAGGAAAACGAGAAGAAATGACTAAATATAAACTACAAGAAGACAGAATTCATGGTTATCAGCAAAAGAATGAGCCCAAAATTCGAATAACAAATCGGGGATACTAAAATCAAACAAGTTCAAAAATGTAAATATCTGGGAAGAGTTTTAACAGAGGACGGAAATAGCGAGACTGAGATCTGAAGACGCATTGTGATGGCGAAGAATATATGCCAAAAGGTAAGCAGAGTATACAAAACAAGGAATACTGAACGGTTATGTGATATCTTTCCTCCTATATGGTAGTGCATGCTGGAAAATCTCCTCAAAGAAAAAGAGGAGACATGACGGAACAGAAACGTGATTCTACAGGAAGATGCTAAGGTTACCATGGAAGCACATGTGAGCAACGACGAGATTTTAGGGAAAATGGAAACAGAAAGAAAACTTATAGTTAACATCAAAAAGAGGCAGTTGAAATTCCTGGAATACGGAATGAGGAAGGAGGGCTTGGAAAATCTGATACTCACGGGACAGATTGAGGGAAAGATGGACAAAGAAAAGCAGCGCCCTAACACACTTGGTGAATTTGATTAAATGGATGGTAGAACAGGATTTGAGAGAAATAACAAAAAGAGAAAACTAATTAAAAGCTACGAGGGACAGGAGGATGTGAAGGGCTATGATCGCTAACATCCCGAAGGGACACAACTCATAAGAAAAAGATTAACGGATTTTTATAAAACTATATTTTATAAAGAAATGTTTATAAACCTATAATCAATGCGTATTGCTGCGGGAAGGTGGTAGGAACGCTAAATTCATAGTTTATCATGGAATGCCATCTCCACCTGACCGCCATCTTGCATTCAAATGGCAATTGACTCCTGGTTTCATTAAACTTTCCCTTCTCAAAGATGGATTGTCTTCACTACGGCTATGGAGTTCCATTTATCCCTGACAGTAGCAGGTTGTAAGTTTTGTTTGGTGACCTCGTATCCGAATTTTCGAACTCTGGGCCGAGGTCGGGACAACTGTAATGGTTGGCGTAATAAACTTGTGGGGTCACTCACATGATACCAGCAGGGATAGCCTCGTGTTCGCAGGAATATAAAAAATATAAAAGGAAATAACACTAAAAGCCTGTTGAGTTGTAAATTAAAATCATATAATTTTATTCATTTTTGTGTCCTGGTGTGTGTGTGTATTTTAGTTATATGTCTTCTACGGTTGGATGTGATAGAGAAAGAAAGTCACTTCGTCTTATAACAAGTAAGGTACCGAGGACAAGAGATGGGCCTCTTGACTCTCCGGGGGCTCGTAGCGAAGAGCGTGAGTTCGGCGTTTTTTGGTGCTAAGTATCCGTTTTCTGGCAGAAAAAGTTCCTGGTGCATGCTGGGAGAACTTTTATTATTTTGGCTTTATTTTATTTTTATTTTAAACAAAATTTTAATGTTATTTTTTTAATTTTATTTTATTTATGATAGTGATTATTATTATTATTATTATTATTATTATTATTATTATTATTATTATTATTATTATTTTTATTTTTTATTTTCTTTGATATCTGGCGTTTACACATTTCTTTCCGGGTCCCGCCCGGGGACCTAAGGTTAGAAATGGCATCATGACACTTTCCCCTGCAAAAAAAAAAATAATTACATAGATAAAGCCCTTCGTAAAGTGTGGGCTGTACTTGTCAGAACAATTTTTTGTATCTCTTTGAGGCATGGACTTCCAGGGATTCCTTCAATCAGCCTACTGGAATCTATTCCAACCAGTCCAAGGGCTCCAACTATAACAGGGATTGTTGATGTTCCCATGTGCCACATTTTTGAGATTTCTATTTCAAGTTCCTTGTATTTTGACAGTTTTTCGAATATCTTCAAAGATACATTGCAGTCCGAAGGGACTGCCATATCAATAAAGAGGCACTTATTTTGTTTGTGGTCTTTAATAACAATGTCTGGGCGGTTGGCTTTGATTGTTCTGTCAGTGTGTATTGTGTAGTCCCATAGAATTGTAACAGGTACTATCTCCGTATTATTATTATTATTATTATTATTATTATTATTATTATTATTATTATTATTATTATTATTATTATTTTAATTTATTAATAATAATGTCCCTACAAACTCATGAATGTCCGAGTTACCTCGATCGGATAATAAATAATATAAGAATGGAATTTTCTAAACCTAGAATTATTTCTGATTTTTTTTTTTTTAGAAAACACAGAATTTTATTCTAAATCTTATAATACCGGATGATATAGTTGGCATTAACAGGACAAGCTTCATCATTAACTAGATGAGTGAACTCTTGGACGTAATATGTATTGTGGGTTTAAAAAACAAATGTTTTAGATATGAGGGTAGCATAAGGGTTACCGGCCCGTTCGTTTTTTTTTATTTATAGGCGTATTTTTTAACGTTATTGTTTCGTCCAGTCATACTCCAATTTTGGGGACGAGACATGAAGCAAGAGAAATGTGGTTGTACAGGAATATTCTAAGGATACCATGAAAGATTATGTGAGCCACGACGAGATTTTAGAGAAAATGGAAACGAAAAGGAAACATACTTAACATCAAAAAGAGGCAGTTGAAATTCCTGGAGCACGTTATGAGGAAGGATGTCTTGGAAACGATGAGGAATGACTAAATGTAGAGGATTACTGGATGGGGTTTTTGTAAGGACGTACAAGAAGATTTTCATATTATGAAGATATGTTGGATAGATAACGGTTGACCTTTACAAAGTTAAGATTATAAAGATCGAGGAAGAATCCTCTCAGAAGTCAGTAAAACAATGGGGAAGAAACTGTCTGAGTGGATCTTCCTCTTTACCAACAGAACATAAAATGAATGTAAAAGAGTCTACTCAATATGAGTGGCCTGTTGTATTTTAGATGAGAAGGTTTAGACTGGTGTAACAAAGGAATGTAGTTCACCCGATCATTAGCCATAAAACCAGCGCTAGAGCAATAAGAGGAGAGTCACGTCTGTCCTGTAAAAATGGGTTTGTAGTGTGGAAAACAATCCATTGCCTACGAGGCCGCAAAAAAAAGCCTTGAAACTGTGTCAGTGCTGGAAAGTGGGGATTGGGGAATTCCAGCCAAAATTTTTGGTCTGGCCTGATTCTTGTAAATATAGAGAAGAGCGGAAAGAGTCAGATATTTTCTGTAGTGGTACGAGTAGATCGACAATTTCTCCGACATCTTTAGCAAAGTATCGGATTCCACTTGAGTCCCAACAGCCATCCCAGGTAAGGAGCCCCATTGAGAGTATAAGGTCAGAGTGAAGATCAGGTTTCAAACGCTAGGAATCTAGTTTTAGTGGGAGGTAGCCATAAATTATATAAACGTAAAGTAGTGGAGAACCCGACCATTTAAAATTTTTCAAAAGAACCAGAAACATTGATATATACCATATGTAGAGTATTAAATAAGATTCAAGAAATAAAAACTCCGGGAGTTTTCGAGAGATTATAAAAGTGAAAATACTTTTGATACGTCCTAATATATTTCAGTTATTCTGAAAGGGAATAAGATATATTATGGTCCGTGTACAAATAGTTTGATACATGAAGCGAAGTCCAGGATGAGATAATATAATAGTTGCTACAGTCAAAGAATCGCTTCAATCAATGTCGTTTATAATGTTCCATCATCCCAAGTCGATAGATGCAATTTCCTCACTGGGTTGAGTTCGATTATCCATAAATACTTATCGTGTGTCAAGTAATAAAGTCTTATACAGTTTTCGTCCGTTTTCACCTTGAATTAAATACAGATCATCGCCTAATTCTGGAGATATTTTTTTCCGGATTTAAAAGGCGATCGACCAGAACCAAACCGACTACCAATGATTTTCCGTTGACTTTTCTTTCGTTATTTTATTTTATCCATCGTTTCCTGTTTAAGACTGGCTTTCTGGTTCCTTCGAAAGTCTACTTCAACTCTGTAGTTCTAACATTTTCCACTCACCATGGAAATGTTACTAACTCATTAGTGATATTTTTCACTATTGAATTATTTTCACTCGTGAATTTTAATTAGTGATTATATCTTCTCTCCCAACAGGAGTAGATTGGTTCGCCTAAGGCCCAGTTCACACCCCTCCTTAGTTTTCTAAGCAGGCGGAGATGTTTACCTTTTGCGTTCTGTTTAGGATTGGGTTTCAGGTTCCTTCTAAAGTCTATTTCCACATTATATTTCAAACGTCTCCGGCTGAATTCTGAAATGATATCCACTAATTATTTTATTTACTCTCATCTCCTCCTATAAGAATAGATAGGCTTGCCGATCGTCCGGTTCACACTCCTCTCCTGTTTTTAAATGGGGGTTTAGATGTTTATATCTTATTTTGCTGTTTAGGATTCGGTTTCCGATTCCTTCTGAAGTTTACTTCAACATTATAAACCTACACTCTTCAACTGAGCTCTGGCTAATTATTTAATTTCTTCTTTCCCAATAGAAGTAGATAGGTTCGTCTATCATCCAGTTCACAATCCTCCTCTGTTTTTTTGTTTTTTTTAACAAGGGGTTTAGATGTTTATTTTTTTAATTTCATGTTTATAATTGGGTTTCCGGTCCCTTCTAAAGTCTACTTCAACTCTGTACTCCTACCATCTCAAACTGAGCTCTGATTAATTATTTACTTTCTCCTTTCTCAATAGTAGATCGGTTCGTCTACCGCCCGGTTCACACTCTTCTTCGTCTTTTGAACGGAAGTAGAGTTTTATCTCTTGATTCCTGTTTGAGATTGGGTTTCCGGTTCCTTCTGATGTCTACTACCACATTATACTTCTAATGTCTGCGCCGGAACTCAGAAATGGTATTCACTAATTAAATCTTGACCTCTTCAAGTCTGGCATTAACGGTTTCCTTTCCTTCATACCTCTAAGAACTTAACTTCTTGCTCTATCTTATACAGTAATCCTCTATCTTGAGTGGCTCTTTTGCTTTGTATTAGGTGATCATTATTTTTTTAAAAATGTGTTTTTCTTTAAAAACAGCGTATGTTCAAGACATAGGCTATCGAAGTCTATATTTTTTTAATATGGTTGAAAAGTCGTAACTTCTAATGTAATATGTCATGCCTGTTCAGGAAGTAGGTGTTCATGGCTTTTCACAACTTACGTCTTTTGTTGCTCTGATCGTTAGTAAATGTCAATGCAGCTGATAGCACAGTATACGGGTGCACCAGGGAAAATCTAGCTGACCCTAACCTAGAGCTGATATCTCTTCTGTCCTTGAGCGCACCGCTGAATGTGGTTTGAACATTCAATACCTCTTAAACCAAGCTACTAATGTTTCATCATTAAAGAGCACACGCACAGAGTTATTCTCCAGTTAATATGAACGGCTTTATTATCAATGAAACTCTTTGCCTGGAACGTCCATTAAGATTCAAGTGCTCTCCAAACCTCAAATGGAACTCATATATACAATCAATGATGCTGGAAAAAGGTGAGGTTAATTTTTACCGATCGAGCAAATACCTGACATTTCCTGCTATGCTCCATTTCCACAAGAGCCAGTTCAAACCGAAAATGGAGTACTGCTGCCTAGTCTTATCTTTCCAGCCTAAAACGTTAACGCTGGCTTGTGCGTGTTCAATTATTTTCCACGTTGCCCACAGACGAAACTTTGCAAGCCTCTCGCTACTTTATGCCTATATTCATGGCTAACGAGTTGCATTCCTTTGTTCCACAAGTTCAGACCTTCACTGCTCGGACCCACTATACCATGTACACGGGGTAAACACATCAGTATCCTCTTCGTATTGCATTACAAACAAGAAATCTCCACTCAGAGTGCGTCTTCCACAGAAATGAAACGCTCTTAAACTGGAGCCCAAAAAGATGCTTCCCTCATCTTAACGTCGTCAATTCTCTGATCAACCGTTATCTACCTTACATATTTCCACAATGTACACCACTTACTCCTTGTATTTTGTCTAAAATAATATACAAAAGAGTACTGTTAATCCTTTAGACCTCTCTCTTGTAATTTAAGGCCACAACCTCACAATCTTAGGTACTGCTGGGGCTTTATAGCATATGAATTTCATGGGTTGAGTTGATGGCCTCACAATCAACGGGTTTTGAATTCATAATTATCTTTTTACTCATCTGGTCTTCAACCAAAACTAAAGGGTCCAACTGTAAGAAGAAGAGATGGTTACATACATTCCCAACGAAAACGAATGCAATGACCTCGGCTGGAATTCGAACTCGGTACGTCAATTCCATCTTTTTTACCGCTAACAGCTACGCTACGCGAACATCCCACGATTAAAAAACCACATATTTTGTGTCCTGTGCTCGTATTCATATGCATATATGAGAATTTGCTGCCAATGTTCTTTACGTTTGATTTAAATATATATATATATATATATATATATATATATATATATATATATATATATATATATATATATATATATATATATATATATATATATATATATATATATATATATATATATTCAGATTTGAATATGCACGAAGGTCACCAAGAAATTAATTCGTGGACACGAAAGGATTAAAATTAAAATAAATAGACATAATTAAGCAAACCTTTTTTAATGGAAATATGCTACCTATATATATATATATATATATATATATATATATATATATATATACACACATATATATATATATATGTGTGTGTGTGTATATATATATATATATATATATATATATATATATATATATATGAAAAAAAAATTGATTCGACAAACAGATGGATAAATTGTCGTCTAAATTACGCAAAAATGAAAACATTGACCGCTCATTTTAACAAATACATTTACCAACATTACACAATAATATCTTCAAATACTAAAGAGTACATTTCTTCAATAAAATCGCCATTGGCCTCAAACACTGCCTCCAGACGTCTTCGGAATCACATGCAACTCCATAATTCTTGCTTTCAGTTCATCTTTGGTGTTACAAACAGTTTTGTTGGTCTCTCGTTCAACTGTGCTTCACACATAATAATCAAGGGGGGTGCAGTCTTGGGAGTTATGTGGTCAGATTTAAGGGGTGATTTGGTCGCAGAAATTGTCTGACAGCCATGACCGGGTTCTCCTGCTTGTGTGGCATGGGGCAGAGTTGCCAGACATAGTGTTTTCTATTTGCCACCATCTTGACCGAGGACAGCACTATCTCTTCTAGGCACTTGATGTAGGCCTCCGTGTTGAGTCTGAGGGACCCTGGGAAGATCAATAGAGGCATAACTTCGTCATCACTAGTGATCATCCCAAACGCCATGATTGGATATATCAACCATCTCTTTCCGAATCCTCTACACTGTCCTCAGATTGATACCCAAACACTCTGAAATGTTCGTATTCGAGCTTCCAGAGCGAATATCGTTTCCAATTTTCTGGCAGAGTGAATTGCGTCATACTGCTCTTTTCCTCACAGTGGGTGCCAAACTGACCCTACTATATCTTACAACTGACAAAATCAAAAACAAACAACGCGAATGCCCGAAATTAAAAATATAATATGGCTACAATTTACCCATCGCACCCTGTATATGTACGGAGCCATTCTTGTAAAATCTGTCGGCTAACACACCAGATGAAGAAACCGTTAGTAAAGTTAATTGACAAAAGCGGAATAAATTCACAATTTTTACTTCCTTCTCGTTTTATTAACAAATATTTCACCAATAAATTCTAATTTTAGTCGCAGTTGCTTTTTCCTCCTCCTTACATATTTTCTCCTGCAGTGCGAATTGTTTCCTCTCTTATCAATTAACTTGGTTAACGCTTTCTCTGATGATTCGTTAGCGGAAGGCGCTCTCAAGAATGCCTTCGTGCATATTCAAATCTGTATATATATATATATATATAAAACATTAAAAGATAAAATACCGACAACTAATTCATCACTTCTTAAACCAACCTTAATTGTTTTATGACCCTTCTCGCAGAACTCTTCAATTGCTATTTCAAGAAAGACATTCGGATTACTAACACAAAAATAGAGAATGTTTCATATCGAGAATATTTAACATTGAAAAACATAAAGAAAAAATTAATTATTTTTAATAATATGTGGAAATCTCCACCCTTTACCTGAAGACGGTTGCGAGACCAGAAACACGTGTTGTAAAATTATGAAAAATAAAGGATAATATTTTAAAAAAAAAATCACATTACAACCAAAAACGTTTGTGGTACCTCTCTTCTTTTTAATATACACACTTTTCTCTCGTTGGAACTACTATAACCTCTTCCTTATATATATATATATATATATATATATATATATATATATATATATATATATATATATATATATATATACCAGAAGTTTGAACTTGAAAACCGAGCAAACTAGAGAAACACTTGCTACTGCGGTATAACCAACTTTGAAAAGAATCGAAAAACTTTGAAAAGGGCTGCCTCCAGTAGCATAGTAAATATCATTTGATAGTTAAACTCGTTTTACTAAGTTTAGAATAGTTTTCGATAATCTTGCCATTTTCAAACACTAGCCTGATTTGAAAAGCCGCGTTTAAAATCCAGTATTGTTTGTTACCTTGGCTCAAACACCGATCATATGGGCACTGCTGGGAAATATGAAACTAAGTTCGCAATGAAATAAACTATATATAATCGTTTTAAAGGTTATTCATGTTGTTTAATATAGTATGACCTGTATCTCGTACATTTTAGAGCAGGTAACCTGTTACGTAAATCAAATATATATATATATATATATATATATATATATATATATATATATATATATATATATATAAAAACGTAGCTCTTGATACAGCTAATTTCATTACTATCATTATCTTACACAGTTGAAGAAAAAAGTTATCAAATAGTCATTAATGTTTGCTTTGCTCAGCAGAGTTCTGGCAAAGTATCAGATAATTTCCAAGAAGTTGGCACCATCTCTACTCTTTAGGGAGATTGGCGTCGTTAAAATGTTCAATTTCAAACTCTCACCTACGGGTGATTCTATACACAGAGTAGTTTGACAGCTATTGGAATCAAGATTGCACCTTTTTTTTTATTCTTAGGGAAAATGGAAGCAAAAATTACAATTACAAATAGATTCAGAAAGAGACAGTTGAAATTTCTAGCGTGCATACGGAAAGAGGGCTTAGTATATTTGACGCTAACAGGACACACTGAAGAAAAATGGGACATAGGAAAGCAGTGGGTAACCTACGCAGCGACATTGTGTAAATGGTTGGCAGAAGAGGGATTATGAGATAGCAAAAAGAAAAACTTTGCTAAAGGCTACAAGAGACAGGAAAATTGTAGAGACATGGTCGATCACTTCCTGAAGAGACATTGTAGGAGATGTCTCATGATACATGATTCGTGATGATTGTTAAAAAAACGTAAGTATTGTACAGTATAATATATGCGGTTACCAAATCAGGTTTTACTAATCTTGCAAGCTATTATTTCTGTAGTTAGTTCTACTGCGACTAGGGGCTTACGGTCATATAGGCACCGGTTCTCGTTCGATCACCGAAGTTAAGCAATGCCAGTACTTAGATGTGTGATCGCATGGGTATACCAGGCATTGAAAGTATGGGTGTGTGAGTGTTGTAATTGATTACGTCTCGTTGGAAATCTGCCCACCGTGTTCTAATTCCTGTCGGGTTCGTTTTCGCTTACTCACAGACAGCCTTGAGAATGTAGAAATCTCCCTATCCAGCCATGGGTTAGTTAGTAGAAACTGCATGAGTAAATGATTATTATCTCTGAAAACATTCTTAAAATCTAAAAATAGATTTAAATAACGTGCAAAAATTTGATAAGTCGTAAAAAACAAAACAAATTAATAAAATACTGTAACTAGGTGCTCCACATTTGTAACCTTGTGGCTGACTTAACTAAACTTAAAGGTTGATGCATGTCAGAGTTGCATATTCCCCGGCGCTATAATTAGTCAGTTTTATACTTCAGTGGCGATTCGAAGGCTTGTTAATAGAAGATTTATTAATTGATTGACTCGTTATTTTTTACGGCTTATAAACCGTTTGCAGGTTATTTAAGGCTAGAAAACATATTTTACATTGTAAGATTTTTATTGAGATAATTATGGTTTAGCGTTAGAGGTCTTACTAATTAACCCATAGCTGGGGTAAGAAGAGGTGGACTCATACATTTCCTGAGCGTATTTGCGCGTAAGTGAATATAACGAATACAACGGGAATTCGAACTCAGTTCGCCGATTAACGATTATATCCATTACACCATCCGCACACCCAATCTTACTGTGCCCGGTATTCCCATGCTGTCAAATATCTAGGTACTGACCAGGCTTGACGTTGCTTAATTTCAGGGATCGAACGGGAACCCGTGTTTCAACGTGATGTACCAGTAAGCCTAGTTGACAGAAGAGCTAACATCAGATGGTGGGCGGGGTTCGCTTTGCTTAAGTGCTTAACGAAATAGTCTCACAGAACATAGCTAAATGTGTTCTACACTAAGTTAAGCTGAGGAAACGAAGTGGGTCAGTTACGTTTTTTTTTTGTTCTGCGCTAGTAGGCGGTGTTCGAGTCGCAGGGATAAAAATAAAAATGTATACTGGTTATTTTTACAGACGCAGGACAATCTGATCTGAAGCAAGCTGATGAAAAGAAATCTTTTTAACTAAACTTATATACGGTGTTGTTGGAAACTTCTGAATGCAAGTATATTAGCCTGGCAAATTGCCGGGGAAGTTTAAAAAAAAACAAACTTTAAGACCAAGCGTCAGGTGTCCTTTCCTCTCATTCGGGGAGTGGCTGGGTTTATTGCGCGACGCCTAAAAGGGGATGTCTCGAGGGGTCTTGGGCAATTTTTTTCGCGGTATTGCAATCTAAACCCACTTTAAACGTCGGCATGTGCCACATTCGTTAGCGTCGTGGGCGCACTAAAAAATCCCATACGTTATTTACGATATATGATTGGTCGCTAAAGATAGAATGATCGGCTCTTTGTACCGCTCGAGAGGTTACCTGACTCCATCAGCCATGCTTTATCTTTAAAAGAGTGAGATCAGACACCAAAATAAAGAGTAAAGCTGCCAATTCTATCTTTCCAGCCTCGGCAGAATTCAAAAACTCGTAGGCGATGAATTATTATCCCACAGAAAAATCTCGAAAGCCTATCACCATTGCCATATAAATTGTTCTTGGTTTCCACCAGTTCACACCTTTACAGTTAATACGGGTGATGCAACGTACACGGTGATGAACCATCATTATCCCCTTTGTATTCAATTGATGAGAAGGAATTTGAATTCGGACAGCTTCTTCCAAAGAGGCGCTGCTTTGTGAAGCAGAAACTCGAGTGGATAATTCCTCGATAAATACAAAATTAACCACGTCGAATCTAGGATCAATCGTTATCTAGCTAATATATCCTTACAATCTACAATTCTTATGTCCATAAAACAATCCCATTCAGTAACCCTCTGCCTTAAGTGATTATTTGAATTTGTATTATTGAAGAAGAGCGTAAAATATTGATGGACTCAGGTTATCCAGTTAACTTCAGTGCAACAAGTTTCTTTAATAAGGAGCAATGATATATATATATATATATATATATATATATATGTATATATATATATATATATAATTAAAAATTTTATTCAAATGCTTGCGAATTTCGTTCTATTTTAGAAACAGGAAGGCATAAGACAACTCCCCTACAATGTGAGCAATTACTAATGGTTGATTGTGATAATCGGGCATGAATGATTTACTATACATGATATACCCTACATATATATATATACATATATATATATAATATATATACATACAGATACAGTGGGAGAAAGCGAAAGAGAAAGGCATAGTATATATATATATATATATATATATATATATATATATATATATATGAATGAAGAAATATAGTTTTAAGTTGTGCTATATTTGCGGGATAAAGTGCTCAATATCAGAGATAGAGCGTATGTAAATATATATATAAAAGTGAACATTGAACTTAGAGGCTCTGAGTGTTGACTTCAATGTTCACTTCATTTATATATATATATATATAGTTTTTCTTGCCAGAATCCATTTGCTTGATACATTTGTGAATTTACTATTTGTCTCTGCGTTGAATATTACTGCCATATCTGGTCTGGAGTCCCTGCTGTATATCTTGAGATTTATATTATTAAAGATAAAAATTCAGATGAGTTGCTGAATCTTTGTAGTGAGAACATTTCCAAATGTAGGCATAAAAAAAACGCTTTAAAACATAAACACGATTTTATAACATGTTGTTACCCATAACAGTTCGATCTTGGATCACTAACGTCGGACATGAGATTTAAATGGAATGACTCTTATGATTACCTATATATATATATCATTGTCTGTGTTTATGTGGTTCTCTGTATATTTTTT
Organism: Acanthosepion esculentum; assembly: GCA_964036315.1. Lineage (NCBI taxonomy): Eukaryota > Metazoa > Mollusca > Cephalopoda > Sepiida > Sepiidae > Acanthosepion > Acanthosepion esculentum. The sequence goes on along the minus strand of OZ038486.1, from coordinate 65,392,297 downwards.
GATCATTTAATTTGTGTTAACAAACTTTATTTATGTGTTGGTATATGTGTATATGGATATGTAGGTAAAATGTTTTCCTAAACATATATATATATATATATATATATATATATATATATATATATATATATATATATATATATATATATATATATAAAGGTAAAAGACAATAGGAAAAGTGTATTATTAGCCGACGCGTAAGGTAAAAAAGAAATGGATTTATTAAAACAAATTATTTATTGGCAACAAAATAAAATGTGCTTAACAACTGGAAGAAGTTAGAAAACGCTATTGTATTCATATTCTTCCACTTGCTAAGGACATTTTGTTTTGTTGTCAATAGTTATTTTGTTTTAATAAATTCATTTCATTTTAACCTTGTAATGTCGACATTGGACAAAACGCGTCGGCGAATGATACAGTTTTCCTATTGTCTGTTGCCTTTATAAATATTAGCTTTTTCTATAGGTTAACTCTGAGAAATTTTTCATATATATATATATATATATATATATATATATATATATATATATATATCGGGAGTGAGAGAAAGAAGAGTGGGAGATGGATGGATATAATAAACAATAATTAATATATATATATATATATATATATATATATATATATATATATATATATATATATATATATGTAAATAAAAAGAAAGAACAGTAAGATATATAATCCGGTGTTCTTATTGATATTTTTATTTTTACAAAATAGTGCTCAATGTAAATTTACAGAGCATTAATATAAATTAACTGATTTAAAATATATTTTTTCGCTAAACAGTAATAACCATGTTTCAAAAATGGAAGCTAAAAGCTTTGAATTTAATTTTGTAATTAAATTAAAAACATTAGTTCCATTTCATCCTCAAGCGAATTTTGGAGTAACTTATTTAAAAATTTACTGAGTTTTAAAAGCACAGAAAAGATTCATAATTCACTGTTTCCAAGCATACGGAAAAATCCAGTCACTCAGACAAGGGGTGGTTCCGTGTTCATTTTTATTAACTTTTGTTGTATCAGTTATTAGTTACGTTCGAAAAAGGGGTTATGTTTAGGTAGGGTGGGGATGTATTTTTCAACGAATTCTGACATCCGTTAAATGCATGTCGTCTGGGTTTTGTTTTTTTAATTTATGGTTAACGGCAAAAAATTCTTACGACATTTTTTCTATTTGTATACTTAAAGATTTTTGTGGGATGTTTAGGTTAGAATACGTTTTATTTAACTACATTTTTAAAATATTTTCACTTTTAATTTTTAATAGACTATATTTTTTTATTAAAACAAGTAAATGTGCTAGAATTACTTACAGTATATAAAATTATATTTTCATATCAAGTTTCAGTACGTATATTAGAAGGTCACATTTTTATTTTAATTTTATTTTTAAATATTATTTAAAGAAAAGTTTTGACAATGACGGCAAAAAATAGATAATTAATTTCTCTGATTCAGTAAACTTTTATTTTTTATAAACTTAGTAATATATAGTTTCTCATGTATGTACAAAGGACATGGGTCATTTAATGGCCTACATATTCTAGATTTTCGTCTTAATTTCATTTTACTGTAGGTGTTTTATTGGATTCTTTTAATTGCTAGAAGTATTTTGAGAGAAATGTTTAGATTAGAATTCGTTTTATTTAACAACAATTTTAAAATATTTTCACTCTTAATTTGAATAGACTATATTTCTTTTTAAAACAAGTAAATGTAATAGAATTGCTTACAGTATATAAAATTATTTTTTCATATCAAATATAAGTATGTATATTACCAGGTCGCACTTTCTAATTTTATTTTTAAATATTATTTAAGAAAATTTTTTGACAATGACGGCAAAAAATAGCTATTTCATTTATCCGATTCAGTAAATTTTTACTTTTTATAAAATTAGTAATATATAGTTTCTCATGTATGCACAAAGGACATGGGTCATTTAATGACCTACATATTCTAGCTTTTCTTATTAACTTCCATTTTACTGTAGGTGTTTTATTGGATTCTTTTAGGTGCCAGAAGTACTTTGAGAGAGATGTTTGATTTCTATATTTATTTATCCTAAATGAATTTGATATTGGTTGAACCGTTTTTTGAACTCATGGCTTGTTCAACCTATATAGATTTTTATGTTTTCAGGATTTTCAATAGAAGAGATATTGCATTGGTATACTAGAAAATTACAAAATTAAATTCTAAAATTAAATTCGAACCTTTTAGCTTCCATTTTTGAAACATGGTTATGTGTAGCGAAAACATATTTTAAATCAATTAATTTATAATATATATATATATATATATATATATATATATATATATATATATATATATATATATATAGCCTGATGATTGCCTTAAGCATGAATCTGTCGCCCCTGAATGTTCACATTTATACAGTACTGAATCGATCAGTTTGCCTATAGTCCTTTCTTTCTTTTTCTTTTTTCAGTATTGTCGCTTTTATTCGAGACTGTATCTGGATAAGAGTTTTAAGTTCTGACAAGTTGTCCGTTGGTTCCACTAACGGTTTTTTTCTTTTCTCTTATATATATATATATGTATATATATATATATATATATATATATATATATATGTGTGTGTGTGTGTGTGTGTGTGTGTGTGTGTGTGTGTGTGCGTGTGTGTGTGTGTGTGTGTGTTTTAGTAGTAGATTAGGCGGTATGGACAGACATTTATCATAAAAAGAGCTTAATGACTTATGACAAAGCAAATGTATTCTCCCCAAATCATGTATTTTCCCGCTGGTTAGTACATTTAGATTCACTAATGCGCAATCTTCAGGCGGCTGACATTTTTCACCGTTGTACATGTTCCATGTACCCCCCACGACAAACTCCAAATATAAAATCTCCGAATTGCTTTTTTTTAAGCCGGCGTAATGCTTAAAATGTCGCCGTTCGGGCATTTCTCTGTCCACAACGGCGTGGATGGTCAGAATCTTGAATACTTGAGAGTTTACATTTTCCGTTCACGGTGGTAGATTATATGGAACCGGCTTTAGAGCAAACAGTATTGCCCACCTGAAGTGAATGCATCAATCTTAAAGTAGTGGCCGTCCGGAAGAGACACCTTTTAGTGAATAACAGATATGTATAAACTAAAAATCATGAGGTTTTTCTCGAATTATCAAAGAAACACTTCACAAGATAATTCATGTTACATAAAATATTTTGCAAGTGTACGTGAGAGATAGATAAAGAGAAGTACGGATAAACATACAGCCAGAGACAGAGTTTTAGATATAGACGGAAAGTTCCAGCCTAAAATTACATGATTTTGAATAGATAAGTCAAACAGAATACTGTATGGACTTTTATCTAGGCCAATTGTGTACATGAAGCTTGGAGACAGAAATGACTACTTCAAGAGAGACTGGAGAAACTATGTATTTGTGCAATTTTACCCGTCATCGGAATTCCCGAACCATTATGTCCCATCTTGTTAAACACAAATGCGTGTTGTTATTTGCGTCTGCATGTGTGCGTGTGTTTTCTGACTTTCATGGTAACTGCATGTTTCGATTTTCAATACAGGAATAACGAAGAAAAAGAAAGTAATTCTCTTGCGTAAGTCGGTCATGAGCTGCTTTCGCTGGTTCCCAGACTTCATGAATTTAAGCGTTCTACTAGGCTGGTATCTCGCTCTCATCATTTCAGTGTCGAAACTGTTAAAATGTAGCCGTCTTTTATACTCCAATAGCTTCATGCCACGCACTTCTCGCCTGTGAAACTCTCTCCCCTTTTCCTGTTTCTCGGATAGCTATAATCTCCAACTATTCAAACGTAATGTCAATCGACATCTCCAGATGTCTTGATCCATCCCCTATCCTTCTCTTCATCCTTTCCTCTATAACACCTATTTGCTCTAGCTCCAACCCTCTGTAACCTCTTGCATGCTAGTGGCTTCCCGCCTTGCTTGGGGTGAAACGCTTAATAAAAATTCCTTGTCCAGCACAGAGAGGACAGATCATTTTCTTCTCTTTACTTATTAATACAGACTGACCACAACTGATTTCCCAATGCTGCTAAATCTCACGATCTTGGCATAACGTCGGAACATCCTTCTACGGCAGTTTAATCTGCTGGAGGTAACCAGCGGCTGCGTGGTCTGCCGTGATGTCGTCTGTTTGCAGATAGCGAATAGATAACACTGGTAAGGTGATCAGCAGGACATCGCGGGACGTTACCGAGCCAGCGAACACGCTACTGAGCCATGTTATGGAAGTTGTTTGTCTGGCCGTTTATGCAGCGAAGCACCTCATTGGACACAAAATCAGACAAGTGCACCCTTCGATAGTCCTGAAGTTGCGGCACTCGAAGCCATAGACGTGAGAGGCGGAGGTCTTACTGAGAGGCCAAGTCTCGGCGACGTATAAGTAACATAGAGATGAGAGTGGTGTTGTAGTTTTTGCGCGTCTGAAGATGTAACTGCAGCGGTTTCTCTTGTCACCTGCAATCAGTCCACGTCTTCCGTTGATCTCCGTGAGGAAGTCGCCGGAGTTGGAAACTTCTGAACCCAAATACTCAAAAAACGTGGCGAACTCGACTTCTTCAGCGGCCTAAGTTAAAGTTTTTAACCAGGAGAAATAAACTTCATCCAAATTCAAAATTTAATTACGCAATCCCAACTCAACATAAATAAACAGTATTTCGAACTAGTATGGGGTAGATCCTCCATTTGCTAGTTTCAGTGCTTGCATTAGATTTTTCATAGATTTGATCAAATTATCAACAATCGTCTGATCCATATTTTGCCACTCCTTTAGGAGTGTTTCTTTAACGGTTGCCACTGACGTAATTTTGGTTGCATGCTCTCGAAGTTTTCGCTTAGGTTGCTCCCATATTGTACTGTATTGGATTCCTGTCAGGATTTTGGGCTACCCATGGCAGTGACTTGATTCCTTGCGATTCCTTCCAGGCCTTTGCTCCTATGACATGGCACTCCATCTTGAATAAGGTAGATATTTTTGTCAATCTGATTGGTTTCAAATAGTGGGAGTAGTCCTTTCTCTAATATTTGACAGTATTTTGGACCATTTAATCGCTCGTCAACAAGAATCAGCTCAGATTTACCTCCAAACCAGAGAGCGCCCGACACTATTACAACAATCTCTCCATGTTTCAAGGTCGCTCGCAGACGTTCAGTGTTCCAAGTTCCATTCTGATTTCTCAAAACATAAACCTATCTCGAATTCGAATATTGGCAGAATCTACTTTCATCTGACCAAATTACAGACCGACCAAATTCATAAAATTTTTCTCTCGAATTCTCTCACCCAGTCGATACTCTTGTCCCTGTTAAACTCTGAATTCAAGGGCCTCTTTCTTGCAACTCTTCTTTGGTAAGCCTAGCTCGTTCAGAGTCTTTCTCACCGCATATGGCGACATTTCCATGCTGTTGGCGACATCTTTGACGCTCTGACGACGGTTTATGATGACTTCCCTCTTCAGAGCCCTTTTCGTTCGCTCAGACACAGTGCTTGGTCTTCCTGAACCTTGTTCCACACGACAATGGCCTTCTTCATTAAATTTATTGACAATATTATTATCCGTTTGATGATTACCCTGAAAAAAACCTAGCAATTTCTCTATTTGACTTGCCAAACTGATGCCATCCTATTATATGCCTTCGTTAAAATTCACCAATTTTCTTACTTCCGCAAACTTTCACTGCAAAATATAAGTCAACTATCGTTCATAGATGAGAGTAGCTTGATACTAACACGGTATTGTCTGAAAAAAAAAAGAAGAGACGTTATTAAATAAGCCAAAATTGCTGTAATGAAGTGTGGCTAAAAACTTATCATAGCCCACTGTACAACAGACGGCTAGAACTGATTAATGCTAACTTCGTCAGCTTTAGAGTTCAACCCAGTTAATGTTAACTCAAAACAAACGAAAGAGTTGAAAACAAGGCAAACAGGAAAATATCAATGTGGGGGTATCTCTAGACACGTGTGTGTGTATATGTAAGGCAGAATGCGTTTGTAATTTAAATATCAATGTAAAAGGCCGCATTTCTTTTAATATACGGTGACACTAAACAGCGTTTCCTATACTGTATACTTAAAAGAAAAAATTTGCCGGCCATTTTCCCTGTTCTTAAATTTCATAGCGCAAAACTGTTTGATAAAATCAAACTGGAGAAACACATCTTAAGAGTCAATTTAACCAGACAATTATCTATATTAACAAAAACAAACTGCATAGAGTCCACAAAAAAATGAATCATGAATGTTCTCCCTCTACATATAAGACACATGCTTGAGGCCGACGGTGACAACTTTTCATTTTTTTTTCTCCGTCGACTAAAGCTCTCTGATCACGTTGTGCAATGTTTTGGTGAAAACCCAGGGAGAGTTTGAATGGCTGTATAGTGATTACTCGGTGCTCATCTGTTTATATATCATGCCTACTCCATATCATTCAAATCTGTTTTAGGTTAGTTTATACCCCAATAACGCTGAATAACCCAGGTCTCATGTATTGGGGCTTTATCATTTAGCAGAATAAAACTGCGGTATGTTTGAGATTTTCATCTAGATAACGTCGTTGATTCAGCCAACCTTTTACAGCTTGTTTGTCCGTCATATCTGAAACCGTTCCAAATCATATTGGAACCACCTCCATCTTTGAGTTGAGATAAGTTACTGTTTGGACGCAAAGATCTATTTCATTCTGCTGGTGAATATGAGTTAATCGTGACTTCCAGGCACGACAATACGCAGATTCCAGGCGTCTGCTGATAGTTAACCGACTGACACGCATGTTTCGATTTTCAATCCAGGAATAACGAAGAAAAAGAAAGTAATTCTCTTGCGTAAGTCGGTCATATACAGGTCAGCTCATTTTCGGGAAAGCCGGGGTACGAGGGCACGATCAGATCGAATAAAGATCGATCGCGTTCTTGGTTTGATGCCATTTCTTGTTCAGCCTAATAACCTGGATCTGAAACCGGGGGAATCTTTCGTGTTGACAGGCTCGAGGGATGGCAACCAATCATCTGGCACCTGACTTCACAGAAGCGGGATTTCTTGGCATGTCCTTTCTTTAGCTGTATAGTGTTCCGTCGGAGGCACGGTGGAGTAATGGATCACTCGAATTGAGGAATCGGAGAGCCGAGTTCGAATTCCAGTCGAATCCATTACATTCACTCACGTGCTAATACCCTTAGGGAGGGTAGGAATCCTTTTCATCTCCTCTCCTCCATGGGTAAATAGCAAGACAGACCGGGTTCTATAGCCTTGGATGGCAACTGGTCTACTGCATAAAGAAATGGCAACCTACTGCGGGAATAAAAATCTGCCTCGTCAGTCATGTATCGAAATATAAATAATCGTCTAAGCGTGTATCACGCATGGTACATAACTGAACTGATGTGCTTCGTCAGCGTTCATACAGTTTTGAATTCAGACTTTTCCTTCTCCTAGACGGGTTGCCACCCAACGATATAGGACTCAGTCTTTGCTACTATTTACCCATAGCTAGAGAGAGAAGAGTAAGATTCATACTTTTCCCAAGGTTATTAGCACGTAAGTGAATGGTTATTTTCTAAGCTGAACTTAGATGTGGCACAAGGCCGAAAGTATGGGGTACCTAGTGAGGTTCGAACTCACTTTTCAGTCGTAACTGATCTAGCGAGATAAGCTTGCTAACCATTATACAAGTACGTAAGTGAATGTAATGGATTCGACTGGAATTCAAATTCGGCTCTCCGATTCCTCAAGCCGAGCCGCTATCCATTACTCTACCGTATAGTTTTCCGTCTTTATTCAATTTTATTTATTTCCTTTTGCGTTTTGTCTATGTATGCAGATAGTGCAACGGGTAACTTCACCGAAAGTGCAATCGGTGGACAGAGCTCAAATTCCGGGCTAGCCCGTTGCATCTAAATTTCAGAGAAATTCTCTTGGGAAAGGCAACTATCGTTTTTTTCTTTCTCTAACAATAGGTTGAATAACAGACAAGACTTGGGTGGCAACGAATCTAAAAGAAGGAAAGCTCTGAATTCTTAAACCATGAAGAAGGCGACGGTAAACCATTTCACTAGCTTTTCTAATTTATTGCGCTTGAATTATAGTGAAGAAAAATCTGTAGAGGGTAATGATCGCCTACGTCCTGACCAAGATCCCTTCACTACGCGGTGGCATTAGTTTCGTTTGTTTTTTTCTGTGTGTGTGTGTGTGTGTTTTTATTTTTTCAGGTCTGTAAATGTAATTAATATTGTTTATTTAAAAAAACAGAGCATTTACTTAAATAAATTATATCTATAAAAATAACGTATAAACAGAAAATATATTAAATAATTGTGGGACTTAATCCATTTCACTATATATATATATATATATATATATATATATATATATATATATATATATATATATATATACATATATATATATATATATATATATATATATATATATATATTACTGTTAAAAAGCGAATCGAAGCACAAAACCTTCTATTGTCCCTGAATGGACGTAACCAAGGAAGCATTCTGGTTCGCAATATGTGCGTATAAAACGAATATATATATACATATACATATACATATCTCTCTCTCTCTCTCTCTCTCTCTCTCTATATATATATATATATATATATATATATATATATATATATATATATATGTATATGTATATATATATATATATATATATATATATATATATATATATATATATTACAATTGGAAATATTTCATATACAGATTAAGCCCTTGAAAAGTGGACATATTACCACAAGAGGAATCTAACCTCTATTGCTATATTAAAAAAGAAACAATAAAAATACAGAGTATTTACTTAAATAAATTGTAACTATTAAAATAACGTATAAACAGAAAATATATTTTTAAAAATTGTTGGACTTAATGCATTTCTTTATATGTTGCGTTAAGATACGTTTCATGAACAGATATGATCGATCGAGAAAAATCGTCAAAGATTGTGTGTTTAAAAACAGTAATTTGGTCTTTGCTAACCAGATGCTTCCCTTTAGTTAAATGTTATAGCAGGTCAGAGCAAATGGTATGGTGATACAGGTTCGATTCCTGTCGGAAAATGTATATTTTCAACGACATTTCTCGAATATTCAGGTCGGTAAATGTAATGGATACTGTTTAATTAAAAACAGAGTATTTACTTAAATAAATTGTATCTATAACAATAATGTATAAACAGAAAATATATTAAATAATTCACGAACGTAATCCATTTCATTATATGTTGTCATTGTTGACTCTAAGATACGTCTCGTGAGCAGATGTGATCGATCGAGAAAATTCGTCGAAGATTGTGTGTTCAAAAACAGTAATTTGGACTTTTTATTTTGTTTCTTCTTTGTGTGTCTGTGGGTGTGTGTCCTAAAAAGGTAGATAATTGGTGTCTTTAACGGGCAGAGGAAGAAATATTCGGAAATAAACGAAACGAGAGGACAGTAGGTGCATATTTACAGACCGAAATATATTTGAAATACTTTTTTTAAAAGTAAATCATAGGCACCTTCAAAGCATCGATGTCAGATAAAATAAGTCCAAATCGCATTATCGAAATTTCCGTACGTTCAAGCGACGAATCCTTTGCCATTTTTGCTTAATTTCAAATCTTGTGTAACTTTTGAATTTGCGTTTTTTCATTCAGCTTTTTCCTGTATCTGCTGGGGAATTTTCTTTTTATCTCTTCTAATAAAATATTTCATTTGATTTTCCATGTTGTTTTTATTAAATATGCGAAATATATTTTGGTTCTCAAAAGTGAAATTGTATTATGGCTTTAAAAGTACATAGATTGCCACTTTTACCAAAATATCAAACAAGAAAACTTTCGAGAAATTTTCAACTACCCATTATATATATATATATATATATATATATATATATATATATATATGTGTGTGTGTGTGTGTGTGTGTGTACACAAGGTGTTATGGGTAAGTTTTCGCCATTTTATATTAATCAATTTCGCGCATGCGCATGGTTTGCTTTTGATTTTTGCCGACTGCACATTATAGTAAGGTCAGATGGACACCGACTCTGAGAAAAAGAGCATCGTGACGCAATTCAGTCCTCTAGAAAATTGGAAACGGCATGGTATATTGCTTGGCATTCTCCTCGGAAGCTCCAATATGAGCAGTTCAGTGTTTGGGTGTCAATCTGAGGACAGTGCAGAGGATTCGGAAAGAATTGGAATTGTGTAACGGTGATTATCAAGGTGTTTGGAGTGATCACTAGGGATGACGACGTTATGCCTTCATTCATCTTACCATAGGGCCTCGGTCTCAACACGGAGTCCGACATCAAGTGCCTTGAGGTGGTGGTGTTGCCCTAGGTCAAGAGGTTGGCTGTTGAAAGACCCTATATCTGGAAACAGGACTCTGCCACATGTCACACAAGCTGGAGAATCCAGCCATGGCTATCAGATAATTTCCCCGACCACATCACCGCAAACAACAAAACTCCATGTAATACCAAAGATGCAGGAGATTCCGAAGTTGTTTGTAGGCTGTGATTGACGCCAATGTCGATTTGATGATTTTGAGACTTTAGTATATCAAGATATTCTTGTGCAGTTTTAGTAAATATATCCGTTAAAATGAGATGTCACTGTTATTTTCATTTTTGCGCAATCTAGACGACAATTTATCCATCGCACACTATTTACACACACATACATACTTAAAACACTTTTCTTAACTCCCATCCACTTAACATGATTTTCATTCAATCTCTAAATCAAAATGCAACATTGTAGCGTACGCCATATTAAATAGGTCAACTCAAACCTTAAAGTCTATTGGGAATAAATTCTCGAGTCTAATTCCTTACCCCACTACGCCAGCGTTACATGTTCATAATTTTAAATCTTTCCTTTTTTTCTCCCTCCCTCACCATCAATACAATATCTGTATATCTTGAATTTAACCTGGAGTAATTTTTTCAGTGTACATTTGGTTTGCAGGTCTGAAAGATTGAAGGGACTTTTTATAGCTTTCATGAAATAAAGAGTATTAGCTATGGTATTTTAAGTTGTTGATATTCATTAATTTATATATATATATATATATATATATATATATATATATATATATATATATATATATATTTATATATATATATATATATATTAAAATAATAGGAAAGAACAATGAGATTTATAATTCAGAGAACTTAGAATTTATTTTTATTTTTACAAAACAGTGCTCGATAGAACAGTAGAGCATAATATTATAATTTTTTTTGTTATATATATTTTTTAAAAGAATTATAATATATATATATATATATATATATATATATATATATATATATATATATATATATATATATATATATATTAGCAGCATGGCCCGGCGTTGCCCGTGCTGGATTAAAAAATCGTACGACTCATTCAGCAATCGCTATCACTTGACTTAAAATATTTTTGCCCTTCCTTGCCTTTAATGGAGTGCCCTTTGCTCTGCTGATGTTGCTACATGCCTTACTTCTTGCCTATCTTACACTCCGAATTTTTTCTAAGCTCTATACTAAACATTAAATCTGTTACGAAAAAAGAACTAAACAAAATGAACACAAAACGATCAGCTTTAAAAAAAGGACTCGTAATTGGAAAAACCGAATTGAAAAAGAATGTTAACAACAAATACTTTTTCACACCCAAGGCAGTTCTGCGGAATCAGAATCAACGTTGTGTTTAAGCAAGCGAATGAGCCAATTGGATTAAAGTGCCATGCAGATTTAAATTTTTCCCACTTTTGAGGAATGCTGCTATCATTTTTTTTGCATGCTAGCATGCTAGTTAACATTCGTGTCAGTCAGCTGTTGGCTCTCACGCTGGCCAATAGAATCTTCCTGCCTATTCGTGGCAGCCAGGTATAGGCTCTCACTCTGGCCAGTAGAAAATGGCCGCAAACTACATGAAAACTGCCGTAGAAGCATGAAAAATGGATTATTTCCACTATCGATGGGAGTTGGGAAATACAAAGTCGGTCTTGGCCTTGACACTAACTTGGAGCATGTGCATGTAAATTTTGGTGCAAATCCATCGAAAATTGCGACCGTGCATTCGTTACACAGACACACACACACACACACACACACACACACACACACACACACACACACACACACACATCCTGCCTTTTATAGATAGAGATATATAATTTTGAAATTAATAAATGTTTAAATTAAAAATTAATAGATACATATATCATTTTAAAATTATTAAATAAATATTTCTAAATTAGATACCTGTACTTAACGGATATGTATTTGAAATTTCGTTAATTATTTTCTCAGTAAAGTCTCTCGGTTGGCACAAACGTTAAAAATACATTAAAAAAAAACAAATGCGTCACATTCGTCTCAAAGGCATTGTGAGCAACCAAGTGTGAGATAAGCATTATAGAAAGAGAGAGAGAAAGAGAGAGAGAGAAAGAGAGAGAGAGAAAGAGAAAGAGAGAGAGAGAAAGAGAGATAGAGAGAGAGCGAGAGAGCGAGCGAGAGAGAGCGTAGGTGTCTCAGAATGATGAGCCCGAGAGAAAATAAAGACAAAACAAAGTTATTTTCTACGAGACAAGGAAGTATTTAAACATCGTGAACAGCAGACAACAAGAACAATGAATGAAATTTGTAGACGGAATTCAAGAGAATGGGACGCAGATGAAATACTTCTACAAAATTAACTGATTGATTTAAAATATAAAACAAAAATTTGAAAATATGGTTTAATTTTGTTTTAATAACTTTTTTAAAATCTTTTAAAAATTAATATATGTGAAAAATATATATAAAAATTAATTAATTAAAAAAATTAATTAAAAATTAAAAACATATTTTCATATACATTAATTTTTCAATATTTTTAAATATTAAAAAATTAATGTATATGAAAATAAATTTTGCTTCAAAAATTTGGTACATATTTTTTTAAATATTATTTAAAAACTTGTGATTTAAAAAATGCAACAAAAGTTTAAAAAATGTGATATAATATTTTTAATTTTTAAAAAATTAAAATGTTAAAGTATTTGAAATATAGAAAATTAAAAAATGAATAATTAAAAAAATTAATTAAAAATGTTAAATTAAAAATATTAAAAATGAATATATATGGAAAAAAAATTAAAAGATTGCGATTTAAAAGATGCATCTCACAAAAAATATAAAATCTATAATTCTTTTAGCTTTACTCAGATTAAATTTACTGTAGAACTAGTTAGATGCAACCCTATGTTCTAGCCTAATAGTTTCTTTTCTCACAATTCTCGCCCGATTTCTGGCTTTCCTACCAACTGCAATGTTGAAAAAATTATCTGTAACGCTAATCGGCATCTTCGGTCTTCCTGAATCTTGTTCTTCAATTGTCTTTTCTCCTCACTTGTCGTCATTAAAGTCTTCTCATTCTCTTATATTTTCAGTACCCACTTGCGCACTAGTGGCATTATCGCCTTGATTGGTGTGAAAAATTAAAAAAAAATACTCCCTCTGTTCCGAAATAGTTGTTCCATAGCCGGAAATCTCATGTGGAATATACTAATTCTTAGTCGAATTGTTTGCCGTTTACATTAACAGGTTAGCATTGCTGTTCCTCAAGTATTTATATTAGTTTATTCAGAAGCGCAAATTATATCACTTTTTCGCCTCATTATAATTTAATTTTTTTTCAGACCACCAGCTGGCAAGAGATTATGATGGGAGAAGAGAAGCCAATTGGCAGAAATGCCAAACGAAATTGCAAGAAGCACGAAGTGACAAATAATGAACGTAGTGCTGTGTTGTAAGCACTGCTGGAAAGATCCACAGATCGTGTCCTGAAGCGTGGTGCAATAAAACAGGTTGCAGATGAATCAAACGTAGCTGCAGAAAGTCTGGGTTTGCAAATTGAATTAGTTTGCCAGCCTCCAAATAGTCCTGATCTCAATGTCCTTGGTCTGGGTTATTTTAATGCAATTCAATCAATTCAGCACCAGCAAGTTCCAAATAATGTTGACCAGCTCATTGAAGCAGTGGAAGAAAGCTTCAATAAACTTCAGAAGTCGAAGCTTAACAACACTTTTCTAAGTTTGCAGTTAGCAATGGAACAAGTTATGTTAGTTGACGGCGATAACAACTATAAACTCTGGCAATTGTCTAAAGAAAAGCTTGAAAGAGAAGTACAAATTTGAAGTATCCATTTCTATTTCTGACGAGTTGCAACAAAAACCGCTTTTGTTAAAGTAAACTTTCCCCAGTTATTATTGTAATTAAATTAACTGCTTATGTATGTCAGTTTCGATATATTTCACACGTATTTATATGACAATTCACTAATATTACTTATTTACAGTTGAGTATGGGAATAAATGATATTTTTTGTTCTTTTTGGTGTTTTTTTATCTACTGGAACAATCATTTTGGAACAACATGAAAATGTTTTTGGTACAACTATTTCGGAACTGAGGGAGTAGGATATTTGAAAAATGAAACAATTAGAAACTCCAAAATCTGCGCACGAAAAACGTGAATCAGTATTATGATAACAGAAACTCGATAGCAGATATTTGATAATTATCGACGGCTTGGTTTGGACATCGCATCAAGGTATCAATTTGCTGTTTCTCAAAACAAAAATATAGCGCTTGCCTCTTGTTTTCATCATATCTTTCTTTTCTCCGAGTCTTTAACTGGAAACTGTGAAAAAACCTGTACTTTATTAAAAAAAAGAATCGAAAATGCTATTAAATTTAAGTCACTAGTTTATTGTTGAAGCATTTTTTAAATACTAGGTATTTTTATTCCCCCCTCCTACAAAAGTATATTGCAGATTTCGCTGACATTCTTATATTTACTGATAAACAATAACCTTTCACCCTATCATTTTTCTCAGACACTAACAGATCTCACACACACACACACACACACAAATACATACACACATACATACACACACATTTTGAGAATTATAGATATAGATTACAGTCATGAGGGCACCTTGGGTGATGTAATGTTTAGCAAACTTGTCTCGCTAGAACAATTACGACTGAGTAGTGAATTCTATCCTTACTGGATGCGCCATGCTTTCGGCCTTGTGCCGCATCAAAGCTACGCTTGGAAAATCGCTATAATATCACAGTGAGGATTTTACTACATATTAATGAAATATGCATGTTATACGAATTCTAATTCATGAAAATTAATATGCACTCGAGTAATGGTCCAGTATCAAAGAATCGATCGATTCCTAGATCATGCACAAGATCAAATTTACTTTTATACAACTTTTGCTTTTATTCCTCACGTGTCAATTTCATGCTAATCTTTTTGTTCACGCCTATATTATAACAACGAATTCTAACCTCCAGCAAAGTGACTTGCTGCGCCTTGCCGGACAAACATTTTCGGCTGACATAAAGTGGAAAGGCTATATTAAATCAATTGCTGAGCCAGCTGATAAGACAGTTTTTCTCTCCTGAATCTGTATTACATAGCTATAAATCTACAATTCGTCCATGCTTAGAATATTGCTGTCATATATGGGCCGGTACTCCTGCTATATATTTAGAGAATCTTGATAACACCCAAAGAAGAATCAGCAATATTATTCGTCCTGACCCGAACTCTCGGCTTCAGTCACTTTCCCACAGCCTTAAAGTAACTTCCCCATGTCATTCCTATAAATACTTCCATGGTAATTCTTCAGAAGAAGTATTCGCTATGATACTTAGACTTTATGAATTTAAGCGCAGTACTAGATTGGCAACAATGTCTCATCAGTTTACAGATATAACCATATTTTTATGCTAACAGTTTTTTTCTCTCACTTCTCACATGTGGAACTCTCTTCTGGTTCCATACTTTCCAGGCAACCTTGATCATGAAAAATTTCAATGAAATGTCAATCGTTACCTACTGTCTTGACAATGACACCTATATTGTTCCCGCTACTTAATAATATTTCTGTTTTCACACTCAGTATCTGTTTGTGCCTTAGTGGCTTTATTGCCTTGCTTGAAGTAAGTTCGAATACAAAAAAACAAAGCGTTTACATTGTATTAAGTGATCTAAGCAATATGAAGATTAATTAAAGTATACGGACGATACGTGTAGGATAGATGATAATATTATACAATTCTTTATATCTTAGCATAAGTGTGAATCTGTTATCCGCGTTGTGAGGCCGCGAGGATCAAGTCTCCCAAGTTTAGTCAGGATGGGCGTTACTGGCAGTCAATGAAACTGATCAGTAACATTCAAAATTGATTAAAAGTCAAGTGCCATATGTGATACCCGCTTGTCTCTTTCGAGTCATGACTGACTAGACAGAAGATATCCCAAAGTAAGTTGCCGTTTCTTTCTGCGCTAGATTGGTTGCCAACGAAAGATATACGACCCAGTCTGTCCCGCTAACCAACCCATAGCTGGAGGGTGAAGAGATTGATTTATACCTTTGTTCAAGAGTATTTGCGCGTAAATGAATATAAAGAACCCAACTGGAATTGATTAGATGGGTTAAAATGCGTATATTTCCGAGTCAATTCTTCAGATGTCTTTCTACGCACAAGCTTAATGGATATCAGGAAACGCTACGAGAAACTAAAAACAAATAAATAAGAATGGCAGAAAATAAAAAAAGAAAGAGGGAACGTAAAAAAAATTGCCCTCAAAACATTTTTCTTGTCTAAATTTAGGTGTGCTGCAAATGTATCGGTACTCGATATGAAAGCCATGCATATTTATTTTATTTCATTTTATGCGTAAAACAGAACGACGAAATACCCACGAAGTATGGATGGCTTCTCGAAAAGGGAAGAAGTCGGAAAAGAAAAAGCAACCAAAGAAAGAAAGAAAGAAAGAAAGAAAAAGAAAGCAAAACTTGGAACAGATGAAGAACGAAAGACGAAAAATAAAGAAAAGAAAAAACAAAAAACAAACTGAAGACGGAAAATACAGAAAAATCAAGGAAAAAAGAAGCTAAGAAGAAAAAAAGAAAAAATACAAGAAAAGAAAGAAAGAAATAAAGAAAGAAAGAAAGAGAAAAGTGCTAACATTGGGGCAAAAAAGAAAGAAAGAAAGAAAGAAAGGAAAAAGAGTTAACATTACGGGCAAAAAAGAACAAAGAAAGAAAGAAAGAGTTAACATTAGGGGCAAAAAAGAAGAAAGAAAGAAAGAAAGAAAGAAAGAAAGAAAGAAAGAGTTAACATTACGGGCAAAAAAGAACAAAGAAAGAAAGAAAGAGTTAACATTAGGGGCAAAAAAGAACAAAGAAAGAAAGAAAGAAAGAAAGAAAGAAAGAGTTAACATTACGGGCTAAAAAGAACAAAGAAAGAAAGAAAGAGTTAACATTAGGGGCAAAAAAGAACAAAGAAAGAAAGAAAGAAAGAAAGAGTTAACATTACGGGCTAAAAAGAACAAAGAAAGAAAGAAAGAGTTAACATTAGGGGCAAAAAAGAACAAAGAAAGAAAGAAAGAAAGAAAGAAAGAAAGAAAGAAAGAAAGAGTTAACATTACGGGCAAAAAAGAACAAAGAAAGAGTTAACATTAGGGGCAAAAAAGAACAAAGAAAGAAAGAAAGAAAGAAAGAAAGAAAGAGTTAACATTACGGGCTAAAAAGAACAAAGAAAGAAAGAAAGAGTTAACATTAGGGGCAAAAAAGAACAAAGAAAGAAAGAAAAAAGAAAGAAAGAAAGAAAGAAAGAAAGAAAGGGGTCGAAAAGCATAAATTATAAAAATGAAATAGTCACAAGGTTCTTGTGACCAAAAAAGTTATTGAGTGCAGAACCTATGGGGAGAAAGCCAAAGGTCATTAATCATGTTATGTCTGTGCTAGTCTACATACGAACCCATAAATCCATACACATATATACATGATCCGATATAGATATAAGAATATAGGGCATATTTTTACATACATACATACATACATTCATAAAACATTTAATATCTGATCGTTCACAATCATATAAACGCAGATGTATATTTAAAAACAATAACGGTGATATGGACATATTTATCTATATGTCTGAAAGGATGTGTAAGAATGTGTGTATATAAGTGTATGCGTCTGCGAAAAGATATGTTTAAAATTTGGAGAAACATCAAACGATGATTTATGTGAATTTCTGTGTATGTTCAGAAAGCACTTGGCAAGAGCTTATGACGAATAAACTTACAAGCAGATGTCATTAGCATCGGCACTTATGAACACCAGGAAATGGACGGTACTCACTCACGAACGCAATCATATATATATATATATATATATCTATATATATATATATATCTATATATATATATATATATATATATATATATATATATATATATATATATATATATCTATATATATATATATATATATATATATATATATATATATATATATATATATATATAAAAGAAAAACAGACCACTTTAAGGCTCCATGTAATAATTTATTTCACCATAGCCCGTTTAAAGGACGCTGGATCATCAGACATCACTTCCAAAAGGCGAGACGAAAAATGAAATGAAACTTTGACGGGTAGTATTAAGTTTATGTAATTTAACAGAGAGGTTAGTGAGGAGTGGTGTGAGAGACATGATCGAGTTTAGAGAGGGTTTATTTTAATATTTCTATCTATCATATTTAGTATTAGGGGAGGAGGGAGCAGGCATTGACCTATTTAATCGGTTAACTTAACGGAAGTGATATATTGAAAGGGAAGGGTATTTAGGTAGCAATCCTTCATTTATGCATGTTTCATTAGACACAATAGAGAAGACACTACGGTTAGGCTTTTTATTTAATCTTTCTTTTGTTCGAACAAATGTTTTCTTTTTGGGACACAGAGTGTGCAGAAACTGTACAAATGTTTTATAGTTCCGAGCGCTTTCGGCTATACTTTTAGCCATTATCAAGGATGATTTAATTTTTTCAGTTTAACTGAGTGTGTTGCGTTATGTGTATGTTTTAGTGTATTATAAAGATGTTTTATTTTCCGGACATGGTTAGCACATTGAGGCCTTTTTCGTAGTTAATATTAATAGTTGAACAGTTTCTACACACTCTGTGTCCAAAAAAGAAAGCACTTGTTCGAACACAAGAAAAATTAAATAAGAAGCTTAATCGTAGTACCTTGTCTGTCGTTTTTAATGAAACATGCATATATATATATATATATATATATATATATATATATATATATATATATATATATATATGCATGTATATGCATATCGTGCATATCGTGCTAGACAAATTTTCTCTCCTGAATTTATCTTAGATATTTATAATTTCACCATTCGTACAGGCTTTGAATATTGCTGCCACAAACAGTGCGGTGAATCAGCAATATTATTGGTCCTAACTAGGTGTCTCGGTTTCAGTCACTTTCCTACCGACGTAATGTAGCTTCTTTGTGCCTTTTCTATAAATACTTTCATGGTACTTTTTCGGATGAATTCTTCGCTATTTTACCTAGACTTTATGGATTTAAGCGCAGTACTAGACTGGCGACAAGCTTCGCATCGATATGCAGTTGAGTTCGCCATATAAAACCGTAAGTTCTATGAGTTTCGCACACGTTTCGCTCGTCAAACTGTCTTCCGGTTCCTTGCTTTCCAGATAAATTTGATCTTCAAAAATTTAAATTCAATGTCAATCGTTATCGACTGTCTTCTTGATTCCCCTTCTATAGTTCTTGCTACTTAATAATACTTCTCTTTTTTCTTATTCTTTTAAACTCAATGTCCCTTTATTGCTTAGTGGCTCTGCTGCCTTACAATAGGGGAAATGATTTTTAAAAAAATGTTTGTGTGAGAGAAAGAAAGAGAGAGAATGAAACAATCTTTCTATGAATAAGTAGAGAGCCTTTTTTTTATCTTCCATCATCATAGATAATTCTAACCTTCAGGAGATCGACCCACTGCGCCTGTTGGTCACATGATTTACAGTGGCATAAATTCTAAAGACTGTATTGAATCAATGACTAATTCTGTTGCCAAAAAAAAAAAGTCGATCCCCTATGACGTTCTCTCTAAATAATCTATCTTGTACATTTATGAAACTACCATTCTTTCGTACATCAAACATATCCGGTCTAGTGTTACTGTTTTATATCCAGAGATTCTTGATAAAATTCAAAGAAGATTCCGCAAGCTTATCAGTCCTAACACGGCATCTCACCGTTAGCCATTTTCACACCATCGTAACGTATTTTCCTTGTGCATTTTTCTATAAATATTTTCACGGAAAATATTCTGGTAAGATTTCCTCGTTGGTACCTCGACTTCACAAATTCATGATTAGTATCAGATTCTCAGCCTGGTCTCATATAGGAGATAGGGAAATTGAACATAAAACCAGTGTCGTGTCCATTAAGAACGTGGATGATCATGGCTCTCCACAAGCTTCTATCCTTTGTAGCCCTTAGCAACGTTTTGCCAAGCCTCTCACTCCCCGTTCCGCCATTCATTCACTCAAGTTCTTCAGGTAGGTGACCTGCTGCCTTCTCCTGTCTCTTTTGCGTTCAGTATGCCCTGTCAGTGTCAGATTCACCAAGCCCATTTTCCTTATTATGTGTCCAAGTCTCTTTCCGATTCTGAGTATAATAGTTCTTTTTGTTCCTATTTTCCTTACGACTCCTTCGTTGATTACGCGCTCCGTCCATGGAATCCTCAGAATCCTGTCGAACCAGATTTCTATTTCCTCCAGTTTTCTCTTTACTGGTCTCATATAGGAGTTAAAGAAATTGAATATAGAACAGGCTACACAATACCACAAGTTGCTACAAAACCAAAATATGCAACTAAAAACTCGAGTCCTGTTCTTAAATAATCGTCAGATAAAATTTTCCATATAGACGTCATTCATGGCGGAAAGGCACATTCAGAAATATATCTTCTAAGTCAGTGTCAGATTCGCCAAGCCCTTTTTCCTTATCATGTGTCCAAGTCGCTTTCCGATTCTGAGTATAATAGTTCTTTTTGTTCCTATTGGCGCAAAGGCACATTCAGAAATATTTAAAATATCAGGTGTAAACCGTGCGGAGACAGAGTGTCGAAAGATAAAGTATCGAAGGACAAAATGTCAAAAGAGAAAATGACGTATGGACAAAATGTCAAAAGAGAAAATGACGTATTGACAAAATATCGAACACACAAAATGTCGAACGGTCTAAGTATCCAACTAACGAAAGATCGAATGGACAATCTGCCGAACGGAAAAATAAGGTCGAACTGACTAAATGAAGAAAAGCCAGAAATATTCCTACAATAGAATAACTTTTAATTAGCATGCAAGTATCCTGCCTGTAAATAATTATTTTTCAATTTTAAACAACAACAAAAAAAAAATAATATAAAAAAACTTTCTACATAATTGAATGGAACGAACTCGACTAGAATTTGAACTCAGCTCTCCGATTTCTTATTCTCATCGTGGTGTAATGGATATCCACAACGCACATCCGCTTCGTTCACTTACCGAACTTTAAAGGCAACGTTGTAGTCCCATAAAGCCTTTGAGGGCATTTTCGCAATGCAAGCTGTGTTGCTGCAAGACATGGTGCAGAGAGAATGAAATAAGATAAGTATTAGAATCGACTTCTTCTAAGTGTCGTGTCCATTCAGGACATGGGTGATCATGGCTCTCCACAATCTTCTATCCTTTGTAGCCCATAGCAACGTTTGTCCTTTTGCCAAACCTCTCACTCCCCGTTCCGCCATCCATTCAAGTTCTTCAGGTAGGTGGCCTGCTGCATTCGCCTGTCCCTCTTGCGTTCAGTATCCCCTGTCAGTGACAAATTCGCCAAGCCTTTCTCCCTTATTATGTGTCCAAGTCTCTTTCCGATTCTGAGTATAATGGTCTTTTTTGTTCCTATTTTCATTACGACTTCTTTGTTGCTTAAGCGCTCCGTCCATGGAATCCTCAGAATCCTGAATCCTGTTGAGCCAAATTTCTATTGCCTCCAGTTTTCTCTTTACTTGTGAAGAGATTGCCAAGTATTTACTGCCATATAAGAGGATTGATATTGCATAACCGTACGCAGACAGAGTGTCGAAAGACAAAATGACAAATGGACAAAATATCGAACAGACAAAATGTCGAACGGACTGAGTATCGAACGAACAAAGTGTCGAAGGGACAAAGTGCCGAACGAAAAAAAAAAATGTTGAATTGATTAAAAGTCGAAAAGTCAGAAATATTCCTACAAGATAATAACTTTTACTTAGCATACAAGTATCATGGCGGTAAAAAAGTATTTTAAAAATTTTTAAACTAATAAAAAAACAAAACAACCTCCAATGAAACTTTCTGCATAATTGCTTTTTTGAACAAGGATTTGTATTCAAACCGGTGATTATGGCGGGCTTAAGCAAGTGGATGACAGAACGTGGTCTGGGGGAGGTGGCAGAGAGACGAAACTTATTGAGAGCTACAAAGGATAGGGGGAAGTGGAGAGCCATAAACGCCTAAGCCATGAAAGAACACGGCACATAAAGAAGAAAAAGAAGATTATAGCGGCTTAATAACTTTTAAGGCTATTATTTATTAAACGATGACAAAGCTAAGCAATAAAAAGTTTCGAAGAGCTTAATTATTCGAAGCGAGTTTTTAAATTCATGACGATATGTTCGTTTTTACTTTGTTCGACATTTTGTCCATTCGTCATTTAGTTCAACTTTTTTCCCGTTCGGCCCATTTGACTGTTCGACATTTTGTTCATTCGTTACTTAGTCCGTTCGACATTTTGTCCATTCGTCATTTAGTTCAACTCTTTTTCCGTTCGGCCCATTTGACTATTCGACACTTTGTTCATTCGTTACTTAGTCCGTTCGACACTTTGTCCATTCGTCATTTTGTCTTCCGACACTTTGTTCTTCGAAAACTCTGACCTACAACCGTAACAAAGGCACAACGGCCAACAGACTTATAATTTACTTTTTAGAGCAATTCCAGGAATTATTTTATTGCTTGGAATCTTAATCTTCGAGGAAACTTTTCTCATTCTCAAATAAAAAAAATAAATGAAAAATATAGTGTAATGAACGACCCTCCAAATCGAATCGCTAAACAATTATTATGGAGGTTTAATCCCTTTTAACACTATTACTTATTAAATGTTGCCTAATCTAAGCAATAAAAATGGCTAGGATAGCTTCATTGATTATTTGAACTGAGTTTTTAAATTCATGACGATATGTTCGTTTTTACTTTGTTCAACATTTTGTCCTTTTGAAACTGTTTTTCGACATTTTGTCCATTCGTCATTTAGTTAGTTCGACTCTTTTTCCGTTCGATACTTTGTCCGTTCGATGCTTTGGCTACCCGACATTTTGTCTTTTGAAACTGTCTTTCGACACTGTCCTTCGATACTTTGACTTACTACCACTGTATACAAATGCTTTCTAAGATCAATGGTTAAAATGGCATCGAACGAATGAAGGCTGTACGTCTTAACAAGAAACATCCTTCGTCGAACCTTGTGGACTGGCGCTACATAATCGCAAACAACGAACTTTACCAAATAACAAAAGCAACATCATTTGACGAGTTTTTAAAAACTGCAAAACTAAAATGGACTGAATAGAAGTGAAAGACATAATCAAGATGCTGCCGTTCCGCACTATTTTAGCAGAAACAAGAGGGAAAATCCCATCAATACTGTAAACGAGCAAGAGCAATAATCTCGAGGAAGTTATTTTCCTGAAAAATTGTTTTAACCGAAAGATTTTATAAATTAATGCCGACAGTATCTGGAAACACCTCTTAAATGCTGATTGTTCCCAGATCCTCCCTGGTTCAAGGTGGTAGCACCTGATAGGGTTTCAGCTATGGGAAAATAGTAAACCCCCAAACACAAACGAAAGGTCTTTCTATATTTCTGACATGAGGTATTATGTACATTATTTACATTATTCGGACTATTGTCCTCATCTTTGTCGCCATATTTATTACAACGTTTCGGCCGATGTACGTTCCGGCCTTCTTCAGGTGGTTGGAATGTCGAACTAAACCCTTTATTTCGCTCACTGGGGTAGACTGTTCTAGTTCCACATGCCATGTTTAATGGATGTCAGTTATCAGTTATCTGCTGTTAATTTTTATCTCTGAAAGTTCTCCACTGCCTTAACCGGGTATTGAACTCTTTGGGTCCTGTCACTCGATCTAACCAACGCCTTTATTCACTGTGCCATGTGTCCTTGAGGACATCTGTGTCTGAATTTCTGGGTATTATAAACCTAATGTCTGCAGAAACCATTTTTACCAGTGCTCATATTGCAATTTTTTCTGATATCATTTCAGTTTTTACCAGAGCTCATAGAAGGCCGGAGCGTACAACGGCCGAAACGTTGTAATAAATATGGCGAAAAAGATGAGGACAACAGTTTGAATAATGTAAATAATGTACAAACGAAATGCTACGAATGTATAAAAATATATTTTATAGTAAAAATAGCAGTTATTTATATTTAAATTAAAAAAATTACCAAGAATGCATATTTGTAGTAAAATTACTAACAATACTATTTTAAAGTAAAATGATCGGCAATAAACTTTATCTGTAGTTGAAGTCATAATATTGTGTTTAAAATATTTAGATTTCGGAATTAAATAACCCATAAAGGTGTTGATATGCCCCATAATCAAAATGAACGAAACCATTAAAAGAACCACATCCATTCAAATTATGTCTTACAAGGATATATTGTGATGGTCGTTCTTGAAAAGTGGCAGTCACATTAGATAGACAGACAGACAGACAGATAGATAGATAGATAGATAGATAGATAGATAGATATATAGATTGATTAAAATTACCAACAATACAATTTTAAAGCAAAATGAGCAGCAATAAAGTTTATCTGTACTTGAAGTCATACAATTGTGTTCAAAATATTTAGATTTAGGAATTAAATAACCCATAGAGGTGTTGATATGCCGCTAATAAAAAAGAACGAAACCTTTAAAAGAACCACATCCGTTCAAACTCGGTCTGACTAGGATATCTTGTAATGGTCATACTTGAAAAGTGGCAGTCAGATAGATAGATAGATAGATAGGTAGATAGATTAAAATTACCAACAATACAATTTTAGAGCAAAATGAGTCGCACTAAATTTTATCTGTAGTTGAAGTCATACAATTGTGTTAAAAATATTTAGATTTCGGCATTAAATAATCCATAAATGTTTCCTTATAAGGAAGCGACTATTACTGTCCTTACCATCAGCATTTGGAGCAATGGTAACATTGGAATAATCGAAACGGATATTATCTGCTTGTATTTATAACCAAACTCTGCAGATTTGAATCACGGTTGGCAAAAGAAATAATGTGCTGTCGTCCAAAAAATGAGCAGATGCCCATGGAAAATGTTTATTTCATTCTATATAGAAAGATGTATTTTAAAGCAATTGCAAAGTATTTTCCTAATAGGAAATTCCTAAAGTGCATATAGAGCCAAATAGTGTGTGAATGTAGCAACGATCGAAAGTACTCGAGAAAAAGCCATAGAAAATATATATATGAATAGTGTAAAAATATATAAAATATACAATTATGAACTTTGGTAAATTGGTAAAATTACCGAACAACTAAACAACTATAAAACAACTAATTAGGATATGCGAAAAAAGTTAATAAAAAATTTGATATTATTCAAGCAACGAATTAATGCTGCCCAAATAACACCATATGTACACACACACACACACACACACACACACACACACACACACACACACACACATGTGATTTGATTATAATGTTGAACGTTTTCGTGTATAACCATCCACACCTTTTGAAGGTCCGAATACCAGGTGCACTACGTGCCATAATGCCCCCAGACAAACTTCCGACAAACTGGAATTCACAGTTGTCCTTCTGCTAGACCATTTGTCATCCAAGGGAATACAACCCAGTATATCCTGCTATTTACCCATAGCTGGAGGGAGAAGAAGTTGATTCATACCTTTCCCAAGGGTATTAGAATGTAATGGATTCGTCTGGAATTCGAACTCGGCCCTTTAAGTACCATTTATTCCCGCACGTTCCCCCATCTCGCTGCTCTTTTCAATTCGTCATTCTTTCTTTTTTTATTTATGCTTTCTCTCTCTCTCTCTCTCTCTCTCTCTCTCTCACTCTGTGTGTTTCTTTCTTCACTTTTTTATTTCTTTTGTTTCTTCTTTTCTTTTTTTTTCTTACTTTATTTCTTATTTCTTCATCTTTGTCTCTTTCTCCCTATCTCTCTTTTTGATATTTCAATTTGTCATTCTCTCTTACTCTGTCTCTCTCTCTATCCAGTCTTTCCCAACGATACTTGATTGATGGATCATCGGAAAGACACACTCAAACCACCTGTTTGCTCATTTCCCACAAGACTAAGCACTTTGGGGATTTCGCTATTCAATGTCGATTTGTTTCGCCTTTCGTCTTAATGCCAAGTGTCAGTGAAGTAGATCTGTCTGAGAGACGACCACAGACCAAAACTATTACGACATCCTTTATTTCACTTACAGCATTTTTTTTTTCCGAATGTCTACCTCAGTCAAACAATGTCGAGTGATCAGGAAAAAAATTTACTTAAAATCTGATATTAACAGAGTTGCCGAAACCAGGCAAATATTATGTTGAGAATAGAGAAAACCAAGTTGTCTCGGAAGTTCCCTTGCTTCATAAATGTATTGAAGCAATGGCGAGTTTTGGGAAAGATAGCCTGATGGGTCTTTTATTCAATCACAGTGTTTCTTCTACCAGACTGGTTGTCAGCCAAGTCTATAAGATCTAGTGTGTGAATTTATACATAGCTAGGGGCGAAGGGTAATCTCGCGAATGTGACGAACTCCACGGCAATTCGAACTCGGCACTCCGATTTCACATTCCAAGCCGGTATCCAATACACCATCGCACCTTCTAAACAGATATAGAGAATTAAATTCATAATATTTTCTTGGTTGTCATGAAAATCGATAAAATACATAATAAAAAAGAGTGCAACGAAGATGTCTGAACGATACACGTGATGGTTTGACACATCCAAAATCAATAATGACAATATCAATTTTCTAATCGAGAAGACTCCAGTCCGAAATTATTAAATTCGGATTTTAAAAAAAAAAATAGAGTGAATTAATTTACAATTTAGATTAAGTTATATACTGTGGCGAAATTTTATTTTCTCTTTTGACAATTTTACTTTATATATATATATATATATATATATATATATATATATATATGTAATAGGAAAAACAGTCAGATTCATAATCCAGAGTTCTTTAGCGATTATTTAAAAAAAAAACAGTGCTCGATACACAGTAGAGCATAATATAATAATTATGTTTTTAAATATGTATCCATCGCGACACAGAAATTACTGTTTCAAAACCGGAACTTAAATCTTAAATTAAACTTAAAATTTGATGTTTAGTTCCATTTACAAGCGGTTGAGAATAACCTTCGAAAAAATTTACATATATATATATATATATATATATATATATATATATATATATGTGTGTATAGGGTGTCTCATAATGCTAGGACACATTTTAAAAGCAAATATCTTGAATTATAAACATAATTATGACATACCAAATATAATTATTACATAACATGTAGTGGACCGTGGTTATTTTACGCGTTGTGATATGAACACCTTCGGAACTCCTGAAATAAAGAAAGCCCACTACAAAAATATGGTGGACTAGAGATGAGTCCAACCAAAAGAAAATGTAACAGAAAAACAAGAAACCAATATACATGTACAAACAAGTATTAGAGAACAAAAAGTGTTTACAAAAGACATAATTAGTGTGTAGGTATGAACGTAGAGAGTTAGTGTTTCAAAGTATCTTCGTACGTATGTGTGTATTTGTGTGTATGTGTGCATAATGTGCATGGCGTCTTCCCAAGGAAAACGCATAGCGCTCACCACAAAAGGAAAAAACTCGTTCTTCTGCGAGAGCCTACATCGTAGTGTCCGCTGAAAATGCAACTCCGACAAAGCCCCCAACCCTTGTAGCGGACCGTGGGTTTAATACGCCTTGTGAACAGAAACACGTGTGCTCGCCTGAAATAAATTCCACTACAAACAAGATGAGTCCACTCCAAAAAATATAAAAGAAAACAACCAAGAACCGATATACATGTACAAACCGGTATATGTATTAAACAACAAAAAGGGTTTAGATTTTGTAAAAAGGCATTAACGTGTGTGTGTGCATTAACGTGTGTGTGTGCATGAACGTAAGGAGTTCGTGTTTCAAAGTATGTTCGTACGTACGTACGGTGTGTGTGTGTGTGTGTAATGTTCTTGGCGTCTTCCCACAAGTGGAAAACGCGTAGCACCCACTTCCCCACAAAGGGGAAAACGCAATCTTCTGAGAGAGCCTACATTGTCGTAGTGTCGATTGAAAAGTGGAAGAAAGAGAAAGAGAACGAAATATTTTCGTGTATTTATACCTTAGAGATCGCGACTCCTAGGAACAAGTTGAACAATTAGGAAATTAAGGGGGTGTTAACTCCGACAATCTAGTATACAAGAGTTGAACATGTTATCTAAGATTTGGTGTTTATCTGAATCTAAAAATAAACACGCTAAAATTCACCCTCATCCCGTACCGGCTTAGTGGGAGAAGTTCGGACTGACGCAAATTCAGTCGGGTTTCGATCCTAGCTAGAGGCAACCGGACGTCTAGCCACACTGATGAGCTGTGAAACAGCGAAACAGTCTGTCTGTGGATGACAAAAATATTAGCTCCTGAAAAATTAATTTCGGTTGAGCCCTCTGGTTTGAGGTGTGAATTTGTAAACAGTGACTATTTAAGCTAATACTGCACGACTCTTCGACAGAATTGAGTCACTCTCAGTCACTGTGTGTTTATCCGAATCTAAAAATAAACACGCTAAAATTCACCCTCATCCCGTACCGTACACTGACGGCTTAGTGGGAGAAGTTCGGACTGACGTAAATTCAGTCGGGTTTCGATCCTAGCTAGACGGCAACCGGACGTCTAGCCACACTGATGCGCTGCGAAACAGTCTGTCTGTGGATGACAAATATATATATATATATATATATATATATATATATATATATATATATATTGCTCTTGTATTAATTTGTTTAAGTGAAGGATCGAAACTAAACAGATATATCTATTGCAAGAGTCAGAGAAAAATCTGTGCTTAAAGGCTCTATTCAACTTTCCTTGGTTATCGGCTCACCCTGTACCCGAAATGTGAAAGCATGTCAGATATAATGACGGTTTCTCCTAGAGAAAAGCAGGTTCGAATCCTACCGTAGAGCGCATATTTTTTTCTAATAAAGATTTCTCAAATATTCAGGCCGGTATACGAAAATAAATATACTATTTAATAAATAAACAGAGAGTCTAATTGTTGAGACTTGACTAATGCATGGAATAATAATGCAACACAAAATGTACGTAGAACAAAATGTATTGAAACAAGAAAGTGTACACAATATTTACATATAGTCTTTTGTATATTCCTGGGAAGACCGTTCCTGGAGAATGTGTTGACTGAGTTGCAGTCGGGCAGAGTCACTGGTTGAATCTCCTGATTCCTCCCCTCTCTTCCCGGTACCAACCATATTTATATGGTCGGTACTCCACTATGCAAATTAGGTGGATCCTACCACAACACTAATCAAATACGAGTATCTACTCAAAATAAAGTTTAAGTCATAAAAATCTGTTGGATTAATAAATACAAAAATCTGTTGGATTAATAAATACAAAAATCTGTTGGATTAATAAATACAAAAATAAGTTGGATTAATAAATACAAAAATCTGTTGGATTAATAAATACAAAAATCTGTTGGATTAATAAATACAAAAATCTATTGGATTAATAAATACAAAAATAAGTTGGATTAATAAATACAAAAATCTGTTGGATTAATAAATACAAAAATCTGTTGGATTAATAAATACAAAAATCTGTTGGATTAATAAATACAAAAATCTGTTGGATTAATAAATACAAAAATCTGTTGGATTAATAAATACAAAAATCTGTTGGATTAATAAATACAAAAATAAGTTGGATTAATAAATACAAAAATCTGTTGGATTAATAAATACAAAAATCTGTTGGATTAATAAATACAAAAATAAGTTGGATTAATAAATACAAAAATCTGTTGGATTAATAAATACAAAAATCTGTTGGATTAATAAATACAAAAATCTATTGGATTAATAAATACAAAAATAAGTTGGATTAATAAATACAAAAATCTGTTGGATTAATAAATACAAAAATCTGTTGGATTAATAAATACAAAAATCTGTTGGATTAATAAATACAAAAATCTGTTGGATTAATAAATACAAAAATCTGTTGGATTAATAAATACAAAAATAAGTTGGATTAATAAATACAAAAATCTGTTGGATTAATAAATACAAAAATCTATTGGATTAATAAATACAAAAATAAGTTGGATTAATAAATACAAAAATCTGTTGGATTAATAAATACAAAAATCTGTTGGATTAATAAATACAAAAATCTGTTGGATTAATAAATACAAAAATCTGTTGGATTAATAAATACAAAAATCTGTTGGATTAATAAATACAAAAATCTGTTGGATTAATAAATACAAAAAATCTGTTGGATTAATAAATACAAAAATCTGTTGGATTAATAAATACAAAAATAAGTTGGATTAATAAATACAAAAATCTGTTGGATTAATAAATACAAAAATCTGTTGGATTAATAAATACAAAAATCTATTGGATTAATAAATACAAAAATAAGTTGGATTAATAAATACAAAAATCTGTTGGATTAATAAATACAAAAATCTGTTGGATTAATAAATACAAAAATCTATTGGATTAATAAATACAAAAATAAGTTGGATTAATAAATACAAAAATCTGTTGGATTAATAAATACAAAAATCTGTTGGATTAATAAATACAAAAATCTATTGGATTAATAAATACAAAAATAAGTTGGATTAATAAATACAAAAATCTGTTGGATTAATAAATACAAAAATCTGTTGGATTAATAAATACAAAAATCTGTTGGATTAATAAATACAAAAATCTGTTGGATTAATAAATACAAAAATCTGTTGGATTAATAAATACAAAAATCTGTTGGATTAATAAATACAAAAATCTGTTGGATTAATAAATACAAAAATCTGTTGGATTAATAAATACAAAAATAAGTTGGATTAATAAATACAAAAATCTGTTGGATTAATAAATACAAAAATCTATTGGATTAATAAATACAAAAATCTATTGGATTAATAAATACAAAAATAAGTTGGATTAATAAATACAAAAATCTGTTGGATTAATAAATACAAAAATCTGTTGGATTAATAAATACAAAAATCTGTTGGATTAATAAATACAAAAATCTGTTGGATTAATAAATACAAAAATCTGTTGGATTAATAAATACAAAAATCTGTTGGATTAATAAATACAAAAATCTGTTGGATTAATAAATACAAAAATAAGTTGGATTAATAAATACAAAAATCTGTTGGATTAATAAATACAAAAATCTGTTGGATTAATAAATACAAAAATAAGTTGGATTAATAAATACAAAAATCTGTTGGATTAATAAATACAAAAATCTGTTGGATTAATAAATACAAAAATCTATTGGATTAATAAATACAAAAATAAGTTGGATTAATAAATACAAAAATCTGTTGGATTAATAAATACAAAAATCTGTTGGATTAATAAATACAAAAATCTGTTGGATTAATAAATACAAAAATCTGTTGGATTAATAAATACAAAAATCTGTTGGATTAATAAATACAAAAATCTGTTGGATTAATAAATACAAAAATCTGTTGGATTAATAAATACAAAAATAAGTTGGATTAATAAATACAAAAATCTGTTGGATTAATAAATACAAAAATCTGTTGGATTAATAAATACAAAAATCTGTTGGATTAATAAATACAAAAATTTGTTGGATTAATAAATACAAAAATCTGTTGGATTAATAAATACAAAAATAAGTTGGATTAATAAATACAAAAATCTGTTGGATTAATAAATACAAAAATCTGTTGGATTAATAAATACAAAAATCTGTTGGATTAATAAATACAAAAATCTGTTGGATTAATAGATACAAAAATCTGTTGGATTAATAAATACAAAATCCACCCTTTTCTTCACAATGTGGAGGATGTGGTCCATCATTTAATTTTCTGACAGACCTCCTAAGTTGCTGAAAGTATGCATATTCCTATTTTCGAAATATGGCCAGTACATTGTGGCCGTATTCATAAATGTGGAAGCATTTGGGTGAAAGTGAACGTATCAGATAAGGCCGGGTAGATGTGCTTGTCTATCATCCAGTTCATGTACCTCTCCAGTACAGGAGTAGAGGTTTTATCCCTTGTTTCCAGTTTAGTATTAGGTTTCCAGTTCCTTCTAAAGTCCACTTCAACTCTATACACCGAACGTTTCTGCTTGATCTTTGAAATTTTATTCGCTTATTAAATCTTGACCTCTTCTATATTTCCTGTTATCTTGGCCTTTCTTACGCTAAAACAACTCCACACAGTAACCCCTATCTTGATTGGCTCTTGGGCTTTATATTCGAGACAAATTAGTAAAATATATATATATATATATATATATATATATATTCCAGTAGATGTTACACTAACCACACCCATCTCCGAAGTCAAAATTGGTACCGGCTGTCAGAGAACTGGTATTTTATTTTCTGTCACAGAATTTATTTCCGTATCCATGTCCACACACGACATTATGAAAAATATGGTGTCTGTAAACCGTTATACCGTCAGTATCGTGGGGATTTTTTAATCTATAAATCTAATATAAATGAGTAATTGAATAAGGAAGAAGTAGTAAAATTCTGCATAAATTTAGCATGTTCCTCTATATTTAAACACTTGTGCGCATGTGCGAGGGAACAGGTGAGTTTGTGTATGCGTGTGTGTTTGAGGGTTCCTATAGCCCTACTAAGCTTAAATAACATCTATTCAGGTCAGGTTAAGAATTTTCTCTCTCCCAAGTATAAATCATCACAAAAATAGCAAAAGTCATTTCGTCACAGCCTATTTTCTCTGAAAAAAAGGATTTTCGTACTTTTATAGTGGTAAAACAAGGAAAACATAGAAAAATGACAGTTTTGTCATCATCTGAATAAAATATCAAAGAAACTTTTGATCTGAACACCATAAAACTAGGTATTATCTGAAAGCAAATAGTATGTTCTTTTATTTCAAAATAAAATTGGTTTGTTTAATTGGGTAAAAAAGTATTTTCAGGGGGTAAAATATGAAAAAATAGTGAAATATATTGCATTTTTTCTAGTTCTAAACGAAAATTTTCCACAATAATTTCAGCCATTAAATTGAGAGTTTGAAGCAAAACAAAATTCTCAGGGGGTCAAAAATAAGGCAAAATCTTCAAAGATTTCAATATTTCAGTATTTTAGTCCATTATCTGGTGAAATGTCAATCATAATTTCATGAAAGTGGGTACTTTCTGAAAGCAAACAGTATGTTCTTTCATTTAAATTTAAAATTGGATAATGTACAGTAAATATATAACAGAAGTTAAAAGAAATTTGATACGAGTCCTATCACCCGTCAGTCCCCAAATACCAGCCATGCCACGTTCACAGAGTCAAAATATGGCCATTCCTTAAGGGATCATTTGATAAGAGTCGAATTCCACCCAGAGAGCTTCTTCGCCAGAACTGTGATATAAACTCCCGAAAGCATTCTTCCCAGACAACTATAATCTTGGTCTCTTTAAGTTCGGGGTGAACCGATATCTATTCTCTATACCCTCACAATATGCCTTTCTTACTTCCTCCTTCCCCTCCCTTGCAACAATCTCACTCAGTAACACTCTACTTTGAGGGAACCTTGGTCCTTGTGAACAAACAGTAGAAAAAAAAGACTGGTTTGCTCCTAATTTCAATGTGATAGAGAGATTAGAGGTTTTGGGGACCATAGAACCTTCTCTTAACTGCTGTTGTTCCCATGTCCACCATGACACGGAGTAGTAGCACCTTTTCGAGTACCAGTTATGGGCAAATAATGAACACCCCAAACAAAAATCAACAATACATTTTTATAGCAAAATGACCATCAATGAATCATTCAAAAAAGTAAAAAATATATTTTTATAGTAAAATTACCAGCAATACATTTTATTAAAAAAAAACAAAAAACAATAATACATATTTTATAAAAAAAAAAACTACCAGCAATACATTTTTTATTAAAAAAAAATGCCAACGATAGATATTTTATTTTTAAAAAATTACCAGAAATACATTTTTTATAAAAAAATGAAAAATTACCAACAATACAATTCATGACCTACAAACTATATCTATAAAAAGCAAACATTTACTCTGAAAGTATAAAATTATATACAAAGTATCTGCAGTTGAAAACATAAAATTACGTACAAAATTTTTAGATTTCGGCATGAAATAACCCAGAGAGGTTGATATGCCGCTAAACAAAATCAATCATCAACAATGCGTATTTAAAATTAATAACAATATATATTTATAGCAGGATTATCTACAATACATTTTATCTGTAGCTGAAGCTATAAATTGTGTTCAAAATATTTAGATTTCGGCATTAAATAAGCCATAGAGATTGATATACCGCTAAACAAAATCAACCAACTAACCAAACATGCAATTTTTATTGATGTCAGTTCTCTTGTCGGAAATGGCTTTTAGCGGAAGTTAATATTATCATTTCTATCTTTGTGTGAGTTCTTTGCAGTTTTCGCCTCTCATCTGCAAAAGAAAAGCCATTCACAATTTGTACACGTCTACATTTCTGGAATGCGTGGTTGCACTTGTGAAAATAAACGCATCTTATTATACACTGCCTGTTGTCTGTGATTTTTATCATTCTTAGATTCTAAAATAAAGTACGGCCGAGACTATTTCAGGAGTGCGATATTTGCATGAATATTTATTTTTTACAAGTATTTTTTTCATAGCGTGTTTTCTTAGTATTTCTTTTATAACGATGTTGTAAAGGTCGTTTTTTTTTACATTCTACAACCACTAAGTAAGAAGCCGAGATCGGAAAAAAAAGATATAGCCAGAAAATATTTTTAGATTGTAAGAAGATTTTGGGGATAATAATGATTTACTGATACAAGTCTTACTAATAAACACATAGCTGGGGGGGGGAGAATAAGTGGAATCATACATTTCGCAAGGGTGTTTGCGCGTAAGTGAATATAAAGACGCCGACTAGAACTAGAACTCGGAATTCTGATCAGCGCACCTGGTATTCCCAAATGGTCACTCATCTAGCCAATGACCACGCTCGACGTTGCTTAACTTCGTTGTTGATCGTATGAGAACCGGTGCTTCAACGTGTTATGGCGGTAAGCCAATGTAAGGTCTTTAAAATTACATTTGAAAGGAAAATTACTGTAGAAATATTTTTTGATAAAATGAATGCATATATATATATATATATATATATATGTATATGTATATATATATATGTATATATATATATGTATATATATATATGTATATATATATATGTATATATATATATGTATATATATATATATATATATTGAGAGAGAGAGAGAGAGAGAGAGAGAGAGAGAGAGAGAGAGAGAGAGAAAGACATCGAAGACACTCTAAGGTACATTCCGTATTGATATGCCAATTCTCTTGTCGGAAATCACTTTTAGCAGAAGTTAATATTTTCATTTCTATCTGGGTTTGACTTCCTTAAAGTTCTCGGCTCTCATCTTCTCATCTGCTCAGAGAAAAGTTATTGCCAATTAGTACATATCGATATATTTCTGGTTTGATTTTGGTTTGGTTTGGTTTGTTTTACGGCATATCAAACTCAATGGGTTATTTAATGCCGACACAATTTTTATTGCTGGTAATATTTTGTTATGTCAAAAATCTATTTCTGGTAATATTTTTCCTTCAAAAATGTATTGCTGGTAATATTTTTTTTCAAAAATGTATTGCTAATAATATTTATTTTTAAAAAAAACATAGTTGGTAATATTTTATTTTTCAAAAATGTACTGCTGGTAATAAGTTATTTTTTTTCAAAAATGTATTGCTGGTAATAATATTTTAAAGTATTTCTGGTATTAAAACTTCTTTTTACACTTTCATAGTGTTCTTACCCCAGTTTCGGGGTTAACTATTTCGCCATAGCTGGGACTCTAACAGACGTTACCACCCCAGGGGGGTGCACCTGGGAACATCAACAATTAAGAGGTGGTCCCACGCTACTCAAAACTACCTGATCAGAGGCCTTGCTTCTGGACGTAGTTTATCGTTTTACCCAGGACGCGGATGTAGTTTATCGTCATACCCAGGACGGTCTATATATTTCTGGAATGCCCGGTTGCATATATATATATATATATATATATATATATATATATATATATATATATATATATATATATATGTGCAACCAGGCATATATATATATATATATATATATATATATATATATATATATGCAACCAGGCATTCCAGAAATATATATATATATATATATATATATATATATATATATATATATGTGTGTGTGTGTGTGTGTGTGTGTGTGTGTGTGTGTGTAAACCGGAATCCAAATAGCAACAAATGGCAACAATTGTAAAGTTAAAATAAAAGCAATGAAAAGAACAAATAATCACGACTCCTTACCTGTACACGCGTCCGTGCAGACGACCGCATGAGCGTACATGCGTGAACACAGACACGCATACATACACTATCAAAAAAAAACTTACACCAATGATAAGTGTATATAAAAAAAGAAAAATCGAGAAGTATAGAAGTCAATTGCTGATACCCCGTGACGAGTTGACGGAGGTGTCCATCTACGAAACTCTGGATTCGGAATGCTGAAAGTAACATGAATCAGCTAACTTTTTACTTGCATTAATTATATATATATATATATATATATATATATATATATATATATATATATATATATATATATATATATATACTGTGAAAACTCGATTCACGAATTTCGTTCGTTCCTGGAGGCCGTTCGTAGCTCGAAATGTTCGTAAACCGAAACTATTTTTCCAATAGGAATCAATGTAGAGAAAAAAAGTCACAGTACAATAAAATTGTAAAAGAAAAGCACCGCACAACACACGAATATATACAACACAGCGGTTGACTTATAAATTATTCCGTTCGTGTTAACTCGGTTCGGCTATGTTGTTCGAGAACCGAAACTTTGTTCGATAACCGAGGCATTTTCATCTCGAATTTTCATTCCGAAAACCGATTTGTTCGATATGGGAGACGTTCGAGAAACGAGGTTCCTCTGTATATATATATATATATATATATATATATATATATATATATATATATATATATATATATATATATATTTGAAATTTCTTACTAATATAAATGTTATTTTTAGTGAGGAGATGTTTTTGTGTTCTTACGCCATTATTTTTTTATTTTATTGTAATAAACAGTGATATTAATGTTAAGGGGTCTACCCTTTTCACACAAATGGACTCACCCAAGGTATACATATACTACTACTAGTGAATACCCGAAGATTGATGGAGTCGAGACGAAACGACTGAAGAGTAGTAGATTTCAGTAGTAGTAGAGTAAGTCACACACAGAGACGGCGCCAAGCGTCACAGTTAGCGAGCACGTAGACTCAGTAAGGAGTCATACCGCGATACTACAATACCAACACCGTATATATATTAGTGCTACTAACCCGCATTCTTGGATCTACTAACCCGTATTACCAGTTTGTATTATTACGTTAATACATTTATTTTCCTTATCTATTCCTGGCGTTTGTTATTCATTGATATCGGATTCATCCCGGAATCCACAACAATTAATAACGGCCTACTAAAGAAAACAATAAGCCTGTATCCCTTTTTTAACTACGGGAAACCACTTTTTAAGCCGAAGCGTACTTCTGCCAGTGCGGCCACGGGCCTGATTGACTGGACAATGTTAGAATAATCTATTAAAAAAGATATGATTTTAGCGTTGAGATTTCTATGAGAATAATTCATTTCCAGAGTACTGTTGTTTAGGTTTGGGGCTCGAAATTAAAGTCAGCAGATATAAATTCGTAGAAGTTGGACGCTGAATTTTAGAATATCCAGATTCAACCCAGTTGCGTGAAAGACTGTGCCTAATCAAAATCAATTAAATAAATTTTCTTTACAATACTAATGAAAAAAATGAAATTCAGCTGGTTGTCAATTCCCGTTAAATTGCTGCTATAAAATTTGTCTGATTAGAAATTTGCATAAAAACCATTTGTTCACGTAGCCTGTGAGTGTACACACATACACACACACATACACATTCTTATATATATATATATATATATATATATATATATATATATATATATATATATATATATATATATATTTGTATGTGAACATTTGCATATATATTTATTTATATATATATATATAGTAATTAAATAATTAAGAAAGAAACAACCTTAAGGTTCCATGACTATAATTTATTTCCCCAGAATATGAACCAGGAAAAATATATTTTCTGGAGAAATAAATTATAGTCATGGAACCTTAAGGTCGTCTTTTTCTTAATTATTTAATTAATATTTGCTCTGTTGTTACATTGAGCTCTCTAGATTACATCCTCTTTGGAATTAGCCACACGAATTACCAAACCCTTCAGTACCTTTCTCCCTCTCTCTCTCTCTCTCTCTCTATATATATATATCTATATATATATATATATATATATATATATATTTGTTTATATATATATATATATATTTGTGTGTGTGTGTGTATGTGTGTGTGTGAGAGAGAGAAAGATAGAGAGAGATAGTGAGTGAGAAAATGGATGAAAAACAACTCTGCTATTTATATTCGTAATTGGAGTTTAACGTTGGCTAATTTTAGAGTCAAATCTTCACTTCTGAAGCTGTAGGCTACAATTTGAACACAGACGGTTTCTTCAAGTTAACCAGACTCCTTAAGGATATTATTTGCTCAGCCGACATTATCATTATTATTATGATTGATTCAGTGAATGAATGATTAGCATAAATAAGGTGAAATATACGATAAAAAAATCACACATATTTTACATAGATAAGCCCTTCATAAGGTGTGGGCTGTACTCGTGAGAACAATTTTGGGGGGAATTCTTTAAAGCAATGGCTACCAAGAATCCGTTCAATGATTCTATTGGAATATTTTACAATAAATCCGACGGCTCCAGCTATAACTGGAATTGTTGATATTACCATGTGGCATATTTTTGAGATTTCGATTTCAAGATCCTTGTAATTTGATAACTTTTTGAACATCTTCAAAGATACATTGCAGTCTGCAGGGACTGCCATATCAATAAGGAGACACATTTTTTGTTTGTAGTCTCTAATAACGATGTCTGAGCGATTAGATTTGATTGTTCTGTCTGTATGTATTGTAAAGTCCCATAACATTGTTACAGGTCCTATCTCCGTAACTGGGTGTAGGTGGTGTTCATATAATTTTTTTTCACTTTCCTTTCCGTAGAAGTTGCAGATTTTCCAGTGTAAATATTGGCCCACTCTGCTGTGCCGTGTTTTGTATTCAGTGAGTGCCAATACCGTGCAACCGATACAAGATGGTCAATTGATTATCTTTATTTTTATTATTGTTATCATTATTATTATTATTATTGTATGAGAGAGCCTCATGCCAGCAAAGTGATGCTGGAGTACAAATATAAAAAGACGAATATGTCCATCATAACACCCACTCTGATAAGGGTATCCGACATTATTATTATTATTATTATTATTATTGTTCCTTTGATTTCTATTGTATACTCATTTCCTTCCGGCTCCCAGTCACTGACCTACGGTCGAGAAATGACAGTATGACATTTTCACTGGACATTGTTTTAACCCAAGAGCACACACATTTTATATTGACAAAGGCCTTCTTAAGGTTTGAAAGCTACTTGTCAGAACAATGTTTTGCATTTCTTTAAAGTATGGACTACCAGCAATATTCATTTATTCCGACTACTTTCGACCTTAGCACAATGCCATCATCTGGGTTTTGCTTTCTTCTAAGACAAATATTGTAGTGTTCATCATTTCATCAGCAGCACCCTGATGATGACATTGTGCTATTGTCGAAAGTACTCGGAATAAATGAATATGTATCAACACGATAATTTTCTCTCTTCCTTTAATAACGACATCAAGAACCTTGTCCGTGAATATGAAAGGTCCCAACTGAAAATAATTAGACAAAACTTGTTTAAATTATTCAATGAAACATATCTCAATGATAACATACTGTCAAAATATACGCAATATATATATATATATATATATATATATATATATATATATATATATATATATATTAAAGGGTCTGTTGTATTTCGTTAAATATACTCATTCTATATTTAACTAAGTACACTTAGTACTTATGATGTTCATTTTAGTTTTCTTACACATAACTAGATGAACAGAAATTCTGCAGAATAGTTCTTGAAATGGTGAATCGTTCTTAAGATACATGATGCAATTATTTTAATCGTTGCCATTACAGGACTAGTTCTCAAAACGCGAATCTCGTATTGGAATTATGTCTTTTAGTGGAAGAGACTCAATAAATTTCATCATTTAGGTTTTCCCAACGATCTCTTTATCTGACAACAGAAATTCCATTTTCGCTCTTGAAATACTATTTAATAAGGAACGAAATCAGTTTAAGGGCTGTAGACTGACGTTCCTAAATAATTGCAATAAAATGGAACTGACATTAGGAACGAAAATATTAATTTATAATAAAAAAAATCATAGTCGATAATTCTTAATTTAATAAAAATTCACAATTTCCTGTTGTTTTTATTCTTATCAGTAATAAACTTTTCAATTTCAGTTGCAAAACAAAACATTGCGAATTATTAGATATTTAATTGGCCTGCGTATCCTTGACATAATCAATTCATTTATAAACCTGTATCTCTTTATTCAGTTTAAACGTAAAGATAAGAGAACATTTTTAAGGATCGTAAATTTTGATTAAATTAATTGTAACAATTACTGCAAGCGTAACTTAGATGCGGTAGAAAGCATAAAATATGGAGTACCCAATAAGGATCGAACTCACTACTCCGGCGTCACTGAGCTCGCGAGACAAACTAACTAAGCATTACACTACGTCGAAGCCTCCGGCAAACGTTAGTCATTTACTAAACGTAAATTAGATGTGACTCAAGGCTGAAAGTATGGAGGGTGCAGTGAGGCTCAAACTCACTACTCCGTCGTAATTGATCTAACGAAACAAGCTTACTAACCATGGTGATTTTCAAAACGTAGCTTACATATGGCACAAGGCCAAAAGTGCTGAGCACTCAGTGAGGATCGAACTCACTACTCAGTCGTAATTTATCTAACGAGACGAGTTTGCTAACCATGGTTATTTTCTAAGCGTGGATGTGGCACAAGGCCAAAAGTATAGGACATCCAGTGACGATCGAACACTATTCTATCGTAAAGCTTGACAAGTCGATGTGCCCTTACCCCGAAAGTGATAGACAGTTAAAACACTATACCTATTGGCTTTAGGAACACACCGACAATTCTCAAGAAAAAACTGGGGATCCTACTCAGATGATATGAAGGACTAGTGACTAATTTAATTTCAATTATAAAAACTAAAATAAAAATCCGTTATTAACAGTAAGTTTCAAAAACAATTCATTGTTAATTATAAGCGGGTGTCTTGGGCACCTCGGCGTGGTGTCATGGTTAGCCAGCTTGACTCACGGGATCAGGTACGACTGAAGAATGAGTTTGATCCTTACTAGGTCCCCCCATGCTTTCAGCCTTGTGACACAGCGACGCTTAGAATCTAAATCTAAGTGGATACTTGTGTATGGGTAGATATCCCCATTTCTTTTAACAATGTAACTGAAGGCTACTTCTCTGGGCATTCGAGAGTTTTAATGAAGAAAATATGACACTCGGTAGGAATCGAAACAGCGATTCCTTACGTTGTACACACGAAAGGAAATAAAAGTAAGAACACTTCTTAGCATTTTGGAATAAACACTTGAAAGCCTACTGACGTAGATTTGAGTATTGCTTTCCAATTACCTCTTTCATTTAGGGCAACGACTTTTTATTATTATTTCGTTCTTGATTCAATTTAGTTAAACACGACATCAAACGGATGAGTAATTACAACCAGCTTCTAATATTTTCCTGCCTGATGTGCTACATCATCGTAATTATTTCTTCTTCTTTCAATGCATATGAATTTATATAGTTATGCATTCCGGGTGTATAGAGGTTCAAATGCAGGTTATTCAGCTGGTGCTGAAATGTCTTCAGCCCTGCCAAGAACTGCTTTCTTTCAAAATACTGATTTTTGGTCAGGTTTTTAATATAGAGACCGGAGCGTGGATATACCAGCTACTCTGATATGTTTACGATATATATAAACAATATGTCCCCAAGAATAAAATGTCCTCACTTTTTGACTGCCTATCACTTATATTTTTTTCTTTGACACATCCATGTATTTAATTTCATTTCATATTTCGTTTAAACCGTTAATCTACTTTTTAAGTCAATAAACCCCATTATTTAACCATCTGCAAATCAATTGTCTGCAAATCAATTAGTACAGCATTTATTGTCATTTAAATGATGAGTACATTTTGGAGGTCTACCATATATATATATATATATATATATATATATATATATATATATATATGAATAAAAAAAACCCTCCATGGTTTACCTTTACTTTCCAGTTAACCTTCAGAATATGTTTGAACGTTCTTAAATTAAAATTTTGAAATTCACAAAAAAGTCCGAACAGTAACCTTGATAAAGTTCATTAGAGGACAAAACGCGTTTGTAAAGAAAAGTTTTCTTTTAGTCATTAATCATATTGACCTTTTCCAGATACATTTTATTCATATCTGAACAGACGCGCGTATATATATATATATATATATATATATATATATATATATAAATTTATAAAGAAATATATATATATATATATATATATATATATATATATATATATATATATATATATATATATATAAATGCCCCTTAAGGAACTGCGTTCCTAACGAAACCGGACTCATAAATAATTACATCGGTTACACAACCACATGCTTATCCAGACGTCTTACGTTAAACCTATCCGATCACAACTCCATGAGAACCCATTTAAACACACACAAAAATTTACTAGACTCCATTAGAAATATACTAGTAGAAAACACAAATATATTAATTGCTTCCACCTGTAAAAAAAGGTTAAAAATAATGGAGGCTTTAATAATAAAAAGAAAAAGCCTACCCATAACAATATTAACTACAAACAAAGCCACAACGTGCTAACCGTATTTGGAAATTAAAACACACTACTACACACTAAGACATATACATAATGCACACACTCAATTAAGCAGAAAAATCAAATCTTCCTTGATAATGGCTAAAGATATAGCCGAAAGCGCTCGGAAAAATAAAACATTTGGACAGTTCTTACACACCCTTTGTCCAGCAAAGAACGCTCTTGCTCGTACACAAGAAAAAATTAATAAAAAACTTAACCGTAGTACCTTGTCTGTCGTTTTTAATGAAACTTGCATATATATATATATATATATATATATATATATATATATATATATATATATATATATATATATATATCAACATATATATATATATATATATGTTGATATATATATATATATATATGTTGATATATATATATATATATGTATATATATATATATATATGTTGATGTTATTATAATGGGCACTTCTTATTTGAAATAGACGCCCCATTTTTATTTATTATCAAAGCGTCTATCGGTCTCCACCTTCGAAGTAAATTAGTTTTCTCGTAAATGAGAAATCTCAATAAAGAAAACACCAGAAGGAATCGAACCTGCGTCTAGCTTTATAAAAGAAACCACCCTTACTGCTCGGCCACGAAGAGCGGTTTAGTACAGTGCTTTAACACTCGCTACAGAGAGTGTCTCAAAAGCAAGATATGTATTAATATATATATATGTAAAATTATTTTCATATAGAATGTATCTGTAATGGAACAAAACGAATTAAAAGAGACAAGAGATAAAACAATTCTTCGAAATGTGGTCCCGAACTGGTCAATGTTCTCTCCAAACTCCACAAAGATAGCCGTGAAAAAAATAATTTCAGTCTGTAGAATTTAGTATAGAGCTTAATATTATTTATTTACATGAGATTAA
Organism: Acanthosepion esculentum; assembly: GCA_964036315.1. Taxonomy (NCBI): domain Eukaryota; kingdom Metazoa; phylum Mollusca; class Cephalopoda; order Sepiida; family Sepiidae; genus Acanthosepion; species Acanthosepion esculentum. Next base: position 65,347,954 of record OZ038486.1, on the reverse strand, counting down.
AACAAAACATTTTTAAAAGCGATATACATTAGCTTTCATGTTTCAGCACTACAGTTGTGCTTCCTCGAGCGATGATAATGGTCATTTAACATTGCCGGAGGAAGCCCAACTGTAGTGATGAAACATGAAAGCTATTGTATAGCGATTTTTAACATGTTTTGTTTTAATCTCATATAATAAATAATCTGAAGCTCTATATTAAATTCTACAGACAATGGAATTACACTACGTTTGTTTCTTATCCCATATATATATATATATATATATATATATATATATATATATATATATATATATATATATATAGGGAAAAGGTTACAGTTGTTCCAACGAGAGAAAAAAGTACATTTTTATAAAAGTTGAAACCGCAAACGTTTTTGGTTATAGTGTGGATTTGTTTTAGTAAATATATTATATTTTATTATATTTTATTCTTCATATTTCTGCTACACGAGTTTCCGGCCTCGTAACATTCTGCAGGCAAATAAAAAGAAGAAATGTTTAAAAGAAAGAATTTTTTTTTATGATCTTTTAATGCCTCATTGTTCGTTTTCTGTATTTGTTAGTGACCCTTGACCTTCATTTTGAACTGTTGGCAAAAGTGAATTTCTGCCTAAGTGTTAATAAGACCATTAGGTTTGGTATGAGAGTTGGTGATGATAGATGTGTTCATGAGAGATGTCTTCCTATCCCTGTGTGCGTGCGTGTTCCCCCTTAGCCTGCATCTGTATATTCTTTCCCCATATATAAATACTGTCTTATAATAAGAAATCAGCATACACGCACATATATATATATATATATATATATATATATATATATACACATACACATATAAGAATGTCACGAGACCGGAAACACGTGTAGCAGAAATATGAAAAATAAAATATAATATATATGCTAAAACAAATTCACATTATAACCAAAAACGTTTGCGGTTTCTCTCTTTTTTAATATATATATATATATATATATATATATATATATATATATATATATATATATAATGTAAATAAAAATAAAAACAGACCACTTTAAGGTTCCATGTAATAAATTATTTCACCACAGCCCTTTTAAAGTACCGCGGATCATCAGACTCTACTTCTAAATGAATGTTGAAACGAATTTATTTAAATTATTAGCTCTGATTTACATTGAGCTCTCTGGATTTTATCCTCCTTGGGTCTACCCATACGGATTATCTAGTTTTTCGTAAACTAAATATATATATATATATATATATATATATATATACACACATTGTCCCTCACCCGAACGCGATCTTCAGGTCCTGAGTATAGACTGGCCGTTACGTAATTATTTAAAAAAAAATATCGGGTTATCGCAATGTTGGTGCAGTTATATATTATACACGGATTACAGTTTTACTTTAATTTAAAAAAATATATATTTTAACATTTAAATTAATCGGAATTTATATATATATATATATATATATATATATATATATATATATATATATATATAAGATTCGAAATCCACACACGAATCTTATATATTTTTTACTAATGTTCACACAATAAAAGGCCTAAGAGCTAGTCAAGGTAGAGGGCTACTGTGTCGATTTATATTAGCGTTGGAAAGAACAAACTTTAGGAGTATAGAGCTGAAGCAGACTTTAAAAGGAACTGGAAACGCAATCCTTAACTCTAATCCTGTTAAAAAAAACCGGGGAGGTGTGTGAACTGGATGCTAAAAAGAACCGGTCGAAATGTCATATTTAAGAATATTTATGTCATTAATTTCACGTGGGAAACGAAACATCGCCAACCATTGAAAACTTCCGCAAACTTTTGTCACAGCTTAATAGATCGTTCTCAAGGGCACATGGCCCAGTGAATAAAAGTGTAGCATGGATCCAGTGACTTGACTCAAAGAGTTGTGAGTTCAGTATCTGGCTACGGCAGTGGTGAACAAAAACGTGGAAAGTTGAGTTAAAGGGAGATAACTGAAACATCCAGAAGATGTATGGCACGTGGAACTAGAACCATCTACCCCGATGGACGAAATAAAGAGTTCAGTTCGAAATTTCAATCAGCTGAATAAGGCCAAGGTGCACAACGACCGAAACGTCGTGAATATGACAACAAAGATGAGGACAACAGTCGTACGAATTGTGTAAGCTAATAGATTGTTTTTCATATTTGCTGCGATTACTAACCCCAACTCTGTGTGTGTGTGTGTGTGTGTATTTCTTTCATTGCCAATCGTCTTTCTTTCATTTTTTTCCAATTTTCTTTCTTCTTTCTTTCATTTTCAGTCTTTTTTCTTTTTTCTTTCTTTCTTTCATTTCCAATCTTTTTTCTTTCTTTCTTTCATTTTCTTTCTTTCTTTTCAATCCTCTTTCTTTCTTTCTTTCTTTCTTTCTTTCTTTCTTTCCCAATCTCCTTTCTTTCTCTCTTTTTTTTCTTTCTTTCATTTCTTTTTTCTATTATTTTTTTTTCTGTTCTTCCTTTCTGTTCCGAATCACTTGAAATCCATCTAATTCCCCGCGCAGTCCATCAAAGCCTGACTTCGTTGTTTCGTAACCGGCTTAAAGAAGTAAATATTCCCAATAAAGTTCTGCCAGATCACCTGCTTCGTTCCTTCCCTTTCACGTCCCCTCCACCCTGGTACCCGCTTTAAACGCCTTTTATCTGATATTTTTCTTCCTCCTCCTCCTCCTCCTCCTCCTCCTAGCTTCCATTCCATTCCTTAACTCTCTTTAAATTCCATTTTCATTATTTTTTCATTCTCTCTTTCTATCGCCTATATCTCCCCACTAACTCACTCTTACGGCTCCATTCCCGCCATATTTTATTCAACCTCTAAACTATCCCCCTTTTACTCACCTTTGGTTTTGCTTCCTTTCTCTTTCTCTCTCTTTCTCTCTCTCCTCGCCCTCTCTCTGTCTTATCATCCTATTCTGTCCCTCTCCCTTCACTCCTACTTTCTATCCTCTCATTCTCTTTAAATACCTTTTTAATAATTTTTCTCTCTCTCCTCGACTTCCTGCTATTCCTTCTAACGATCTCTTCATATCATGTTTTCTTTCTATACCTTTCCTTTCCCTGTTCCTCATCCCCCTCTCCTTTGTTGTTGCTTTCTTTCTTTCCTTTTCTTTTTTTGTATCTTCTGACATTCTTCTCTACGATGATATTTTCCTCTTATTTTCCTCTGTATTCTGTTTTTACTTTACAGTTCAGTCAGGTTTTCTGTCTCCCCCTCCCTTAGAATTTATCTTCTTTCTGTTTATTTCCCTTGTGGTTTGTTTTTCTTTTCTGCTCTCCCCATCAAATTACTTTCTCTCTCTCTCTCTCGACTTTCCGGTTTTTTGTATCTCTTAATACATGTTACCTCTCTATATTTCTTTCTTTTTATTTCTCATTGATCTTTCATTTTTATGTTCTTTCTTTCTTTTTTACTTTTTACTGATCTTTCTTTATTTTTTAGTCTGTATTTTTTCATTCTTTGTTTCTCTCTTTATTTCTTACTGGTCTTTCTTTATTTTTTAGTCTGTATTTTTTCATTCTTTGTTTCTCTCTTTATTTCTTACTGGTCTTTCTTTATTTTTTAGTCTGTATTTTTTCATTCTTTGTTTCTCTCTTTATTTCTTACTGGTCTTTCTTTTTCTAGTTTATGTTCTTTTTTCTTTCTTTTTAATTTCTTAGTAATCTTTTTTTTAATTTGTTTTTTTTTCCTTTCTCTTTCATTATTGCATTCTTTCTTACTGATCATACTTTTTGTTAGTTTATGATCTCTTTTTTCTTTCTTTTTTAAAATGTTTTACTGCCCTTTCCTTTTTAGTTTATATTTTTCTTTTCTTTCTCTTTCTTTTTTTTCTTTCTTACTGAACTTTCTTTTTGGTTCGTGTTTGTTTTCCTTTCTTTTTTTTTCTTACTGATCTTTCATTTTTGCTTTGTGTTAGTTTGTATTTTTTCTTTTTTTTATTTATGTCTTTCTTTCTTTCTTTCTTTTATTTCTTTCTTAGAGATGTTTCTTGTTTGGTGTTCTTTCTTTCTTTCTTTTTTTTTACTTCATACGATCTTCCTTTTTTTAGTTTATGTTTTTTTGTCTTTCTTTCTTAATTTCTTACTGATTTTTATTTTATGTCCTTTATTTCTTATTCAATCATTATTTATTTCATCGTTATTTATATTCTATTTTTTTGTTGTTTATTTACTACTTTGCTTCTTTCTTCCTTTCTTCCTTTCTTTCTAATTCGGCAATTATTTCTTCCAATATTCATTCTTTGTTATCTTTTCTCAAGCTTCTCTTTTTCTTTCTCTTTTTCTTTTGTTATTCTTTCTATCGTTTTTTTCTTCCTTTTTTTTTTCTTGTTTACACATTTCTTTCTTTCTATCTGAGCTATCTTCTTTCCTTTGCATTCATTACTGTACTCTTATCTCCTTTATTTCTTTTCCCACGATTCTCTTCGTATCTTCGTTTGTTTAATTTCTTTTTGTTCCCATGTTCCAGTCCCCACCAATCACTCTTTCTTTCTTTCTTTGTTCGCTTTTTCACTTTTTTGCTCATCGATCTCTCCTCCCCTTCCTCTGTTCCATTAATTCACTCTGACCCTGATCTTTGTCATTGACAACGTACTTAAATACAGAGACAGTAGCATAAATCCTTGTATTGAAACTTGATACAGTCAGATCTAATGCTTCGATCTGATCATTTTTATGAACAATTAAACCTCTTTATTGAATGAATATAGAAAGCGTTGAAAAAATAAACGTGATCCGAATGAAATAAAGCAAAGATATTTTCTATAAAGGCAAAAACGATGACAACGACAAGTAAGCATTAGCAAATCTAGTTCAATGGTTCGTGTATATGATTAAAAGAATAATGGGTCAGCATTTTTATTCTGTGAACTGAATCCGAAATATCTGTCGCTACACATATGTGTGTGGAAATAAACAAAGAAAATTCCAATCCATGTTGTGTTGCATATTATTCGACAATCAGGAATTTATTTCTGGCACCATGTTCACTTAAATGCAATGGCTTAATTACATGCTAAGATTTTAAATGAAACATTAACGCAATAAACGCTTTTTCTCAGTATGTCGAACGGTACTTTATTATTATTGACGGATTCTCCTCCTCCCTCTTTCTTTCTTTCTTTCTTTCTTTCTTTTTATTTGCCTAAGTTTTTCTCTCTTTTTCCAGTTTTTGCTTGTTTCTCTTTCTTTGGAATCTCTTTTCCTTCTCAGGTTCATCTCCCTTTTTCTTTATTTTTTCTTTCTTCCTATCTTTTATTCTTATTTTTTCATTTCCTGTTTTTCTTTATTTCTTTATTCCGTTCTTTCTTTTTGCTTTCTGTCTTCCATTCTTTCTTTCTTTATTTCTTTTTCCAGTTCTTTCTTTCTTTCTTTCTTTCTTTCTTTCTTTCAACCAACACCTTTATCATCTGAAGAAGGCCGGGGCGTACATCGGCTGAAACCTGCTGAATATGATAATAAAAATGAGGAAAACAGTCCCAACAATGTAAATAGTTCCTCCTTTTTCTGTTCATTAATTCTTTCTGACCATGATCTTTGTCAGTAACAACGTATTTGAAAGCAGAAACAGTGGCGTTTAATCTTCTATTAAAACTTGTTACTGACAGATCTATCGCCTCGTTCTGATTATTTTAGTGAACAATTAAACCTCTTTATTGAATGAATACAGTTGACTTGATACAGTCAGATCTAATGCTTCGATCTGATCATTTTTATGAACAATTAAACCTCTTTATTGAATGAATATAGAAAGCGTTGAAAAAATAAACGTGATCCGAATGAAATAAAGAAAAGATATTTTCTATAAAGGCAAAAACGATGACAACGACAAGTAAGCATTAGCAAATCTAGTTCAATGGTTCGTGTATATGATTAAAAGAATAATGGGTCAGCATTTTTATTCTGTGAACTGAATCCGAAATATCTGTCGCTACACATATGTGTGTGGAAATAAACAAAGAAAATTTCAATCCATGTTGTGTTGCATATTATTTGACAATCAGGAATTTATTTCTGGCACCATGTTCACTTAAATGCAATGGCTTAATTACATGCTAAGATTTTAAATGAAACATTAACGCAATAAACTCTTTTTCTCAGTATGTCGAACGGTACTTTATTATTATTGACGGATTCTCCTCCTCTCTCCCCCTCTCTCTTTCTTTCTTTCTTTCTTTCATTCTTTTATTCTATTTGCCTAAGTTTATCTCTCTTTTTCCAGTTTTTGCTTGTTTCTTTCTTTTTTTGGAATCTCTTTTCCTTCTCAGGTTCTCAAGTTCATCTCCCTTTTTCTTTATTTTTTCTTTCTTTCTATCTTTTATTCTTATTTTTTCATTTCCTGTTTTTCTTTATTTCTTTATTCCGTTCTTTCTTTTTGCTTTCTGTCTTCCATTTTTCTTTCTTTATTTCTTTTTCCTGTTCTTCCTTTCTTTCTTTCTTTCTTTCTTTCTTTCTTTCTTTCTTTCTTTCTTTCAACCAACACCGTTATCATCTGAAGAAGGCCGACAATCAGGTATTTATTTCTGGTACCATGTTCATTTAAATGCAATAGCTTACGGACATGTTGAGATTTTAAACGAAGAGCTACAGCAAAGAAGGGCCTTCCGTTTTAAAATATTAACGTAATACAATCTTCAGATTTCATTTTCTTAGTATATCGAACGGTACTTTGCTATCACATTTTTACACTAAAGGATTTGCTTTTGAATATCAAACAAAAGAATTTAAAACAAAACACTTATTTTTTAAAATATCAAAAGTGAAGAAGTAATGATATTAATCCTGAAAAAGTAGTTGTTTTTATTGTTTCACACCAAACAAGGAAACAATGTCACAAAGGCTCATGCCTCTAGTGAGAAAAAGGACAATAAAAGAACAGACATAAAGAAGACACAAGATGGCGATTGAGGTTGCATTTTAATTTTGGAAGATCGTAGGTGGCAGGGAAGCAAGAAATCGGAAGAAGGTACATCAATATTTAATTTTTAAAAATGATTGTCGATAATAGGAACGTAAGGAAAGAATGTTTACCAATTCCCTGGGAATCACAGAATAGACCAAAAGTTTGCTTGCCTCAAAGCTTATGATTTCTACAATGATTCACACAGTTTGCTTTAATCATATAGCCTTGTGATAATTTAAGCGAATAGAAATAGATAATGTTAACAGACCACATTTGTTTTACACATGCTTTCTCTCTTGACAGAACAGCTTACAATGTTAATATAATAGGGAAATCAATCGGCGATATAGAACAAAGACGTGTATCTCTTCATCCTAATGACAATAGTAATGTTAGCCGTTTCCCTACAAAGAAAAAATTGGTATTCATTGACCAAGCGGACAGTACTGCTGCCGCTTGAAACTTATATAATCTCTCTCTTAAAACAATTTTTCAGGAAAATAATTTTCTCAACACTCGTAACTATCATTACATTTTCCAGTATTGACGAAGGTCTCCTTCCTAAAATATTCTTTTATTTAAAGTAATGTGGAACATCAACATCTTAATTATATCATTATTTTCTCTTCGAATTACATGTGATATTGCTTTTTGTTGTTGAATGTCCTCAAATGATGGGGTTTCTGTTATTTAGTATACTTCTTTGTGATCCTGTAGTGCCGGGCTACGTGATTCATTCTTCAGGTTTCAATTGTTCGAAGTCGGTTTTAACCATCGATATGAGGGAGCGGCTGTTGACAGTTTTGATATTTCCGAACGGGTTTGGCGCCATGCATGTCATCCGTATGAAAATCTCAATCTGACGAGGCTATTTAAGAACATTACTGTTGTGGTAGGATCCACTAATTTGCATAGTGGAGTACCGACTATATAAATATGGTTGGTACCGGGAAGACAGGGAGGCGAATCAAGAGATTCACTAGAGACTCTGCCCGACTGCGACTTAGTCAACACATTCTCCAGGAACGGTCTTCCCAGGAATATACAAAAGACTATATGTAAATATTGTGTACACTTTCTTGTTATAATACATTTTGTTCTAAGTACATTTTGTGTTGAATTATTATTCCATGCATTAGTCAAGTTTCAACAATTACCCTAGTTTTCAGTTTAGTGTTTTAGTTTTGTAGCAATTTGTGGTGTTGGGCGAAACTATCTCTGGCGCAATGTCCTTATCTCCTCTGCTAAATCTGTTAGAACTGATCCAAACACCGAAATATTTCCATGCTGATGAGCAATATAATTTCACGGTGTTACTATTGGCGAAACATACTAGATTTTTCCATTCCGACATTTTTTTTGAAGATTACCTGTGGCAGCAAAGCAAGAAACCGGAAGAGAGTAAATCGTTATTTATTTTGAAAATGACTGTCGATAAAAATAATATACCGAAAGAACGTTGACATTTACCCGGGCATCTCGCCTAAGCGAAATTATTTTGGGGTTTATGACTTCTTCTTAAGTGATTAACACTGGTTGCTCTAATATTATTGTCGTGTACCAAATATAAAGAGAAGAGTAACTACTAATGTTAATACAGGACATGTTTTAAACGAGTTTTCTTTTTAACGGTCTCGATGGGTGACCACTTTGGAATAGTGCTGTAAGCTTTGATATACGTGGGATGTAAATAAAGTCCATTAACTCTTTACACACACACCTCTGTCTGTCTGTCTGTATGTCTGTCTGTCTGTTTCTCTCTCTCTCTCTCTCGCTAACGGATATATCACGTGGAAACGCCGTTTCTCGTACGATCACCGAAGTTAAGCAGCGTCGAGCCTAGATTGGTGACCGCTTGGGAATACCAGCTGCTGTAAGCTTTGATATACTTTGGGGTGTAATAGATAACGGCTCGGAATTGGAAACTGGAGAGCCGTGTTCCAATTCCAGTCGAGTTCATTATATTCACTTACACGCAGATACACTTAGGAAAGATATGAATCCACGTTTTCTACCTCCTTCTATGGGTTAATTAGACAGACTAGTATCAGTAACTAATTATTACCTAAGAAAAAAAAAATCTTACAATCTAAAAATATTTTGATTTAAATAACCTGCAACAGGTTGATAAGCCATCAAAAACAAATCAATCAATGAAAGCAAATCGAAGCAAATTATGTGATTTCCAGCAATTTGTTAAATAGTTATTTATCTATATTTCTCTTTTATTTAACCAAAGCAACATCAATTCATGTCGATTGATAAAACCTGGGTGATACCTTGCAAGTTACAAGTTCAATATATGTTTGCTTTCGTTGAAAACAAAGAAAAGAGTACTGAACTGATACGTGATATCTGTCCCCCTTTATGACAGCGAATGCTGGGCAATCTCCACAAAGATGAGAAAGAGACTTGAAGCAACAGAAATCTGATTCTACAGAAAGATGCTGAGGATGCCCTGCGCCGAACATGTGATCAACAACAAGGTTTTGTAGAGAATGGTAACAATAAGAAAACTTATACTTAACATCAGGAAGAAGCAGCTGAAATTTATGAGACACGTAATGAGGAAGGAGAGCTTCAAAAATCTGATACTCACAGGACAGAATGATGGAAAGGGGGACACGAGAAATGGCCGTGTAACATACTTGATGGGCTTAGGCGGATGGATGGCAGAACACGGTTTTGGGAGAAATAACAAAAACGGCAAAGCTTATTAAGAGTCACAAAGGACGGGAAGATGTGGAGCGCCATGGTCGCGTATGTCCTGAGATGACACGGCACATAAAAGAAGAAAATAGAAGTACTGTGAAGCCATATTTATTGGTTTTATGGAAGAAACGAACAACCGACATAAAAGATGAATAAAAAAAGTATTAAGTTATCTCCCCTGAAAATGGAAAACACACCGAGAAGACGGGTTTGAATAAAGGTTTTGGTTCGAAATTTCGAAGAGATTAACGAATATCATGACACCTGAAGAAAGCTGAACGTACAACGACCGAAATGTTCTGAACACAACATTTAATATCCGAATAGTAAAGCCTATAATGACAAATTTATGTGCTTCTGAAGTCCGCGGTAGTGAAGCATCTATTTTAACCCGAAAGATAGAGTTTCCTTTTTTATATACAACGTTTTTCAACATTATCCGGCACACTGTTAAACAGTTCTCCGTTTTCGTTTTTTCTTCCTTGTTTATGTTTTATTTATTGATTCGTTTATATATTATTTATTTATTTTGCTTTCGTTTCTTTTATCTCTCCAACAACCAAAAACACTTTCGGTTGAACCATAACTCACTCACATCGTTACCAGATTACAGCCATACCATCCGCTGACCCCACCTTTGCCATTAGAGCCTCTGCTTTTCGGCTTCGACCGTCTACCTTTTTCTCTTTTTGACTTTTGGTATTGATTTCAGTGTCCATCTGGGCTGGCTCGCTGCCCACAAACCCTAACGCCTAACGCGTAGGTACGATCAGGGCCGCTATCATCGCCAGCACTGCTGCATTGACCCAAACTATAACTGTCAACCAGCGAATCGTTCGTCTCAACATCCTCTCTGGCGTTGTACGACTTTGAAGCGCCTCACCTGTCAAACCAGGGCGCGTGTGTTCAAAGGCCTGGAAATGCAATGGAAGCTTTTCCAAATAAAAGCAACAACAGTTCTACACAACCCTTTACCTCTGAATATGTCTCCACCCCCTCTGACCCTTCTTTCTCATCGTCCATCCCTCTTATTTCTCTCTCTCTCTCTCACCCTCGCTCACTCTCTCTCTCTCTCACTCACCCCTCTCTCTTTGGCTAAATTTCTTTTCTATCCTTATTCCTGATTCGTTTTTCTTGGTGGGGGAGGGGTCACTTTCTTGGCGATTCTCCATATATATATATATATATATATATATATATATATATATATATTTGTGTGTGTGTGTGTGTGTGTGTGTGTGTGTGTGTATGTGTGTAAAGCGTTTCGTCTTTGTGGAATTATATATATATACATTTGGTTACGCATCGAGCAGATATGAATGTACGACGAGAGAAAATCATGGAGAATTGTAGTTTAAAAACCCTAAAATCGAACTTGCTGACCGAAACGCTCCTATATGGCTAAATCGGTAAATTTCGTAAGGTTATATAACGGTTCCGTATAGGTTACAGGTTCGATTCCCGTCGGAATGATTTTTTTCATATTTTTTCAGATCCAGTAATGGCATTCACTCAACCAGAAAAGGCGTTTTGCGTCCTTGAATTTCGCATAAAATTTCGAAAAGAGGCACCAGAAAAGTAGTCCATATTGAGATGGCATGGTAAATTCATGAAGGATGGCTGTTTGTGCCCAGCTAAGAGAACGGGGCGCCCCTCAGCTTCAGATGATACGGTTCAGCGAGTTCGAACTGTCTTCGCGCGCAGTTACCTTAAATCGATCAGAAGAGTCAGTAAGGAACTTCAGCTTTCTACAACTGTTTGGCATGTCTTAAAAAGAAGACTGCCCATGAGACCTTACAGTTAACCCAACAGTTGCAGGACACCGATAAAGCAGCTCGTCGTAACTTTTGCATTACAAGGCAAGTGAAGTTGGAAGATGACGGATTGTGCCGTGTGACCAACGCCTCTAGGCAGACACATGCAATATAATGACCGGGTTAAGCTGTCATGAGTTTTCTTTCCCATCTGAAGTTTTTTTTTTTTATCGCGAAACCAACAATAAAAGCATTGCAAACAAATGCTCAGAGAGACCTCTTTCACCCTCATCAAGGCAGCTAGCCCGCGCTAGTTCTCAACCTGGTAGCTCCACGGGATATATATATATATATATATATATATATATATATATATATATATATATATATATATATATATATATTACACTGGATGTCGGAGTAAACCGATCGTCATCATATATATATATATATATATATATATATATATATATATATATATATATATATATATATATATATATATATATATATATATATATATATATAGTGTACTAGGGCAGCAGATCATTATTTAAACATATATTATTAAATATAACAGATATTGGACACCTACTATGTCTGAAAATGAGCCGTCCTAATGTTCGAATGTTTACTTTAATTTCTGGTGAAAATAAGGACAAAAATTGTCCAACATTTGGATATTTTTTTATTAAGCTGGTCCTAGTCTTTCGTTCTTACATGACCTCAGACATGAAATAAAGATATCCACCGTCAAAGCTGATATTTTGTTATTTTGACATAAAAAATTGTTATGCGACGATAACCACTCTGAGCATGGCTCATGAGAGCTGAAAGCTTAGGATTATATATATATATATATATAGGATTATGTATATATATATATATATATATATATGTATATATATATATATATATATATATATATGGTTTATATATATATATATATATATATATATATAAAGAATTAATGGATTTATATCTATCTATCTATCTATCTATATGTATATATATATAAAGAATTAATGGATTCATATCTATCTATCTATCTATCTATCTATATATATATATATATATATATATATATATATATATATATATATATATAAAGAATTAATTGATTTATTTTTAATTCACGATTTTTATTATTTCAAAAGTAATATATAGCGGATATTCGTATTTGAAATAGACGCCATATCGTTAAATTAATTTTTAAGTAGAAATTTATACAGTAAATGTACCCTAACTTTGTTGATTGGCTAAGGAAACCAGAAGAGCTTTTCATTGTCTTTGGTAGTTTATAGCATTCGTCAATGTCAATGTAAAAGGTCAGACATGTATTGAGTAAGAAACTAATAAGAGGTGTCTATGACATTTCCGCAAAATATATCACGAGAATCCCTGAATAAAGGATATTTGCCGTCCTTAACATAGGCTACTATCGTTACACAAAAGCAAGAGCTTATTACTACTGGACTGAGATAGGAGCAAGAAGTCCATTGGCAAAGTAAAAGTTATGAGGATAGGAGCACAGTGACAGAACGGATACATCTTACAAAATTCACTTTATAAAGGGCATTATAAATCAAAGACGGGCTAACTGTCATTTTCCTAATTGTATTTTTCCAATACAAGACACCTATCCCACCAATCTGGAACTTTGGAATAAACAAAACAAATAAGATTTTATAACAAAGGGTATACTGAAAATGCGAGCATTTCTAATGGCGTATGTACGAAAGACAAAGAAAACATTTTTATTAATTTAAATTTGTGTCCAAATGCTCTTTAATATTTGGTGTCGCTAATCAGTACTAAGTTGATATAACTGTCATATTTCGTTAGTTCACATGACCGTTACACCCTGCTAGTACCTCATAAATAATGGACTATTCCGTTTTGATCGCGTCGAATGTCAATAAACATATCAGCGACGCTACTTGGTTTCAGAGATAGATAGAAGCGTTTAACATCTCCTTCTAACACCTCATAAATAATCAACTATTCTGTTTTGATCGCGTGAGAAGAGAAAAGACATATCAAAGACGCTACTTGGTTTCAGTGAGAAATCGAAAGAAAGAAAAGAAGATAGGAAATAGAAGTGTTTAACGTCTGTTTCAGTGAAATGGAAAAGTTGTCAATTCGAAATATTTCATTTGTATCTCCTTAATTCAATATTTTGTTAAAGTTGTTAAGCTCCAATGTTTAACGATGCGTTAAGGGAATTTTTACGGATATTCTATTGTCGTATCACTCTCCGAATGGCAGATTCTCGTCTCGGGTCTTTTTTTTTACGGGGTCTACGGAGAATTTTGGCCGAGCCTACGGACTTGGATACCCGACAATAAACTCTGCCTTGTGCCACATCCGACCGCGTAGAACTCGTCATGAGCTTATTATACCATTAACTGAATAATTAAGATTCATTAGAAATTTCAAATAGGAAAACCGTGACATTTTCCCAGGTTAAAACTAGCAAGAATAATAAATGATTAAACTGTTGGTAAATATATTAAATATTAATATAAATTTTATTAATATTAAGTATAAATAAGTAAATATAGAAAATATATGAGTAAAAAATTAAAAAAATTCTTACTTATAAATTTATAATTTATAAAATAAGTAAAATAGAAAATAAATAATTAAAACTATAGATTAAATAAAATTATATTAATAAATAAGTAAACTTGTTAGAATAATAAATAATTTTTCACAGGTTAAACCTAGTTAGAATAATAAATAAAAATGTATTTTAGAATAGTATTAATAAAACCTATACTGAAAACGTCACTTAAATAAAACTAGTTAGAATAATAAATAAAAATGTATTTTAGAATAGTATTAATAAATACCATGCTGGAAACCTCACTAAAACAAAACTAGTTAGCATAATAAATAAAAATGTATTTTAGAATAGTATTAATAAATCCATACTGGAAACCTCACTTAAACAAAACTAGTTAGCATAATAAAAATGTATTTTAGAATAATATTAATAAAAAGCATATTGAAAACCCCCACTTAAATCATTGAATTAAGTTAAACGGAGAAGCAAATGGGAAATATACTAATCTTATTTTTCTACATGTCGAGACACTTCAGGTCATTGGGGATCATGGCTCTCCACAATTTCCTTTCCTTTGTAGCTCTTAATAATTTATATGTTTTTGTTATCTGCTCCGACATCCATTTATACAGGCCTGCTATGTAGGTTATGCGTTGTTTTCCTCTGTCCATCTTGCCTTCAATCTCTTCAGTCAGTATTACATTTTCCGCTTCCTGGGTATGAAGATAAACTATATCCAGCAGCAAGGCCTTTGACCGTGATATTTTGTGGAACGTGGAACCGCCTCTTAATTGATGTTGTTCACAGATCCATTCTCACTCGGGTTGGTAGCAGCTGTTAGTTCCCAGCTTTGCGAAAATAGTGAGACAGAAACAAGAACAAATAAATCACTGTGAAAGTATAAAAGTTCATTTTATAGTAAAAATGCCAGAAATATATTATAATGGTAAAAAAAAACAAAAAAAAACCACCAATAGATTTTAATAGTAAAAACAAATACCAAAACTTCCAAGAAAATTCAATTTCGGAATTAAGTGACCCATAAGAAGTTGATATGCCATTAAACAGATTAATCAAATCAAATCAAATTTTCAAAACCTCCTTTCCTCATTATGTGCCCTAAAAATTTCAACTCTCTTTCTGATGTTAAGTATCAGTATGCTTTTTGTTTCCATTTTCTCTTAAACTTCGTAGTTGCTCACACGTTCGGCCCATGCATTCTCAGCATCCTTCTGTAGGATCACATTTCTGTTCCTTCATGTCTCTTCTTCATCTGTGAGGAAATTGTTCCGCATTCACTGTCATATAGGAGGACTGATATTACGTAACTGTTCAGTACTCTTTTTTCTGTCTCTAACGCTATTTTTTTTTGCTTCTTAATACTTTGCTTAGCTTTTGAAAGACATTTTCGCTATTCCAATGCGCTTTCGGATTTCAATGTCGCACTTTCCGTCCTCTGTTAAAACACTTTTCAGATATTTAAATTGTTATACTTGTCTAAGTTTGGTATTTCTAAGTTTTTTAATTTGGCTTGCTGAGCTCAAAATTTTATAAAGTAATTGAAAACTATATTGAAGGAGTTAGAAATCTCTCACGGTTATGATGAAGTTAGCCATTTCTTCACAAGAAATAAAGAGCATTCATTGTCATTGACCAGTGTTACTGTCAGTTGAAATTTATAAAATCTTTTTTTGCCCAGTATGTTGTATGTACGTATAGCTGGCCATCGTATTCGAGAGTAGCCGTCTACTAGGCGACGATTGCTCAGGCTTATTCAACACCGTCAGAGACCACTTGTGGTTTATACTGCAACTATGCTGAGCACACCTTAGTTACAGTTCATGGGAAAGAGCGTGTTATCTAGCGTGATCAACAATTTGAACAAGGCCACGATGACATGCGACTTCGTGCTACCTAATTTCACTCACAAGGTCAACTCGTGGCACTTTTCCAAAGGTTCGACCCCTCCAGTCCGATAACATCATATAAATCTCCTTCCTGACAAATTGACAGTGGCGAGATTCGAACCCGTGTCTCATGGTCAGAATGTCCGTGTCCAGCATGTCTACTAAATTATCGCTCTTTTTAGTATTAGTTTTTTTTTCTTCTTCTTTTTTTCTTTGTTTGTTTGTTTAAGGCAGTGGGGAAGTCAACATCTTGTGTGGAACATTACTTCCTCCCCCCCACTCTACTTACATGCACTACCCATTTTTGTTGTTATTGTTGTTAAACAATCTTCACACTCTATTGCTACTCCGTTCCGCGTTAAATCTTCAGACAAGCTACATTCCTTAGTTCCAGCAGTTCAGGCATTTACAACTCGGACCCACAATGCAAGTTCGAATCATCCATCAATCCCTTCGTATTCTACGATTAAGAAGGATATTCCACTCAGCGAGCTTTTTTTTTCCGAAAGCCGATACTTTGCAGAATAGACTCCCGAGGGGATGCTTCCCCAAACGCTACACTCTTAACCCCTTCAAATCTAAGGTCGACCGAGTTCAAACTCCAGTCGGATTCGTTGCATTCACTTACGCGCAAATAACTTAACTCCCGAAGCTATGGGTTAATTAGTAAGGTTTGTATCACTAAACCATTATCTCCCCCATCTATAAAATATTTTCTGTCTTTAAATATCCTGTAAAGTGTTTATAAGCCGAAGAAAACGAATCAATCAATCAAAACAATCTCATTCAATAACCCTCTAGCTTGAGTAGCTCTTGGGCCTAGTATTCTGTAAACGGTAGCGCAAATCTAATGCGAATTTGGGTTGCTGGTTAGTGTTAGACTTCTTTTATGTTTAGACAGCAATTGTATTCAGAAACTTTCTAACTTTAGTGGTTCTTGGGTGAAAAGAAATTAGCAAGTCCATTTACGCATCATATACGGAAAAGAAAAGTTAAATCGGCAATAATCTACTTTATAAAAAATGGGATGATAAATACTTCAGTAAATAGCCCGCTGTCACGCTAAATTTGAACATAAGATTTATTCTCAAAAGTAGTTAAAATGAAACTAACAAACATTTCAGGTGAAAACACCGTTCAACTATTAAGTTAAGAAAATGAGAAAAAAATGAATAAAATTTTCGAAATATTATCAAAATTCTAATCTTCAGTTTATGGCACTAGAAACTGTTTATTTTTTGAAAGTTGGCGAAGAAATCATTGTCTCTTCGCGACATTGGCAACAAAGAGCAGAGAAATGCTTCCGATAAATCACTTAACCAATTTTCTTTTTAAAAATAACCTCTTACTTCACTCGTAGATTTCATTTTACCTCCTACTTTACGTTTCTTGAATGCGCATTTTTTTAAATGTCCCCCCACCGCAAAAGCAAAGCGATATGTGGCCTTATTAAGACGCATGGGTTTACTGGAAGTGAGGGAAAATAAGAAGGCACCTGTGAGAAGAAAGGACAATAAATAAAACAGAATTTAGGGAAAAAAAAAAAAAAGATGGCGATTGACGTGGCATTTAAATTTTTGAAGAACATAGGTGGCAGGGTAGCAAGAAACCGGAAGAGAATTCCACAGGAGGAAAGTACGAGAGAAGAAGCGATTAGAATAGAATTTACCATCCCATCTTGCTATTTCAAGAATAAAGCGCTATAACCTTGTATCTAATCTAGTGGTACTCTTATATTCATGCGGTCAAAGTACCAGGGATAAAACCTCATTAGAACAAATGACATGAAAATATTTATCGAAATGAAGCCACGTCACGACACTGGGTAAGTTACCGATATCGAGATGCCAGGTCAGGGCCGATAACATTAGAGAACATTTTTGGGATTCTATGGAGAATCTCAAGATATATAGCAGGCGTACTAGACCAAATATGGAATCAATATTCAATGCACGGCCAAATGGTAGATTTATAAATGTACAAGATAGATTCTGTCTAGTTGAATTGTCTGGAGCAACACAATGAACCAACTTTCTTAGCAGCTGACCTAGCAAATGACTCATTATAATCATTGCACTTCACATACGGAGAAAACGTGAGCCCAAGTGGGTGCAAGGATTTATCTCCTGAGGATTAGCTTATATATATATATATATATATGTATATATATATATATATATATATATATATATATATATATATATATATATATATATATATATATATATATATTAATCGGGTACACCTCAAGCAAAACAGTAAAGTCACTAAGATACAAAGAGTTACTGGGTGTTGAAGAATTAGGCAAGAAGAATAATCTGGAATACAGTAGATAGATATTGGCACTGCATTTGAATATTTGAAGATTAAAGTTGGCTGGATAGCATGGAGCCGGAAGGGACTTCTACATGCAAGAAGTGCGGGAAAAGAAACTGACAGCACAGAATTTACGGTGGCATCTAGCCAACTCGACTGTAAATCGATGAGACCTTGTCGCCAGTTTAGTACTGCGCTTTAAGTTAAGTCTTCATCCGAACAATTACCATTAATGTATTCACAGTCAGAACACATTACATTGCGTCTAGACGTCTGGTTCTGTTGTTAATATTTCGGTCTCTCACGTGGTATGACGTCATAGAATCACATCATGAACTTACGATCTGCGTCTGCTTATTCAGCGACCGTTATCGTCGCATAGTAATCTTCTATGTCAACATAACAGAATATCATCTTTGATGGTGAATATCTTTGTTTAAATGTCTGTATAACCACTCTGAAGATGGCTCATAGGAACCGAAAGCTTAAATCAAGGAACATTATAATAAAAAATTACCCAAATGTTGGACAGTTTTTGTCTTTATTTTCTCCCGAAATTAAAGCAACTACACGAAATTTAGAACGGCTCATGATCAAACTTAATAGACATTCATTGTCTGTTATATGTAACAATATATATATATATATATATATATATATATATATATATATATATATATATATATATGTATATATATATATGTCTGTGTGTGTCTACTCATTCAGTAAAATGCTACTGATACCTATAACCCAGCAACACCCATCGAATGGGCGAGAGGTCGGCGACTAAACCTGTTTCCTCGAAGTTGGCGTAACAATGGTAGTCCATTTCGTTGCAGATGAAGAAGTGACTTGTAGTGACAGAGATGTTCCTTGAATTGACCAATGCGTATAACTTGTGACCAGCATGAAACTTTTAAAGACAATATGACCGACAAAAGAAAATAATACAGGCAAAACTCTTATCTACGGACCCCCCTATCAACGGACCTCGGTTGCAACGGACAAAATCTGCAGGTAAGATAAAAAAAAAAAATTTGAAGGAAAAAAAAAACCTTCCAAATCGTCAGCGATGTATTTAAAAAATTTACGGGCTTAGCGGAACGAGTCGTATTAGTTCTCAAAGTGACCGCTTAGCGACAGTTGCTGGCTTTTGAATTGTAAGCAAAGGTGAAGGTACAGTATATAAAGTACGGTACATTAGCGCGTACGTGAGAAAATAGCTGTGAGAAATGTATTAGTTTAACACTATTTACATTATTCTATTATTGACTATTGTCCTCATCTTTGTCGCCATATTTATTACAACGTTTCGGCCGTTGTACGCTCCGGCGTCCTTCAGGTGGTTGGAATGTCGAACTGAACCCTTTATTTCGCTCACTGGGGTAGACTGTTCTACTTTCACGTGTCATATTTAATGTTTGTCAGTTATCAGTTATCGCCTGTTAATTCCCCTCTCCAAGTACTCCACTGCCTTAATCGGGTATTGAACTCACACTCTTTGGGTCCTGTCACTGGATCTAACAAACGCCTTTATCCACTGTGCCATATGACAGGACCCAAAGAGTGTGAGTTCAATACCCGGTTAAGGCAGTGAAGAACTTGGACAGGGAATTAACAGGAGATAACTGACATCCATGGCACCTGGAACGAGAACAGTCTACCCCAGTGATCGAAATAAAGGGTTCAGTTCGACATTCCAACCACCTGAAGAAGGCCGGAGCGTACAACGTCCGAAACGTTGTAATAAATATGGTGACAAAGATGAGTACAATAGTCTGAATAATGTAAATAGTGTACATAGTACCTCATCTCAGAAATGTAGATATTATGTATTATTTTTGTTATTTTGATTATTATATCTATTAAGTATATATTTATTTATGCCATATATACATGTTTATAGTATTTACATTATGATCATAACTACTGGTAGTTACTATAGTAGTTTTATAACTCAAAACTAACCCGTTTCCATCTATGGACAATCAGCTTTAACGGACCACCCTCTCCCTATTAGTCCGTTGATGAGAGGTTTGTTTGTACTGAAAACAAAAGCTGAATCTTCTGTGACGCAATTAAGACATCGATTCTGGAAAATTTAATAATCACAGACTATATGGGAGGCAAGAGAAGCAATGAGAAATAGAGGGTGAACCGCATAAGGTTATATGAATGAGTGGCAAAACAGTGGCAAAGAGTGATGGTAAAGTTAATTAGATAAGCGAAAAGAGGAAGTTGTGGAGATCAATAATTTACCCCCGATCTGAATGAACTTGGCTTGTAAAAGCAGAAAATGTAACATATGAGAGAGAGAAACACCAGAGCCTCTGCGTAGCTATATCTCTCAAAGGAGGACACTGATGTAAAACCTGAGATAATAGCCACACCAGACCACTTCCTTCAGTCGGTCTCTGGATTATGTAATTGTTATGAAGAAGGTCGATGCAGTGATGTTCAATGTATCACTGGTCTGGCAATGTTTGTAATCTTATTCTATTTATCGCTTTCTTTAGGATATAGGCGAATATGGCTCTCCACAACTTCTTGTCCTTAGTAGCTCTTAACAATGCATGTTTTTTCACCATCACTGTCGCTGTCCTGCCGTCCATTTACCTAAAATTACTTTGTGGGTTACTCGCCGTTTCCTTCTTTTCATCTGAGCTTCAGTATGTCCTGTGAACGTCAAAGTTTCCAATCCTTCTTTCCTCACTACTTACATTAACAGTCTATTCTTAGCATCCTTATGAAGAACCACCTTCCTCAAGTATATTCTTCATCTGTGAGATTGTCCAGCATTCGCTGCTTTATCGGAGGGTCGATGTGGCATAACAATTTTCACTATTCTCTGTTTCTAAAGTAATTTTCCTGTTTCATAATACTTTACTTAACTTTTGGAAGGCGTCTTTCTCTATTCCAATGCGCATTTGGATTACAGTGTCACATTTTTCGATCGCAGTTAAATCACCAGATATTTAGATTTTCGTACTTCTTTTCATATTTTTTTTAATCTTTTCATCCCAAAGAAGCCAATAAAAGCCACTCGGATGCAAGAAGTTACTGAAAGAAAAAGAGAAGAAAATAAAAAAAAAACAGGATGCAAGGACAGAAGATAAGGATTGATATTGCATTTAAAGTTCACTTGTCTACAGTTTTTCACAATTTCACTTCTTCAGAAATGAAATGTGCCAATTTGTATGTACTTTTGCATGCTGAGTTCGAAAATAATCTAATGCAAATTAACAATTTTGGATTCCAATAACCCAAAATTAGCTAAGATAGGCTATTTTTGTTTTTGATACTTTCATGTTGTCGACCATGCTGAATTCGAAAATAATCTAATGTCAATCAACAATTTTGGATTCCAATAACCCAAAATTAGTTAAGATAGTCTATTTTTGTTTTTGATACTTTCATGTTGTCGACCAGTGTTTTTGTTTGATTTTTTTTATAGATTTTAGTTGATAGGAAAGTAGGCTGTTAGAAGAAAGTTCCTCACACGAGAAGTGGGAGAGAAAAAAAAAGCGTAAAACGTATGGTTACAACTTATTATGAAACCTAACTGCCAATCTAGTACGGCACTTAAATTCTTGAAGCTGAGTTACCAACGAGAAAAGTAATTGAGAACACCGTGAAAATATATTGGTATGTTCCTATTACTGACAAATACTAATTCTCTCTTCTTACACTTATGGTTAGTCTTTTCTTCTAACTTTTATTTACATATTTCCTGGGGTTTCTTTTATGTGTCTGCTCTCAATACTGTGCCACCCGTATAGCTTATGTTGCTAAGGTTGTTTCCGCTAATAGTTAATCGTGATTCGGATTTCTAGTTCCGTAAGAATCGCCTTACTGGAAATGTTAAACATGTGGTGAAAATGTACATCCTCGTCTTACGCACCTTGTTTATTTTTAGGTATTTACTTCATAATTGTTCTATTTGTATGCAGGCAGTTTGCTCCCAGTGTAATTTCTAGATTACTATTTATTCACAAATCCCTTAAATTTATTCAAACATAATTTTCATTTTTTGTCACTTCTTGCTTTTTCGGTCGACCTTTTTTGTCTTTAGCTTTCTCGAGAATTCATTGATAACCAATGTATGTCTTTTTTAAGAAAAAAGGTATTAACATTCCACATCAATTCAAATAGAAGAAAAATAGAAAGAGCGATAACTGCTACTGGAATTGAGAAACATGTTTTCCTAAAAAAAAATGTCAAGTGAAAGATTTTATAAATTTCAACCGAAAAAACAGTACTGGCTGCTCGGTCAGTGATTGCCAAATGTTTCATGGTAGAGAGAAAGTTTACAGTGTTATTACCATGACACATGTATCAAAGAATAAGCCTCCCCCGACCCGTTAAAGTAGAACAGGGAGGTGGGACAATGAGAACAGATTTTCTCGAATATTGCGATTAAAATAATGGTCAAATACTAGTAATGGCTGACTCGTTGGCTAGTGAGGATATCTGATTCCTGCTGCAGAAATCTGCTTAGACCTATTTTTCTTCAGCACCCACAGAGCTAACGTGTGGTTTATAAAGGGTGACCCCAAAAAACGGGAAATTTTAACAATCCAATAAAACCAAGAGTGATGGAAGAAAAATATTTAATTCATAGTAATTGAAATTTTAAAACATGCCATTTAAGAAACAATGATGGAATTTTCATTTTTTTAAAATTACGTCCTGTAGATGGCATCCTCCTGTACGAATGCATTCTTGAAATCTGCTGTTGAGATTCCTCATTGACTGCTGCAACATCTCAGCAGTGTTGCCAATTGCTCGTGTCTGGAGAAAGTGCATGATCTAGCGTGATCAGCAGTTGAACAAGTCCAGTATTCTCAAAATATGTACTAGTAGAACAATTGATGGCCCCCTATTTTACTTATAAGGCTTGGATCAATTGGTGGTATGATTTTCTTGGCTCTTCTCAACGTAGCCACAAAGTGGAATTGTCATCCTGGTCAATATTTTCAAAAAGACATCTTTACTTTAAAAAATTTTTTTTTACTGGTGTTCAACCTGTACAAGTCCTTAGGCCCAATCTAAGTAGAAGGTTAAAGAGTAAAGCTTATGGCCGAGTGGTTAGAACATTCGCATTCTGACCATGAGACTCAAGTTCGAATCCCACCATGGTGGATTTGTCAGGGAGGAGACTTCCTGATATTATCTGACTGGAGGAGTTGATCCCATCGTGCGGCACCTTTGGAAAGTGCCCGAAAACAATACCACGGTTTGACCCAAATTTTGTGAGTGAAATTGGGTAGACTGCACCCTTGGGGCATCGATAGCTGTGCTAGCACGAAGTCACAAGTCATCGTGGCCGATGGCTCGAGCGTGCTGGCCTTGTTCAGATTGTTGATCACGCAAGATAACACGCTCTTTCCCAGAAGCTGTAATTGATGTTTGCTCAGCATAGTTGCAGTATAAAACACAGGTGGGCTATGTGGGTGTTGAATAAGCACAAATGCGCCTGAGCAAGCGTATTCAATAGGGATTGGCTAGTCGCCCTAGTAGACGGCTATCCTCGAATACAAGTGGCCATTTTGCGGAAAATAACTGTTAACCCTAGACTGGTACAGGTTAAAATTGTAGTGGTCTGGGATGCAGCCTCTTGGGATTCGGTTCCACAAGGCAGCGGTTCATGGGAAGATCTCCTTAACAAATTGACCTTGATGACATTCGAGACAAGGGTTTCTTTTATCAGAACTCTAACGTTGGATCTCCTTCGGGAAGTAATAAGTATGTAATTATATAATATTCCGTTTCTTTTAATTATATTTAATGGATCGAATGTTGTCATGGTTCTTCGTTTAGTGAATATGTAAACTTGAAAGCCTCTATTTATGAACACCATAGAAGAAGACAAACATTGATACAATTGGGATAACACTGGGAAATACATACTTTCTTGTTTTCCTGTAATCATATTATGATTATGAACAAATAATACATTATGTATTTGTCTTATTTTTTGTTATTTAATATTATTCCTCCGAAATTCTAATGTTTATTTCCATCATTTTTCTGTTACAAAATTTCTTATTTTTTCCAGTTTTTTATTTACGAATATTTTATTGAATTGTCAGAATGGACGATAATGTTTTGATCTTTTTTTTTGTTTTGTTTTCCCTTTATTTCTTCTTAAATATTTTGCCAAAATTTCGTTTTGTTTCTTCTCTGAAATATTTCATTTTTCTTTTTCAGAGTCCTTTCTAAAAAAACAAACAAAAAAAAACTTGTCAGACTGTTTTGTTCTTTATTGATATCACAAAACAACTTCCACACGTCATGAATTTATTTCAATTTAAAAATACTTTCTAAAAGACACGTCAAACACACGTGTTAGAAGCTACTAACCTTGACTAAAGCCAGTTAAAAACTTATAAAAGTTGAATGACAGTATAGCGTCCGGAGTAAACACTATCACTTCGAAACCACAAAACTGACAAAAAAAAATCACTTCTGTAAAATGGTTAGAAATTAAAACGACAAAAAAGTTTTAACGCCAACCGTAAAAATCAAATCTCCAGTTCAATTCGTAGAAACATAAAGGACTGTAAATTGGAGTATATAAAAATGTTTTTTTGTACACAAGTAAGTTAAATAAAACATCTGTTCTCTAAATTCTCCCAGATTTCAAAGAAGACTCCATTATTGCAACTTGACATCCAAAAATCATATGGCAATTTTCTTCTGTTTTTGTTAACGCTCTGTAAAGAGATTAACAAAAAAAAAGTCCGACAAAGAGATCCACTTGATTATCCACTTGAAAAATAAAGGGTTTTAACACAAAAAGAAAATAAAAATAACAAAGAAATGACAAATTTATGAATTCATATCCTGCTGAGAAAATTCTATGAAGTCGAATGAGTACTATTTTCAAGAAATGTTTCCTACGTTGTTTAATTATATTTCTTCAAACTGCTGGAAACTGTGTGAATTTCTTTGTAACTAATTGGCTTTTGCCCCATGACTCTAGTAGGGCTATTATTCCAAGATGAGGCCTTTGCTTCTAGATAAAAAAAAATATGTTTACTTTTATTTTACTGTCTATGCTAGCAAATCCGGCTACAAAGAACAAAGTCACCGGCTCCCACCGCTGACCTAAATTTATATTCGTTCGATTACAAACAAAATGGAGAAGTGAATGACGAGAGAAGGACCAAAGAAGAGGATCTTTTCTTTTTACTTAGCCTTTCTTGTTTATCTATGAGTCTAAAGGCTTTTTCTCGAGCGTTTTCGGCTACTCATATTGCAGTTATCGGATTGGTTGCGTGACAAAAAACATGATTATTGAATCTGGATGTCTTTTTATTAATAGAATTTCTAAATGACCGTGTTATGATGTCAGCCTGTTATATGCGTTCTGCTGAGAAAAACATTCTACATTCGAACATGTACACAGATATACGACCGAGTACATACACATACAAACACAGACACAAACACACTCAGACACACAAACACACACACACACACACACACACACACACACACACACACACACACACACACACACAGGTCTTCAGTAATGGTACGAACATTCATAATCAGTTTTCCATCTTCAAAGTCCATTCAAGTACCATCAAAAGAACGATGGATAAGTTTAAAAATAGAGGGAACAGTAGAGGAAAAATGGATCAAGAGGTTACAACTGGAAAAGGGATCATCATTTCAACTTAGAACTAAAGAGATCAATTAGAAAAGATCCAACTTAATCCATAAGACGTTTGGCACGTGAGAGAAGAGTTTCAATTATGACAGTCCAAAGAGCAGTGAAAAAAGACTTGAAAATGAAATCGTACGTGAAACATGTGAGGCACTTTGATACAGAACGTACAGAAACAGAAGGGACAGCAAGCTAAAAGATTTGAGAGGGCGAATATCATCTTGAATAAGTTGAAAGATGATCCTGGAATTATATATATATATATATATATGAAGAAATATAGTCTTAAAATGTGCTATATTGATGGGATGAAGCGCTCAATATGAGAGATAGAGCGTGTGTAAATATAAAAGTGAACATAGAAGTCAACACTTAGAGGCGACAGTCTGTTTCATGCTAGATGCATAATTAATTTGTTTCTTATTTTTTCGATGTTAAATATTCTACATATGAGATATTCTCTTTTTTTATGTGTTAGTGACCCAAATGTCTTTCTTGAACTGGCAGTGAAAAGTTCTGCGTGAAGGGTTATAAAATAATTAAGATTGGTCCGAGAAATGGTGAAGGAGTTATCGGCATTCTTATCTTTTATTGACCCCTGTGCGTTCTTTTTCCATCTTTTTGATCTATTTCTATTTTCTTTTGTTCTTGTCAGCATGCGTGTATATATGTATATTCCCTCTCCATATATTATTATTATTATTATTATTAATACAAATATAAAATTTGTAACTTAACTGATTGATGTTATATTCAGCACCTATACTCCAGAATTTCGGAGACGAACCTTTTGGAAATGTTTCTGTCTACTCGTCAGGAGATATTTACTGCCTTTAGACTTCAATCTTCCATTTAAAGGCAGTAATTTCGACCTTGTTAACCGAACGAAAGGAATCGAACTTGTATCCTATACGGAACCGTCATATAGCCTGACGTGGTTTTAACTCTGGTCACAGAGGAGCGTTCGGTTAGCAAGGTCGAATTTACTGCCTTTAAACTTCAATCTTCCATTTAGAGGCAGTAAATTCGACCCTGTTAACCGAACACTCCTCTGTGGCCAAATCGGTTAAAGGCACGTCAGGCTTTATGACGGTTCTGTATAGGATGCAGGTTCGATTCCTGTCGGAGAACGAATATTTTCTATGAAAATTTCTCGGACATTCAGGCTGGTAAATGTT